>JAYKQN010000006.1:3457500-4057500 GCA_036785175.1 Eupleurogrammus muticus
TCTTCATTTACTCTCTGCGTCCTTGTTGCCGTGCGTTCCGGTGAATGTTCATCACCCTAACCTGATTTCTGTCAGTACGCCGGTTTGTTCCTTATTCCCCTGCTCGTGTTGTAATGCTGTGATCGGTGTAGTGTGGGACGAATGGATCGTGGAGAGTTTGGCCGTGTGATATGCTGGAGCTGCAATAATTCAATCTGCAAATTGCGGCTGATTTATAGTGGTGCACTCGAGATAAATGAAGAGCAGATGTGGTTTTCTCTGTGTGCTGTACATTATGATGATGTGACACACAGGCGCCAGATTTTAGGGCTGAAAATCTATCTCTCTCGCTCCCTCTCACTCTCTCTATGTCACTTACATTACCATGAAATCGGAATTCTGCAACCTCCGGCCTTCTGCACTTTGATTAAATTACTTTGTTCTGGTGACGGATGAGATTAATCAAAGCACTGGAACACTTCTGGAATGTAATGACTAATAATGATTGAACAAAACAGGGATATTAAACATATAAGTCCCATAATGCCTTTCATTCATTGAGGTGCTGATAAGTCATTAGTTGGGTTTTCCGATTTTTTTCCGGAATAAAGAGTAAAAACAGACGGCTAAAGTTAGTCCATCTGATGATTAAAACGACTTGGCCTATAGCTTTTCCACTGATTTCATATGGCAGACAGTATTTATACAGTGCTTTCAATGCACTTTTGTGAACTCTTGGTCTATGACTGTTTTTCATTATTTGGTCCAGGCCCTAAATTACAATTAAGGCAGTTTTTACACACTACATGCAATGATATTTTAAACAATACAAGCTTTGTAGGATTTATATGAAGGCACTTTTCTGCAGTTGCAATCTTATCTCAGAAAGCCAAACCTCGCATCCAAGGTTCCAAAAGCTTGTGGAGACGACTCCCATGAGGAGAAGAAAAGTTAAAGCAGCGTATCAATAATTGGTGGTTTTTCACCGAATGGATTATTTTATCTTTTTGGAATTCAGCTATTTATTTCTTGCATCTTTGGTCTATGACAGAACAGGAAATCGTGAGACATTTCTTCAGTAGCGTAGCAATGCATGTGCAAACACAAACAGGATAAAGGGTTATGTTAATAGTGACATTTTGTGAAACCGATGTGAAACCAAAGCCAAACAGAGAAAATGGAGGACTATTATTCTGATATTGTGCTGTGTGAGAGTCATCAGCAGAATACACACCGCCAAACAAAATTGGTTCAAACTACTATTCACAGACCTGAGCAGGCCATAAAAAATATCAATTAATCACCATGTAAGAATGTAAGATGTAGGAGTAGGTACAGTATGTTGATGCTACGCTTCTCACTTTGTTCTAAAGCCAGCGACCTTTTTTTTATTAGGAAAATGGTCCTTTGTTCCCCTTTACCACCCGCGCTAACCCTAACTACTAACTTCTCAGTCCTAACCCCTAGAACAGAACAGAACAAACACTGGAAAACACTGTGTATCCAGGAATTATGATTTTTTTTTTTTTTTGAGAAACAAAAAGCTTCCATTAATAGAATCCCTGGGGATACCAGACTCCAAATTCTTCATTAAAAAGTAAAAAAAAAAAAAAAAAATACAAGTGGTGGATGAGTGTGTGGCAATCATTACGTCTATTAAAAAAGCTATAAGAAAACGTTATGCTGCAGATTAACGAATGAGGGAATTTTTGTTGGAATGAAATAAAATAATAATTTCCTGCCTGTTTCTCACCTTAGTGTCCTCAGCTGCTGTGTGTGTGTGTGTGTGTGTGTGTGTGTGTGTGTGTGTGTGTGTAATAAGAGCAAAAAAGGGAAACAAATCAGAGACTTAATTGGGCTTCTTAGGGAAAGTATATGAGGATGATAATTAGACGGAGGCAACAATAAACTTCGCTGTTTAATGAGTGCTGAGAATTTAAATTTCTGTACATTAGCGCGGGATAATTAATCTAAATGAGTGATGTTAAAACCAGAGGTGGGAGCAACAACAGCTGCAGCGTGAGTGATCCCCTCAGAGCAGGTGGAGCCAAGGTTTCCAACACAAATTGGTTCTCCAGGTTCATCAGAAAAGCTCTTCATCACCGACGGAGTGTGAACGCTCGACCAAGACGTAGGATACGAACAACACTGCCGCATCCTGCCGGCTCCATGACACATTTGTGCACTTTTAAGAATAAAAACCCTGACGAACAACTTGTTAAAACAAGGTGGTGTGAGATTCGCACAACAGTTTGAAAACATCTTACCAGACAGATATTTTTTATTAAAACCAGCATATGCAGCACATTTTGTGTATGTCCGTTATATATTTAGGCTTTTTTGCATACTCGATAAATTTTTTTTCTTTCAGTTAACTACAAAATGTCATAATTGTCCAAATGACCAGAATAGAAATTAAATTCTGATTTCATCCAGACTGAAGAGAATCTCCATCCGCTGTCCCGAAACCTGCACAGGACAGAGTTCATAATTATAAATGTTTTAAATTCTGTACCGGAAATAAGCAATCTTAGAGCAACCTGTTTGTACAATCACTGAAAAGTTGCAGTTATCACAGAATGTTATAGTTAGATTCTGCAGAAAAGGCTTTACACTATAAAGGAGGCCCCCTGCATAAACACACATCCCAATTATATCATTGTTACATCAATAATATTAACATTATAAGGAGGTAGAGATTGGGTTTAGCAGCATCATAGTGTTTCATCTAATCCACTGCTGAACTTAAATACTAAAGCTGGAGGTTGGAATGAAAAAATGCTTCGTATTAAAAACACATAGATGAACTGAATTTCCAAACACGCAGAAAAGGTCTCAGTCTAAAGAGCTGAGTTGCAGAGCGCTGCTGAATGAACTTGCTGGAATTAAAAGCTGAACTGCAATTTCTAAGCAAGTTATACACTCTTTGCTTTTTTATTGAAAAAAAAAGAGGAGAAACGCTGGGCAGCAGCAGTCTTATAGTCACCCAAAGGTGCAGGTTCCTCCTCTGGGGTCATGGGCATGACCTTGTTTAGATAAGGTCGAGCGAGCATGAAAAATGATCAGATCCATAGTGATATTCATAAATTATATTACATCAGCAGTTATCCTGCAAAGTGCAGAGTTTTACTGTAACAGACAGGAAGGATCTCACTATCACGTTGCATCATGGGAAACGCAGCATCTGGTATTTTTTGCAACTTAAACTATCTTAATCACCCAAAAATGATGCAAAGTAGCGCAGATTAAGACGTTTTTTTATTTTTTATTTTTAATTCTACAGTATCTCGGCCGAGCCTTGAAGCTTTAATCATAATGTTTTATGCTCCTACTTTGCCCTTTTATTGCCGAGAAGGCCATTAAGCCGATGGGAACATAAACTATTAAAACACTGCAGGTTCACAGTTGCGCTGTCACGCCGGTTACAGCTAATCACCTGGTGTCATCGCTTTTATTAATACGCCTCAGCCGGCTGTTTAGGAGTCCAGCGCCGCTCACCAGCTGGGCTCAAGTGTTTCCAGATGGTTCTGCTGCATTCGCACCCAAATATTATATATAGTCATCCTTCACGGATTGTTCTGATATACTGTGTGTTATATTAGGATGCAAAAAGTTTTGTTTTTACAGCCGTTAGTAGTGGCTGGGTAGTGAATCATCTGATAAAAAAGGTAAATGCACTCATTTAAGAGGTAAATTCAAACTATTTGTAAGCTTCACTTCATCAAATGTCTTAAATCGCGCTACACCGGAGAGCTGAAATATTCATGCACACAGATATGTCAAGTCGCATGAGGGCTGCAACATGCATTGTCACATAAATTATAGAATTAACGTTTCACCTTGAGACCTGAACTCTCCGCTGCATCTTTTATTACACGTCAGTCCTCAGGCCTGTCCTTAAAACAATAGCCAGGTACCCAAATAAGATCAATTATTCTTGCTGATCATTAGAAGATCCCTTTATAATGTGCTTAAGTGAAGGACAAAAGCCTCTTTCTGTGCAAAAATGTCTCTAAAAGTTTGCATGAAGCTTATTTCAGCCTTCAACCATTTAACTCCATTCAAGTAGCTGTTAAAGTCAAGTTTTCTCACCATTAAATACTGTCGAGACACAAAGAGGGGTTCTCATTTGTAACTAACTCAGACAGCTGAAGCCTCATATTACCTTCAGATAAACTTTTTAAACACTAAGTGCATTATGAAGGAATGTGTCACAGGTTCATGGTGGGACCCAGAGTAGATACAAAGAGTCTTCATTATCTCAGGTGAAGTGTGAGGGGGAGCCAGGACAGGAGGTGAAACATGGGAGACACTACTATTACTATACTTTATATGTACATGGGTCTATATGGAAATACCCTTAAATGTGCAGTAGCTACAGATATAGCTACAATCGGTGTGACCAGAACAGACCACTGGTATATAAGCTATATAGGAGACGTATCTTCTGTACATATAGGGATTATATTATATATATATATATATATATATATATATATATATATATATATATATATATATATATATATATATATATATATACAGTGGCTTGCGAAACTATTTGGCCCCCTTGAACTTTGTGACCTTTTGCCACATTTCAGGCTTCAAACATAAAGATATAAAACTGTAATTTCTTGTGAAGAATCAACAACAAGTGGGACACAATCATGAAGTGGAACACACTTTATTGGATATTTAAAAAAATTTTAACAAACAAAAAACGAAAAATTGGGCGTGCAAAATCATTCAGCCCCATTGAGTTAATACTTTGTAGCGCCACCTTTTGCTGTGATTACAGCTGCAAGTCGCTTGGGGTATGTCTCTATCAGTTTTGCACATCGAGAAACTGATATTTTTGCCCATTCCTCCTTGCAAAACAGCTCGAGCTCAGTGAGGTTGGATGGAGAGCGTTTGTGAACAGCAGTTTTCAGTTCTTTCCACAGATTCTCAATTGGATTGAGGTCTGGACTTTGACTTAAGCCAAATAGTTTCGCAAGCCACTGTATATATATATATATATATATATATATATATATTGGATAATATCTTGACACCTGTAAAATCACCAGCTCACCTAATTTGGTAGTTTACACTTAATTACACTCATATTAATCTTAACTCCTGTGTCACTTCTATATGTAGAGATTCAGATTCTTGTGTTATGTCGTCCATGTTCTCCCTTCATGAGCATCCTGGTGAGAAACACGCTCACTATGCTGAAAAATTCAGGCCGGAGTGAAAAGGCGTGCTACTAAAAAGCGAGTGTGCAACGCAGCACATGTGCCATTCTAACGGCGTTAGTGTTTTCTCCGTGTGCAGTCGGAGCACGAAGGCAACATATCAGTGGGTTTCTGAGTTCGCTTCAGTCTGAAGCGTGGAGTCGAAAAGGGCTGGATAAGCAGTCGGTGCGCTCCAGAAAGCTTCGTCATTAGTTCAAGTCAGTGACCAACATGGGAGGCGGACTATGATGGTGAATACTTTTAATGAATTTCGCACACTATTCAGTGTTGTGGAAAGATGAATGATGAACAACCGTTTTAGGCCTGAAACTGGTTTATGATAGATAACTTTGACTTTTCTCCAGTTGCATGCGAATGCAAAAGGGGAGATTATCTTACCACAAGATTTGACAGCAAACAACACCTCTCCAGCAGGCTGCTGCTGTGATACATTCCCCCGTTTCTTCTTAACAATTGATTAGATATCTCAGAGTGGAACCTTTTTGGACTTGACTGCACTGTCAGCAGTCTTCAGCAAGCACAGCAACTCAGCTTTTCACTGCATCCTTCCCCATCGCCTTTGTCTCTCTCTCTCCCCTGCTTTTAAAAATACAATCACCGTTATTAATACTGCTGCCCCGTCTTTGAGGTATCTTTACAACGTTTCTGCGTATGTGTGAGACCTGATTCTGGTGAATTTGATTAGTCAAGTGTTTCTGAATAACCGACCGGTGCGGGCTGGAAAATGCACAACAACACACACCGTAGCGAGTTAAATTATTCACTGAATCATGTAGAGTAAGAGTTGTTTCAATCATTGTGAGAAAATGATCTCCCGTCCCAAACATCCAGCCTGTAAAGGCAATTTACTCCAGCGAGGTTTTTCCCAGCCATGCAAACAGAATATACTGTACGTCCTGCGTCAGCAGTGCTCTCATTAAAGAGTGTGTTCACACTAATACTGTTCAAATGTTTGGGATCACAATCTCCCCTAATCTTAAAAGAAAAGCACTGTTTTTTCAAAGGAAGATTACATTAAAATAATCAGAAATACACTCTATACATTGTTAATCTATTAAAAAACTATTCTAGCTGCAAATACAATATCTCCATAGGTGTATCGAGGCCTATTTCCAGCAACCATCACTCCAGTGTTCTAATGGTACATTGTGTTTGCTAATTGCATTAGAAGCTAATGGATGATTATAAAATCCTTGTATTAGGAGACTAATACAACTTGTCTTGACTATATTTTCTATTCATTTTTCAACTTATCTGATGAATAAAAGTGTGACCCTTCATGGAAAACACAAAATTGTCTGGGTGAGCCCAGACTTTTGAACAGTAGAGTACTGCACATTTTCATTTACAGTTCATTCATTCATTTCATTTCCCATTTCCAAATAAATGCAACTTGTATGTGATGTCCAGTGTTAACGTGACCTGGCTGTTAATAGATCAAACTCAGAAGATCAGATATGTATTTGTTGTAGGACGCATCCAAGAGACCTGGGTCGTATCTGTGTAGTTCAGACTGTCATTGAAATGTCAGATACAGGTCAAATAGGGGTGAAAAAATATGATTTGGGTCACTTCAGGTCTGCAGTCTGAACGTAGCCTATGAGCTTAAAGCATAAATTACAAAATCTGTTAAACATATAAATGCAGTTGGGCAATTTGCAAATTGGGCTCAGAAACAGTCCACACTGACATCCACTGCTCAGCTGAGGCCTGCCTCTCCTATGGCGTTATTTATGGAATCCTGTGCAGGGTAGAGGATTTCCTACTGAAATGTTTCCCGCTCGAGCTCTATCTCCACTAGAAGAGGAAAGACGACTCAACACACACTGGAACACAGATTCATCCTCTTAAATAGTCCCATGACACCAAAACAACTGGATGACATGAAGCCCACGTGGCCCACGCTGCAAAATGTCCACACCAACTAAGCATAGCTGTCACCTTTAACCCCTATATGTAACAAAGCATATTGAAGCTCATTGTAATATCTCTAAATAATATTAGCTCAATGATGCTCCGCTACCTTGGCGTGGAGCTGGCAGGACGCCCAGAAACCCTTTAAATTAATGAGATCACTCTACATATGCTGTGTTCACCTGATTTCTCGGGTGATACTGGAGGCGCTCGCTCCTCTCACAGCACCGCTCGGCCTCGGGGTTCACTGTGCAGAAATCTAAAAAGGAGAAGTTTAATGCATGAATTATCGCGTTAAGACCTGCGTGTTTAACCAACAGAGAAAATAGGACCATAGGAGTGAAAAGAGTCTCAAGATAAATATTAGGGGGTGCAGTAGTATTGAAAATATGGTAAAAAACATGGTAAAAAATACTGAGTTTAGATTTGAGTTATGCTCAGTTGTGTTGAAAAGTTTCTCAAGGCTTGGGAGGCCCTTTACTGGCCATTCAATGAAACAGGAAACAGGGTGAAGGAAATATAATATTAAGATATATGAGTCTGCAACATTACCGTACATACACATGGAAGTAACCAAATAAATAAATTAGTTCACTTTAAGTATTAATGTTGTGTCGATTCATTATGAAATTGAAACCATTTATTTATGACTTAGCCATTAGTCTTTTCATAGCAACCAATACTAGGTTGTCTATATATATTTATATGTAATTACTTTTTAACATTTTCAGTATTTAAATCATGTGAGAACTTTGTATGGTAACTGCACTGCAAAAATGGAATGTTAAAAAGTGAAAATGACTGGATTTTTGTACATTATCGACTAGAATTATCTTATTACTTTGGCAGATATTTGGGGTATTTCATGTTGTTTTCCTAATCTGGGTTAATTTGGTCAAATTTTAAGAAAACCGGGATTAACACTTTCTTAAAACAAGATCTGTCAATGAACAACTAGTTGCCGTTTCTGTTTTTTTTTGTATTTAAATTACTATTTTATGTTACACAGATGGCGAACTGTTGTACACCGGCCCCGACCAGCTTCACACGCGCCTGGTGTCGGTGTCTGAGCAGGAAGTGAGGGCGCTGCTGAAGGAGCGACGGGAGCGGCGAGGCCCTGGCAGCCGCCGCGCTGTTGGCTGCTGGGAACTTCACTGGCACCGCACGCCGCAACGACGTGACAGATTGGTTAGTTGACATCTGGGCCGCAGAACTTCCGACGCTAAATTCATTCCAAGAAATTAAATAATATGTCGGGCCATCTGTCATAAGTGCTCTGACTTCTGTTTCAGGTCAATGATCAGATTCAGTTAAATGATCCCATAAAACACCAGTGCTACATCCCATAATAAGTGCACAATGTTGTTCTAGACATGTGTCTAATTACTGCGTGTGTATACTTAATAGTTTCTAATAAAGCTCTGATTAGTCAGTGGTGGAAAGTACCTTTACTCTTACCTTTACTATATTAGTATAGTATAGTATTTCAATGTGATGCTTCACTTCACTAATTTCAAAGGGAAACATTGCATTTTTACTCAACACATTAATCTAACAATTAAAGTTATACGTTTATTTACATGTAAATAATTTGAGGATTATATATTAATATTTTAACTGCTGTTTAAATCTGTCCATTAAATTAGAAAAGTTTAGATTTTCACTTGATGGTTACTTCAGAAATATATCTGACATCTCTGTCTTATACTGATGACTGTATCGGACTGATTTTTTTTTTTTTTTACTTTTTATTTTATTCTATACTTTTTCTTATTATCTTTGTGTGTTTCATTTTTATATATATATTTTACCTTGTCTTGGACCTGCACTGCTCAACCTTGTCATCTTAGAACTTCTAAGAATATCTGCCTATTATACACTTAAATAATATGCTGTACTACTACTACTACTATGTTTACTATCTAATGGTGATCAAAAATTGTCTCCACTAAAAAAAAATAATAAAATATACTATGCTATCATAATAGTCTGTGAATGATAATAAATAAATAAATAAATAAATAAATAAATAAATAAATAAATAAATAAATAAATAAATAAATAAATAAATAAATAAATAAATAAATAAATAAATAAATAAATAAATAAATAAATAAATAAATAAATAAATAAATAAAATATAATAATAATAGTCAATAAGTGTTTTTACTTTTGATACTTCACTTAAGTATTTTTTATTAAATTTTCTGTACTTGTTATTTAAGGTACATTTTCAATACAGGACCTTTGCTTGTAAAGTGGTATTTTTTTCAGCGAGTACATTGCTAGTTTTACTTAAGTAAAGGATATGAATACTTCATCCAACACTAAAGTTAGTATCAGTGACATGTATACTAACAAGTGAAAAGCACTTATTGTATGTGGGATGGAGCTAATTGGAACAGAGGCCACAACAAGGACCAATATACTGACAATGACTGATTTGTTCAGCAAGTCTGTTGTTGCTGAACCTCTGCTGTGGACGATTCAGCAGCAATTACTACAAAGTTTTATATGTTTGGCCTGGTCAGCAAAGTCATATCCGAGCAGGGGAGGGAGTTTGTCAATGGGTTATGAGAAATGCATAATTGGATTAATTCATAGCTACAGGTCATGTGTCTATTATTGTTTTTCCCATTCGGTCGGTACTAACGCATTTTGGTTGTATTGCTCTGGTATACGTATTGACAGCTCGACAATGATATTTTCATGGTGTTGAATGCGAACGGGCATCGAGTGCCAGCAGCCAGTTCACTTCCCCTGTTGAGGAATGTCACATTGTTTTTACCGGGGAATTCTAGAGCTCCAACACCCTGTTTTCCTGTTTTTTCCTTTTCCTTCCTGGCGTTCACCCGTTTGAAGTTAAAACCCGGAGGATGACACAGGGGAGTGTAGCAGATCTAAATGAATAGGAGTGTGAAGGATCATATAGGGACACTACCAGATGGTGTATATGTGTTTTATGTGATTTATCTTATTTTTAATTGGTTGGTTCTTGGTGACATAGAAAGAGCCGAGAAGAGGCAAAAAATACTTTGGAAGAGATGAAACACGTATGTCTTCTGATCCTAAGAGGCAGAGGCCTAAAATTCATACATACATTAAGGTCATTTCAATGTTGTACACCTGACCACATGGGATGGTTTATAAATGAGACATTAATTAAGGCCTTTAGGGCAATCAATGTCCTGTTAAAGGACATGTATTATAATAAAACCACATGCATTGTATTTTATGATGTGCCTTATCAGGGGTCAGTTTACCAATGTCCCCTTTTTGCAGCTTTTACTATAAACAGAGACTGCAAACACAGTAAATGATCCATACTGGTTAGTATGTGACCTACGGTTCATACAGAATCACACCTGCATGTGTGAGTCTGGTATGTAACACCCACCTCAGATTGAAGAGGAATTATGTCTTTTCTCTCTTAGATTGGTGAAATTATAGTTTTCAGCAATTGCCCTGAATGATCACCGGCAGGAGCAAAAAGTGCTGTGGTAGGGATTAGTGGTGGAAACTAACTCATTTACTACAGTGTTTAACTCAAAGTGCCGTATTGTACTTTCTACTCCAGCAAGCAGCACTCCTGTTCAGTATGGGCGTTAAACCCAGCGTTTTCCATTGCTTTATTAACTAAGCCTGAAGCGGGAAATCACTACAGTATCTAATACGTGCAAAATACCAAATACCCTGCCCCGATGGGTCAGCAAATATTTTTCCATGATTTGTGTGCAATAACTCTTCCCCGGGCCTATAAAATCAATAGCTGCCCAAGAACAAACTGCTGTTAATTTGGAATTAAATATTGATTCCAGTCGCTCAACAACGTCAGGAGATTCAACGGTGCGGCTGCTATTTCTCATTTAAAAAAACAGCTTTTTACATTTCAGTTCATCATCACAATGTTTGTTCTCTACAGATAGTACCGCGGGTCCATGTTCTATTTTTTTTACACACATAAAGAGGTTAGAGGTCAGTTAACAGAAGAGGAACGTGCCAGCGGCTTTGTGATGCTGTGCATTTCCCAGTATTGCTTCAAGTTAAATGCTATCGTCTGAATGCTAACATGGTCCAAACAGTAGGTTTACTACCCTTACGAAAATTAACCATGGTTTTACCATGGGAAATACCGTGGTTTTACCATGGTTTTTTGGGTCATGGTTTACCATGGTTTTTTTGTGGTAACCATGGTTATACTATGGTTTTTATGTAGTAACCATGGTTCTACCATGGTTTTTGGAAGTACCATGAACCAACCATAGTAATACTATGGTATCCAAAAACCATGGTAGAACCATGGTTACTATATAAAAACCATAGTATAACCATGGTTACCACAAAAAAACCATGGTTAACCATGGTTACCCAAAAAACCATGGTAAAACCACGGTATTTCCCATGGTAAAGCCATGGTTAATTTTCGTAAGGGTATGTATACCTTCTTAGTCCAGTGTATGCATTAGCCAATACAGATGAGTCTGCCTGAATGCTAGTTTTTTAGGTATTTGGTGGTAAATCTAAAAACCCGTGGGTGGAAAGGGAAGAGTCAGGGTATCACCAAATTTCTGAAACAACTTTTCTTACAATTCATTCAATAGTGGTTAAGACTTTTAACTACCGTAATTTCCGGGTTATAGAGCGCGCCTGATTATAAGCCGCACCCACTACATTTTGGGGGGAAAACCGATTTTGTACATACACAAGCGCACCGCAAGCCGCATGTGCCCACATTAAAACATGTAAACATATTTACAAAGAAAGACGGTACACAGAGAGTTTTCAAAGTTTTAATAATATAACTTAATAATAATAATAATATAACTTTCTTCCCAAACGGTGCCTGTGACAGGGCAGTAAAACGGTAGCAACATGGTAGCAAAACGCTAGCAACACAGTAAAACAGGTCTGGTAAAACAGGTCTGGTAAAAATCACGGTAAGCGTCTTCATCTTCCTCCTTTGAACTGAAGTCATCGAAGTCATCTTCCTCAGTGTGGGAATGAAATAGTGTCATATAGACGTCGTCACACACGTGTGTACAAAGTTTACGTGCAGCAGCTCTGTTTCCTTCTTTATCGGACAGCTCGATTGCTTCTAGCTTGAAAGCTGCGTCATATGCCGTTCTTTTTGCATTTTCCATGATGAGGGTATGTTCACGCTAATTTAATCTATGCACAAGACAAGAAGTTGCAGTCTTCTTCGACGCATATATTCCACCGGTCTTAATCTTACCTTTTCTACTCGAGCGCCCCTGGTGGCCGTTAGAAAAATTACATAAATTGGCCGCATCACTGAATAAGCCGCAGGGTTGAAAGTTTGGGAAAAAAGTAGCGGCTTATATTCCGGTTAAATAAATATCAATTAATGAAAAGAAAAGAAATTGAATAGAAAAGTCAGAGGATCCCCAGTAGGCAGGATCCATCATCAGCTGTTTCTTCTTCCACCATGTTCCTTCTTCGCGTTACCAATGCAAATTGTCTTTAGAGCTCTTGCTAAGGACCTTCTTTAGTAGGTTACTGCTTAAAGTTAAGGTTTTGGGATAAACAATCCTATGTTATAGAATTCCCTCAATGCAGCCTACTAGAAACATAAGACCATAAGAAGTTCATATTTCATATACACCAGGGGTCACCAACCCTGGTCCAGAAGGACTGGTGTGGGTGCAGCTTTTTGTTCCCACTACGCAGTAACACGCCTGGTTCTACTAATGAAGGTCCTTAGAAAGGCCTCTAGTGGTTGATTGTAGAATCAGGTGTGTTACTGCTTGGTGGCTCTCCAGGACCAGGGTCGATGACCCCTGATATACACTGTGTATAAAAACCGTTATTAGACGAATTTCAGAACTTTTAAAAAGTTTGTAGATCTAAATCACCACTTACCTTTACAGACATTGCGATTCTCAACCCTTCACTCACACTTAAAGTGAAGACTGTGTGTGTCTATAGCTGTAATTATGAAGCAGAGGCTCATTTTTAGGAAACTCACATTCGAGAACGATCATTATCTGCTTGACAGGAGGTGCCGTCCATTCTCCGTATTCATTTTCACAACTGACTGGCATGTACCCACCACTCAATCATTAATTAAAGGATCATATCAGGGCTGTAATTTCCAGAATCTAGTAATTAAAATCCAGTTACCCCCTCTGGCACAGTGTGCCAATTGTTTATGCAATAGCTTTCTCCGTGTGATTTCCCCAAGCCCCAACAGCTGCACATTTCTGCAGATGTAGCAAAAACTCGTTCATTTTTTGCATGGAAATTCATCAAACCTATTATTGAGTTAATTAGTTTTATTTATTTGGGCCTCTGCACGGTGAACTTCTGAGTGCATTATACATTCCAGAGGCAGTCAGCTAAATCCTTTGATAACCAGCTCGTGTGCACACATCAGAGAATGACTGGTGTTTGTTCATGTGCTATGGATCAACAGTAATAACAAAACAGAAGCACTGTGAATAATTAAACAGCATGGGTTTTTGTGAACAAAGAAAAAAAACCTTCCAAGCGCAGCAAGGCTTCATGTTGAACATCACGTAAGCAAATTGAAAAACTGCTCTCATCACATTTGTTGTTGGAGAAGGTAACATTAGGATATGAGAATCTCCTGAGACAAAGATGCCTACTGTGTTCTGCAAGTACTCTCACATCGATGTTATATTGTACAGGGATGAAATGTCAGATTAAACTCATCTCAACATTTACAGAGTGAGATATTCTTACCTTACTCTAAAAAGAATGATAGGTGTGTCATATTCTGGCTCTGTCTGTGACAAAGGTAATCTGAAATTAAAGATATGTCTGCAAATGACGGACATTAAAGGCAATAGTGTTATTTTTTCAGATCTGAATATGAAAGCATAAAACCTGCAGGGGTAACCCATAAGACCTCAGCTATCAAAATATTCATGAAAGTGAAAAATGAAAATATTCTAAACGGTTCCAGGACTGAATCAAAATCACATTTTAGTCCATTCATCATTCTGTTTTACAATTAGCAAAACTATTGACCTTTATTTAGAACCACAACCTACTGCCATGAAGTTTACAGGCCACTGTTTTCTAAGTTAATCATCAAAACTCAACGTAATGATGATTTCTCTTCTACCAAACTGATTCTAGTGTTAACTTTACCTCTGTGGATACCTGCATGCTGAATGACATGTCAATATAATTATCTCAGATCTGCTCACCAAATTGACCAAAGTTCTGTTTCTTTTGTTTTTCTTTGTGTCAAACAATGACCCCACACAGCATTTTCAATAAGAACCAGGTCGCCTGATGTTGCAGATTTGATATCATCAAGTTTTGTTTTGACATTTCATTTGTCAAAGTGACACACTGTTTTCATCAACTGTCCCTTTCTCTGTCACTCGTAGATATCTAGTGTTACATCAAATCACGCAGGAAGTGAAATATATGAAATCTGAAAAAACACCTCGTATACAGTCACCCATAGACCTTTATTCCATGAGGTGTTTTAATTACTGTATCCACATTATCCGAGATGCAGGCAGTAAAATTAGGATGCCCAGTCGTAGCTGAGGGATGCTAATTTCAAACCAATCTGCATCAAAACGGCAACATGTTTCTTTAATTAAGCAGACCACTCTGCACTTCGTGTACTCTCAGGAGAAATGTTCCTTCAATGAGCTTTCTCATTAAACACCAATCAGACCCCCGCATTCTTTGTGCCTGATGCTGCTTCGCTCCATGTTCGCCGATAAAAGCGCGCGGCGACAGCTGTAACGCCCTGAGGAGCCCAGGAGAAGTCTCTGACTTTATTAAAGTTAATGTCGTGCTGTTAATCAGACTAGCCGCCGGCGCCTGTGTGTGTGTGTGTGTGTGTGTGTGCTGGTAAATGCCCGGTGGAAATTTCATGTTTGTGATGATTTCAACGCTAATGTCCAAACAAGCTTCCCCTGCTTCTCGGAGCAACATAGAGACAATTTGGTCTAAAATGATTAGATGTTGGTGATCCTGGGAAGGTGGGTACCACAGATTAGGAGGCCACAGTTAACATGATGTTGGTGCCTAAAAAGACACTACAGGCACTTCTCCCTTCTCCTAATTTCTTACAGATAATAAAAGCTCACTGAAGCTGGCTTGGATTAAGCATCAAGTATCACGTTGTGCATTGGCTTTTCTGTATTTAGGCTTGTTCAAGTTGTGCATTAGACATGAATATGTCCCTTGTCCCTGATCTATTTCACTTTTTTTGTTTGGACACTTTTAGGCATCATTAGCCTCATTTGGGTTTTGAAGGATGTAACTATGCACAAAGTCACACAATCACACACAGAGGCGCTGATAGACTGCAGCAGAATGATTATAACAGTTTTCAGATAAAAGTCATTTTTAAAAGATTACGCTATAGTCAGAGCAATGTTTGCTGTGATCAACAAAATTTATAGCTACAATTACACAATGTAATCTTTTAGTTTTCATCAACATCATCAATAATAAATGCAACTTATCACTTGAATAAATTTGCAGCTTGAGTGGATTTACTTTCCGTGATTCAAAAACAGCTTTCTGGGTAAATCTCTGCAGCGGAATATGACCTATCCACACTATTTTTGGCAGGTCGGGTCAGTGTTGCGTGCCGTACATGCTGACATAGTTTGGCATCTCAGGCTTGTATGGAGTCTGAGAAAATCACTGCGTTACTCTGGTCCTGTGTTCCTTTTTTTTCCTGCCTCTCCCTTACAGAATGAGCTCAGGAGTCAGATTTTGACAGCGAGCAGCAAGGTGAGGTCCTGGAAGTGCCTCATCTGCTCCTAATTGGAAGGCACACGGGTCCCTTCTGCGTGTGGGTAGACCAGATTCTGTGAGCTGTGTCGAAAACCAGAGCTGATCCAGAATAGATGCTCTGCAGCAAGGCCTGAGGAGATGCCTGAATTATACCTAAGCTTCTTTCTCAGGTAAGCAGCAACAACACAGTGTGTGTGATTGTTCGTTTTGCTCTACATCAGCGTCACCATCGGCATCTGAACACAATCAGTCAATTTAAAGTCACTTTTGAACAGTTGACGGTGGATTTTACACATCTGGACGTAACAATGGTACCTTGATACCTGCATATGGCCTATTACTCACAAATTAGAAGCCAAGTATAGTTTGATATTCACTTTACACAGGTGTGATGTGGAAAGCCTCCAGTGATGCACAAGCACCCGAAGCACTTAACTTAATAATTCTCAAAAATTCAGATTGCTTGCTTTTTTTAGTGACATCCTTTAAGTGTACTTTTATTTTAAGTTCAGAGGCAGAGGTGCAGCCCGTCCAGGGGCAGCTCACTTTGTAAACTTTACCATTTACAAGCGCAGTGGCTGGTTTTGGATGCGGAATCACCAAATTGGAGCGGTGACCTCGGCTAACGGCAGAATGGTGAACGGTTCTAACGTCAGTGTCTGCCAGCCAAAAATGTCCTATTAGTGTTTATTTATTGCGACGGAGTCCTAGGTCAGTTTTCTTATTGACTAAAATTAGAATTATCTCTTCAAATGAATGCCCCGACAAGAGGTGACATTGTCCTCTCGTCCCAGATTCAATCAGTACCCAAATTAGATGTTTACCACAGCTGTTCTAAACACTTTAAAATGCAAAACTCCCTAGTTTTGTCTAGACTGACTAATTTAATACTTAGACTTTATCTTTACAACGTCTATCCCTTTGTTCTTTTTTATACCGTACAGTATATTATTATTTCAAGCTGCAGTACAAGCCATCAAACTTTGATAGCTACTCTGAAGTGCAAGGTTATGTGCAGCAAATTTCATGATTTTGAAATAAATCTGCAATTTTTATTCCTTTAGTGAGAAGAAAATCAACTGGAGATCTACATGCTGTACTCATATTAAACTGTAAGCAGAGCAAAAACCAGTGGAGATAATACAAGTAAAGAGAACTCAAGGTGGAGAGAGGATTTCTGTAGCCTTCAACTCTCTGATTCAGACCAAACTTTTGTCATAACTGTTAGATGGATTGTCATTAAAGTTGATTCGGACTTCAAAGTCCTCCATAGCACCGCCAGGTCACATATTTTAACAACATAACTAGGAATGGATAAGACATGCATGCTTTAAGATAATGTCTGCATATTAAGTTGGAAATTAACAACAGCATGCATTGTATCATGACCTGCATGAAGCATTCGATTTTTGTAAATAACGCTTTGAATAAAGTTGTCCAAATTCAAATTGTCAGTTAGTAGACTAGGGTATGGGTCTTATCTGCTCATTCTCAATGTGTTTGTATTAAATAGTGCTTGATCATCAATACAATTATGCATAATGGGAGTGCCATAGGGCTCAACTCAGGGGCCCCCTGATGTTCAGTTTATTTATTAATTATCTCCCATTCACAGATATTCAATTATAGGAATGAAAAGGTAATTTATATTCAGGGAAAAGATGCTTGTACATGGGTTTTTCTCGCACACTATCAAGCATAGTTTGCTGCAAGCATGATGGTCTGCGGCTAACAAACCTGTCTGCAGTAACACTAGCTGTGTGCTAACTAGCCGTGCTAAAAAATGTGTTTAGGGTTAGGTATAGTCAGTTCACATTAGCTGTAGCTGCAAACACCTTTGGTCATGTTATTGGTTTTGTTCCTTGCGAGTTGCCATTACACTTAATAGTAGAGGACTGAGGTACAGGTGCATTTATCAATGCATTTACCAGAATGTGTTTGCACATTCATATGCAAAATTCTGCCATAATCACAGTAAGCCAGTATTAATTAATGATGTGTACAGACATTAGACACATGAGGGATCTTTCTCCTTCTTCTGCTGTTTCTGTACAAGAGGAGAGTTTCTTGCTGGTTACGGACGCCATCTGTGGTAACAGATCACCTTTGTCCTCCACAGGCCTGAAACCGCTCCACATCACTCCAGCCGACTGATCTGCGACTTCAACAGCATCAGCAGGTTCACTCCGGGCGGCTCCTGGAAATCAGTCACCAGGCGGTTACTGCTTATGTGTGTGACATGGCTGATATTCATCGCGTGGATTTATAAGGGGAGGAGGGTACATGAAGTGAGTCAGTCAGTGCAGAACTTCGGACTTTCCTCTATGATTTCAGATGACAGCACGAATGGTTGAAAAAGGCAGAAATAAACTGACGTGTAAACACTGTGAGCTGTATAAATAGCTTGCTACTAATTTTGGAGATCTTGTTTGCACATTTTCTTAATTTTCTACCCACTGATACTTAAGGTGCAATATGAACATCTCACATATTGTTTTATATCCTTTTGAGTGTGCAATTTTGACATTTTTTGACACGCACACACAGAGATTCTAATAGGGCGGTAGGGTAAATAGATCTTAGAGTTTCCCAGCTGTAGGCATGGAGTTCCTCTTCCTTCCAAAGCTCTGTGAACTTTGCTGTCGGACTCAGAGCTCGTATCTGTCTTTGCATTTACATTGATGGCTTCCTCGTGGTTTCATAACACCTACAGATCGCAGAGAAACTGCCAAACATCTCTCTGTCTCTAGGCAACAGGAGTATGCTGCTCTCAGTATAGACATTGTCTGATTTCCCTTCCAGTCAAATAATTCATGGCAAAGCCTCTTAATTTGTCATGGTCAAACGTTCCATGAGTAAAGAAATGTGAATCGCCCGTCTTCTGATAACCTGTGATGGATGTTCTTATGCAATTTCATCAAATTTACTCTTTCATCTTGTCATCCGATAGCCGTCCTCTCATTGACTTTATTGAGGTTTGACCTAATACGATCTGGGAGGTAACAACAGAATTAAGGGAATAGCTGTATGAGAATGTCACATTTGTCACACACCACCTACAGTGGGCCCATTTATAACATCCCCATCTCTGCACCCACTCACACACTCACACACGGGCATGTGTGCACAGACACCAGCAAACACATTGCACTGGGAGAAATGAAGCAGCGTGTGTGTGTGCACGGATTGGAGTATCATGCCCTCTTCTGGCAGGTTGCTCACTGTCTGGGAAAGAGGACGAATTGTAGCCCGCCTCTGTGTTCACCTTCAATCTACTCAGTGCACAAATCACGCACAAGTCTTTTAAATAATTAAATCAGGAACTGAAAACCGGGTCTTTAAAAAGCGTTTATGTTCATTCCTGTCATTTACTTTCCAACATGAAGCTTTAATTGCAGTTTGAAAGCTGTGAAGAAGAGAGTTCCAAAAATGCTGAAATATTTATTTTACTATTTTGTTCAATATTTCAACATATCGGGTCTAAAAATACAAAAATCAAATTATAAAAAGTACAGAGGACGGGACCTCGTTGTCCTCGATAGCTACGGCTCTGTCTGAGGCACCGCAATGTCGTCTGTATGTGTGTCGGTGTTACACAGGTACAGTTTTCATTTCTACAGTGCTGATTAGGAATATCAAAAAATACAGATGTTATATTGTTATATGAGAGTTTTTTTGGAGAAAATTCTACAAATGAGCTCCAAGGATATTCTTTCCCTCTCAGCTTCCCCTCCCTCTGCAATCATAACAAAGTGATTACATTCTGGATGTTAGTCACTCAGGGAGGTGACATCCTGTTGATGTATTTTTCATGTGCCATTAAAGGACACCGGGATGAAATTAAAGCGAATGCAGAGGGAGAGTAAACTGGTATTAAAAGAAAAAAAAAAGCAGCCTTTCATCATGCCATCTCTTATCACCATGGATACGCTAAAGTAGATTTTAATAAGCGTTGCTGTAATGAAGCTGTGTTTCGTGGAGGCCAAGACTTCGCGCAAAATTGATTTTCAAGAATAAACACTACAACTACTTGTGCTTGCTGACCTATAGAACTTAGAGGCGATTTCAAGGTATTTTCCATTGCTTTGAATGCAAATAGTTAAGGGAAATCCCTGTTTCAGAGCCCACTGACATAGACGATTGTGGTTGGTTGGACAGATTAATGTCACTCAAATCTTGTGAGGAAAAACTTTGAAAATAAGTATAGGCACATTTCCACTTCTTATTTTAGAACCAATGGCATCAGCCTATGTGCAGCAGTTTCACACTAGTGACAGACTTCTTCACTGCAACATTTGTCCTTCAGAAAATATTTTGATCTGGATCACACAACTGTTTTCCAAGCAGCAGCAAAAGTATGGGATGATCTTATTTTCTGTTGAGAAGCACAACCTGATTTAGTTGTTTTCTCATTATTTATACAGTTCAATAGCTGGCTTTTTCAGGCCTGTTGTCTCAGATCCGCTTGGCTCTGGTCGTTCATCATGGGGAAATTGAATTGTTCTCCATGCCAAGATGCCACAGTGTGCAATCAGCCATTAGTTTTTAGCCCAACAGCTGGATGCTCCCGTAGCAAATTGCTGTAGACTGCCCTGGGAGAGGTCTTTGATTTATCTCCTCCTGGGAAACCTGCGGGCTAAGTGGCCAGTCTGTCTCTGGACGTACGATTCCAGCGCAATGAGCCTCGTGTTCTTTAAGTGCGTTACGTGGCTCATGGATCCATGTTGCCTTTATGAATGTCTTCTCACAACATACAACTTTACGATATTCTGAGACTGGGCAGCATTGTTTTACTATGCTGAATGGTAACTGTTAAGTATGTAATGATATGATATGCATTGATGTGATGGCGGCAATAGTTCAATAGTAGCACTGTAGGCTTCTGGCCACTCTCATTGAAATTCCATCTTCACCTGCTTAGTATTCACTTCTCACTCCAAATTCCATTTTTACTCCGTTTACATTCCACTTTCACCCTTTAGCCTGTTTACATTCCTGTTCATATTTACAACCTCGATTCATCTTTCCATTTGTTTTGTCTTGGGTATAGCAGAAGAATTGTAGCCTTGAGGATGAACTACTTTCATGGTTGATGCTTGACTGTGAATGAAGGGATCATTGGTGCGTGCTAATATTAAGCTAAAAAAAATGTCAGCCAATCACATACATGCAAACACATTGTCGGCCATATGTCATCATCAATGACCAGGATGGCTTTAGGTTTAAATCCCTATTTACAGTCCCATGAATCTATACTTGGCCTCTAGGGGGCATAAGAAAAAACTTTCACACAAACTGGCATTCACAGCCATCACACCCAGAGTATATTATGATTATTATAGTAAAAAATGTTGCCTTAGTGCACATTGAGCGGACAAACTAGATGTGTTCTCTGGCGTTATTTGGTTACTTATTGGGAACCCTTACTTTCTCAGCTGAAGCAATATTTAAACCTATCCACGGTCACATATTAACGGTCCTACAATAAACATTATAACAGCTTTTGGTCTGGCTCACAATCTGTGATTCTTGGCGCGAGCTTGGCCCTCCTTCGGTTGACTTCAGCTCAACTTCATCCCTCAATCACTGACGGATATTCAGGTTTGAAAGGGCTCACTTCCATGTTGCAGTCCAGCCACATATTAATTTATTTCATCTTTAGGGAAAAAAAGTCAGATAAATGATTAACACGCTATAAAAACATCAGTGTCTCTTTAGTTTGAAGTCACCTTGTTTTTAAGTTGATGCCCCATATTCACACTTTTATCTTTATTTGCTGTGGAATTCATTCATTTTGTACATTCGGCATGTGTTAAAGCTATAAAATATGAGAAAATAAGTAAATAATCAGTCAAGTAGCTGATGGGACCTCTTTCTTGGGTATGGGTATCAAGCCATCCTTCGAGGAATTTTACCCAAATAATTCAATAACATACTGCTTCAATGAGTGGCATAAAAAATATATCGTAGTATCTCAAATAGATAAACTAAGGTTGAATTGAGTATCTACTAACTTCTTCCTTCATGTGTATGTACTGAGTCTCTCCTATTTAAATTCTTTTGGCCAAACTAATTTGATTATCTTATGTATTAGAAACTAATCTGAGTGGTGCTTTAATTCATTTGTCTAAAAATAACTGTCAGAAGATATATATATATATATATATATATATATATATATATATATATATATATATATATATATATATATATATATATATATATAGGATATATCTTGTTCTGTAATTACAAGTGTGATAAACTGATAAACCCCTAAAGCTCACAAGTTCTCAGAAACAAGTGGTGGATGATCTCTTCCAAACATAATGTTGCTCCACATTCAGATTTAACGTGGAACAATCAGCACATACTGTTTAATAACAAGTTCAGATAGAACGGAATGATGAGGGTGTCGCGTTTACTCACAGCAACCTCTACAGATATACAGGCTTTATTCAGAATGAGGGTGTAAATATGAAAAGAATGTAACAGGGTTATAAAATATATATCACTAGTATCAAAACGTATGAATTGAAAACCTATCATCATTATCGTATAAGAAAATAAAGGCCTTACATCAAGTATTTCCCCAAATCAACTCTTTTATGGAAGCAAACTTTTCCAGAAATCTCAACAGAGCATCATAAACCATAAGAAATTACTGCTGTTGGTTTATGAAGCTCCGTATAGTTCAGGGAAACAATATATTTCTGATTTGCTGCTGCATCGCGAGCCCTTCAGACCGCTCAGGTCGTCAGGGACAGATCTGCTTCCTGTCCCTGGAGCTGGAAACTAAACCTGGAGAAGCATCCTTCAGTTTTTATGCTTCGCATGTCTGCAACAAAACTGCCAGAAACATGCAGGTCTGCTTTTTGTTAAATCAAACAATTCATTTTCTTCTGCACTGCACTGTGACTTTTATTCAAGTGTTTTGCTTTTTTTTATTTAATTTTTTCATTTAATTGCTTTTCCCCGATCATTCTCTTTTCCCTTATTGAATTTGTCTTTTTGGTTTCTCTTCTTCTTATTTATCGCAACACGTTTAATGCGCTTTTCTTGGTGTTTTTATGTTTGTAAAGTACATTCAAAGTATTTTTTACTTAAGTAGAAAGTTGGGTATCTATACTTTATTGGAGTAATTATTTTTCAGCTGACTTTTTACTTGTCACCATGTTCATGCAACTATCTGTACTACTCGTTACAGGAGTAGAAAGTAGAAGTATGTATATATTTTTGTGATTTTCCAGCACCTGCTCTGTGCCCTAAATTATAACCATTCAACTTCTCTTTTCCTAAATGTTGTTAAAATACTTTAAAGGGACAATACAATACATAAAACTCATTATTTCTCTTGCCAAAAAGTAATGGCAGCTTATTTATTGGGAGTAAAAGCTTGTTTGTGCTTAAAAATCAATTCTCTTTTTCATTATAGGGTGTTCTATTTACTAGATTACCTATTCACATGATAATGTGTTTTTTTTACTCTTATACTTTAAGTGGATTTGGGACCAGTACTTCAACTTCTACACTACAAGTATTTAAACCATAGTAACTGTACTTCTACCCGAGAAATGTGAATAGTTTTGATTCCTGCCTGGCGTTTTTCAAAATAAAAGTCCCCAGCTTCTTCCACATGTTTTATTTGGGGAAAAGTGAGGAGGGGATGCATATTTTCTAATTATCGAGTATTCCCCTGGATTCATTCAATAGTGTTGATGTTCGACGTCAATTAGCAGTCCACATTCCTAACAATAAATAAATAAATACGTTGATAAATAAATAAATAAAATGCAGGTTTTAACTGTGCCATCCATTGTCTCTACAAGTTGTTGGACTCGTATAGAAAAAAAAAAGTTGTTGACTTTTCGATCGGCGGCTGCTTCCTGTGGGACAGACTTTAACTCCAAAAACACCGCGTGGCACTTCGAAAAAAAAAGCCAGGTTGGAGGGCTGGATCAGGGGCAGGAGGATCGGGGCTGGATCGGGGGGTTGGATCAAGGAGGGGCCTGCGGACCCGCTGACGGACGTCCTGTTTCTCGCCGACTCCGCCGCTTTTTTTTTTTTTTTTATGTGTGTTGTTTTTTTTTTTTTTTGCGCAAAACAAACGCACGCAAACAGCAGCCGGCTTAAACCCGCAAACCCTGCGCCGCGGCCCATCCGCATGATATACAGATCGACGCGGGGGGGGGGGAGGACCGGCCCGAGTTATTCCTACTATCTCAGCATCCTTCCCGGCAGCGGTAGAAAAGGAGCGAAGAAGAAGAAAAAAGGGGAAAAGCTAAACTAGCAAAAGTTTTCCTTGGAAAGAGGAGTCGACATGGATGAAAAGGAGCGAGAGGACCTGACGCTGAAAGAATGATCACATAGCTCCAACTTTGTGTTGCTTTTTTTTTTTGTTTTTCGCGCGCGCGTGCGTGCGTGCGTGCGCGCTCGCGAGGACGCTAGAACTTTTTTTTTTTTTTTTTTTTTCCCACTGTGGGAAAGTTTGAAGAAGAAGAAGCCAAAGTGGGGGGGCAGGCTCCCACTCTGCCGCTGCGGGCTCATGGCGAGCCGGCCCGAAGACGCCGGGATGGCCGCGGGGGCCGCGAACGCCGCACGGCGGCGGAGCAAGAGGAAGAGCAAGGAGAACAAAACCCGCAGCGTCCACGCGAACGTCCTGTACGAGCACCCCAAGGGCGACGAGAACCCCAACCGACACTACGCCGACAACGAGATAAAAACCACCAAGTACACGGTGCTCTCCTTCCTGCCCAAGAACCTCTTCGAGCAGTTCCACAGGTTCGCCAACGTCTACTTCGTCTTCATCGCGTTGCTCAACTTCGTCCCCGTCGTGAACGCGTTCCAGCCGGAGCTGGCGCTGGCCCCCGTGGTCTTCATCCTGTCCGTCACCGCCATCAAGGACCTGTGGGAGGACTACAGGAGGCACAGGTCCGACAAGGAGATCAACCACATGGACTGCCTGGTGTACAGCAGGTAAGCCCTCCAGAGGTGCTCCAGATGTGGCCTTCACGGTGTCTTTCAACAGTACAAGTTGTCCCCCCTTTTTTTTTTTGTTCCTTCCTTCCCCTTAATGCATCTTGCACACATTCACCATCAGCTGTTTCCCAGTTAAAGGATGCATTTTCCTAACTTCTGGGCCTTCTGGCGTGAACCTGTCATTCTCTCTGAGGGGATTTATTCATCATCATCATCAGGGTGAAGAACAGGGGGAGGAAGAGGAGGAAGGTTAGGGGGGGTAGATGCCTACAGAGGCCTCCAGAGTTAAATCTGGCCAACACATGAGGAGAAATCACATGTGGCAAACTCCAAACTCATAAGGAGGAGGAAAAAAAAAAAGGAAAACCCTTTCCTTTGGCTTTGTCGCTGTCTCCAACACATGTCAGAGGTGGAATCCGCTTTCTCTGCCTGTGACTCCCTGTCCCCCTTCCTCCGCTACCACTACTACTACTACTACTAATACACCCCCCCCCCTGAATCTACGTGCTGCCTATGTGTGTGTTTTGCTAATGAAAAGCAGCACTGTCGTCCATGTACAGAGCATAATTCACGGTAATCAAAAGGCCCAGTGTTTAGTGGCTCCGCAGTTCCACGCCAAGTCCTGACCCGAGTTCTTCTGTCAAGGTTGGACATAATTGAATTTTCTTCTTCTTCTGCCGTGGCAATATTGTTTAAAAAAAAAAAAAAAAAAAGATTCCCCCTTGTTAAACCTGGCAACAACAGCTGATACGACCCAAACCTACGTGCTGCTGCTTCTTTCTAGCTTTCTCAAGGTTAAATATACAGTGGCTTTAACTGGTGGTTCTCAAAGCGAGGTCTGGGAACCCCCTAGGGGTCCTCGAGGGGGGCTCTAGGGAGTCCTTGGAATAAAAGTGGAATCATTTTTTTTCTTTTTATCTGATTCCGTCTACGGTCTTCAAAACAACAATTTTACAGGAGTGGAGAAGTTTCGGAAATGTGCTTCACAAGGAGTGTATAATAGATAGGAGGAGAGGAGTCCATGTTGGTAAATAAGACTTTAATGTTCGGGCAGATCAGTGACGTCTCTTGTGATGTAAATATGTGAGATGCCAGGAAATTGCAGATTTAATAATGTTTGGCTTTGTCCAAGAAAAGTGTGCTGCCCGGGTTGGGAAACACCGGTGGTCATATTGGAATATTTTCTGGATGCTTTAGTTTTCCTTTAATAGTGAACAGAATATCTTTGGCCTGTGGGACTGTCGCCACTTTGGGCTCGATGGACATTTTCAACATTCTTGTCATCGTTTTACAGGCCTATGTATGGCAAATAAGGATAAAAATCACAAGTTAGGACATAGAATGCATGGCCGTGAATGTTTGCTTCAAAATCCTGGAATTTCATTGGTGGAAAAAAGTGCACAATTAGATCTCAATGAACTAACACAATGACAAACCTTAGAAGTTTTTTCCAGGTATAGACTCACTGTAATAAAGTAGGAAATGTAATCGGATGGACATCCATGGCCTAATTTCTATCCTTGATGTGAAAAGGATTGAGAATCACCAGCTTGACCTGCACAATCAAGAATTTTCTCATTTCATCGTTAGACTAGAGTTGTTTCACATGGCAGAGTTCTTTATCAGTATTCTTAAATATTTACAAAGTCTGAATGATGGAAACGCGGCGTTTCTTCCCGTTTGCCATCATGACGGATTAACTCCAGAGGATCCCTACCCAATACAGAGGAAATGGAGTTTAGTGCTCCAGGTCACTGAACGCCCGTCGCTGTTGTTGTTGTTGGTTTGGCTGTTGTCCGTTTACGCTGGACTATCCCTCCATGTCTAGATAATGAATTAGTGATGCGTGCGGGTCGCTCCTTCGCCGCTCTATTTACTGTACTCGTTTTGTTGTCTGGCACAAAGAATTGACAAGAAGGGAAGATTAATTTCACATTTAAAGCAGCACTCCCGGACAGACTCTTTGACAGCCAGTAAACTGCAGAAATAATTAATTTTCATCAGGCTGCCCTCATTTTCTCTTCTTATAACACGCTCCACATCTGATTATCTGTACAAGTAATGTAACACATTATTAGCAGTAGCAGTAGCAGTAGGAAAAAAGCTAAATACAACCAAACTTTCTTCTGTTCAGGAGAGTTTCAACAGCTAAGTGTTGCAGCAGTGCCTTTAAGCCTTTAAACAAAGATCCCCAGTAATAAGAGTTGCTTGCTCTGGGATATTTCCAACAGCCGTAGTATTCATAGACACACTATCTTGGTATGTTATGGTTACAGTGGGCTGCACATTTATTAAGTTGCAAAAACATGTGCCCTTTAACATTCATGCATATGAAATGTCATCTCTGTATATATTCACTAATGTTTCCTTGTACAGATTTGATAATGTATTTTATTTGTGTTTTAGCAATTGGTGATTATTCAAGGAAACCTATAGAGCTGCAACGATTAATTACTTAATCAATTTTTCCAACTGTTATAGGGCTCCATAGGCCTATAGGGCTCCCAACTGTGGATTATTGAAACAATAAATCAATTAGTTGTTTGATTCATGAAATAGTGTAACATTTTGTCACTGTTTGCAAAAAAAAAAAAAAGCTGAAGATTCAACCTAAAATGTCTTTTTTTCTGTCCAGACTCACAGTTCACAACTCAAAGATCATCAGTTTACTATTACAGAAGACGAAAGAAACCAGAAAGTAATCAGATATGAGAAGCTGGAGAATTTGGACAATTTCTTTTAAAAAATGGACTCCAATCGCTTAGCAAAATAATTGTCGATCATTGTTGTAGTTGACGAGTAGTAGTAGTTATTAGTTGACTCATCATACTGCCAACAATTACATAAATTAACTAGTTTGATAATCGATAATTTGATTTAAGTCATTTTAAGAAGAAAAAGTCCAAATTTACTAATTCCAATCTGATTTTTTAATCTTTCGGGTTGTGCTCAAATAATTGTTTCAACAGATTAATCGTCTATCAAAATAATCGTTAGTTGCAGCCAGTGTTGTGCCTAAGCGTGTTCAGTGATCGATCGTAAATCAACTACATGTACAAGAACTTAGTTCAAGACTGTGCTAGTTTTTATTAGATCCTTTTAGGTCAAAACTCAGCTAAAACTTAAAATAAACAGACGTAATATGTATCAGAAACCAGCTGTTCTGGCGGCAGCTGTCATACCTGTCACACTAATAAATGCGTCATTAAAACACAGAGCATCAGCCAGGAGCATGGAGGAAGGCAGCACCACAGCTATGAGCAGCAACACAATTTGATGGAAAAGTCAGTACTGACCCAGACTGAACCTTACGGACTACAGTGCTGTTTTTATTTTCATATTAAAGACCTTTTAAGCAGCAGGTTTTTCCTCATGTTTGGAGAAAATACTCAAACTGAATGGGTGGACTGAGTGGATGGAAACAAAGTGCCAGTGTATTGAGGCTAAATGGTGGCATTTTCCCAACACTTCAGTGTTGAAACTGATAAAAGTAATTGCTGTCTCTGGTTCTCTGTGGGCTGTGAAAAAATGTTGACAATTAATAGCTCACAACTACATATTAGGGGGGAAAGAACTCTGAACTAGTTTATTTTTTGAACCATGAACTTAGTTAAAAATGTTGAATAATGAACTATGAACTGAACTGGTTCATTTTAAAATTTGTGAAGTGACCTCAGAACTAGTTCATGGAGAAAGTGACCTTTCCCTCCACCGGTTGCAGCTTTTCTCTCCTTCCTCCACAGTGGCACCACTAGAAAACTAAAGACGAGCCTAAGATAAGTTTAGCTTATTTCAACCCCCTTCCACCCCCACACCCTCACTGCCACTTCTCTTGTAATGTTTGAGCTTCTCTGGGCAGAGTTTGACACTCGGAGGCTGTTTTCACATCCATGAGGAATGTTTTCTCTGGTCTAACCTTAAATCTGAGTTCATGACATCAGAGCGAGGCTTGAGTGGGATCTCTTCTATTTCATTGTATGGCTGTACAGTGTATTACACTAAAAAATAAAAGCAAAAACGGAAGCAATGATAAGCATGGTTGTACACAGGGGCGATAATCCCATTTTATCAATGGGGGCACATTAAACAGTACATTTTCAGATAATATTTTACTTAGCAGGGACATGGATAAAATACTATACTGCTATTACTATATTGATGTGGTCCTATCTTCTTCTCCTTTGCAACTCGCCTTGCATGTTTGAGCCCTCAGCATGTTCAAATGTTTTAAACAATGTCAGTAAAAGTAATAGTAGTAGTTACAACAACATTCCATATTCATATGTAATCTAATGAGATCATGAATCAATGAGGGGGGAAAACTATGAAATTCTTTCATGGAGGACGTCCCATGTCCCCATCTTGTAGTTTTCTTTGCATTCCCTCCCCCTAGTTGCTGCAGCTTCCATAACCTGCATCATTTGAGCTTGTTAGCGATCATTAGGTCTGATTTTAACCAATACACCACATGTGTCAAACTCAGGTCCTGGAGGGCCTAGTGGGTGCAGGTTTTTGTTCCAACCAGGAAGTAACACACCTGATTCTACTAATTAACCATTACAGCTCTTGCTGAGGACCTGCATTAGTAGAATCATGTGTGTTACTGCCTGATTGGAACAAAAACCTGCACCACATGGCCCCTGCAATACACTGTTTAAAAAAAAAAAAGGCTGATTTTGGACAAATTTTGACAGACAAAAAATGGTGTGATAAATTACTCATTTTGCTTCTATGTTAGTTCCATTGGTTTCTTCCACCTAGCTAGCTGCGAGCTGACTTTCAACATTAGCCGTTAGCCACTGCCCCCGCCTACTGGAAAACAGCATCCGGACCAAACCACTTTGGGGAATAAAGGGGGGGGGCTAATCTCTCAACAATTAAGAAACACATTATTATACATTTAGAAGCACTTATGATGTTTTTTTATTTAACATTTCTTCAATATTAACAATTTGTTATTTGTATTTACAAAGACTTTGGGTGTGGGGACAACTTTGTGGAAGAAGGGCAGGGTCACATCACCTGTACCCCCCCTGGATTTTCCGCCTATGGTTGAACGTGTATCACATTGTCTATAGCTACAATAAACACTGTTCTGTAGATTTCCATGGCCGATGCGACAGATAAGGTGACAGCTGAATAAATTCATGTGGCGAGTTTTCTCAGCACGGTGGATGTGCTTTAATTTTTTGTTTTTTTTGTTTTTACCATGTCGGGTGATGTGGCCCGTATGAGTCACAGCCCTTTCTGATAAAATTCCCCAGACGTGACCTCAGTGATGCTGAAGTGACCTGACTGCATCGCTGAACGAATCACTGCTGACTGTCAGATGTGATTTGAGTAAGTTCACGTCCACTTCTGACAGCACGAGCCATGGCTCGTCCAAAAAGAAAAACCTAAAAGCTGACACGTCCGCTGTATATCTATAGAAATTAAAGTTAAGGGCAATTCAGTATTTGATTGTAATATTCCCCTGGAAATACAATGGTGTCCAACACCTGAAAAGCTCTAACTTACATCAGTAGTAGTATCTAATGAAACCTACTCGCATCAATACAATATTTCTATATCCGTTCTATAAAATAGTGAATATTTTTTAACAGTATTGAAACTCTTTAGGGTTTCTAAATTCCCTGTAATACCTTGATATTCCTCAAACCTAATCACTATGTTACCATGAAGTAGGAGATATCTTGTGTTCAGCAGATACTTCAGGGACAAACAATTCCACGTAGAACATAAAACTAGTAGTTAACGTTTTCCTCGTATGGAAAACGTGTCACACTACTTTCTTGTAGAAAACAGCAAAGCGTCACGCTCTTACTTTGGCGGGTTCACTCTTTGTCCTGGGGATATTGATTCCTTTTCAGGCAACGGAACAGCAGGAATGTGTTCCGCCGCGTGTTATCTGTTGCGTGTCCGTGTAGACTTTTTTTTTTAATTTCTTTTTCCGCTCTACATCGGCTTGTCCGGTCTGCAACATAACGTGCGTGGAAAAAGCGGAATGCTGACACCACGTGCAAATTTCAGTGACAAAATTCAAGGAAAAAGGAATGTTTTTTATGTACCGACGCAAGTCATTAATGCGGCGATGGTGGGGGTCGGGGGCAGTTATGAATAAATAACTTAATGTTTTTCCCTTGCAGTTCTGCGCTGTTGTTTATAGCGTGCAGGGGATGCATTATTTAGCATATTTGCTACCAGGAATAACAAATTGGTCAGAAATAAGGCCTGTTTTTGTTTTTATCGTGTTGACTTAGATTGCAGTGAGTTGTGCACACTGTAGTGACATCATTTACGGTATCCCATCGTAACGCCATCAGCTCTTCTTGTTGTGAGAAGAACCATTCTGAGAGAAAGGGGGAAAAAAAACCCTGGTGTGACTTTCTTCAAACCGTGTTCACCTCGTGACAGATAATGTGTCATGTGAGCGGGATCAGTTGTTTAACCCGCCAAAAAGGCCCAAATCCCTCCCACCTACACCTTCAAACTATAATCCTTTTGGATGGGATTTTGATGGACATATCGAGTTGGACGTCTTGACGTTTGGCCAGGCAGAATTTAGGATTTGGTTCGTTTTATTTTTTAAATCAACAAACATGACATATTTGCTGTACCGTACAGATTTATGGAAGCCGGACTGACGTTTCTGTTTATAGAACCAGCAATTATTGGAAACAATAGCTCAGCCTCTCTCCTCCCGTGGCGAACTCCAGCTGTTTGCCGTCTTGTCCTGGCAGGGCCGAGCGACGCTATGTGGAGCGGTACTGGAAGGAGGTGCGGGTGGGAGACTTCATCAGGCTGCGGTGCAACGAGATCCTGCCGGCCGACGTCCTGCTGCTGAGCACCAGCGACCCGGACCGCCTGTGCCACATCGAGACCGCCACACTGGACGGAGAGACCAACCTCAAGCAGAGGCAGGTCGTCCGCAGCTTCTTCGACCTGGTGAGACCACGGCTACTCCACGGCTGCTACGGTTTCGTAGCCAGATACAAAGAAAATCTCCTTTTCCTAAAACTGTGGTATTAACTGTGCTGGTTGTCCCCTCACACCAATGGAATTGGAATTGTAAGATTACCTTAATGTTATGTCCACAGGCTATAGAACGGGGGCAATAACCAATAGTAACCAATAGTAAAAAATGTACCACTTGATAATTGATGATTCTTTAGACATTTAAACTTCAAGCATCTTTTAAAAGGATTAAAGGATTAAGTCATTGTTTGTTGCATACAGTGTTGTAACATGTCTAATAAGATTCAACCTAAAGTGGGGGTTTTTTTCCCACACTCCACAACTTAAAGATCATCAGTTTACTATTACAGGAGAATTAAGAAAGCAGAAAATGATTAGATTTTGAAGATGGAACAAGAGAAGTTGGAAATTTCCTTCTTAAAAATGACTCAAACTGATTAATCAAATCAAAAATAGTTGATTATTAATGTAATAGTTGTAGTTGGCGATGAATCGTTGCAGCTAATTTCTATACATCTTTGCACGTTGTTATGACTTAGTATAAACTAATGGTTGAGGCAAAAGAGAAAAAAAGACAAACGTGTGCATGATGCTGTTTATACAGTATAATTAAAACCCAAATTAAAAATAGTTAGGTCATAGTTTGCTCAACCCCATTAAAAATAGTTTGAGATGATCCTAAATCTATTTCCTCGGTTTCAGAGAATGACCAACCAAACGTAACCGTATACGTCCAGAGCACCAGTGCAGTTCGGTTGTGTGTTTTAGAGCAGAATGTTTTTCTATAATAAAACCATGTTCACCACTGACCATTAGGAGTGACAAGAAAATACCATGTTACTTCAATAATAACACAAAAAAACAAGTTCAGACCCACAAATTGAGTCCAATAAATACCTCAAATATAATATCAGTTTACATATGATGTAGGTTTTGTATCTGCAAATGAATTGAATAAATTCTCTTGCACAAGTATTTTATTTTTTATTTAATTTGTAATTTTTTGCAAGGTACTTTCTGATGTATTTGTGGGTAGGAAAGAAGAATGCAAGCTTAGAAATGTATTTTTTTTTTCTTAATACCCGCGCTTTGCAGATGTTTCATGACGCAGCGATGAATGAAATTAGCAGCATGTGTTCAGGACCCGTCGCCGCCTGAGTAATGAGCTGCTTGTGTGTCTGTTTGCAGGATTGTGATTTTGACCCCTCAAAGTACAACAGCGTAATTGAATGTGAAAAACCCAACAACGACCTGAACAGATTCCGAGGCTACATGTGAGTATCATCCTGTCATCTCAGCGCAGTTCTTCCTGTTTGTTTAACTCCCTTTACACGTCTCGTGTGTCGCTTGCACATCGATGGAGGTTAACACACTGACATGTTGAGTATTGTTTTTGCCCCAAACTGAAAATTACCACCAAAGCGTGGTTCTTGTGTACAAGCCAGGATTTTTCAGCTTATAATTATGACTTCAACAGTTTTTCCAAGTCCAGGATTATTATTTTCCTTCTTGGGATGTGGTCGCAGCCGGGTTTTGCCCGTTTGAAGATGACAGAGACAGTATGTTTGCATCCTCTTTGACCTCTCGCTGTACTCTGTGCCGTGATTACTCAAGCTGCAGATCCTTGGCCCGCACCAGGACTTCAGTATTTGGCAACACCTTTTGATTTCAACAGTTCAGTTCATCATGTTGTACTGTTGTTTAACCACATTCGGGCTTCGCTAAAATGTCTTTTAGTTGTTCTTTCTATTCTCTATCTATCTATAACTGGTGACTAACCAGCAACATCTGTTCATCCACTTTCTACTGGTCTGTCAGCGTTGGACACTTAAAGGGAAACTCCACCTATTTTACACATAAATACAGATGCCTTTAGATCGCTTGTTTCGCTCTTAAATTGGTTTGCATTGTGCTATATGTTTAGCCTGATGTTATGTGAAGGTGTTTTGCACTTCAAGGTGCAGACACATTTTTTTTTTTAAACGAGGAATGGAAGATAGGAGTACACGCGTCCCTCTTATCTGTTAAGGACCTGGTTCCACATGTTTAAAACACCCCAAATCAATAAGTTTGAGTTGGAGCATGGTATTGCTATCAAGTCTCGTGGACCTTTTTAAAGTAACGTTATGTCTCAAGTTGTGACTCGGGTTGATTGCAAAGATGTGGTCAAAAGTTTGCATGCATTTCACTAAAAGCCAAAAACTCCTGTTAATTAAAGATATTAAGGAAATGTCTCTATATTGCTAAAAGTGTTCGCTCACCTGCCTTGAACCAGATATGAATTTAAGTGACATCAACTGATCTGGGAAGGCTGTGTGTTCATGGGAATTTGTGAGGTCACACATTGATGTTGGACGAGAAAATAAGGAAATTTCTGAGTGAGTCTGTCAGACCTCAAAGAGACAGGAAGTGAAACAGCCTGTTTTCACACAGAAGGTGAACTGAGGCTGCATAAGGTGCCATAATAACTGTTTATAAAAATTAAAACCATAAATCATGCAGATGTGTTCCAGGAAAGCCTCAGACCATCCAGTAAATATTGACCTGAAGATGTCCGCTGTGTTTTAACAGGGACGAGGTCGTGAAAGATAAGAAATAATAAGGAATGGAGGCTCTGACAAGTAAAACTAACCAGCCGACATTGTGGAAAATGTGGGATTCCGTGTTTTGTCTCACGCTACTAAATCCTAAGTATATTTATGTTCTTGTTTATTGGTGAAATGCACTGTTTGCACCGCATAGCTGTTAACGGTTTTTACAGTAACCTGGATTTGGGCCAAACTCTCTGCGGGCGAACTGCGTTGGGGAAGTTGCGAGGTGAAAAGGACGAGCGGCGTCCTCTGAGCCCTCAGCGAAGCGGCCCTGGGTTGACCTGCACTCACTTGATTATGACATTTATTCTTTGCTCGGAAGCAGACCAGATGCTGCAGGTATTCCGTTGCCAGGCGACGGCGGTGCACAGAGGAGGCGGCGGGCGGCGGGCGGCGGGCGGCGTGGAGGGGACTTGTCTCTAGTGTTTTATTACATTAATGGCCAATGGCACCAAGTCTAATCTGTCTTAACTTCCAGGGAGAGAAAGCACTCTCGGTGTTATCAATTTCTCGAAACGGCGTGAGCTATGAACCCGGGCGAGCTGCGCGCGTGAACCGCGGCCGCCCCGGACCTCAGGGACACGTTTATTAATCCACGACGGCGGTGACGTGTCGGCCCGCCTGCTGTCAGAGGCCAAAAGGACGCACATCCCCGTTGGTAAACGCGCTGACAGCAGCAGCCTCACTTTTAGAAAGAAGCTACAACGATTATGCGGCCCTCCTGGCTAAAGGTCGCGAGGCTGTTTTAAACTAACACGCTTGTAATCCTTGATTTTAGTAACGGGATCAGGATGAAAGCGTCGGCCTCCTGTATAAAAGGCACATTTGACCCTTATTAAATACAGCTCACTTTTAGTTGCGTTGTCCTCTGCCAGAGGGGTTTAAATCTCCCCCAGCGCGCTGGCGAAGAGCTGAATCAGTCCCTGGGTGACACCTACACTCTAGATCAGCCCGATGAGCTCTGAAGGTACGAGCCTGGAAGTGAGGTCTGAGGGGTCCGAGGATGAAGCAGTGCATCGCCTGATTGACTCTTAAACCCGGGGGGCTCGTGTGGTGAGCGGTAACACGGACAGCGCTTCTATATCAGAGGGAATTTGTGCTGAGATAAGGGCTCCTGGCGAGAAAAGAGCGAGATGCTTTAGAGCGTGATCGATCGAGGCGCTCGGCAGAATAAACTGATGTTGTCTTCGCTGGGACAAGGGGATGCTGTGTTTCCTTCAGCTCTATCAGAATTTTATTTATGTTTTTTTTTTTTTGACAGAATCCATCGCAGCGGCAGGAGAGATGCACTTTACAAAGAAAACCTGCTGCTGAGAGGCTGCACCATCCGCAACACAGAGGAGGCTGTGGGAATAGTCATCTACGCAGGTCAGACCCAGCGAGGCGCTGTCAGCTGCCACCACCGCTTTTAAAAATAAGTCAATAGTAGAAAAATTAATTCAAAATTATAAATTAAAAAATCTAAATTAGAAGATAAAAAAACAATATGAGATAATAAATAGAACGTTATGATGAACGATCAAACAATTTTATCTTGTTTTCTTTAAACAAAATTAAATTGAACAAAATCACCAACAAGTAGAAAAACTATCTACCACAGTAATTCAAGATAATTCTATTCAGTTCATGACCACTCGTACCAAAAACAACATATTTTTACTTAAGATTTTTTACAGTGACTCGCTTACATGAAAATGTAGTTAAAGTCAAATCTAGTTTTTTTGTCTTGTCTTTGAATTGTGGAAGGAAGTTGTGTTCTTATTCTAATTTTTGTTAATAATTTGGTCATAATTTTACCAATTCTAACATTCTTTGATGTAAATTTGAAGCCCAGAGTTTGGTAGAACACATGAAAAACAATCATATTTCCTCATAGTGTATATTCTGACAGTAGGTGTTAAATTAATGAACAAGTAGCTTAATATTGTGATCAATATTAAATTTAATAGGAATATTAAATATATTAATGGAGATAGTTAAATGCATCTTAAAGTGCTTTACAGAATACATTAAAGGGGACACTTTTTTCTACATCACCCACTCATTCTGTTGTGGTTTGGCCTCCTCTGTACAAGCTGCTTATAATTGGATCCTGTTGTGATGTCACAACAGGAGTGGAAGATAACAGTAACCTTCTTTAGATCCATGCACCTGCCTCCTTCTTCTGTGGTGTCTGTACCTGACTTCTGTTCATCCAGCGAACCCCAGCTCTCTAAAGGGGGCGGGGCATGTCAGACCAAGCTCAGCCAATCACAGCAGAGTAGGTGTTTTAGGTCAGGAATGAGTGTGTGAGAAGGCAGACTGCATTGCTGCTGCAAGTCTAACTAGGAGCTTTTTGACCATAATAGCGTGCAAATTAAGATGCATGGGGGAAAACGGTATTTATTTTCCCTCCCCTGTGCAGCCGCTGCTAACTCCATGTGTCTCCGCAGGTCACGAGACCAAAGCCATGCTGAACAACAACGGCCCGCGCTACAAGCGCAGTAAACTGGAGCGACAGATGAATGTAGATGTGTTCTGGTGTGTCATCATCCTGCTGGTCATGTGCCTGTTTGCTGCTGTCGGTGGGTAGCAGCGTGAGAGTTATGTAAACGCTTATGTCGGAAATCACGGAGACGTTTCAGTTTTTTTATCCTCATTTCTTCAGATTCTTTTGGATTGAGTTTACTGTTGTGTTTCTGTTGCTTCTTCTTCTCCTCCTTTCCAGTGTTTATATGAGTTGACCTTGTGGTGTTGCTGTTCCAGGTCACGGGCTGTGGGTGTTTCAGTACGGAGATAAGAGGCCTGTGTTTGACGTTCTCAGCCCAGAGGGTACAGACTTATCGCCCATCATGTCAGCTATTTATCTCTTCCTCACTATGATCATCGTCTTTCAGGTACGAAACAAAGACACAGTGACGTAAAGATATGAGCACGGCGTATCTCGAAAGCTCGAAAGGTTTTATGCCACTGAATACAGGCACTGCTGTGAATCAAATTCTCGACTTTGGTTATTGCAACCCTCAGGGTGTGTGACCTCTACATCTTTACTTCACATTATTTGAGGAAAAGCAGTGAAGAGCAAAATTCTCCGTGCTGCGAAATTATCTTTTTTTATGCAGACTCAAAATAACAAGTGACTGGCAACTAACTGCTATTGATTCTTCCCACTCCTTTTTTTTAATTTTTGCTTGCCTGCTAATATGTCAGAGAAAATGTGGCCCTGTCTTGTGTCAGATGTCGCTGCCAGTTCCCCCTGATATCAGGTCATACTTGGAAAGAAATGGAAAGTTAGTGAAGATAGCGGTTTGGTTTTCGCTGTACAAATTGTAAATGTTTGTGGTTGGAGACCTTCCAGTGTTGCCAGACATTGCTTGATACACTTTGAAATAAACACATGACTCTGTTGACTCCCAGGCGCACACACACACACACACACACACACACACACACACACACACACACACACACACACACAGAAAGTGTGCGGCCTGAATTGTCCTCCCAACAGCTATGACTCATCTTCCGGAACTACTTTTGAGAACTCTTGCATGGAAATTTTTCAGTCAGGGCTACACCCGCACTTTTAAGAAATGCAATATATACCCACGACACTTAAAAATATAAACCTGGTACATTTACAAACATATATGCAATACACTATTATATAAAAATATACCCGGCCCAGATAGCACTGTGCGTCAGCAGGACATTGTGTGTATGTGTGTGTAAATATATATGTATATATGTGAATAATCATATACCCAGCCCCGTACACTTATGCCCAGGTAGACTTTTACCTCAGCTAATTTGGCCTAACCCCTTATATATTAGTTTTAGCTACTTATTTTAACCATTGAATCATTACATATAATATATTATTATATTTTTAGCCAGCTATCTGTTTTAACTATTCATACATAAATTTGAACTGTCTTTAGTTGTAGCCCAAATATCTAATTATAGGGGAGTGAAGGGGGTACTGCAATGCCTCACAAAGTAGGCTGTAAAAAGCCATAACCAGCTGTGTATCTCCTCTAATAAGCTACGTGTCCTCTCCTAGGTGCTGATCCCCATCTCCCTGTTTGTGTCGATTGAGATTGTAAAGATCTGTCAAGTGTACTTCATCCATCAGGACATGGATCTGTACGACGAGGAGACAGACTCTCACCTGCAGTGCAGAGCTCTTAATATCACCGAGGATCTCGGACAGATGCAATACATCTTCTCTGACAAGACGGGAACGCTGACGGAGAACAAGATGGTGTTTCGACGCTGCACGGTGGCAGGAGTGGAATACTCCCATGATGCCAATGGTGAGTGGAGAGCAATCAGCCAAAAAATCAGCTGGCGCCCGTTGCCTTATTGAGTGTTAATGCTGTGCACCCCTGTGTTTTCCAGCTAGGAGACTCGCTATGTACCAGGAGATGGATTCTGAGGAAGAAGAGTGTATGTCCCACGGCGGCACCCTGCCCAGGCGGGACAGCGTGGCCAGCCACCAGAGCAACCGGGTGGTGCTGCGCTCCCACAGCACAAAGTCGCACCGCAGGACGGGCAGCAGGGCGGAGGCCAAGCGGGCCAGTATCCTGTCCAAGCACACGGCCTTCAGCAGCCCGATGGTCAGCCCTCACCGCCGCTGCAGCTTCCTCGTGCCGTCTGCTGCCTGCTCTCTGCTGATAAAACTCCTCTGTCCTTGCAGGAGAAAGACATCACCCCGGACCCTCAGCTCCTGGACAAAGTCAACGAATGCAGCAGTCAGATGGACTTCATGCGCTTCCACAGCCAGCCCATATCCCAGCTGCCCTCTGACCTCGCTGACATCATCGACTTCTTCATCGCGCTGACCGTGTGCAACACGGTGGTGGCGTCGTCCCCCAACCAGCCCCGGCAGAAGGTAAGAGTCCCCACAGGTGTGTGTGTGTGTGTGTGTGTGTGTGTGTGTGTGTGTGTGTGTGTGTGTGTGTGTGTGTGTGTGTGTGTGTGTGTGTGTGTGTGTGTGTGTGTGTGTGTGTGTGTGTGTGTGTGTGTGTGTGTGTGTGTGTGTGTGTGTGTGTGTGTGTGTGTGTGCGCGCTGCCAGGTCTAACTAGTAGGTGAAGCAGGCCTTGTGTGTTTAATTACTATAATAGACACATTTCTTGGATCAGTGAAACAGCTGAACTTATAATATCGTGCCAACAACACATTGAAGCTCGCCTGCTAAGCTGAATTCAGCTTCCGAGATTCTCCCTACATCAGTACATCCTTTATCAAACACTATATCCTCTTAGTCCAAATATGCAGGTGTAAATAAGGACGGGGGTGGGGGGCGTTTTAATTTGGAACTGATAAAGCATAAAGTTCCAAATTAACAACAAGAACATTGTCGTTAAACACTCTTTATACATAAATTTAGAGTTTACACCCAGCTTCTGTTCTGTTAGGGGACGCTGGGATTTCCTGAGAGTCTGTGAACGCCTCTTGGAATAAGACGCTGCAGAGTGTGGTTCTTCTTAGCATTGGTCTAGACAAAAAAAAATACATTTACGTATTTTATATTACACAGTTTTATGAATCAACCAACTTAATTGATTTGCTGCTCTATAGATTAATTGACAAAATAAACATTAGTTGCAGTCCTATTGATGACTATTGGTATCTTGACACTGTTGCATGATGATACTTTTGTTGATTTTAATGAATCACAAGCAAAAAAATGGGATGGGAAATGCTGCCCAAAGCCACCAGGATATCATCTCATAGGAGGTCATATAGCCTTATATCTTTTGAGGATTTGTGCTGAAAATTACTTTAGTATATGTTTTAAGTCTATATTATTTTTTTTTGCTGTTTTAATGCCGCCCATGAACCACTTTCCCCTGTGTCAGCACGCTGCTGAGATGGGCTGTAAAACAGGATTAATGTTGAAGCTGGGGGGTATGATAGGGAGCATCAGTGGGAGATCCGATGGGGAGTAATTCCACTGATATCCTTCCAAAACACCAGCGCGAGGGCCTCCTCTCTAATCTCGCACATTTTGTTTTCCTTTTCCTAAACAACATTCAATAGACGTGGCTTCCATCTTCTGACCAAAAAGAATATGGCGCGTCGCAGGTTGTTTTGGCCGCTCGCCAAGACAAACACCGTCTCAATAGCACAAAATACCCGCGAAGTCTCCGTCCGCACGTAGCTTTCGCTGCTTTTTCTGCTGCCTGCGCGTTTGATGTGCGTCCAGTCGTGGTTGTGTATCCGTGTTTTGTCTCGTTGCGTTGTGTGGGCCTGGGTGGGGTTGTCCTGTTTCAGAGGTGATATCCTTTCCTTTCACCACGTCGCGTGTGCCGGTCCTGCCAGTCCGATGCACGGATCTGTGCAGATCACACTCTGTGTGCCATGCCATGTTCTTTATGCTTTGTGTTTCTGTTTGGATCTGATTAGACAGAATCTGCACCGAACTTTATCCTTTCTTTCTTTTTTTTATGACTATGCCCATATTTGTTTTTTATTTTAACATTTGTGCTTGTTTGTTCTTTGTGCCAGTGGTAATTGTTCACATTTTATTGTAGTGGCCTTGTGGCTAACCAAGCACCTGAATGATTTATATATACAGTTTACATGTGAGAACACAAGTGAGTCACTGTGCTATTGTGCTGCTGCACCACCTTGGGATAAAGCTGCATTTTCATTGAAAGGGAAGTCGTCTGTAGCTCAGGAACTGACCTGCTCTGTAATTTACACATTAGAGAGTAATAACACTTTTATTAGCACGACCGGTTAATGTGTGTCCCGCCATGTCCTTCTAGGTCCGGATGAGGTTTGAGATGAAGTCCCCGGTCAAGACCATCGAGGACTTCATCAAACGCTTCACCCCCAGCCGCCTGACCTCGGGCTCCAACAGCAGCAGCTCCTCCAGCCTCATCACCAACCGCTCCTCCAACAGAGGCTGCTCCAGCGCGCTCTCCTCGCCGTCGGCGGAGAGCACGCTCACCAAGCTGGACGAGGAGAAGACGCCCAGGGGCCCGCAGCAGGACGCCTTCAGCCCGGCGCCGGCCTGCCTCGACGGGAGGGGCTGGACACTGGAGGAGGGCGAGCTGCGCTACGAGGCGGAGTCGCCCGACGAGGCGGCGCTGGTGTACGCCGCCCGGGCCTACAAGTGCTCCCTGGTGGGCCGCCTGCCCGACCAGGTGACGGTGGAGCTGCCGCACCTGGGCAAGCTGAGCTTCGAGCTGCTGCACACGCTCGGCTTCGACTCCACCAGGAAACGCATGTCGGTGGTGGTGAGGCACCCGCTCACGGACCAGATCACGGTCTACACCAAAGGTGCCGACTCTGTCATCATGGACCTCATCAAACCGCCTGACGCAGGTAGGAAAACGCTCATTTACGCTCTCACCGGGTCACGGTTAGATTCAGGAATTCATCCTGATGTTACTCTAGAGGTGGTGCATGCTTGACAAGGCATCATGTCGTTTAGACGATTAATCTGCTGATTATTGAAACCATTTGTTAATCAGCTGTTAGATCCATAAAAATGGTGAAGAATGTCACACTTTCCCAAAGCTGAAGACATAAAATGTACTTTCTTGCTGAGTCTTTTTTATGAAGAAAATATACAATATCTCTGGTTCCAGCTTCTCAAATCTGATTATTTTCTGTGTTCTATTATAGTAAACTGATTATCTTTGGCCTGTGGACCACCTTAGGTTGCATCTCCAGCTTTAATTGACAGTTTAGACCATTTTATGAGCCAAAAAACTAATTGAATCCTAAGAAATCTGCTGTAGGAAAAAAAGAAGACCAGAAAAGACTAGATTTGAGTAGCTGGAAAAGGGAATTTGCACATTTTTTCCTTTAAAACTGATTTAAATGGATTAGTTTATTATCATGTATAACGTAGTAGTTTGCAGGTGATCGACTGGTCATTGCAGCTGGAGATCACAGCCCGTTGGTTTGAAGTGTGTCGAGGCTGCTGCTGTTACCACGTCCGCTGACGTTCGCCGCCAGAATTGATGAATCGCGGCTGTGAACCCGGAGATTGGCCACAAATCACTTGATGCAATCTGCACTTGGCACACGGGCTTACTGGACATGGCGTCAACAAATTAAGAATATTTGCACTTGACACGGGTCAATCCCACGTGATTGATCGCCTCGCGTTGTCGCTGCTACGTTTTTGTTTTTTTTGTGGGAACCTGTGAATTACATTTGTTGAGAGCGCTGCTTCCGCGGACGCTCAAGGTTTCACGGCTCCAGCCCAGACCTTCACACTTTTCCACTCAAGTTCTAGACTAACATGTTATGTAAGAAGCAGTATTTTTAGAGCGCGTCGCCGCTGCAGAACTCGGCGCCTAACTCGATTGGTTCCTTCAAAGAAAACTTCCGGACTTGCTTCTGCATTTTATTTTTTTTTCCCTCTGTGATCCTCCGCCCTCTTTTGATTTCTCTACTGCTCTAACGGGAAAGGTGAACCAGCTTGTTGGTATTCCAGGCACACAAAGAGCTACACAGGCACTTTTCACTGATGCTCAGAACACGTCACCAGACGCTCAGCACGAACGGCCATCCAACGCTGTAGTGCAGTGGTGCAGGCGGTGGCTATTTTTGTTGTTTGCTTTTTTTTTTTGTTACGTGGTTTAGGCATGCAGTGTGTAAAACAGTGAAAAAATTCTAGAATCTAGTGAGACATCAAATTTCTTCTCTTGTCTAAGCAACAGTCCAACAACAGTATTTTCAGTTTAGAATCATGATATTAGAATAATATTATTAACCTTTTTTTAACAGAATTAAGACTAACTAGCTGATTCAATACTCTCTCGCCATAGGTTAAAGGTCATTCCACACATTAGGCTCATGAAAGTGTGTTGTGTGTGCTGTGTCTGTGAAAGGATGTCGCTGAAGTCTTAAGAAAATACAATATAATATTAAAATATAATTTGCAGGTTCGGTTTGCTGAATCAACCGCTGATCATGATTTTTTTAGGAAATCAAATCTATAGTTTATAACATGTACTGTGAGCATCTGATGCATCAGAATCGATGCATCAGCAGTTAAAGCAGGGACGCGATGACCTTTTTTCTTGCTCTAAGTGAAGTAAAGTAAGTGAAATGTAGTGGCCACACATTAAAGGTGAAGTCCACCGTTCTGATCCAACTTGTCAACATTTGTGATTCATTTAATTTTAATGAAATAATATTGCCTACTTGACTTTAAGTCTTCATGAGCTCCTGGTGAGCTCCAGACATGACCTCATGTTCACAGCTGACAAACAAAACCATGGTGGGGCAGCGCTGGCTGATGTAGGAACCCCCATCCCACATGCACCAAATATATAATCAGCCAAAAGGAAAACAAAGCTAAAAACATTGTGTGTGGATGTTGATTTTAGGGAATTTGCATGAATTTGCACCACTTCGATCCAGGTTTAAAAAGGCATTGGAATGCTTGTTACTGACGTTTGTGTTGAGGAAGTACTACTACCATATGAATGACATAAACATGCTATATATTCCTGACTTACAGTTGATTTTATTCATTCAGTCGTCCTCAATAAAAAGGCTCTGCCTAATGCTGTCAGAGAAGATGAAATGTTTCTTTAAGTTCACACAGGCTACACAATCTGTCGCCCTTCAGCATGTGTGTATTTATTTATACATTACTTATTTATTAATTTATCTGATGGGCTGGGCGATCCTGAGCCAGCGATTTACCTCAGTGGTGTTGAGTGTAACTTTCAGTAAAAGCCTGTTGTCATGTGGTGTGAGTAATTCATTTATTTCAGATGCCTGGTTAGTGGCTCCCTCCTGCTCATTAGAGGCAGGCAGTTCATCTCGGCGGCGTCTCGGCTGCACGGGGAAATGGTTTCCAGCTGAATTATCCGCCCCGCGCTGAATCACGGCCTGTGAATTTGCGAACGCTCCCGTCTTGTTTTTGGCGCGCAAGCCCCACACTTCAGAATTCTGGATATGATTTATCGTGGCGATTTTTCCATTATGAGGACGGCGCGGGTCCCCCTTTTGAGTTCAGGTGCCATGGGAGCGCTGATTGTTCATCATTTTTATTGCCCTCCATAGAGCGGCGTCTCTGCGCTGGCAAGTTTTTCACTTACTTAAAATTCACAGAGCAGCACTGATCACTAGAGGATCCATCGGGACAGCCGCCCCCCCACCATGTGTCTCAGCTCAGCGGCTCTAATGGCGGGGAGTGTCCTCGCAGGGACAGCTCACCACTTTGTTTTGCCATTGGGTGAAACCAGCCAATTAGAGCCGAGAAGCGGCCGAGGCCTCCTCATCACACACAGCTCAGCATAATGGCTCCATTCAGGCGACCAGGGGGTTGTCCAGCGTCACACGTGGAGGTGCTGGACGGAGGTGGACCGTAGACCCTCAGGGCCATGACGTAATAGCAGGCTCACCTCCTGTTGCACAGGAGAAGCAAATTCCACCTTAAAATTGAATTTTACCTTTAATGTTTGCACCAAAAGTCCCTTAATGCTGGGATCGGTGTTTCTGACGGCCTCACAGATGACTATCGTCTGACTCTGAAGTTCTCCTACGGTTCTGTAGAGCTTTGTCACATTCTTCAGCTCATTGTTTCGCTGTGTCAGGTCTGCAAAAAAAAGACTTTACACTACTGCCTGGAAACAAACGTTGAGAGCAAGTAGGTGAACACTTTCAGCCAAAGAGAGTTATCTTCAGGAGGAGTTGTAAAACTGGTCTAGTAGTCAGTTCATCTATAGATTATTGTCATGATTAATCAATTAGTTATTTGGTTTATAGATCAGTGAAAATGTAGATCAGAAGAAACAACCTGCAGTGATCATCAGATTATTATTGTAGCACCAGAGAGTTTGAAGATTTTCTTCTTCTGAAAAAAAGACTCAAACCAATGAATTGATCAAAGTAGGCAACTAATTGATTAATAATAATCAATCCACTGGTCGTTACAGCTCTAGCTAAATGGATGAGACATAATTTACCCACATAATAAAACTCAATGAACGGAAGACTCTGAAGTCCCTTTTATTTTATTGAATTTTTTTTTATTTTAGTTGGTTGTGGCAGAAAATTTCTCTCCTCTTTGGCGGAGAGAGAGAGAGAGACAGAGAGAAAAGCATTTCCAAGGACAGCAGGACGTTTTCCCCCCCATAATTTCTGTACAGGTCTGACAAAATAATCGATATTGCAATCTGTCCTGGTATTTCCTCTCGCGATACAATATCAAAGCTCAACAAATAAAGTCGGGTCTTTTTGGTGAAAGAGGGACGACATGCAGCAATTTTAGTCTTTTGAGAGGTATTTCTTTTTCCTCCTTCTAGTCACAGACGTCGTGATGTGATGTAGATGGTATTTCTTGCAGTATATTATTATCAGTGTATGTGGATAATATCATGATCAACACTGTGATGCTATTGCATCATGAGGGCCTCCGTAGCAGTCGTCCAGCCAGATGGATGAATCATGTGCTAATAAAAAAAGATTGATTCTAGCTGATGAATATGTTCCACAAATAACACACATAAAGTTTGAAGGGCTTTTCTTCAGCCTCTGTGGCTGAGTCATATATGCTGCACGTGTCCCTGTGAGGAAAACGTCTGCATGTTGCCCCAACACGAACATTTATTTTTTGTTTTTTTCCTTTTTTAGGCCGTCTTATTGGTTCCACCCAGTTTTAGCAGCGATTGCGTTGAGCAAAGCCCGTAGAGACTGTTAGTGTGTTGGCAACCAAAGCATATTTGATTTGGATTCATCAGGTGGTCGACTCCAAATGATTTCTATTTTTCATGCATACATATGTTATGAAAGTGTTAAAAGCTTAAATGATTTGTTGTGTTTCCACTGACCAAAACTCTGAGAGAATGCAGATGCTATTTCAGGTGGATTTTCCTTTTTGTCAAGTCGACAGTCGGAATATAAAGGCCTTAGCCGTGTATTAAAATAAATAAAATCTGATTCCGAGGGACTTTTGAGTCGTCCGTTTGGAGCGTGAATTCTTAAGACCGCTGACAGATTTGTGTTAATTTGCTGCTTTCGGTGAGAATGGTTTTGCGTGGCGCTGCCTGCCAAGCTGTTGTGTTATTAGTGAGATTACAAGGCGGACGATCCCAGTGCTGGCTGCTGCGTGTGTGTCAGGAGACAGATAAAGCCGATCTGTTTGCTGTCCTGCTGCCAGAAAGATGCCCCCCCCCAACCCCCCACCCCCCCACGGAAGACGCCTGTGCCACAGACGCACTTCATAAACTTACGTGATCATATTCAAATAAAACAGATCCATTATATTCCTTCAATCATATCTCTCAATATCGTCCTGAATCGGCTACGAGCCCTACGTGGGGGGGGGGGGGGGGGGGGGGGGGTATATATTGACGCGTGGTTACATGTTTCAGTTAAGTGTGAAGCCAGATGGCTTTCATGCCTCTTGGAAGGAGAAGCCCTCGGCAATCTGGACTCCAAAAAAAAATACCAAAAGGCTTATGCCAGTTCTCTGAAAACAAGGATATTTAATCTCTTATTCTCCTGTTCTTTTTTTTTCCGTCACTTGCAGGTAGCTCCAAAGGGAAACGCCAGAAAAAGATTGTTTACAGGACCCAGAACTACCTAAACCTGTATGCTGCGGACGGCCTCCGCACGCTGTGCATTGCAAAAAAGGTAACAGGGATCCATAAACCCCCTTTTTTTTATTTCTACACATTCCCTCTCTCATTAGAGTGCTTGAGCCGCGTGGAGCTGGTGCGTCTCAGTGGCAGTTTGGCAGTGTGTGTTTTGCAGCCCCTTTGCGCAGATGATCACATGGATCGGCCTTTTCCAAAGTGACATTCTTCGTGACTCAGCTGCAATCTGTGCCACTTTCCCAGGCTGTTAATTTATGCTCTCGCAAGCCAGGCTCATTATATCCCTGCTTGTGCAAAAAAAAAAAACAGCCCCGTCGCCAAAGCAACGTGAGAGAACACCTTCTCGAGGTTTCACGTTCTCCCGTGGATGTGGGCAGAGCAGCAGGAGCTGCCCCGCTGTTGAATATCCCCTAAACGCTTCAACACATGACTGCATGCGCGTGTATAAACTCCGTGTGTGACTGTTTCAGGTTCTGACCAAGGAGGAGTACGCCTGCTGGCTGCAGCGGCACCTGGAGGCCGAGACCGCCATCCAGGGACGGGAGGAGCTGCTGTTCGACTCGGCTTTGCGTCTGGAGACAAACCTCCAGCTTTTAGGTGAAAGTTTTATCTATTTCTTTTTGGGGCCTCTCAAGAAGAAGCCACCACAATGCTCCATTTGAAGCTGGGATTATATCCTGATATTCATTTCAGTAGTGGGGGAAAGTACTCAAATACATTCACTGTAGTACTGGACCTGGATGGATGAATAGATGGATACACATCCCACATAAGAACGCACAATACACTATAATATATGGGTAGAACGATAGATACACACTCATACTTTATTGTCTCTAAAGGGAAATTTGACTCCAATACATCTCCATATATATGTGTATATATCTGTCTGTCTATATATATGTGTATATTTACATATTGCTGCTTTATATATTCAGTAAATGCATGAATATCCCACACGTTTCTGTACATGGTTCACTAATCCATGATCAATCTGCTTATTTATTAATCTATTCTAATCTATTTAAGTGTGCTTGCATATAGGGACTGATAACAGGTGATATCAATTGGTGAGCTGAATAGAATATAACTGAATAGATTCTTCATATATCACAATCATTTATTCAGGGAGCAGCCAGATACCTGATTACAAAAGCTTAAAATATGCACTTTAAAATGATTTTTTGCACCAGAAACAAATTACATGTATAAACATGATGACATTAAAGGACAGGTGAACATTCATATTGCGTAACATCATATAGAACTTGTTTTTAAGTAACTATGATTATGCTTAAACTCCATTACTTTTTCCGCTACACTATATGGACCTGGCAGCTTTAGTTACTTTTCAGATGCAGATTCGACACAATACATAATAAAACAACTTTTAACATTACACACATACAGTAGTTAAAGACGAAAGTGCTTTTAAAACTCACTGAAATCAATGAAAATTCAATTTATCCAGTATTTAGTCAAAAATGTAAGAATGGTCTGTGGCATTTTTTTTATAAAAGTATCAGAGTAAAAAAATAAAAAATCATTGCTTCGGTTTTCCTTTACAACAAAGCTCGGCTCCACACACACGTCGTTTATGTTTGTAGATTACAGAAAATTCTGGAAATGGGTTCATAGTAGTTCAGTGGAGAAAGTTGTCCGTAGGCTGCATGTTACCCACAACAAGGATGTGGAACCTCAGCTTTCTGAATTAAGGCCAAAAGGTTTTTATTTTGAGCGTACGATTGTCTGCACTTTGCTTCAATGAAAAATATGCTTTTCACATCTGCCTGCGAGAAATGTCTGAATAGAAAAACCTAAAGTCACACATCCTGTGATCAGTGAAAAATTAACAACAGCATTTTAACTGCATTTTGCTCCAAAAACCTATATATACCTTTATTTAAGTGTAGTCTCCAAAAGTCTTCAAATTTATGACTTGGTAGGAGTATACTTACTAGTGTTTAAAAATCCTTTTATTGAATTAACAACAACAATTACTCAAGTTTATATGTAAAAGTGTCCTGGTTTAAAAACTTAAAATAATAATAGTAATGGAAAAAAACATTATGCATTGAATTGTCCCTCTTAAAAGCATTTGCACACATATTAGTGAGTGATTGAACTACATTTTATTAAATTAAACACTCCAGTGAGTGATTTTTAACCAAAACCAACCTTTACCTCCCAGTATATTAGTGTCATCACTTTTTGGCGAGAGAAAAAATGCATTTTATGTGTTGTATTGTACGTCTGGTTGGTTATGATGTCGGGCACAGAGCAGGTCAAAGAACAGGCTTTCAATGTTTGGCTTAAGAGTTGTCATGAAAACAAGCAGGAGGAGTAACAAGGATTGGCTGAAAAATAATTACTTCATTAATGTATTAAACAACATTAAACAATAGCAAAGTACTTTTACTGTGTTTTAGCTCGTGCAGAACATTAGCGTTGGCTCATTTTTTTGTGACGCGTTCGTGCGTCTCCGCCCACAGGAGCGACGGGCATTGAGGACCGGCTGCAGGACGGCGTGCCCGAAACCATCGCCTCCCTGCGCAAGGCCGGCCTGCAGATATGGGTGCTGACAGGCGACAAACAGGAAACCGCCGTCAACATCGCGTACGCCTGCAAACTGCTGGACCCCGAGGAGGAGATTCTGACACTGAACGCTGAATCTCAGGTGAGATTTTTAAGAGAGCCTTCTTTCTCCTTCACCAGGGAGACGAATAACAAAAGAAATATGAAACATCAGAATCGCTAAAAGCCAGGAGGCTGTCCCCTTGGCTTAAAATAGAGGCCGTAAACAGAGGCAATCAGCTGGCCTGGCTCGTCCAGAGGAGGAAAAAAGAAAGAACAGCCTCTAGAGCTAAAAGCGTGTTTTTAAACGCAGTCTTGGAAGTGACGACAGCACTCCAGGAAAGTTCCGATTAAACGAAAGAGATATAATACCTTAATTGTCCACATCTGGTGAGCAGATGTGAAGCAGGTCAGGCAGGTTTCATATTAAGTTGAACTCAACAACCCTCCTCGTGCCTGTCTCTGAACCAGGAGGCGTGTGCGCTGCTGCTGGAGGAGAGTTTACACTACATCCAGGCCAAATTCCTGTGCGGCTCCGCCGACCACGCTGCCAAGGCCTTCCACGCCAACTTCGCACCCTTCGACATCTACCCCTCCTCGTCTCCGTCCTCCTCCTCCTCCCACGCGGCGCCCTTCGTGGTGCACCGGTTGGGCCTGGTGATCGATGGGCGAACCCTGGCGTACGCCCTGGACAAGAGCCTGGAGGACAAGTTCCTGGCCGTCGCGCGGAGCTGCCGGTCGGTGCTGTGCTGCCGCTCCACGCCGCTGCAGAAGAGCATGGTGGTCAAACTGGTGCGGAACAAGCTGAAGGTCATGACCCTGGCCATAGGTAAGACAACGGGATTCACGTTGATACCCCCCTTTTTCTGCTCCACATGAGATCACGGTTTACCCGGAGGAGGTAAAGGGTTCCTGTTAATAGAAATTACTTTTTCAGTGTGAATGGTGTTAGTGAAACCTGGCTGAACACAAGCTGTTTAAAAATCGCTCCTCTTGTGATGTCACAACTAGTGATGCACGATATATCGGCCAACCGATATATATCGGCCGATATGTCACGTTTTTTAACTTATCGGCATCGGTCCGATGTCAACAAATTCTGGCCGATATGTCAACAATTGCCAGAGTTAAACCGCTACAGTTAGTTGGGTCACTGTCTGTGTCTCTTGGCGACGCGCTAAGCTAAGCTAAGCTAGCTGGTCCTAGCGGGCTCCTCCGTATATATATACACATATATATATATATATATATATATATATATATATATATATATGTGTGTGTGTTCATGTTGGTTTCTGTTCATTTAAAAGTCCATTCGTATCATTTGTTTTTACAAAAACCACAACTCTGTGATATTTTTTATTAAATGTTAAATAATCCACCTAGAATAAAAAATTGTGTTTTTTTATTTTTCTAAATCTTTTTAAGAAAGTTAAACTATCTGGTCCAAGTTTTTCAGATTACACCACATGACAGAGTTTTACAGTGAGCCTTCCTTTAAATAAACAGCACTGTTGTGCTTTTCTAATGTACAGTGTTTTTTCTGGTCTGTACTAAATTTGTGACACTACAGAAAACTTTTTTTCTCTACATATATCGATATCGGCAGTGACTGGAGATATGTATATCGGATATTGATATCGGCCGAAATTTTCACATCGGTGCATCCCTTAGTCACAACAGGAGTGGGAATTTTCTAGTAACTGTCCATAGATCCATGGAGCCATCCCTCCCCCCCTTATTTCTTATTTCTCCGACAGCACTTTGAGTGGCGGGACATTTCCAACCAATCACAACAGAGTTTTTCAGTAGATGGGGCAAAACAGGGTTTTTCAAAGTGAGTGTGTGAGAAGCCGAATGCTTTGCCGCTGCAAATCTGGCCATGAAATGTAAATTTTTGAAAAAGATTATGAAAATGTATATGTAAGAAGATAAATAAAATGTTATAATAGTTTTTTTTTCAAAGGAAGTTAACAAAAAACTTGACCAGAAGTGAAATTTATTCCAGCCGTGCTGTGGGAAGCTGAATTAATTCCTTATCGTGTTATTGATTAAATTATGAGCTGTACTTTTGCACCTTGAGACTCTCACCAGGTGATAATATCCAACACTGTCCAGACAGATCAAAACATGCCCGAGCAAACAGCTGCTGAACGGTGAAAAGATCAAAACATTAGTTTAAACCTCAGGGATTATTACTTAAGTAGACTAATTTAATTCTAAAAGTGGTTTATTTCCTGAAACCCAATCCGGATTAATATGGATTTGTAACCTGGTGTTTGGATGTGAACAGTTCACATTATTCACTAAACTCTCATTGGATGTGGTAATGTGTGAAATCAACAGTGTGTCTACAGAGTGTTTGTCTGGATACGATCAGATTTACGATCGATGTAGAAGAAACTGAAAGTCAGACGCAGACGGAAAGTTTTGTGGAGATTACCAGTTGTCATCATTACTGCTGTGGGACTGTTAACCTGTCGCTTCGTGGTACGTGGTCAGTTCCAGCAACTTCCTGTCAAGTCACACATGTTACATGCTTCTATTGTCTTTTCAGACAAATAAAGCATGAAAACAAAATTATAGATGATTTTTTTTACATCGTGGGGGCATTTTATGCCTAATGATCAACTCTCAATACATATGATATGCAATATTTCATATAGGTCGATAACAATGATTATTTTTTTTTTTAAATGACAAGTAGAAAAAAGGCTGAATGTAACCGTTTGATTTTACATCAGCTGTTTGCTTCAATCTTTTGCACCGTTATCAAGGGAAACATGATGTTTACGAGCCAGTGAGGGAGCAGCATTGATCTGTTTTAATGCAAAACTTGAAAATGAAAAAACTAAAAAACTACTTTTTTATTGTATTGATGAGGTGGATATTTACTATATATGTGTGTGTGTATGTATGTGTATATATATATATATATATATATATATATGTGTGTGTGTGTGTGTGTGTGTGTATATATATATGTGTGTGTGTGTGTGTGTGTGTGTGTGTGTGTGTGTGTGTGTATATATATATATATATATATATATATAGATATATATATGTGTGTATATGTATGTGTGTGTGTATGTGTATATATATATATGTGTGTGTGTGTGTGTGTGTGTGTGTATATATATATATATATATATATATATAGATATATATATGTGTGTATATGTATGTGTGTGTGTATGTGTATATGTATGTGTGTATGTGTGTATATATATATATATATGTATAAATATATATGTATATATGTATGTATATTGGTATTGGCCTACTTTACATACACACAAAGGATGCTGTATATGTATGTGTGTGTATATGTATATACATGTATATATGTCTATATATGTATGTGTATGTATATATGTATATATATGTATGTGTATATATATATGTATATATATATATATGTATATATATGTATGTATATTGGTATTGGCCTACTTTACATACACACAAAGGATGCTGTATATGTATGTGTGTGTATATGTATATATGTATATTTGTATACGTATATATGTGTATGTGTATCTATACGTGTATATGTGTAATATATGTATACATATGTATGTGTGTGTATATACATTTTTAAACGGGTTACATCTTAAATCAACAGCACTATATATTCTACACTCAAAAGCACAGTGTGTACTAAGTTCGAAATTCTATAGAAAAAAATGAAATAACTTCCATTAAAAAAGAAAAAAATGTTGAAAATGCAACATCCATGTCTGATAGTAAGCAGGCGACATACACATAATTAAAAAAAAGTCCTTCAGCATTTCCTGGGCCAGCTATACCAGCTACATACGTTAGGTTTTGACCTGTGCTGATGCCAAACCTCATCTTTGCTGCACAACTATCAAACATCCTGCTTTTGGGCTCCTGCAGTTCAGGATTGAGATTTTGAACGCTGGCGTTCCCCCTTCAAGGCAAACTCTAAATCTGGATTTGACTCTCAGATTTCAGGCCGTGGTAAGATGGTGTTAATCCTTCAGCTACCAAACTTTACTCAAGCCTGCGCTGGCATGTGTCCTTCCTACGTGGAAAACCTAGAGGCGTTTTACACGGCCTGCAATTTTTGCATTTATATCCTGCCCACAGAGTCTGAAAGTAAGTGACCAATGTGTGTGTGTGTGTGTGTGTGTGTGTGTGTGTGTGTGTGTGTTCGTCCTGCTGCGGGGTCGATATGAGTTGACTTTGAAATGTAGGTAGGAGGAGCACACTCTCATACCTCCTGCATCCATGCTGGGACCGCGGAGTCAAACAGCACCTTAGTGATTACACATCTTGGCTTAATGAAGCTGCAGCATAATGCAGGTGACATCAGAATGTGAACGTGACTTATGACTCTTTTCCCTGTTTGCCGTTTATTTGTTCCCGCGGCACTCGGGAGGATCCCGTTTTCTGCCAGGCAAGCGCTTTTCTGTCATTGCTATGTTAGCAGTAATGTGGAGGAAACGCTGCAGCTCCACACACACACACACACACACACGCTTTCATTTGTACGTCTCTGTGGGGACAGCGGCTGATGCTGGAGGACAAGTGGTGTCAGCGACACAACGCCACGCCTCATCCTCTGATATAGAGTCCTGTAAACCTGTATCTTGCTTGTATATACTTCATGCCCAACTTCTTTTTTTTCATTTATTTGTATTTTATTGTAATCAGGGGCATTTATATTTGCCGTATGGTGAAAGCAGCTCACTCCATTTTTAGAAATCAGATCCTTAAAAAAATATATCAGTCAAATCAAAGCTCAGTATTGAAAATAAGCCTCACCTTCAGTCTTTTCTAAAAAATATGTCAATAAAAAAGTAGCTAGATAGCTAATATTATGAATTTATATTACATATATATGCAATACAGTATAAGTATTCCTTTAACTCATTCACCAATACTCAATTACTTATAACTTGTATATATTTTGTGCATTTTACGGTCAAATATCTGACATATGAAGCTGCAGTAACAATGTTTGGAGAGATATTGGTGCACTGCAACAATAACACCTACCTCCTCATATTCATTATGGTATTTTGCTGTTTTAATGTTGCAAAAACAACAAAAAAACAAAAAACCCTCTCCACCCACCAACACTTCATCTCCCACTTCACCACCTGCAGTAGCCCACTAAATGGAGCTGAAACCAACGAAAAAGAACAATGCAGCAGCAGCAGCAGCAGCAGCTTTCCCGGCCCAGAGGGTCAGTGCTGAAGGTCACATGGTGCACATGGAGGACGATGAACTCACACGACCAATATACTCTAACAGCTGAGGGGTCTGATGGACGGCTACATGAATTCTTGGACGTCCCGCCCTCGTGCATAAAGCCATACAGCACGGGGGGAGGCGTGTCCGCGTTATTGCCGCGCTCAATAAAGTTTGTCATCTCCATCGTCTCTCTCTTTCTCTCTGTGCATCCATCTCAGGTGACGGGGCGAACGACGTCAGCATGATCCAGGTCGCTGACGTGGGCGTGGGCATCTCTGGACAGGAGGGCATGCAGGTGAGGAGGATTCTGGGAAGGGAGGAATGAGAGTGATGGATGAAGTGAGTGACACAGAGAAGAACGAAGGGGGGGGGGGGTGATATGAGCTAAAGTAGGTTTTCTCTGCCTCTTTTTTTTTTTTTTTTTGCATAACTTTCAGCCCACGTATGATTTCCAAGGACCACCTCCTAAATAAATGAGGAGGAAAAATAATGCCACTGTCAGCTGTAAGCTTTAATATTAATATTCTGCTTACTCTCATCGAGACAAAAACTAATTTAATTTTGCAGGCGAACTGCTCAGGGTGAGAAAGGTGAGGACACTGGTGGACAGAGAGAAAACCTGCTCCACATTCAGACATAATTAGATTAGTTCCTAGTTACGTTTAAGTATAATTGCATCTGCTTGATGGGTCAAAACAACCCCACATAAAAAGTGGGAAAAACAGGGAATCCATAGATGTGTGAGCTGGATGCATCAACAGACAAACCCAAGAAAAAAAACAATAAAAGTGATATATGTTGGAAATCAGAGCAGCTTCTTTAACACACTTCCACTTTTCATCTGTTCAAATTCTTTAAAAAACAAAAATGTTTATTCATTTTGTTTATTTGCATAATTTCCAATCACCTGTAACATGAATTTAATATAAAAGTGAATCCAATATGGCTGCTTTAACTATAAAATTGATACTTGAAATTCAGTGTCCAGTGAGTGTGTGAAAGAAAAGCAAAGTCTGTGAAAACCATGAAATCTGATTAAGGTTAATTAAATTCAGCCACAGCAAAATAGTTTTTTTCTTTATACCTTTATTTTATATTATTATATTAAAGGCAATGCACAAAATTGTAAAACACATTCTCACAAATTTTTTTTCAATGTTTGTCTCAGCTTTTTTTCCCCATTCCTGCCTGTATTATATAATATATTTATGTAAATACAACACTTCAGAAAAAGAAAAGTACTTGAAATCTACAAAATAAAATTGAGGCAACTCTGCCTATGGTACATTATATGTGATCATCTTTGCATGGATAAATTAATTCCTGTATTTATGTTGTTAAAATATTTTAATGGAGCACTGTATAGTTTGACAATTTTCTAGATTGAAAAAAAATGTAAAGTCTCTTAATTTTTTAGAGATGCTGGGATTCAATTAAGCTCTAGAATCACCAATGCAGAAGATGCAGAGGAGACTCACTCTGTACCATCATCCAGAGGGCCGGATTACCACCTTAAGCGTGCCAGTTCTGGCCCCCGGGCCGCATGTTTGACACCCCTGTGCTGAAGGATTAAAACCCGCCATTATTTGGTAGAGATAATGGGTTCTAATCAGTCTTACGTGTGTGTTCTAGTTCATCTAAACACATCCTTTAGCAGGACTGTCTGTGTGCTGCTGACTCAGTTTGCCGCCGCTTGGAGGTCGCATCTTTGGAAATGGCTTTGAAACACACACACACACACACACACACCTTGCTCGTTTCACTCGGAACACCCTGTTCCGGGAAGGTGATCTTGCATAGCGATGATGGAGGTTCCCAATTAAGTTCCAGGGGAGGCTTTGCAGGCGCGCTGCTGTGTAGCACATCTGTTAAAGTCCCCGCATCCTGTCCTTTACCTGAGCCGCAGATTAATCATTGTTAATCAAACACAGCCTTAATGAGACAGCGGTCACTCCTCGGGGTTCCGCGGTGTGCTGAGACGCGCTTTTCAGCGCTCGGGCCGGCGCACTCTGCATTATGATTAACAGACCTCTCTTCCTTCCATTAGGCCGGCGCTCCCCATGCGGCTGCTCAGAGCCTGTTATTGGAGCGCAGCAGAAACTAAGTAGCTGCACAACACGGCATCTGCTGGCGTTTTTCTTGTTGACGGATAACATTGACAGACGTTTTTCTTTTTTTTAAAGGGGAGGTATGAACCCATCTCCACCTCAGGGAAGGTTTAGTTTTAGACGCTGATGGATGACGGATGATTTCCCAAAAGCTGGATGAAGCGTTTAGTTATTTGTTGTTTGCTGTGAGCTTCCTGTGCCATAAGTGTCGGCGGAGGAGGCTGAATGTTCTATCCTTTTCTGTTCTGTGTTTTGCAGGCGGTGATGGCGAGCGACTTTGCTCTCCCGCGTTTCCGGTATCTCCAGAAGCTCCTGCTGGTCCACGGACACTGGTGCTACTCCCGCCTGGCCAACATGATCCTGTATTTCTTCTACAAGAACGCCGTAAGCCATTTAGGAGACGATTCCCCCCACACCGAAATGATGTTGTTTCTTCCTCATGCGAATCCCTGCTCTTATCTTCTGTTCCCACAGATGTTTGTAGCGCTCATCTTCTGGTATCAGTTCTACTGTGGATTCTCAGGTTCGGCCATGATTGACCAGTGGTATCTTATCTTCTTCAACCTGATGTTCTCCGCCTTCCCACAACTCATCACGGGCACGCTGGACAAAGACGTGTCGACAGAAACTCTCCAAGAACTACCTCAGCTCTATCTGAACGGCCAGAACTCCGAGGTCTGGATCAAGTTTTCTACTGTCCCCTTTTTTTTTTCAGCAAGCCCACAGGCAAATATATTTGCCAAAGTCCTGAACAAAAAATTCTAAAAGTTCTCAGTTCAGTTTTTTTTTCCAATGACATGAAAGCTAAAGGACTTCCTGTCTCTCTCTAATGAGAACTTGCCAAAAACCTCCCTCTTAATCTAAATTATTATGATTCTCAACCCTGACATCTACATATTGATCTATTTAATCATTCAAATCTAAATAATAACCCCCAAAGAGTTTTACCTGGGATTATCAGATTTTTGTTCATGTGCATATTTGTGCAAGCGACAGCTGTCTTTGCCAGTCATTAAAACCTTCTAAATAGAAAAATATAGATAAATGACTGTTATAAATATATGCATGAAAAGTGGGTTAAAAGTGCCATATTCTATAAAGTGAGATTTTCTTTATAATAAGGTCTAGCTGTTTCACAAATACCATCCCATGTTTTAAAGTCTGACTCGCATTCACAACCATTCAACTCATTTACATGAGTGGGACTGACACAAAACGACTTGTTGTTTGTGGAGCTGCAGAGATCAGCGTGACAGAGTAGATGTATCTCGTTCTGGACATCAAAACCTCAAAAGAATCCCGGGATAAGAGCACAATACTGGACTTTTTTTTTGTAAAACGTTTCGGAACATGTGAAAATCATCAGTGGATGGGTTTTGCTGAGTTGTCATAGAGACGGTTTGACTGTCTTCCCCATCACACGTCTTCCTGCCAATGAAGGCAGATAATGAGATGTGGCTGAAAGCTCAGAGGAAATTTAGTGTGAGCTAAAAATGTGTTTTGTCAAAGTACTTTTCTCCCCAAAACGTCAAGTTTTTTTTTTTTTTTTTTTTTTTTTTACATTTTCTAAGATAAATGGATTTTAATCAAATAGAGAAAATGTGTCTCAAATTACGACTTTGGTCTCAAGTGCAATATCTTCTCAATAACTATTGGGTGGGTCTGCTCAATATTGGAGTTATTGGTATCAGTCAGAAGTTTTAACGCGCTCTACTCGCATTTATGTGAATGGCGAACGTCGACAGGTACTGTGTCTAATTCCCTAATGCATGTCATTTGATATTCAGGTCTGCATCAGGATCACTGTAGACCTGTGTAGATTGAGTTAGTGTGTAAAAAAGCAATGTAATATACTATCAATGCTTTTTTTATGGTGCTGTCTGTTGATTTTTGATCTTATCCTGCAGGAATACAAGCCATATATGTTTTGGATGAACATGATTGATGCCTTCTACCAAAGTCTGATCTGCTTCTTCATTCCTTACTTTGTGAGTCTGGCTTCGATTTCCATCGCTCATCCTCGCTCAATAATTCCATGTTGATCTCACTTACTCACGGTTTCCGCTGTCTCTCTCTCTCTGTCTCTCTCTGTCCTTCTCCTCCTCCTCTTTCGTCCTGCTCCTGCAGGCCTATGCAGACTCTGACGTGGATCTGTTTACATGGGGAACTCCCATCACAAGCCTCGCCCTGTTCACCATTCTGCTGCATTTGGGCATTGAGACAAAAACCTGGGTGAGAAGCTTTAATGTGGACTCATAGATGACAATACATGTGATCCACATCTCTTTTTTTTTTTTTTTCAACCTTCATTCAAATCAGCGCGTTGGCTTTGCGGGTGCACCGGTGTTAAGGCTGTGGGCCGCGTTGATGTTTGAACTCCGGCTGATTAGATTGAAGCAGAAAGCACTGCAGCATCACGGCCTATATATCAGCGTGACAGTGTGTCTGCCTCCATCCAGGCAGCACTACACCACTACACGCGTCGCACTTCCTCGCTTTTATTCTCAGGTAGAATATAATAGAATCATCCTAATTGTCATTATGTGCCAGAACAGTGAAATTTGTAGTTCAAATAAAACGAGTAAATACAAGTTGTGCCATAAAAGAGAAGTTAATGTTTCAAATTAAAATGTATAAACTGTGGCTGTGCGAGTAAATCTCTCTGAGGGTGTCACAGTTTGTTAATTTGCAAATTACAAAAAAAAGATTAAGGAAGGGAATATAAAAGTAAGTGTGAGGGTGCAGGCGTGTTCACACATAGACATAGGTGGTGTCCTTTCAGCCTCTGGGTTATAAGTTTTCTTTTATTGCATTTTTATAGTATTTTAACACACACACAACAGTGCAAAAATCGCTACAATGTATGTAAAAATACTACTATTTTAGTATCTGTGGTTTGGGACTATTCTGGCAACCATCAACTTTACAGTATAACACTTTTATTTCCTTATGTCAATTTTATTTTTATCATACCGTAATTTACTAACAGCAAACTTAAAGTCTAAGAGTTAAACTTGATAATAAAAGATATATTGCATACACAGACAGATTTCCAGTGCTTCCAATAGCAGGACTATTGTCATAATATAGAAATAATTACAGTTACAATAAGATAATACAACAATAACATTACATTGAAAGGTTTAGATAACCACATTTATTGTATTAATATTTTCACCGTTAAGGTAATTTCTGAATTTTTTTCTTTATAATGCTGAGGCCTTAGACGACATGAAAAATGTCATTTTCACTAACTACCTTCCTGAACTTGATGGGCCCTCGTGCAGAGCGGTATTCCCAGCGAACGGCGTCAACTGAGGGTAAACATTTTCCGGCGCCCAGCTGGCAGCCACTTCATCCTCCGCCTGCTCGGGAACGTAACGCGACGCATGATTGGCGGCTGTGAAAGTCACCTAATGGTGTTGGAGGTGACAGCAGGCGGCGTTCTTTCTCTTCCCCCATAGCGTGTGTGTGTGTATGTGGGAATCAATTAAAAAGCTGCACTAATAAATATTGCATATTAATGATTTATTAGCTACGAGTAACATGAAAGAAGTGACAAAGAGAATAATCACCTGACTCAGTTTCAGCGTCTTTCAACTCATTACTTAGATTTTACGGCTCTTAACTTTACTTTTGTGTTCTAGCTGCAGTGGGTAGCTTATTTTTTATTTGGTTGCAGTGGTGGATGAAGCATTTAGGTTTATTTAAGTACAAAATCAGCAATGTTAAGTTGAATAATAAAATGCAAAATAAAAAATGCATGTAAAAGTCTAATAAGTAAACGTACATACAAGTATTGTCCTCAAAATGTAGTTAGAGTATTGAACTAAAGGGAGTTTTGTTCCTTCTGACATTATTTTTTCAAATGACTTCATTAGATTATTAATAATGACCCCTTTAAAAGCTCACTGGATGAATTCAAGGTGTAAGAATGTTGAGGTATTTTTACTTTGCGTTTGTATTTTTATTTAATTAAATGACTAGCTACATGTTCACTGCAGCAATAAGTAATAACATTAAGTCAACTTACTCTTGTGGTTATTTAGGTAACTTTCTGTTAATTTCTTCCAACCTGGTGATAGATTATTAATTACAGCATCAGTAGAGATTGTGTAGATATGTACAACAGTATGACAGACTCATACTGTGAACACAAATGGTCCTCGATCGCCTTCACCTAAACGTCCCACTTTATGAAATCGTCTGTTTTCTTTTTATTTGTGACTGTAGAGGAGGTTTTTGTGTTAGATAAATATTGTACAATGCATCAAAGAGTCAATCCACAGAGAATTGCACACAGCCTTGACTCAGAAACTTTGCCTTAAAACAGCTCGATTGTACTTGGGTAATTTTTTAATTTTTGATGTCACACCAAAACAACGTTAACACCCTCCCACTCAGCCATTCAAATGGGGAGAGGATGCGTATGAACAAGATGCTCAAAATCACTCTGTGCTTCCTAGAGCTCCAGAGAGGCGATGTGAAAGATCTTTCGTGCTTTAAAAGTATTAATATAGTTTTATTTTCCTGGCTTTTTTTCTCCTTTTTTACTAGACGTTATGTATTTGTCTCTATAAAAGCCAGAATAGTTCAGGATACAAAAAGAATCTTAAATATGAGAACTATGTATTGCTACCTTGCAAATCTTATTTTTCGATCCACATCTTCACAGAAGCATTTGTGTGTTCCCTGCCATTATCTCAGGAAACTGAACTGGTCTTGTTTCCCTGCAGACCTGGATGAACTGGCTGTCCATCAGCTTCAGCGTGGCGCTGTTCTTCACGGTGGCTCTGTGCTACAACGCCTCCTGCCCCACCTGCTACTCCCCGTCTAACCCCTACTGGACCATGCAGCGGCTGCTCCAGGACCCGCTCTTCTACCTGCTCTGCGTCATCACGCCTGTGACGGCGCTGCTGCCCAGGTACGACAGGCTGGGATTGGCTGTGGAGTGATTGCACAGGCGCCTTTTTTGCAGACATACGTATTTACTGGGGGTGGGACTGTAAATGAATATTAATAGTACTGCATCGTCTTGTGTAAATGGATCATGTTTTTTTGTAATGGCTATTATAATTACACACTCACACAACACTTTTCACTCAAAATGTATTACGATACAAAAGAAAGGACAATTTGAACCTGATTCTATAATCGTAAAATACTCAATTAGGGGTGGGGCCATTCACAAAATCCACAGCTCTGGTTCACGGTTTTGATAGATGTTGATTGCTGAAAAAAAATATTTTAAAACTGGATTTTTTTGCAGTCTGAGTTTAAAATAGATGAGATTCTGGCTGCAAGAGAGTTGACATTGATAGTTCTAACATGATTAATTTATTTAGCATACAGAACAGCTTAGGCTCCATCAGCACTAGACTTAGATCCCTATGTCCTAAATCATGTCTCTTCATACAGTGCAGGAATTACTATGTTGCTGAAGTGTTTGTGGAAGGGGATTTTATATCCTGGCTCCATTGCTTTAATCATAGAGTTGCACACTGTCACAATTTAGTCAACACCTTTCTTCCTGCCGTCATCGTAGGTCACTAAACGCAGCACTACAGACCTATAACGTGCTGCTGTCATCTTCTGACTATCTGCTGCACCAGGCTACACTGCTTCCCCTTCTTCTTCTTTTTGTTTAATAATGGCGGTCGGCTTTAGGAGCAGCACCGCCACCTGCAGCCCTGGGGGGTAAATGCTTCACCTATGAGAAAAAGCAGAATAAGAAGGAGCAGCTCATGATCATAAACCGAGCGGAACACTGGCAAACCGAAGTGTTTCGGCGTTTTTCATAAACCGCTCCATCCCTAATAATTACCATCAATCTCATGAGTTACACGGGTCTTGTATTTATCTCGATAGCCTGGCATTTGCTTTTCTGAGTGTGTCCTGATGTCTGGCGCTGGCTTTCCTTTCAGATACTTCTACAGGGCGTGTCAGGGCACGCTGTTTCCCACCCCGGTCCAAGTGGGAAGGCAGTTGGATAAACTCCCTGCAGAAACGCGCAGGAACATCCTCAGCCTGAGCAGGTTCAAGGTGGGGTCAGTGCTCAGCGCACACACTCCCTTCCTGTCCCCCACAAAGCCCGCCCCGGCGGGTTGCAATAAAATAGACCGGCGGAGCTTCCCCGGCTCACAGACAGATGAAAAGAGGGGCCAGAGAAGCCCCCGGGGCCCGACAGACAGTGAGAAGGGCCTCACGGATCTCTGCACGCTGGTGCCGACAGAAATAGACACGCTGCCTTACACCAAAGACGCTCCTCCGCGCTCGGGGGAGCAGGAGCCTCCTCCCGCCAAAGACTCCCCCCGCCTCGATAAGACTTCAGAGCCGTCAGACCCGAGTCTGTCCAGCAGGGTCGGTGGCGCGGCCCCGCCCACGCAGGCCGACAGCGTGGAGCTGAACCTGCCCCCCGACGGAGGCTCACGCTGCGTCAAATACACCAGGAACTCAGAGGAAGGACTCAAGTCTGATCCGGAGCAGGAGTCCATGCACACCATCCTGTGACGCCTTCCAGTCTTAAAGCATGTTACTCAAAAAAAAAAAAAAAAAACTCCCAATTTGCACGATAGTTTTTAAAAAGAAAATCTAATTTTATTGTATTTTTCCAAGGAGATTCTTTTATAAAAGATACAAATAGGTACTTTATATTATGGATGTGTAAAGCTAAAGTTATTTTCTAAGGTTTTCGGGAGATGGAAGAACTGGAAAGTCCCTTTGTGTGTTTGTTTTTTTTATTTCCACAACGATGCATCTCAGTACTCAATCAGGTTTTTGATATTTTTTTTAATGTAAGGAGGAGCGAGAGTAGAGACATTCCACTGCTGGGTTTATAGGGGAGTGTGTTTTCTCTCTGATATGGTACCCTGCTCATTCACTCAGCTCCGCCTGGAAGTGACCTGCATCAGATGCCGCCGGGGCCTTGAATCAGTGTTGGTTATTCCTACGAACAGAGGTTTTATACACAGCAGTCCCCACAGAAACATGCTTGATTCTGTGTGTGAGGATTTCCCACAGTTTTACACACAAAAAAGTGGCATTGGTCCAATGCATATTTCAGTCTCTTTGCTGGATTTGCAGACATTTCTTTCTTTCTTTGAGGCTGTTTATAGCTGTTCTATAGTACAGTACATTCCACTGAGTAATTATGAGAGCTGTTGACTTTATATATAATCACGTGTTAGGAGCATATACCAAGAAATTTCAATTTTATAGTCTTTATATGCAAGAATCTACCAGAAATGATGCTCTGTTAGAGTGTGTGAGTGTGTGTGGTGCGTGAATGCCTGTGTGTGTGTGTGTTTAAAGTGTGTGTCCAGTGCTAGTCTGTTTCATATCAAAAGAACAGTAAGAGATCTTGGGGGGAATATGCACATTTGTTGTCTTGGTGAGAGTTAGATAAAAAAAAGATTGATACCACTCATGTTTATTTCCCCTTTCAATATGAAGCTAGAGCCAGCTGACAGTTAGCTTAGCATAACATAACGACCGGAAACATGAGGAAACAGCTGCTTGGCTCCGTCCAAAAAGAGATATCGTAAAAATCTGCCTGTCGGCACCTCGACAGCACAGTAACAAATATTGTTGTATCTTGATTTTTAAAAGTTCCGCTGTTTCTAGGCCGGATGCAGTGACTTTCTAATGAGCCTCCGCTGTTTGCCAGGAAACCTATCTACAGGAATGACTACAGGAATCCAGTAAAAGTCACCAGCACGTTACCCTCACTGAACTTTTCATTTAACTTGTGTACTTTCAATAGGAGACAAGCTGTTTCTGGTCTTAATGCTAAGCTAAGCTAAGCTAACTGTCTCCTGACTCTAGCTGCTGATTTAAAGGTACAGCGTTGTATTTTTTTTGGGGAGGTGCAGCGGCGTCTCTAGAGCCTTTGTATGGTTTATTCACTCTATGGCTCAATCCAAGGTTTTAAAAACCTAACAATTTGATAAATTAATTAAATCATTTTGATTGAAAACCCTACTAAGACCATATGCTGAATACTGGACGCCAGTAAATCCTACACTGTACCTTTAAGGGACACGCATGAGGGAGTTGGTATCAATGGAATGCAATAAACTGTGTAAGGAAGCATCGCCCCAAATGTCAAACCATTCCTTTAAGCCACCCAGTAGGTTGACAACAAGCTACCATCATGTGTTTCTCAAACAGTTTTACTTGAAGGTCTTAATTTTTTTTTTTTTTTTTTTTAACAGTTTATGTATTTCATATGCTGAGCTTGTTTTATTCCATTCCAGTTGTGTTTTTTTTTTCCTGCTGATGTTCAGCTGTAAACCAAAAAAAAAAGCTCATTGGTGAAGAAAAAGAAGGCATTTCCCAAACTAAAAAATTGCACTTTTAAAGCGTTTGTTCAAATCTGCCGACGAGCGCTGCTGGTGCTGGTGACACGTTCAGCGTTCAGAAGAAAAACGGCATGAAGAGAGAAAAAAAAACAGTTGTAATACATTCCTTTCACACTTCAAACATCATGACGTTCTTCTCATTGTGCACAAACTGACATGTAAAGGTATAGAAAATTGGAACGATGCTACGGTTTTGGCCTCCACTCGCGGCGGCAGCACCTTTTGAAGATATTGATTGTTCTCCTCGTTCACCTTTTGCCTCATTGCAGTGCATTATTTTGTAAAAGTGTATCATTTACCAAAGAGCATTTATATTTCTGTATTTTTCTCAAGCAATAGTATGTGCCTTAACACTGGATAAGAAATTACAAATCTAAGAGTTTGCTCTTTAAGCGGTTATATATGTTGACGGTGCATCTTTACTTTTAGTTTGTGTCAATGATATTTAACGAGGCTACATCGTGCTATGTGGTTTCTTTTCCTCCTGTCTTCTTTTTTTGCACACAGGGCTTTGCTTTTTTCCTCTTTTTTTATGTTCAGATTCTGACTCCGGCAGTCTGTCTACTTTTGTTTTATAGGTTCAGTCTGTTCTGTGCTTTTTTTGGCGTTTTTTTGGCACCTCCTGTATTCACTTTCCTCATTCCAGCATAGCCACTTACTCGAATTCCTCGCAGGAACGTTCATCTCCTCACAGCTTTGACCGTACCTTGAGCTCTGTTCATGGTTTTTTTTTTTCCATTTGTATTTTGGTCACAAGATGAGCAGTAGACGGTTTCATGTGTTTTTACGTCGTGGTTGTAACACTCAGGAGAGGGAATCCTTCGCTCCAGTCGTCATCTGAGGTGTTAATAGGCACTAAATCACACAGCGGTGTTTGAGTCCAGCCTCACTGAGGACTTCCTGCCAACATCATCAACCTCAACCATAAGCAATCACTAAAAGAATCATGCTGAATTACAGGTTTAGATCATTTATTCGTCTCTATGAGTAAAAGGAAAACTCAGATATGCACATTTACTTCTACCGTGGCTACTTGTGAGCAAAATAAAAATGATGATTCATGAATTTGTCTCTTTTTTATGTCATTTGACCTGCATTTTTCGATTGATGCTTGGGACTAATTCAGTATTGTAGTATGTATTTCTTAAAAAAAAAAAAAAAAAAAAAAAAAAAAAGATCTGACTTATTTGAGTAAATGTAAGAGATAATTTGCTATCTGAACATGGAAATAGGTGACACACGTTGATGTGGCGGCTCTGTGGGTGGGTCAGTGCAGGCCCGTGTACACGTGTGTGCATTACACGTCTGCAGGGTCGCCTCATTGATCAGCGGCAGCAGCGACGAAGCTCCCACAGCACAAATATGCACAGTGAGCAGAGGAACTTGGTTCGATTTTAAAATCAATAGGGACTCAATCAAACTGTATCATGCCAAAACTAAATCAAGCTGAATAGAGGTGGATAATGTATGGAATTTATATCAGAATATAATTAACAAATATCATTGTAGGTTTGGGTAATATGGAGTGAAATGTAATTTCCTGGTATTAAAGGCTGCATTTAAAGTAATTGGCAAGATGTAATGAAGGTAAATGAATATGATTTGTGGGAAGCACAAAGTATGTAATCTGTTTATTTGAGTTGCTACTCTATGACATCACAAAGTCAAATAAGTACAAACAGTACAAAAGTTTCTAAATCCAAGCTGTGAGCCCTTGTCTGTTTATCTGAGGTCTTAATTAGTTTATATGACACCTTGATCTAGAGAAAAATGATGAAATGCATGATATGGGACCTTTTAAAGAAATAGAAAAAGGTCACTTATCTAAAAAACCAAGGCAGGTAAAGGCTGAAAACCACAGCAGCAGAAATACATGCAGATATGACATTTAGCACAAAGTGCATGAAACACCATCTGTAAACCACTTGACCTTTCACCTCGCTCCTTCTATGAAGGCGCCAGTGATGCTTTGTCTCGATAAGTGTGTTTCTTGCCCTGTAGCATCTGCAGCGGGGGCCATTATTAATGTTTCTTTTAAGGTGCGCTGAGCAGGAAAAAGTGGGAGGACGCGTATCCAGCCTCTGCTGATGCTGCCTTTGTTCCAGTGTGGAGGGGGACGGCCAAATCACTGACCGCCGCTGCACTTTTTTTTTTTGCAGGAGCTCGTCCCAACACAGAATTAACGATGACTCCTCTGCCTTTGCTCTCTCCATCGCCCTTAAAACCCAAGAGTACACCAGCTAGATTGATCAGCTGTTTTTTTCCTGCATAGTGCCATTGTGCAAACTAAAGCACCAAATAACACTTTTTTTTTTTTTTAAAGCTGCACATACAATAAAAGTTGTCACAATTTGAGAATCTGCGTTGGAGATTGATAACATGAATAAACAGGCTCCGCTCTGGAAGTGAAGGATTCCTCGCGGCCTTCTTTCATTTCCTCTAATTAGTTTTCTGCTAACCTGCAGCCTGCAGACAGTCAGGAGACTAATTCCGCGGGAGTTCATGGAGTTTGATTTGCATTTTATCATAGGGGAGCTCCATTGATTCCGGCCATTAAACGTCGCCGTGACCTGCCTCATGACCATTGTTTTAACAAGCTTAAATCAGGACAATTTCAATTTCCTAAACTGCCATTGTAAATAATCCGGCCCAATGAAGCCGTCAGAGAGCTGGATTATGGGAGTAGTTTATGCTCGGGGAGCCTTTGCGTCCGCTCCGCTCCCACCAGAGTTGTTGCTCATCTCGCTCATTTATGTACAACCAAGTGGAGATATGCACCGCGTCGCTTTTTGATTTCACAAACAAATGAAGGCTTTTTGTGAGCCAGGGCCATCTGTCTTCCTGTTGATGGAGGCATTGTGCGGCGCCACTCCGCACACGTGGGCGCGGCTACAGCCAACAGCATTATTGCTCTTTTCAAGCTCAACTTCCCACTGACACACAAACATTCAATAGGGATACAGACACAACAGATACAGGCAGTAGATGCACGTTCACACCTACAGTTGATTTAGTCTCAGATCAACCGACCTGTTGTGGAAAAAACGTGGATGCATTTAAATTGTTGAATGAATTGCAACAAAACAAACAATACATTTCTTGTAGGGAAATTTTGAAAGGACTCCAGGGCCCGTGTACTGCCTGAGTGTGTACATGATGATGAGCTTCTACAGAGATTTCAAACAACTACTACTAGTAAATGCATGATATTGTATACACAATATATATATATATATAAGGAGCACGCCTAAACCAAATATTTTCTTTTCGAATATTCATAATGTATTTTTTTGTTTACTTTTAGTATACAAATTTGACATTTCAGAATTCCATACTTCCATTCTGCTTTTCTCTGAAAGTATGTTCATTGGAGTCAATGAGGAGCAGAGACAGGTGTGGCTGCAAATTAAGTACATACCTCAGATATTTCGACCAGATTGGGAGCATCAGAACACATTTCTCTATAAAGTTCTAATAAATTAAAAAAAGTTTGCTTTAACACTCGGCAGCAGTAGGCAGTGCAAAAATTCTGATGATTTGTTCAATTTTATGACCTCGTCCCTTGACCCTCGTTTATTCTCTATAAAAAATCTTGTGCAGTTTTTCACAACTTATGTTGCAAAAATTGCACATTTTGCAGATGAAAGCGATATCACATCATCAAGACGCACGTTTTAAAATACTGTATAATTTGCTTGGGTCATGTCAAAGCTATTAAATTAAAATAGCAGACATATTACATAGTGGTGGGCAGTGCGAGTGTGTAACCGCTACATTTGAAAGCGAGTAGGCCTCGTATATTTTTTATTTTATCACTAGCCGTCCATCTAGCGATTATACTGTATGAAATAAATTGATTCGATTCAATTAAGTTAAAGTGGCTCTCAAAAAATGTAGCTGGGTGACTCAATTTAAGCGGCGTAATGAACCGCGGAACATGAATGCATCTTTTATTTTAGTAGCAGTTATCAGAGAGTAAAAATTATATTTGGATGTCGAACTGTTTTTTCTGACGGGCCGTGCCCTTCTATCATCCAACTGCTTTTTAAGTCCACCTTTAATTTCTGACATTCCAAGAAACCAGCCAAGAATTTGCCTCAATTGCATAGTTTTTGCTTCTCCCTTGTCTTTTGCTGTGATGACGTTGACGTTTACATCTAATTTAAGCGTGGATACGTCATCCGATCACAGAAGACACACAATACTATGTTTATCAGGATAAACATAGATAAAACAATCCCACGCTCCGCACCAGGCCGTGCACCCTTCAGTGTCCTCCGCTGAACTCTGCACCGCCCTGCAGCCACATCCCTAAACTGCCAATTGAGGTTAATTGATATGTTCCAGGAAAAGAGACACGCCGCGATGATGTGTATTTCAGGCAGACTTAATCCATATCGAATGCTTGGGAGGGGAATGATATGAACAGCCAAAAGTATTTGCATGAGTCAACTGGCTGCTTAACTCAACTATTTCCAACCATTTGGAACATTAAACATAGCAACCTGAGCAGAAAGGTTACTCTGAAATGATGGAGCAACTTCCTGCGTGCAACGGAGTGTAAAGCTCAGACCGGGCAGCAGCTTAATTCCTTTTCCTCCACCACATGCAGCTGTGATGGAATAAATGCATCAGTGTATACACGTATTTATTGGTTTGTTCGGCTGACCTAAAATACATTTATTACAGGGGCAAAACAAATTTAAAATATATCGTAAGTTTTCAGAAAAGGGCAATCCTTGAAAACAATAATTAGAATTATATTTTTTATGCTTAAAATGTTTAAATACATGAATACTGATATTAAATCTTTATTTTGCACAGTGTGGCATTTACCTTCAGTTCCATTAAAAGACATGCATTACAGACCTATATAGAAATAATATATATAGAAGTAATATGCTGGAAAATGTAAAACATAGACTATGTGCAACAATACACACACAAAATGTAGTTTATTTTCTGTCCAAATTCTATTGGCAACAGAAATACTGTAATGTAGACCAGGGGGTCCCAACCTGGGGGTCGTGACCCCACTAAGGAGTCACAAGGTATATATTATGGTTCACAAAGTGATAAGAAAAAGCAGAAACATTACATTTTTCCAGCATGAAAAAACTAATCTTTTTGGGTTTGATTTTTGACTCAAGAAAATAAAATAACCATTAAGACAGAAAGAAGCTCACAAGCAGAAAAGCTGCAGGCCTGATGCTTTATGTGCTAACAGAGACCTCTGGTGTTCATAATAGGGATTGCAACCAAACTAAGGCCTTTTTTCCACAGACAAACATTTAGAATTTTTTTATTTAACTTGTGCCTTTTTTGCCACACAATCTTACAATATTTATCAATATTATAAAAAGTTGCCTTTAGGAGCATGCTCTTGTAAATGTATTCACTTATTGTACAAAAACAAACACATTTCCATTTTATGTTCTCTTTCTGCATTAATTTCCATTAGTATTTGCATGCATAAACTGCTGTATTTACTACATTTTTGACCTCTGTGCAGCACAGGGTTTATGATGAAGTCTCTTCAGGGTGCAGCGTGACACGGAGGACTGACAGGTACAGAAACCAAATGTCACACGGGGTGTAAAACTCCGAGGTACACCAGGCCTGAACACTGACAGAATAACAAACATCTCCTCTCCATAGATAATGCATAATTTACAGGGGCCCGTTGCAGAATGAGACGGCAGGCTCCTGACAGCGTGCTCTATACGCCAGCTTTGATTTATGGTTTCTGAATAATATTTGGAGGTTATGAACGAGATCGCACTGTGTCTCGGCCTCCATCAACACGTTTTTGCGTGTGACATTTACGCAATTCATGCTGAATGCATGAGTCCAGTGCAGTATATAGAATATAACAATGAAGATTTATGCTTTATTTGACAGGCCTTTTCTTCCAAATAATCCCACATGGACAACAATCCCATGCATGAACTGCTACACAAGCACATTGTCAATGAAGAATGTGACTAAGTACATGTACTTAACTGCAATTTTCAGATATTTGCAGTTTATTTGACTCTTTTCATGTTATGCCTCATGCTTCTACTTCATTAAATTTCAGGGAGAATGTTGTAGTTTTCACTCCACCACAATTATTTAGCAGGTGTAGTAACAATGTCAGATACTTAAGAATTAGAACACATGTGGACATGTAGATTTTTATTTTACAGATGTTGTCAATGAAATCAATGTATCAATTACTGGTAGTCAAAAAAAATCTATTGAATATTATTAGGTTAATAACGTCTTCGTTGAGTACAGCCAAAACTGTGCAAAAATAAAGTGAAACAGTACATAACTGTGCTCTCATGATGTGAGTAATCTGCATGTATTAATGTGATTAGATAGTTTTAAAAAATAATAAAAAGTCTATTTTAAGACATAGCAGGCAAAAACAAATTCTTTCACAAACTCATCAATTGTGAGATTCTGGTTCTATAACACGTCATCTTTCAGCAGTCATTAATCATCTTTGTCCATGTTGATATTAAAAAACAGCTTGTCTACATCATGCTCATCTCAATCTGGCTTTTTTCCAATGTTGGCATTTCTATGCTGGAAATATATTCAAAATAGTACATGCATATTTACATGGATAATACATAAATACACATGCAAACTGTACATGTCATAAAATGTTTAATATTATCAATACTAATACTTATTAATATGAAATAATACATTATAATATATTTATATTATTATATTTGATCAATTTATTAGAAATATTACAATTTTTCTCTTCACACACACCCTGCACCTTAAGTGTGCATTGGCTATGTATGTGTACATGTGGGAGTGTGCGTGTATATGTATGTCCATATATATATATATATGCAAATATGTGTGTATGTGTATGTATGTAGGTATGTACGTGCATGTATGTATGTATATATGCCTTGCTTATGCATACTCTTTTCTTACTACTTATTAGCATTTTTCTCTCCATTCTATGTCCATAATGCATACTGTGTATGCGGATCAACAAATTTGTACATTGTGTTGTGTGTTTTTTATTTTTAATTTTTTATAGTTTTTTTTTTATCTTCAGCTTTATTTTCTTCTCTTTATTCTGTAACGCTGCAGTAACAGCCACATTTCCCCGTTGTGGGATCAATAAAGTTTTATCTTATCTTATCTCTTTATTGCTATAAATATTGTGAGAAGTAAAGTTGTTAAGTTTTGAACCTATTGACCTGTGTCTCGCCTTAAATCCTACAATTGTGGGACATAAATAGTGATATAAAGTGTGCGGAATAGAGAATAAACCGCAGTATTTCCGAGCTTTCTGCGAACATGATTTATGACGGTGTATTTCTGTGGCTCGTGGAGGGGGGAGGGGGAGGGGAGGGAGCGAGGTTTGACAGCCGCGCGCGCTGCATGCCGGGATACATCGCTCTTGTTTACAAGATGGTAGAAGTGGATATTTTGCTCTGACTTGGTGGTTGGGGGGGAAACAAAAAGAAATAAACCGAAACTACACCGACTCCGCGACGTCGTCAACTCGTCGGTCTTCGCTCGCGTGCGCAGCGACAAAGTGCGGAGAAATAAAGCGGAGCCGCGGGAACTTGTCCGGACTCGATGCGTCCGCAGCAGCTCGGTGACTGACAGAAAAGGATTTTTTTTTTTTGCAGTGTCACTGACAGGCTGACAGACACAGACAGGACTTCCTGTCCACAGCACAGGTTGGTACATGGAGCATGAGTCCGGGTTCGCTGTGAAGCGGCTTTAACGTGTCAGCGACACAGGCCTGATGGGAAATAAGCTGCGTTTATTTTCGTTTGTTGGTTCGAGCCTTGAACGCATCACGACTTTGGACCAAACACTTCTAGGAATTGCGTCTCGAACTAATTTCTTTTCCACATTTGCATCTTCAAATGTCTGTAATTTCTTTCTTTTTAAATATAAATAAATAAATTCTCTTTATCATTATGATGTGTTGATTGCTCAATTTTAACATAAAGTTACTCAATACGTCTCAATGCTCTGTGTCCACAACATATACTAAATATCTATTATGACTGATAAATAACAATGTTTGGGTTATGAATGACAGATAATTAACAATTATTAACAATATTAACAAATTTAAATATTCAGGCAGTGAGACAATTACATTTTAGGAAAACTTTAGCCTTTACCTATTTAATTTATTTTTTTAAGTGTGTGGGATGGAGTGAAAGACTTTTATTTTTAATCCATCATCAGTTAAATAATTCATGAATTGAAGCGTTCTTTACTAACTTTCATAATAAGTTAGTAACAACAAGTACAGCTCTCAGTAACAGACATTGTATACTTGCAATACATTTATATTTATATTTATATATACCTGTATATATCTGTATATTGTTTTTAATTCAATTTTTCAATTTTTCTTTTTAAATTAAAAAAAAAAAATTGTGTAACTTTTCTAACTGCTGCTGTAGCACTGTGAATTTCCCCACTGTGGGACAATAAAGGAGCTATCTAATCTAATCTAAGCTGCACATTCATATTAAGTAAGGCTTTAGTCTTTAGCTACTTATCACTGTTACTTTTCCACTTTCCACTTTCAGAGGATTGTCCACCGTGCCTGCAGGAGGGAATCGTAATCCAGCCGAATGTACGTCATTTAACGTGCACTCAACTCCTCAAACTAGCTACACTAATATGTGTCATTATTTTCTACTATTTAAAACTAGAAGATTTGTGATGATGCTTGTTTTTCTGTATTGTATTTCTGTCCTGTATTGAGGTTCATTGCATATATTTTATTATTTGCATTGCAAGTCTGTTTTGATGCTTTCTGTCCTAACCGGAGATGACATGTTTGGTCAGTCTGATCTCTTCTTTAAATGTCTTGCGCAGGAACAGAACGACTGCAAAGCATCTAATTGAGCGCTACTTTCGGCAGTTAACTGAAGGCTGTGGAAATGGCAACTGCACGAATACGTTGTGCGCATCGTGCTGTGATTTTCAACCTTTGGATAAGAATTCGGCAGCCGTCAGAGCGCTTGAGCTGTTTAAGATTAATGCCAAACTCTGTGATCCTCACCCCTCCAAGAGAGAATCGGACGCTCTGCATCCAGACTCCAGCGCCGACGAGAACGCTCTGCTGGACGGAAAGATGGGTGACGCGGATCTCAGTCCCTCCGTAGACGGCTCCTCAGGTACCGTAGAACTGGCTCTTGACTCTTATGGACACTGGTTTTGAGGTGTTTCACTCAATTGATTCTAGTTTTTATTCTGCTGTTTTGCTCCAGATATTCATTACCTCACGGAGAACAGGGTTTGTGCCATCCTGAGTTCCTGTGAGGAGGAAGGGGACTACTCTGCTCTCATCCGCGTCATTGGCAGGGTTTTCTCAAACGCAGATGCCTTGATAAAGAGTTTTAGGAAGGCTGGCCACAAACCTACCGAAAACCCTGACTCTCTCAAGTCGACAGACAAGCACGAAAAGCAGAGTGAGGGAACCGCGGAGATGATGGGTGCTTCCTGTGCAGCTGCTGATGAGGCCATGGACCCTTCTGAGGTCACATTGGACATTGACGCCGTGAGGAGAGTCTACGACAAACTTTTGAACATTGACCAGGTCGAGGCAGCTCTCGTGAACGCACTAGTTTACCTTACCCCAAATATAGAGCTTGACCTGGAATACCTTGATGTGTATGAGACAAACCCAGATTACTTGAACATCTTCATCATCGTGATGGAGAACAGTAACCTTCACAGCCCCGAGTACCTTGAGGTGGCGTTGCCGCAGTTCTGCAAGGCGATGACCAAGCTGCCCGTGCCCGCTCTCACCAGGCTGGCGAAGCTGTGGTCCCGGTACAGCCTGCCACACATGCGCCGCATGATGGAGACCTTCCAGCAGCTCATCACCTTCACGGTCGTCTGCAACGAGTACGACGGTGAAAATCTGGTGAACGACGATGCCACCGTGGTGGCTGCTACCAAGTGTTTAAAAGTTGTCTTCTATGCAAGCATCCTGGGCGGCGACGTGGACGTCGAACAAAACGAGGACGAGGACGAAGACTCGGACTCCGAGGAGCTCACGCTGCACGAGCTGCTGGGCGAGGATCGGCTCTATAAGAAGGGTCCTCGGGTCGATCCCCTGGAGAAAGAGCTGGGTGTCAGACCCATAGACAGCAGGAAGCCCCTCATCCCCTTTGAGGATTTCGTTAACGAGTCGCTGAATGACGTGGTGGAGATGGACAAGGATTTCACCTTCTTCAAGGTCGACGCAGAAACCAAGTTTTCGTTCCAGAGCTGCCCCTTCATCCTCAACATCATCACCAAGAACCAAGGGCTGTACTATGACAACAGGATCAGGATGTACAGCGAGCGACGCCTCACTGCCCTCTATAGCATGGTCCAGGGCCAGCAGCCCAACCCCTACCTTAAACTCAAAGTGCGCAGAGATCACATCATCGACGATGCCCTCGTCAGAGTGAGTCACAGCTTCATACGTTCCTGCTCCGTATAGATAGGATGTAAAATCCAGGCTCATCCTGTTGTTTGACAAAATTAACATGGATCCCTCTCTGTTTCAGCTGGAGATGATCTCCATGGAAAACCCATCTGACCTGAAGAAACAGCTGTTTGTTGAGTTCGAGGGGGAGCAAGGTGTAGACGAGGGAGGAGTTTCGAAAGAGTTCTTCCAGTTGGTCTTAGAGGAAATTTTCAATCCCGATATAGGTGAGATGAGAAATCCCCATTCTTTTTATGTTCACGTTTGTTTTGCATTGCTTGTTTATCATGTTTTTCATAGTTCAACCACAGCTAGTTAGACCTGTAGCAGCAATACAGTCTGCCTTCTCTCACACTCACTCTGAAAAACCTTGCCCCCCCTCCTCTCCTTAATAAAACACACCCTCTGTTGTGATTGGCCTCATGCCCTAGGAGATTTCCCTCTCCTCAGAGAGATGGGGTTGGCCTTATAAACAGAAGTCAAGTTCAAACACTCAGATAGAAGGGGATGGCTGCTTGGAATGGATTTAGGGGAGGTTACCGATAACTATCGAATGACACCACAACCAGGGTCATTTTGCAACAGCTTGTCGAGGATGCCAGACGGAATGAGTGGGCGGCCTTTTTATACACAGCAGAGACTATATATTTAAACACAAGCTCTGAAAAGACTGTTTAGGGGTCAGACCACTGAGCAGGATAAACCAATAAACCTAATTCAGAAGTGAGCTTCTAATAAATATTTTGGAAATTTGTTTTTGAGGGGAATGACTTCATGTTTCTCAGCAGGATCCGTACCTAGGCCATGTCCAGTGGTCCACAGGTCACCAGGAAGTCACTGCTTCTGGACAATAATTCTTTCCAGTAACCTCTCCTAAAACCAGAACTTCCCAGTTTTACAATAATTGCACAGCTTAAACAAACCGGAAATATGTTAATCACTGAGCATTTTAAGGTTCCATTACTTTTTCTGAACAGAGACGGGCTAACTTGTTCCTGTTTCCTGTAAGCTAAGGTAATCATTTGCTGGCTTTATGTTTAGCACAGATACATGAAAGTGGTGTCAATCTTCCTATTTACCGTTGGCTAACTAGCCTATGCAATGTTAAGGGTTTTATTGTGCTCTCTGTTTGCAATGCTCTCTCTTTGGCCTTCTGAACAGGAATGTTCACTTACGACGATGAAACAAAGCTGTGCTGGTTTAACTCGTCCTCGCTGGAGAATGAAGCTCAGTACACTCTCATTGGAATCGTCCTGGGGCTCGCCATTTACAACAACTGCATCCTAGACGTGCATTTCCCAATGGTCGTGTACAGGAAACTCCTGGGCAAGAAAGGCGCCTACCTGGACCTGCCAGATTCACATCCAGTACAGTAACTTTTCACCAAAGTTAATGCAAGAGCGCTGGATGTAGCTCAGTTGTATTGTTACAGCAGTTGAACGGCTGTTGTTGCTCCTGTTGCAGGTTCTCTACCAGAGTCTGAAGGAGCTACTTGAATATACCGGAAATGTGGAGGAAGACATGGTGCTCACCTTCCAGATATCACACACTGACCTTTTTGGAAACCCGGTCTTACATGACTTGAAGGAGCAAGGAGACCAGGTCCCTGTTACTAAGGAGAATAGACAGGTGAAATGTCCCAAAAACACATTATTATTCAACAGTACAACAGTGCTCTTTGTAAATGATGTTCATATTTGAGTTATTTATATTTGTGATTATGTTTTTTTTTTTTTGTTTCATGATAATTTGAAGTTTGTACACAGGACAGGATGGACAGGACATTTTATTAGAAAGAGCTTGCACTAAGTAGATATCAGAATCTGCTAAGCACAGCCGACAGGAACTCTGCAGTGTGTATGAAAGCAGACACAACGCGGCTGCTGCTTCGTTCAGAAGTGATACAAGATACAAGTGATAAATCTTTCCTGATGTTGAAAAAGTGTCACTTTAATTGCAGAGTAACACTGACTCAGCATTGCTGAAGCCTCACACATCAATGTTGGTGCATTCGTGACACAAATGAATTAATGAACACTTGGTTTGGTGTAAATTTTATGTTGTTTTTTTTGCCTTCTCAGGAGTTTGTAGATCTGTATGTTGAGTACATCCTGAACAAGAGCGTCGACAGCCAGTTCAGAGCCTTCAAAAAAGGTTTCCTGATGGTCACGAGTGAGTCTCCAATGAAGTATTTGTTCAGACCTGAAGAATTGGAGCTGCTTATCTGTGGAAGCAGGGTGAGGAAACAAACCAGAGCTTTCATTTTTATTGCTTTATTTTGGCCAGTGTTTGAGATTTACCCCTTTTTATGATTCCACAGAAACTGGACTTTGAAGCACTTGAGAAGACGACAGACTACGACGGAGGTTACAGCAAAGACAGTCAAATCATCAAGTAAGTCAGGTGTTTTTGAAATGATTTTTCCACCCAGAGCGCAGTAGTTTAATTAGGATGTAATCTAAAATACACATTGTGCTATTCAAGTCAATGTTGTTTGAAGTTTTCTTTCTTGTTTTCTGCACACAGAGATTTCTGGGAAACGATTCACTCATTTGGAGAGGAGCAGAAGAGGTTGTTTCTTCAGTTCACCACCGGCACGGACAGAGCACCGGTTGGCGGACTCGGCAAATTAAAAATGATCATCGCCAAAAACGGCTCAGACACAGACAGGTACAGTAAAGCCAACTTTTCTGTTCAGCTTCTTTTGGATATTTTAAGCCACAAAAGCCGTTTTTCCACCGTTTTATCATCAAAAAATATGCTGGAAACTGACAATTTGTTATTTCTTTGATTGCGCGAGAAAGATATGCGACATTCTTCAGATTTTTTTTTAGAGATATGCTTTTCCCTGCCAAGCCCGAGCACTGTTCTTACTTTTATCCTTTTTCCTGCAGGCTGCCAACCTCACACACCTGCTTCAACGCGCTGCTGCTTCCAGAGTACTCCTCCAAGGAGAAACTGAGAGAAAGACTCCTGAAGGCCATCACTTACGCCAAAGGATTTGGGATGCTGTGACAGATCCACAGAGAAACGTTTATCGGGTTTACGATTCGACTTTTAATCTAACTTCATCAACAAAAAAAAAAAGGGAGTATCACAAGAAAAATACTGAGGGAAATGCCATGAAGCAAAGTGCTGCAATAACCCGTATGCCTAACCAGCCTCTGTCGTCGGCCTTTTGACTGAGGCCTTTTTCCTTTGAGAGTCAGTTTCATACGCATTAGGTTTCCCAAAGAGTTCAACGAGGCACTTGAATAATCTTTTTTTTTTTTTTCACGTGTGTTTTGTTTCCAATTAAACATGGACAGTATTTGATTTGTGAAACTGTGAAAGTGCACTTACACACAAGACTTAAGTGAATGCCAGCACATATATTTATTGACTTTTGTTTGACTTTTGTCTTGTATTTCGGTTCTTCATAATGTAGCAGTATTCGGTCCTCAGGCTCTCTTCCCACAAGTCACTGTACTGGGTGTGATGGTGCTTCTCTGGCACGACCGCCATTGCATATTAAGGTGAAGCCCTGTATATTACTGCTAATCCAAATCTACTCACTGACAAGCTTATATTATTACAACACAACTATTTTCCTGTCAGTGTGACAAACTCACCGCTAACCTAAAGGTTATTTTAAAGTGTTTCTGTGTTGTGCCTCTTGTATTACATTTAAAAAAAATGAATTTGTGTTGTGAAACAGTAAATCGGACCAGATAGCGTGGTCCTGATAGCTTGCAGGGTTTCAGAATACTGACTGATCACATCCTGAAGGAAAAAAAAAAAAAGCTAAAGTTTCTCTTCTTCGGTTTTGTTTGCTATGAAGTGTCGCCAATTGCACATTTGTAAGTGTGTCGCCAAAATGTGCAATGCCTGTATATTAAAAAGAGTCACATCAAATGTTTTATTTGGCCAAATATCTCAGGTACATAAAGAATGTGCAGATAATGTGAAACTGTCATGTAAAGCAACTATTATGCAAAGTGAATAAAGTTGAAATGATCTCTAAACTTGATCATAAATATACCGCTATAGATAACTTCAAGGTTGAGTGTTTGAGATTTAGTGGAACTAAGCAGCATCTAGCAAAAATAATATATATTATAAGTCTGTTTTAATTTATATATAATTCAACACGTATTTCACAGCCACCTTTCTACACACTTAGGATCTGCAAGATGCTATGATCAAAATAATGTTATATTAACAATGGCTCACATGAGGTGGTCCTCTTCACTATCTGGCAGCAATTACCCATAAGTCTACAGGAATTTATAGCATCCATTAACTCATTGTTCATTTTGGTTCAGTTTCATGGCTATTATCATGTAATTACCAAACCACAGTCACTTAGCAGGTAACTCGTTAACAAAGTAGAGCAATTAGCAGCTAAAGAGCCTCGTTTTTCCCCCAAAAACAGCTGAAAGCAGAGTAAATATTTGACTTAGATCCATCAGGTGACCCGAAACACGACTCCCAATAAATTCTAATGTTGCTCTGTGCTAGCAAGGTAAGCAACATTTTTCCATACAAACTGGTGATAGTTTGTAAGTGCAACTGTATGCTATAAAAGGCCACTTTTACATTGATTAATGGGCTCGTGCATGGACACAAACCTTTCTGCCAGCATTTTTACCATGAGTTCTGGTTGTTTCACTTAAAAGATACTTGTATTTCCTATTTTTCTTTGCTTTTTCTTGGTGCTTGATGCAACACCCAACACTGATTTAAACATTTATGGCAAAATCAGGACTTGATTGATTCCGTGATCAAATCACACCAGCACCATCCTGATGATGAACAGATGAGAAACTAAACTAATAACATTTTAGAGTTAATAATGATTTAACCTGATTATTAAGGCTTAAATATTTCATATCATGTTAAGTCAAGTGTCAATGACTCAGACCTCAGAAATGAAAAAAAAAGCTGTAATGTTCCTACTACTGCAGAAAAGACAATTTAGATGATGTAATATGAACATTTTAATGTTTTAATGACAAATAACATTGCAGATTTACAGACCAAAGCATATGATGATAATACCATATAAACAGAACTTGCATTTCGGGAACAGTACGGGATAAAATCGATATTGAGTTCTAGTGTGTGTGCGAGTTGTAGTTTACAGATGGATCGGGATGTTTTCAGGGAAAAAAAATGTTTTGTCATTTCTCTAAGGCTATGAAAAGCCTTTTTTTGCATACAGGAGAGCTTCTGATCAACATACTCAAGTAGTTTCATGATAACATGAAAGTAAACGTCAATCATAGCATATACACAAAAAATGTATTCCCTCCATACACTGTACACAATTTAACACATTAGGATAATGATAAACATGCGTATGAATAGATATAAACATGGGTGAAAAAGTGTCACTCCACTATTCTGATGAAAAATCCCTTCATTTCCTGGAAAGTCCTTGGGTGTCTCATCACTGCACCTTTTTGTCTTTGTCGGCCACGACCTCGGACAGGTCCTCGGGTTTGATGGATTTCACTTTGGCCTCCATCTCACTGACCCTCTGCTTCATCCTAGTCTGGTTGGAGGTGAACTCGGCCATCAGCTGGGCAAACTTGGTCTGCATGACTTCCAGGTTGGCCTGCAGTTTGACCACCTTCTCGTCCAGGTCTTTGGGGTCGGAGCCGGCGTTTGCGATCTCCTCGTCGATCAGGTTGTCTTTCATCAGGATGGCTTTTCCTTTCTCCTCCAGGGCCTTTTTCGCATCCGGATACTCGGTAAGTGCCTCCACCAAGTCGTCTTTGGACAGGGCAAAGAGATCAGAGTAACCTACGCTTCTGATGTTGGCTGTTCTCCTGTTGCCTGCCTTACTGCCCTTGATGCCCAATATACTGATCTCCCCAAAGTACGCACCATCACTGAGCACCACGAACTGAGTGACTCCGTCGTCGGCCACCACGGCGAGCTTCCCCTCCTTGATGATGTACATCTCTCTGCCGATATCTCCCTTCTTACAAATGTAATCTCCAGGGCTGAACACCTGTGGCTGCAGCTTTAGCACCAACTCAATCAGCAGACCCGCTTCGCAATCCTGGAAAATACGCACTTTTTTCAACGTGTCCAGATGCACATTGATGGCGATCTCAGCCTTCAGCTTGTCGGGTAGGTTCTTCAAAACCTCCTTTTCATCGCAGGTCTTCTTCTCCGTCCACAGGTAGTCGAACCACTTGATGACCCTGGCCTCGAGGTCTTTGGTGACCTTTCGAAACTGCATATATTGCTTTATGGAGTCGATCTTTGCCTGGAACTCAGCACGAGAGGCGTTCATGTTTTGGATCATGGAACCAACGTTACCGACGATACTAGCAAAGATCAACACACCAGTGAGGAAATCGGCAATGACGAAGACGTATTCGATGTCTTTTACTGGTGGAGGTGTCTCTCCAATGGTGGTGAGGGTGAGAGTGGACCAGTACAGGGAGTAGATGTATTTTCTGGCCAAACGGCCATGCTCCGGGTGGCTGATATTGGGGTATACCCAAGTGTCCGATCCGAAACCGATGGTTTTCGAAAGGGCAAAGAACATGCAAGCGTTCCAGTGGATGATAGCAAGGATATAAAACACAAGATTGCCGATTCGAAACATGTTTGGGAAGCTGGTTCTGGTTTCTGTCCGCTCGAAGAACTCAAAAAGCCTCGAAATTTTACAAAGACGGTTGAATCTGAACTCCGGGTTGTTGAATCCAAATTTCAGAAACAGCAGATCAGTGGGTATCATCGAAATCATATCGTACTTGAACTGAGACGTGGTTCTGTATTTGGCTAACAGTTTCTTGCTGTCTTTTACCAGCAGGCCCTGCTCCAAGTACCCTGAGGAAGAAATGCAAAATAAATAACCAAACAAGCAACCAAAATGGTTAAAGAATGGTACACGTATGTTCAGCTAAACATTCTGCAGCATCGGACCTGTCCTTGCTCTGACGAAGGTGTCCATGTAGTAGATGACGTCTGAGCTGTAGTCCAGGACTATCCACATCCTGGTATATGAGTCCTGGAGTTCATTAAAACAGGCTCTAGATGACAAGGAGAATGTTTAAATGTCGGAAGCGTTGTACAGCGTGAGGGCTAAGCTGTGAAGGATGTGAGGTGGACAATACCTGGTTACAATCATCACCAGGTTATAAAATACCGGGAGGGCAATGACGGTCAGCCATTTGTAGTACTGGTCTGAGGCTGGATCCATTATCCAGATCTCTTTCCTGAAAAAGACTCAACGTTAGTGAAATTGTTTCACAAGAGTTGATGGATGGGTTTTTTTTGCACCATCATTTGTAGTGGTTCATGTTCTGTAATTAACTTTCCATGTCCCACTAGACTAATAGAATACTTACGGGGGTGGGGGCGCATCTTTCTTTTTATCATCCTTCTTATCATCTTTTTTCTCATCCTTCTTCTCGTCCTTCTTCTCGTCCTTCTTCTCGTCCTTCTTCTCGTCTTCCTTCTTGTCCCCGTCTTTCTTCTCGTCTTCCTTTTTCTCATCTTTTTTAATCTCGTCTTTTTTGTCCTCCTTTTTTCTACGGACCACAAATTGAGTTTTGACGTGAAGGGACAGAGGTGGTCTACGAGGGGCTGGAGGATCTAAGGGAGGTCTCTCACGAAGACTAGAAGATCTGGTGCAGGTCATGTGTTTGTCCAGTAGATGACACTAAAACACAGCTGATCTTCATGTGTGTTTCAATATAGGAAAAGTTCTTCACTATCAGATGCAGCAGAACTTTTCCAAAAGCAACCAAAGGGACTGAGGAGGTATCGAGGAAATATAGGAGAGGAAACGTGTTTCTGTGCTATCAGCTATTCATTATAAATACACCACAGTGGCTCCATGACTATTCTTTTTCTACAGGATCTACTTGTATTTTGGTTCTGTTGTCTGCCAGACATGAAAACACTTACTCATCTGTGTTGTTGCAGTTGTTCATGTTGTAAGCAGCGAACGGCCACTTACTGACGAGTTGGAAAGAAATAAAGGACATGCACATGTTTGTACAGTTTTCTAGTTTGGATTCCAATCCAGTCCAATTTGAAAACAAAGACAGAGGCGTCGAAAGAATTCTCTTCCTAAAAATATGTTGTTTATGGTGTAATGAGTCCATATTTAGTAGAATTATCTCATTTCATTGGCTAAAAGTAATCTCTTTTCCTTCAAATTTTTTTCTGAATTAACTTTTTTTTTTGAGAAAATGTTTCCTTAAAACTCAAATCAGGAAAATAACTTGAAATAAGCCAAATTATCTGTCCATGGAATGAGATAATTCTACAAAATACTAGACAAATATACCAAATAGAAAAAGTTTTTCACCTGATACAATTTTTATCCTTTGCAATGTACACATTCATTACTCAGGTAAACTATAGGTACCAGGGTTTAAACATTCTTCTGTAGACGTTGAAGCATCAACTCAACCTTTTAACTCAAGTAAAAGTCCAGTACTGGTTTCAAAACTTCCTTAAAATATAAAAGTAAATATAATGATTTGTATGTATAATTTGTAAATGCTTTTTGGCAGAGATGTTCCCATTTATGTGTTGTGTCGTCCCCTCAAAAGTGTTTGAACAGGAGGTAGTGAGTGAGCTGAAATCTCCTATAACACTCAAAAATGACAAAAGGGGATTTTTAGGCAAAACTCCCAATATGAACCTTTTTGGCATGAGAAATGTGTTTGAGGTGTTGTATTTTCTTTTTAACATGGGAAAGAGGCTGGACTGGTTATAATTGAGGGCACATAGAAGGTGAAATAATGCAGGTTCTGGCAGAAAACCCTGTTTTTGTAGGACGCCTGTCATGAAAATAGTAGAAGTCAAATGTTGGTTGGACTATATTACTAGATGGATAGATACCGTAACCTAAAAATGTCTATTAAGTGTTTGTACTTTGTTAGTTGACACCTCTGAAGAGCAACACTCACTTTCTCTTGCGGACCGCGTCGCTGTGACCCACTGACTGCGCTACGCTCTCTCGACTGGAGAATTCTTTGAGTTCGGGGCCCCTGAATCGCTCCAGGAAGGAGTCGTTCCTCTCAGCCTCGGGGTTCACTCTGTGTGACGCCCAGTTCCGCAGCATGAAGAAGAAGTAAGAGAGCCTGGAGAGTCAGCAGGAGGCAGGGGGGGTGGGAGGAGGAGGAGGAGGAGGGGGAGAAAAAGTGCAAAGTAACACCCATCTAGGCTAGGAGAGGACTGGCTCAGACAAACTCAGAGATACATCCATAAGATCTGCTTTACCTGGCCATCCCCCCAGCACCTGTAAAAGACTCCCTGTGGGACTCTGTCGACAGCGCCCTCTCAGAATTGTCCCCGCAAAGCGAGTGAGCTCTGGCAGACAGGAAGTGTGGAGGGAAAAAAGCTTTTTTTTAACATTGACAATAGGAGGACAATGCATCTGATGCACATGATTCACACAGCAATTACAACACGTCACATCAGACCTGCTGTCCCCATTCTCAATGACGGCGAGCTCGTCGTCAGGCGTGTGTCTGGACAACCGCTGCCTGGGCGAGAAGGAGATTTCGCTGGCAATTTTCGCCATGTTGTCGCGTCCGGCTCAGCTCGGCCTAGAGCGACAAGAGAGTAGAGAAAAACTCCTCATGTGTGCAGCCAAAGAGGAATATGTGCTTTGGTGAGCTTTTATAAGAATAGTAAGCATGCACGCTCATCCCTCCCGTCAAATTTCACCCCCAGACAGACGCGTTGTTTACCGAAATCTGAATCTAAAAATACAGCCTCATTATGTCTTTAGGGCTAAACAGGATCAGTGGCCTCTCTCTGTGAACCATCGGCTGCTTTTTAAAATAACTAAGCTATGGCTTATGGGCAGACTTGAGTTGCTATGATCAGTGATGTCATACAGCGGGTTAAATCCATTAGGGAACCATTTAAAGAACAGGTAGAACCGTGCGCGGCTCAGGCCAGCGACTCCCTTCACTTCTTGGTACAGGCCAGAAAACGGTCAGGTCGGCCTTACGGCGTTGATCCCGCCAAGTCGCCAGGAAAAATCCTTATTTTTATATAGCTTACGCTTTCTTGCTACTCAATTCAGGTTCTAAAAGTGGATTGGATTTAATGTTTTTTTCTGTGCCTCAGTGTTATATTTGTCTTTGTCGGCCTGTTGGCTGGTAAATAATGACTCACTGATCTCTGGGGAACATCCATGGTTGTAACACGTGTGCACATGTAGATTAGTGTTAATACCGAGGGGTTAACCAACCCCCCGCTAAAATAAACCACACTCAGAATCACCCTCAAGCCGAGCGCTTGAAGGGTGGCTAAAGGTAAACCCCGCGCCCGCGTCTGCGCCGCATCACCTGTCGCCAAACTGCAGTTTTTCTCAGCAGAGAATCCTCGGTGACGACGAACGGCTCGAAGAGGAGCAGCTTTGTGGATCCAAACACACAATATTTGATTTACTGCAGACTTTTTATCTATCTATCTGGCTTTTTCAAACATGGTGACCACATTCTGGATTTGGATGGGACAGTTGTTCCATTGATTGTTCCAAGATTCTTACATAGGTTATGCCAACCCCCTAGTGTTGGGGTGAGAGTATCTGCCATTTTAAGAGGTTGTTTTGGTTTAGTTAATGCAAATAAATTTCAAAAAATTATAGCTAAATAATGGCATTTTGTCCAGTGGCTATTTACAGCTGAACCCGATGTACATCTGATATTTAAATCTGACCCCAATATAAAATTACATTTACATTTCAATAATATATCTTATTGAAACACTATTATAATTATATAATCTTATTGTAATATTTTTATAGTGTAAATATTTTTGAGCAAAACAACACAGTTCCTGAATTATCTGCCAATGCTGAAAATTAATGAACAATGTTTAGATATAAATATATTATTCAAAATATATATGAATAAAATGATACTCTCTAGTCAGCAATGCATTTTGTAATTGTCTAGTTGCCCAGCCACAAAAGATGTATAAAAATGCTTGTTTAATCAGAGAATGACATTATTGGTGTTTTGTTTCCTTTTTTCTTGCTGGAGATTAGTCGTCCTGTTGCATACATGGTGTCTTTACCCACTAAGAGGCTTGAGACCGGTGCCAGGGTTGTTCGTGTATTAGCTTCTCCAGGTTTTCCTTAAAGAAATAGTCAATAATTCAGTATATTACTGCTGAATTGATCTGGTGACATGATGCTGACTTTCACTACTCACGACTTTTGGTTTCTCCATTATTATTTAAGAAAAGTCCTATGTATCCTCTATTCCTCTTTTTTTAATGTTTGACATCTGATAAAATGTAAAAATAAAAATAAATAACATAATATATAATATTATACATATAACAAATAAATGTGCGTCTGATCCCTAAAGTTTACTGTAGCTGATTAACTATATCTTGAATGCATCATAAAAGCATTTTACTTTAATTTGCCTCATTGTTTCTAAAAAATCTAATAAAAAGAATAGGAGTCCGATGGTGACTTACCTGGATGAAGCCTTCTCACGCTGAGCTTTTTAAACTGATGAAGCAAGTAGTTCCTCCCTGGCTGCTTCTGTATAAATCCATGTTCCCCACACAAATGAAATACTTTCTCCAGTGAAATATGTATTATCCCTTTTTTTTTCTCCAGGTCAGAGCGTCACCAAAAAAAAAAAAAAAAAATCCTTACCGGTAGTTCATAATGTGCTGGAGGAGAGGAGAGAGACTGAGCTGACAGGTCCCAGATCAGACAAGGGGAGGAGTCACACACATGCACACACACACACACACACACACACACACATTAAGAGGTAACATGAACATTTTGTATTGAATTAAAACAACAGCACACAAACATGACTGGAGTGACAGGAACAAGATGAATGTGATAAATGCTGCATAATAAGCTCCCAGGTGACACATTTTGACAAATATATGAGCCAATATATAACCCTGTGTGCAGTTAAAAGCCAAACACAGGTGAATCAACGTTACTTTATTTTTATTAGAATTAAGTTTGCAATGACATTATGCTGGATGAAAAAATGACAGCATATTAGTTCAGTTGAGTTAAACCTATCCAAGTCAATTATTACAAATATATACAAATTAACTTAACATATAGGCCAAATGTCTGATTTCTAGTTTATCTTCATCATTAATATCCTTATGGGTAATCGGGCCCCGCCTCACTCCGCCTCCTCAACATCATCCTAAGGCGTAAGGTTAAAAGAGAAATCCCTTGGCAGTATACGGAGCCACGCTGATAATCCAGCTTAGACTTGAGTGCCTATTTCAGCTGCCTAATGCCCCCTCATGGATGTGGTTGCTTGAAATAAAGTGACGCTTTTGTGTAACGTTTCCCCCTGTTGCCTGAATATTCCCACAATTTCATGAAGAAATTAGCCACCAGCGGCTCTGTGTTACGTTGACACTCATCAATGTGGTTTTTGCTTTTATATTCACTGACGTGTCAAGGTTCTTTTCTGAAATCCAACTGTATGATAAACAATTCTGCTGCAGACTCTGACGATATTGCTTTTCTTTGTGCATCTGCGGTCATCTTGAACAGAAAACGTGTTTATACAGTGTACAGGCAGTGGACATTAACGTGTGGATTAATTTCTCCACACATTGTTTCGGGACTTATATTATTAATATAATCAATATTCAGCCAAATTTGATTAATTGTGTTGAAGCTCCTAAGTTTTATTATTTGTTAGAATATTAGATACAATGACTACTGTCACACAATACTGAAAGACACCTACTTAGGTTCTATTTTTCCAACATTAACAGGGCCACACTGTTGTTTTGAAACTGAAACAAACATCTCGAATCTCTCGCCGCAGATGATTGGCATTTTTTTTTCAGTCGTGAAGTATCAAACCCTAGTAGCCCTGATGTTTGTTTGAATGCCTCATTTCAGCCGAATGCTCCCATGCTGAATGAAAATCAGCCAATCACTCTCCCCTTCTCCAAACCTCATTAGGGTTTAGGGCTGTCTCCAGGTGCATAGAGATCTATTGGAAAGCCTCTTTACACGTCTGGCAGAAGGCACACAGTAATTATTGCATCCTAAACCCTGGCGTTCCCAGAGTGCACCGTGACACGGTGCAACAATTGTCTCCTGCAGGATGGCTTCCTCGTGCATTTCCAAGACAATCGCACTCTGCCTCCCCTTTATTTATAACCCTCAGTCTTTCAACACCGGGCTGCATCCAAACTGATCTGACGAGTCTCTAATGAAGGCCGATCCCCAGCTGGCAGCGCGGTCACTGTCAGCTCAATGTTAGCAGCACAGTGTGTAATGTGGAGTAAATGCAGTAAATGAATCACCGTGGCTCAGGCCTGGGTTCACACGGTCTGTCTGCTTTTGTATAATCACTGTAGATCAAGTATGGACCCAGTACTGTTACTGATCATACAGATGCAGAAGATACAGACGACCACTGGACCACAAGGCCAGGCTGTGCCCTGTGTAAGAGGCCAGGATGTGGTTTTAATCAGAGAGCAAGTGAGCGTTAATAATAGGCAGCAGTGGATGAAGAGAAGAAGAATTTGGGCCGTAATGCAGAAGCCCACTACAGAATGAGAATGTGTGTTTTTATATTCGGATCAGATTATATATTTTTTTCAAAATCCTGAAGTGTGATGACTATAACATCTGGAGACTGATCATTGATGGATGGGACAATGTTTGCTCTATTAGACAGGTTTGGTTTGATTTATTTTCACCTGCAATATCTGTTTTTTTATGTGGTTTTGGCCACTCGAAATCTAGAAGACAAGCATTAACCACAACATTCGTATATAATCAATTTGATAAACAGATGCTTACATTTACACATCACACAAAAAGTCACAGAAATGTTCGTATTAGTCACTAGTCACTAACTTTGCTGTTTTGTTCTGTGCAGGTAGTGTATAATGTCATTTTAAGGCTTCTTTTCTCTAGGTTCATCATTGCGAGAACCTTTCACATACAAGTAGTCATATGGAAATCCACTGTGGAAAATATTGATAGTAGCTCCTTTAATGTCCACCTGACCCCACCCATATATGCATGGGGCCGCCATAGAAACTGCAGACGAACCCGTACCTGCAGCCAAAAGGAACCGCATGGGCTCCACATGGACCTGCTGGCTGAGGAGGATGAGGTGCTGGTCCACTGGTCCAAACATACAACAGGTCACCAGGTGGGACATCTGTCGCTGATCCAGTGGTTGTGCACTCAGTCCCCTTTACTTATTTATAAGCCAGAAACACCAAAGTTTTCAGCTTGTGAATATGATTCTTACTGAGTGAAAGTCCCGTATGTGCAGCCCAAACTTAAATTTGATGCATCTCCAAATAGAAATGCCTCTGTGTATGAATCCGGCCAATGAGTGTGTGAGGGGTTTGGAGTGAACACATGTGCACTGTTGCTGTGCAGACTTTCACATCCTTGAATTGTGCTGAAAGACCCTGAGTGGGTGGAAGCGTGGCTTTCTTGGTAATTCAGTGACTTCGAAACCAGGGTCAGAGAACAAAACAAAACAATAAAAAAAGGTAGTTTCAAACCCCCAATAATCCCAGATGAGTTATAGTTTTTAATGATATCATGCACTATATATGCAATGCATGTAATATAGGTGCCCATGCTACATAATAATAGGCCATCAGATGTGTCCTGGCAGCCAGTATAATTCTAAGAGGCCATGGAAGTGCTGTGAATCCTCTTGTGCTGATGAGTTGTACCCTCAGACACTGGAGAAGACTACTTGTACCTTGTCGATGTTTTATTCCGGAGGAGATGATTTATCCTCCGCCAAACACTTACACTGGGTTGCTATGACAACCTCAAGGACAAAACAAGCATTTATTAGAGCCGCCATACCAAACATGTAGAATATCTGAAACTCTCTACACATTTACTGCATTTATGAAGCTACACAAAATTAATATTCAACTTTGAAAGTAAGAAAAACAAAAACTTCTATAAATTGTGCTTTTTTTCCCCATGTTGTTTTGTTTGTTTCATAAATCCTATAATAGCGGACTAGTCTTTACTGGTGCTGTAAACTGCTACAATCATGGTGTCCCTGCCTGCAATCACCATTACATACATGATTTCTGAAAAAGGCTTTGGCTGTCTGGCTCTTCGTGCTGAGTGTCCACTTGTCTGAAATTCATTCAGGATTTTCTGCAGCATCTGTGAAGTGAAGACTGAACACGGATCGAATCAGAGTGAAAGGGAAGGAGGGATAGTTGGGGTCACACAAAATGAATCACATAGAAGCGTGTTGATTCACAGATGTGAAGAAAGACAAAAATTTTTATCATGCAATACCATTACGAAAGATTGTGCCGTAATTGGTCAGTGTTGCATTAAAGCTTCAAAGGCAACATTCTGACGTGTCAGAGCACCATGGACCTGGAATGGCATTTACTAAAACATCCAACGCCTTGTAACCTTTGTCTGCTGAAAATCATATCAACTTAATTATGCCTCCTTGCAGAAAAACTCATGTCCTATGTCTCAGTCTAAAATGCAGATAATATTTGCCTCAAACTTAGATGTGCATTTGTTTTCTAACAAAATTCTGATGAAAATATCCTGGAGATTTTATTACACATTTGCCCTCTGCAGGAAGCTTCAGAAATTGCTCTAATCAGCTCAACGGTTCCAGAAGTGGCTTTTATGAATAGATAATAGAGTTTTGTTCACAGTAATGGTTTTGACTTGCCGTAGCCTGAAAAGCACAGGTGCTGCCCATAAAACTAACAAGGGCCCGTTTACTGGTGCCAGCCGGCTGACATGTAAATGCAGTGTGTGACTGAAGTGTGATTATTGACACAACTCAAAATGTCAGCCTGAAAGGCCCAATAACATTTACAAATGTATTTTTATCTAACACTTTATAAAGATAACGATATCAACATCAGTTTTCTTGTCAGGCTTTAATAAAGTGACATTCCTGGAGCATTCTTTTCCCAGTCTCTACATGGGAGCCCTCCCACATTGTTCTAAATATGTTGTGCAAATGGTCAACATGACCTACCCAGATCTTTTAAAGTAAAACATAAAAACGTTGGGAAAAGGTGTCGCATCGTCCCTTTAAAGATATTTGAACAGGTAATAGTGAGTGAGCTAAAATCTATTAAACATAACACTCAAGAATGAGAAGATAAAAACTCTCATCACTTTCTGGCAGGTTTAAATATGTTTTATTTGTTTTTTTTATTTTAAAGGTATTTTACCAGTGAAAAGAAGCTGGATTAGTTCTAATTTAAGGCACAGAACAGGCCGAATAATGCGCTTTTTGGCTTGACACTCGTCATGAAAAAAGGTAGAATGAAAGTGGATTAAAAAATCAGAAAATTTACTCGAGTAAATTATAGATACCCCAATTTTTTTATTAGGTAAGCTAACAAAGTACTTGCTGCACACATGGTTCATGAAACCTAACAATGACATTAATTCTACACCAGAAAAGCATGCAACTGCAACATTGTGCAGAATTGTTCAATAACACCGCTGTTTCTATCTTGGGGAACTTATACAGAGAAAAGCTATCATAGTGACATTTTATCATCAACTTTCGTCATGAACTCTCCATTAAAGCACGTTGTGTGGACTTGGTTGTTTGCATTACAGATATAACAGTTTTCGTCAGACTCTTCAGACAAAGCTGGGGGAAATGTATTCATACATCGGTGAAACTTGTTGACACAGCTGCAAAATCTCATTAATTATCACCGTGAACATCCACCGGTGCCAGCGGAGCATGGCAGTATCCAAGCTGGTTACATTAGGACATTCACAGGAGCACATGGGAGTTTTGATGTACACAGACTTGTCTAGGGTTTGGAATTTCATTTAAACTGGTCTTACTCCTTATTCTCGTTATGAGCCGACAAAGGTTGACAGACAGTAATGTATTAGCACGAAAATGAACTGGTGTTTCACTCGGGGGCATCCTGCAGCTCTATGGACGAGAAGTGACTGACAACATTCCTCTGTGACAATCTGGGCTACCTCCAGCTTTCTCTTTGAACATTCTCCATTCTTAATTACAGCTCCTGAGCGATAGGTTCATGTGTGCAGCTCTTCAAATTCGCCCTAAGGTTTCATCCATCAGGCTTCCAGCAGCAGCAGCAAATCAACCCTGAAACTCATACAACCATAAAGTGAAATGATAATAATCAGTATGTTTCTTTTCACTTTTTCAGCTACTGCCAAAAAATCCTTTATTTCGAGCAAATGTCTTGACTTGTAGCCAAGTAGGAAGAAATGGACTTTACTCAGACATTATTTATCCTCTATGACCCAATTTGTGCATATCTTACACATAGGTCACAAAAAGGATTATTGCATCATTCGCTTCCATAGCCGGTGATAAGTTCACTTATCACCAGCCAATTGTTTGACTCACCACTATTATATTACTAATATCTATATCTAACATGCTTACTGGTGACTAATAGCTCAGCTCGTGGTGAATGGTGTTTCTATTTTTAAGGTGATGACTACATAGTTTACACACTGTTATTGCTCGCTTACCACTTCATTGCTGCATTTCAGACCTGCTCTCCATTGTGTGTATTTAATTTCATTTGAGTGATCTCATGTCTGATCAAGCCATTGCAGGCAACTTTGGGATTGTTCCCTTGTTATGAGTTGCTGAAGAAGTATTTAAATGTTGTCAATGGTGAATATTTTTTTTGCCAATTCACTGTTGATCCTCTGTCTTTATATAGGCATATTGGTGAAGGAGAAGAGGTTTTGCACTCAGCAGGAAACATCCAACCTTTGTCACCATCGCTGTTTATCAAAGCAGTAATTAGTTTGTTGGTCTTATCTCACTATGAGTGCTGTTCGGTTCAGTCCTGAGAAATAGTCCTTAAGCCAAAAGATGACTGCCAAATTACTCTGTTGTTGTCCATCTGGTACTAATTCTTCTTTAATGCAGACATTGACAGGGTACATGGTTCTCTGTCAATAAATAAAATACAGCTCAGTGAATCAAACAGCACATTCAAACTCACAGTAGATCAACTCTATTTAAGGCCCAACAAAAAAACCTTTCACTACGTGACCATATGCAGAGGTTCAATAGAAAAGCACTGAATAAGTAGATAAACAAGCATTGACCTAATGGGACATGTTGAGGAGCAGCATGGCTTATCATGTGTTTATTGGCCTCATGTTATCTTGATTAGTGTCAATATCACTTGCTGTGTTATTGCCATCAACCATTAACCACTCTTTCATTTTGTGACCATTTGCTGTATCGGAGGACAAACCTTAGGTTTAGGTTTGGGGTTTAGACGTGTCTGGGTGTGTGTGTGAGGATCTGGGGGTTCTCTCACTGAAAAAAAATGTGATTTTGACATTATAATTCCTGCATTTCTACATATATATATATGTATAGATAGAAAGAGAGAGAGAGGGGTGGAGCTGCCTTGTCCTTGTCAGTCCACATGCTTACAATAATTGATCACATTTTAGGAAAGTAACACAAACAGGCTTTGTGCAGAGAGAGCTTGTGTGTGTGTGTGTGTGGGTGTGTGTGTGTGTGTGTGTGTGTGTGTGTAGGTGAAAGGCAAAAAGGATATTTTGCCACTGTAAATTGTGCCCCCGGCTGTATCATTTCTTGAGCATTTTATGGATTTGACTTGTCTGTTGATTTAGTTTGATTGAAACTCCTTGATCCTGTCTGAGGCCTGTGTAGATGTTTTATACCTCTGACTTCCTTTTTATATTCACTATTTAAACCACATAGAGATAGAGATTATAAACATAGAAGAAGGAAGTTATAAAAATATTGGGAAGCCAATCTTAAAACAAAAGTTAATGATCTAATGAAAGAGATCAGTTAGAGATGGCTAAAACGGAAGCAGGAGAGGATGCAGTATTTAAGGTCTTTAATTAAAAAAAGTAGCAAAATTATCACATAAAAATATACTACATATGCCAATCCTGCATTTAAAATTTTACTCAAGTTAAGTTTCTTATGATGCAGTTATACCCTAATGAAAGTGGAGCAAATAATAACCACAGAGACAACAATCAAAGTTTTAAATCTATATTGTGTCATATTTTACTATGGTAGCCTACTAAAATTAATTGTTAATAATATTATTAATGTATAATTAATAATATTGTTCACAGAAGGAGTGGAGCAGCAACACTAGGCAAAGTAGATGTGTTGCACTGCATGAGACAAATGGTGGTCACACCACATACTGACTGGTGGTCTGAGTCCCCAGACGACCCCCACCAATAAAACTAAAAGTGTCTAAGGACACCTGTGCAATAAACATGCTGTCTAAGCAGCACCTTGACATGCCAAACATGCAAGATGGGCAAAGGAGAAGTGTTCAGCTATCACAGATTCAGGCAGATTTATGGGCAATGTTTAAGAGGAATGGCTATTTTGTGCAGGTAGAAAATGTTTTAGATCATTGGAGCAAAATTATATTATAAACTTGGGGAATGACAAAATAGGGCCCCTTTAAAAACACAATTTAAAGAGTAATAAATTAACCATTTGACAGATGTAATGGCTGTTACATTATATTATAATTGATTGTTGTGTATAGAGCCCATACATGCAGTAAATAGACCACTGGTGCTTGCGTGTGAAGCAGGAGAAGACGCGTTTTTTCCGGCGGATTAAAGCGGCCGAGCGGCGGCCGCAGCGCGGCTGCGGGGCCGCGGTCACTCCGCTGCAGCAGGCTGCAGTACATCACCGCTGTGTGCGTGTCAACCCGCGAGGCGTCACTCATGAGACGGAAGAGGAAGAGAAGAAGCCAAGAGGAAGAAGAGAGGCTAGCGTCCTGCTCAGTAGTTAGCTGCTCGCCGGAGTCGGAGTTTTTTTTTTCCTCTTTCTCCCCCCTTTCACGGCTATGATTGACAGAGTCAGCGGAGGTTTACATGGACATGTCCGCCGCGGCGCACTCGCTCCTCGGTTGTTGTCCTAACAGAAAGAGCTGCAGCATGGCGAGCCACGAAAGCCCGGAGAGTCCTCGCCTCTCGCACACAAGAACCAGAACAAGAACACCATGTGTCGGATTATTCAGGATGTTATTTATTGCTTTTATTCACACGACGCGGGCGAATAAACAAGGTTTGTAACTTAGCTCGGCTACGTCCGCGTTAGCCGCGGCGCTAACTTCCGCAGACATTTCTACCAAGTGTGGGTTGAGGTGACGGCCGCGGGCCAACTTATCACAGCTAACATTGTCCAATGCCCCCAGCCCCTGTGACATTAGCAAGTTTAAAGCTATTGTTGATAATTGTTTCCGTTAATACCGCGAACGCGTCGCCGTCAGTTTACCTGTTAGCGGTATGTGGCCTTTTAACGTGACAGTGAACGTTAGCTGGGCTGTAGCTTGTTGTCATGTTGTCAGCACCCATATAAGGCTAAGTTAGGCAAACACACCGAACGAACCACCCGGGTCCCTACAAGTACACGTACTGGCGCCCGGAGACACTCGATAATAAGTAAAAGTACTCAAATCAAGTGTCAAGTAAAGGTACAGAAGTATTCCCCGCGAAATGTACTTTAAAGTGGCGACACAAACTCTGTGTTTGTGTTATTGTACTTGGGGGGGTCTTCATTGTTTTTCAGGCCAAGGACGGAGCAGGTTTTTTTTTAAATAAAACTATATTATAAACGCTTACACATTTATTTTTGGCATTGAGGTGCTTGGGTCGTGTTAATGTGCATTTTCTCATATTAAAATTTGAGCAGGGGGGGGTAATGTTTTTACAGGCTGCTACTTGGTGGCCCACATGCAGTATTTGTGAGGACCTCCTGGGGTTTGAAGACCCGTTATAGTTCACTATCCTACTTGTTTTATCACTTGCAAACGCATGAAACCAATTCAGTCATAAATGTGAAACTATGTTTTTGAGACTTCCAATACTACGGGCAGGATAATAGTTAAAGTACTTGCACCTTAATATATTGTGTGTATCACATGTTTTTTCTAAATACACATTATATAGCACCGTTTGCACAAGTGCATATTGTGTACTACTAATGGTATCTTTCACCACCCACTTTATGACTCTACTGTCTGTGTGTGTGTGTGTGTGTGTGTGTGTGTGTGTGTGTGTGTGTGTGTGTGTGTGTATGTATGTGTATATATATATGTATGTATGTATGTGTATATATATATATATATATATGTGTGTGTGTGTGTACATATACATAGCAGCCTAACATTACTTCCTCATACTGGACTCAGTTGAAATCAATACTTTAGCACAGCCTGTCTGTTATCTGCAAACGTGGCCAAGCATTGTGATTTTGACCCTGGGTTGTTTCCAGCTTGGCATTGATCAGTCCAAATGATCAGTCCGCATGTCATTCCTCCAGCTGTCAGGTCTGGTGAGCATGTCGGGTCACCGTCGTAAAAGTCTCGCTGTCGTCCATGTCCAGCTCTGCCAGCCTGCAGAGGCATGTCTTCTGCCTGTAAATTGTTTACATTGGTACCAACAACAGTTGCAACACTATTTGCTAAAGCTGTGAAACATTATCTGTTGGGTCACTTTGTCACGCTTCTACTAGGGAAAACACAGCGAGCCGAGCAACAGGACTCACTGTTAACTTTGACTTTGATAGCTGCTGGTTGGTTGTTACCCTTGCTGATGAAACTATCAGTACAGATTCACATGAGAATGGAGATAAAGAACACGTCTTCTGCTTCCCTTACAGACGCATAGCAGCACTGTCCAGGCATGTTTTTCAACAGATTGAGCACCAAAGAATCCAACGTTTTATATTGTTTTGTTGTTTTGAACATTGACTTTACACTTTTTTTTTACTCTGGAACATATTGTTTTTAGTCCTTCAACGTATTCAGCCTCCTGAATTTTTTTTGCAATTATCACATCTGTTTTTATTTGCCATTATTGATTCAAGAAAATAATAATATTGCAGAATAATTCAAGAAAATAATAATGTGAGTGTTGGGAAAATTTTGGCGCTTTATTTAATAAAAAAAAAAAAGTAATTACTCAATGTTATGGAAAAACACAAATTTTCACTTTGAGTAACCTAAGTTTTGCATTTATTTATTGTGATACAGTAAGAACACTCTGGAATGAAAAAACACAACAAACCAAATTAAAAAAAAAAAAAGTGAACAAATATGTTCACATAAAAAACAGCTTTAATTTTAGCCCTCTGATGTACTGTATTGAAAATCTGCAAAAAATAAAGGATCTGTGGTATGTTATATAAAGTGATAAAATCGTTTAATCTAAAACAAGTTTTAAAGCCAGCAAACAGCCTGTGAATTCATTTGTCAGTACACGTCTAACACAATAAAAAAGTTAGTGAACACGATCTGCGAAAGTTGATCTCACAGCACAAGCTGAGAGATTTTAGTGGCGGCGGTGCCAGGTGAAAAGCTTCTCATCAGAGTGAAAGGCATAACAAATGCAGAGGAGCGAGTTGAGTTTTAAGCAGCTGTGAGTGACATGAGTCGAAGCAAGAAACATCCGACATATCTGTTGAACAGGTTCCACAAATCCTGTTTAATGGGTCTAGTAGTAGCTATCGCCAAGAACTTATTCTCCTCTTTTCAGAGAGACGGCGAGCTCAAACGGTGGCAGCGGCACTTCCTGTGCTTTTTCTCAAAACTTGATCATATTAAGGGTGTAACTGACTTGGGTCTGTGTTGGAGTAGTAGGCTATGATTATAGCATGCAGAAAACATGAGTATGTCCCGTGTTGACAGTGGTACGTAAAATGATTGTCCTCGGTATGACAAGGATGCAACATCAAACGTGTGTGCGCATGCACACATGCACGCATGCGCGCCCTGAATTATTCATACCCCTATCAAATACAAGGGATTTCCTGATTATATATTTTTTTCCACTTAAATATTAGTATTTCACATCAGTTTTTACTTAAATAGGACACAAAACATAAATGTGTGTTTGTGTGTGTGTATGTATATATATATATATATATATATATATATATATATATATATATATATATATATATATATTTCACTTAAAGCATGCCCTGCCAGGAGCTTTCTATGTCATGGTCATTTGTTGGATGTGAATTTAAATCACCTATTTAAGTAAGAAGTGAAGTGAAATACTAATTTGTAAGTGGGAAAAAATAAAGAAATCCCTTGTATTTGAAAGGGGTATGAATACTTTTGGGCTTGAGTGTATATAAAGCAGAGGAGCAGAGTGAACCCACATCTCAAACCTGATTTTTATCGTGTCTGCTCTGGAAGTACAAGAGATTAAAGTTCAAGTGGGGAGTTATCTTTACTAGTAATATTACTTTGTGGTTCAGGGAGATATAATGGCCTTCTTGCAGACGCGTTTACTTTAGAGACTTTGTTGGCGGAGTTATTAGCAGAAAGCTATTTTTTGATTCTGCAACAGTTTTCCTCACACGTCAGCACCCAGCTTCAGCTCAGTTATGATACTATTTGTCTGCTACTGTTCAACCTGAATCTTGACAGTGCCACCAGTGCTATAAGACACACATGTCAAATGTTGATGTTTTCTTTTTGATAAATGTCCAAAACTCAGTTGAAATTGGTAGTGTTTTTCTGTCTTCTTGAGTTGTTGGTGATACTTACATATTTCTGTTTTTTTCTTCACAGCATTCATTCAGTCAGACACAATTCTAGAAGTTCTACATTTTGGTGAGGGAGGCCTTTTACAGGTGAGATGTCATTGTACTGCAACTAACCACAGACACATCCACATCATTATATGTGTATGTATAAGTTTACAAATCCACCTTCCTCTGAACTTAGTAATGTGTAATTAAATGTTTGCGCATCTTTCTGTTCTTTTTATAGGCCGACTCTGACATTGATTTTAGTTTATATCAACAAAGGTAAGTCATTTCTGAAATCTCCCCCACTCTTTTGCTGCAGAACACTAATCAAATACATGTTTTATGTATTTAAATGCAACTATCCCAAGTACTTGTATTTGGGAAGTTCTACATCTATGACCATACATGCAGTATGCTGGGGGTGGGATCAGATTATAAACGTGTTAAGACACCTAAAACACCTAATAAGAAGACCTGTACAGTAGATACTACTGTTTTATACTCACATTATGTTGAGGCGTTAACGCTGTTTCAGGCTTTTGAGTCTGTATTGTGTGCTGCTGTACTGGATTTCATTGTTTTGTAAACTATTGCTGCGGTGTAAACTTTAGGTGGCAGGTGTAAGCATAGCCCGAGGACGTCTTGAACTGAAACAAGTGTCCAGAATGGTAGCGGTCCTCACGTCGCATGTCGTCGAGCTTCCAACTGTAGCATCCGCAAACAAAAGGAGCAAACAACAAATGCACGGCTGAAATTACTCGGTAACAAATCTGCAAAGGCATCGTCGCTGCGATCATGTGAACAAAACAAGTACAAAAAGGTTATTTTGCAAGGGATAACAAACCTCGGCAGACATTTTATTACATCTGGCTGCACAGTATCAACCAAAACTTGAAACTCTGCTAACTACTGTAACAAGGTTGTTAATGTCACATAAAGTCCGTTGGAGGAAAAAAAGATCATACGCATATATGCAGAGTCCCCCTCCCCCCCAGCTCTATCAATCACGTGCAATATGCATATTTAGTGTGTCGCTGAGAGCAGCTTTGTTGTGACCAAACCGCAGCTTGCCTTTCACACGCCATACCTGCTGCATACATGGAAGAGCCTAACATGGCCGACTACATATGTGTTTAATGTGAGTTTGACAGCAGATACGTAGCCACACTGACAGCGGTTAAAGGGGAGCGCGTGCGTGCGTGTGTGTGTGTGTGTAATCACATCAACCAATACCACCATGGAGCCTTACCTCAACTGCTGCCAAGTATATTGCCTCACAGTCAATGGACTCTGACAGAAAAGTCCTTTGGGGGAAATTTCTACTGTCAATCACACATAAATATTAGAATCTTAAATCCTTTGAAGACTACAGTAACATTCTAATGTAATGAGTCATACAAACTGTTGATAATGATTGACGAAACACATAATGGGATATCGTTGATCCTGATGGCTGTCCCCACAGGTAGAATCGATCGAACATTTTTTCTATATTAGTAAAAAAAAAAAAAGGGAAGGAAGGAAATCTGTTCTCATGTTGTTGTGTGCCTGCCTCCTCAGTCATTCTGTCCTAAGTTTTTTTTTTTTTTTTTTTTCATGTGGGTTTTGTCTGGGCGCAGCCTTTACTATTTGTACAGTGTGTTCTAATCCATAAAAAGGGTTATCTTGCATGGGCATAGCACGACCACTCCCTCGTCAGAGTTGTGGGGGAGGGGGAGCACTTTTGACTTTTTTATTTTTTGTTTCAGTTTTTAAAATGTTGAACTTCCCCTTTTTACCCATTGCTTGTCTGGGGTTTGTAGTCTCTGTGCAGTGCTTGGAGATGCTTGGAAATGCTCATTTTCTTCTTAATTATACTTTTATTTTAATAGAGAAGGTCCTCAACTTGCGAGTCACTTGTTCAGGAATGAAAATTTCTGTCAGCCCTTTTGTTTTCCTATTGCACTCACTCTAAGTTTAGCCTGACATACACAGTTCTGAGGCCAAGAACCAGCACCCACCCCATTGCCCCCCATCCCCCACTCGCCTGGCTACTCCAATTACACACTGACATTCAACACATTAGCTCTGAAGCACTGAGCAAAAGGCCACACGGAATTCACAGCCAGGATACAGTTGAATCCTTAATCCCGTAAGAATTTTGTTAGGAGTTGTTATATTAATGAGAGAAGTGAGGACAGGCAGGAGGTCACTGATTGACCAGGTCCAGGTCTCTGTGCGGAATTCGGTGCACCTCAAGGGATGGAAATGCATCCCATCTCCAGTGAGCTCCGCTTTCGGAGTACGCTGCCACGGCTATTGTGTGCTCCCGTACACATAAACCGTAAATAGGTGAAATTGATCTCTGGTAAATTGTCTGACTCCTGGGTGATGTTGGAGTAATTACACTTGAGTGGTGTGTAAGGAGCCCCTGTCACGTCTATACTGTTGAAGACAAGGGCAGATGAACAAATATGACAGAATTTTACCTTGCTTGTAATATCTTGTCAGCCACAACAGTTCTGTACATTCTTTGTAAAACATGTCGCTGTTCATCTGTTTGCATTTTCAGCCATCCAATGAATGAGGCTTGATAATCTGCCACACCTATATTAAATAAAGGCTCTCATTACACTATTCTTTTTATATTAGTGCCAGAGAAAAACTGCTCCTCTTTGGGGATGGCCCTGTCTATTGTTAAGATACACACCTGTTGTTGAACAGGTTTGGTGAGTCAATGGCTGTTTCCTACCGCCAGACGGGTGCAACCAACGCTCAAAAGCATCGCCTTCTGAAGTTGTCCCTTTTTTTCCCCCCCTCTCGCTCTCTCTCGTCTGGTCGATTTTGTTTATCCGTAATGCGGCTCCAATTTCTGGATTTTCATGAAGATTTCACACATGGAAATAGTCTGCTGATGTTGGGAGTGGTCCCATGGCGTCTTGATCCATTGTTAAAAAAGCCTGGGTGCACATTGCAGCATCTGGCCTGTGTGCTTAGCCTGTAGCTTGTTTTGAAATGCACATAAACATGGATTCTATTTTTCCTGTCCTGCTTTTCCTCCTGACACATCTTCCCGTCTCTCGCAGCACGTCCCCGCACCGTGGGAACTGCAGACCTATACGATTTGAGCCTCCAATGTTGGATTTTCACGAACAGTGAGTGTCTCATGTATATTCTTACAAATGTACTATTTTGCTGTGTTTTGTGTTTGACCTCTGCTTATGTTCCATTTGAGATTGTCAGACTTTTCCTTTTTTTTCTCGTGTTGAACTAAATTACATTTTTAAAACTATTATTTTTTTGTCAATTGGATCAAAAGCGTAACCTCCCCTGTCACATGGATAGTAGACTGACAGGTATTCAGTCAGTGTGTTCAAGCAATCTTGTCAACAAACAGATTGGTGAGGAAATGCTTCAGCAATCTATGGAATGCACCTAACAAAACCAAATTTCATCGCACCATATTCCACCCAGGCCTGGCTCGTTGCATCATATTCCTCTCTGACAGTGGGTGAACACCCACACGGTGCGGCCCAGCCTCAAGTGTAGCCTACCAGGGTCCAGAGCTGTGATTTAGTAGCACTCCGAGACAGGCAGGTACCCCTGCACTTGCTCACAGGGAGAGACCCAGCTGTCCCAGCCTGTCCTCCCCTGTCCTACTTCTGCAATAAACAATCCACTTATCAGTTGTGAATGTTTTGGGAGCATGAGAACGAGCCTTGAAATTCTCAACCTGCCTGTCTCATGCTGGAAATGAAGGCAGGCTGGATAAGTGTCAATAAATCAGCTTATTACAGCTTAAATTTCGCTGCCATGTAGTTTGTCTCTGCCTTGTTTGTGTTGAAGGCACCGTACATGCCTCTTCACTCACTTTTTGTTTAAAGGACCAGACAGGTGTTTTTTTATTTATTTATTTTATTTTATTTTTGATAAATGGTAAGTACAGGCAACAGTTGGCATTTGAAAGAATCCTCCACTGTAAACACTGAACGGGCTTTTATCTGTAGCCAGAAGTACTCCCAACGTTGCATAATTATGAGTTGTGTGAGCAGGGAGAATCATTTGAATTCCCCAGGTGTTAGGACGGTTAAAACTTTATTTCCATACCGCATTAAAATGATAAAAAAACAAGCTAGCTGGAAAGTAATAAATCAAGAGTTTAGGGTTTTGTTTGGATTCTTATTAGCAGTAATGCAAAGCTCACTATATGCATTTATGGGCCATAATGCACAAAACCACTTTATTGGCCTTTTGCATCAAATTAACAACTTAATGATTAGCCATCTTGTGGTGTGGATAAACAGGAAGGTTCAAACTGTGTTTTGGCTGACAGATTTGTGCTGAGTTTCATTTAGTTGTGAGGTTTCTTAGTACTTCTATTCACATGGCACATCAGTCAGAGCTCTTCTTGAGTATTTATAGGACTATTAGGATATATGTAAATGTTATGTTGTGTTATATGTTGTTACCAAATGTACACATCTACTTGCTCATACATGTTTTTCTTCATTCACAGGCCTGTTGGAATGCCAAAAATGGAGAAAGTTTATTTACATAATCCTAGCTCAGAAGAAATTAGTTTGATATCTATATCAGCAACAACAGCACATTTTCATGCATCCTTTTTCCAGAATAGGGTAAGTACTTGTTATCACCTCATTAGTCACAAGTGAATAAATCATGTTCTCTGTACAGCATGTGAAAACCCCCTCTACAGGGAATTCTTGTCCTGTTATTTTAGGCACATACTGCACATATAGTGAGGCATTTAATTTAATGTACATTAAGTTGACTTGAGGAGCATGTTTTGAACGTATGCCAAGATTGTATAGTGTACATAAGATGTTTGCAGAAAGAGGCTTTTTAAAAAAAAAAAGTTATTGGAGCAGGGAGAGGAACTGAATCTTTTATTTCCTTTTTATAAAAAATGCAAGACCTCCCTTTGACAGGTGGGTTATTTTTGTCAAACAGAAACGAACATTCAAAACAGCCAGGAATTGAGCGACATGTGCATTAATAAACTCCTTTTATTAATGTTCCACGGTAAACATGTTTATTTAAATTCACTTAATCGCTCATTAGTGACTCTGACCTTGCGTGATATTAAAAACTTATTTGCATGTAAAGCTTTTACAGAGTGAAAAATGATGCACTCTGTGGAGATGAATAAAAACTAATAAATCACTAATGCCTCTAAAGATCTCTGGAGCGGATCTCGCGGTCTTAATAAACACTGTTAGTTCTTATGAGAAAAAGAAACACTGCAACAGAGACTGGATTGTCGTCATCTGCATATGACCATACACACAAAAGCCACACTCTTAAAGTAACAATTTTATCTTTTTTAACCATATCAAGATCAAGATGACCAAAGATTGGAGCTAAAGCAAAGGCTGTTGACGTCCTTTCCCACGTAAAGTGTATGAATAAAATACTTCAGGACATGAGAGATCACAAAGACGTGAAGTGGGAGTTGCATTGCTGTGGTTTGGGAGATGATAACCTGAGGCTTTTCGTCCCTCACCAGACACATTTCTATGAGGTTTCTACATCTGGGGTAGAAAAAAAAATAATAATGACTCCAGGGTTACTTTTATTTCGCGAATGTAATTTCTGAATAATTTTTGGCAATATGTTTTTCTGCACATATTAGCCACCAGTTACCAGTTTCTGGTTACATTGTTATGTTGCGTTTGGTTTTGTGAGGACTCTTTAATTCTATTAAAGATTATAATGGGACATTCTCTCAAAGGGCTGCTTTCGATGCGTCACCCTTTGATTTGATTGGATGTTTATTAGGTACATTATACCTACTATATGTGTCATAGCAGGAAGGTGACAAGGGGAAAAAAAACATGTATTTACTGCTTTTTTTTGTTTTATTGTAAACCCAGTCTCCTGTACACTGTAACCCATAGTAATAGTTTACATAACAACTGGTCGCTTCTCTGGTCACACCAACAGGTTAGGTGTTGCCTCAGTGTCTCAGCGTCACATTATGTAATGTTACTAATGCTATAAAACTCACACATGCTGCTGTTGTGTACAGTATACTTTTATAAGCAAGAAATCAATGTCCTTCTCCAGGAAATAGTACTAGACATGCACAGACGGCTCTGGTCTGCTACACTGCTGCCAAGTTTTCAACCTTAAAGACAAGATTTAATACATGAGTTTCTATTCACTTGTATTTAGAGAAAGATCTCGACTGTAAGCTTTCCACCATGAATGAATGTTGCAGTTCCGATAGCACATTCCCGACTGCATCCATTATCTTTTTGCTCACGCATTTCCACCAAGCCTTTATCTGGCATGCGCAGAATTTCTCACGCAGTGGATGTTTTCTAAATACCTTTAAGCTTTTACATTCCCAACTATCTATGATTTTGAGACTCCCTGCATGTTCTGTGGCAGCCGAGATTACACCAGAACCTTTTCTTCTTTTTTTGTCCTTTTACATGTTAGTTTCTATCATCTTATAATGAATGTCCTATTATAAATAAACAAGGTGTTCTTTCTTTTTTGGAGCTGTCTCTGTACATTGTTTCACTATAAGCTGACAGGAAATGATTCAGGGGAATCCGAGGCAAAAAAACCCCACAGTACATTTACGTCTTGCAACCACAGTCTGCACCAGAACGCTCAAGTTAGAATGTAGACGCATTGTTTTTTCTGCGTTTAACCTTTTCAAACATCACGTCTTGTAAGTTTGTAAGTCTTAGGGTTTATTAGAGCAGCTGTTTGTGCAAAACTCTTAGAAGCTGTAATCGTTAATCTGCTTCTTTAACAGATAATTCCACCAGGAGGAAACACGTCATTTGATGTTGTGTTTCTCGCTCGAGTAGTTGGGAATGTAGAAAACACTTTATTTATTAATACATCACATCATGGAGTGTTTACATACCAGGTAATTAACCGTAATTCTCGTTTTTTTTCTCCTTTTTTTTTGATGAGTTGCACAATGCTTGCCAGGAGAAGTTAGTGTGTGAGATTAATGTTTTCCATCTTTGTACTGAAGGTTTTTGGGGTTGGCATCCCAAACCCCTACAGACTCCGTCCCTTCATAGGGGCTCGAGTCCCGGTAAACAGCAGCTTCTCACCTCTAATAAACATCCACAACCCATACAGTGAACCGCTGCAGGTAAATTACAACAATTAGCTTCTTTGATGGGGATTTGCATTGATCTTGTTAGTGTATTGGTTTAACAACTTGCTTTTTTCCTCCAGGTTGTTGAGATGTACTCCAGTGGTGGGGATCTACATCTCGAACTTCCTACAGGTCAACAGGGAGGCACTGGAAAATTATGGGTTAGTATATATTTATATTTTGTTCCTTCTTTTATATTGTATCTTAGTTTGTTGACTTTAAAGATGAATGATAATGGAACTCAGGAGTCGAGCTGCAGTGACCCACACTGACTGTTCCCCCTCACAGGAGATTCCTCCATTCGAGACAAAGGGGGTAATGAGAGCCAGCTTCTCGTCCAGAGATGTCGACAACCACACGGCTTTCATCAGAATCAAAACAAATGCCCCGAATGAGGACCAGTTCATCATCCTGCCAGTTGAGGTGGAGGTCACATCAGGTGTGCTATCCAACCATTTTCATTATCCACAGGTTGACTTTCCATCTGAAAGGTCAACAGTCCTCACGGTTCTGTTGTTTGTGTGCAGCCCCTGGCATATACTCCTCCACAGAGATGCTTGACTTTGGTACGCTGCGGTCGCAAGGTATGGAGTTCTACAGAAGAAGCCACATCTTGCATTTTTTTCCCCTCTTGTAATGTTTCCTGGGACTGTCTTTGCTCACTATCCTTCCGTTCTCTTTCCCAATCTCTTTGTGCGACAGATCGCCCAAAACAGCTGAATTTACACCTTTTAAATTCAGGAGCAAAAGATGTTCCAATAACGGTAGTTAACCTTTTGTCTTATAAACCTATGAACTGTTCACCTGTCATCTTGACTCATCTGTGTCCCCATCCATTATTTACTGCTTTTTCAGAGTGTACGCACAACACCATCCAATGAAGCCGTCACGATAGATTTCAAAGCTGTCACGCTGAAAGCTGGAGAGAGCCGATATACCAAAGTTGCAAGTATTAGTTTTGATGGTAAGTTTTTTATCTTCTGAAATGTACCCGTTTGAACTTTTTAGCAAAATAAGTTGACTTAAATAAATAGTAAATGGAAAGGTTTTGTGTTTTTAAAAAAAAAAAAAAAAAAAAAAGTATTCATGTGGATTTACCCCATGTGAGCCCATGACCTCCATAATGCTATATGATCTGGGCACACATGGTTCAAAATATCTTGAGGAAGTGCAGTTGCACCATTTCCACTGCACTTTAACCTAAAAAAATACATGTCGGCAGTTTCCTGCCCTCCCCATCTTCATTACTGGCAAATCAATTTTATATGTATGTATATGTGTATTTATATTTATATATATATATGTGTGTGTGTGTGTGTGTGTGTGTGCGTGTGTGTGTGTGTATGTGTATATATATATATATATATATATATATATATGTATGCATGCATGCATCAACTCATTGTTTTCATGTTTTGTAAAAACTTCCTTTTAAAGTTCTTGATTTTAATTTGATTTGAATGTTTTAATATGCTGAAAATCATAAAGAAGGAAAAGCGCTAGTAACTATAACAACTATCTTTTTATAGTAGTGTTAATTGTTTTTTCATGTTGTAGCTGCTTCATGCTCTTTTCACTCTAGCATTGCATAACTTCCTCTTGCAGGGACTTGTATCCTTTTTCATTGCTTATCTGCTTTTTCGATCTTGTTTTCCATTACAGCCTCAAAAGCGAGAAGACCATATCAGTTCTCTGGTAAAATAACCGTCAAAGCGAAAGAAAAGAGCTACTCCAAGCTTGAAATCCCATACCAGGCAGAAGTTTTAGAAGGGTGAGATATTTTGCGGTCATGCACCGTGATCCTTAATCGTCATGCTTGCATGTATCATTCTAAAAGCTTTTATTTTCAGACAATTGTTACAGCTTTTTTTCTCCCCCTTTCTTCTTCCCTTTCAGCTACCTGGGCTTTGACCACACAGCGACCTTGTTCCATATCAGAGACAGTCCTGTCGACCCAGTGGACAGACCCATATTCCTCACAAATGCCTTTCACTTTGCAATCCGACTGCACAATGTGTCCCTGCCTGAAGAAGCCAAAACCATGTTTAATGTGAGTCTCGCAGGAATGTGTTTACAGAGGTCATTCTTATTGTAGAGCACAGAATGACATCCGCTTTTCTTTCTCCATTTTTAGGTGCAGAACTTCAGTGCGCCCATCCTTATTCCCCCACATGAATCGCGTTATATCTTCTCCCTCCTCTTCCGGCCAGTCCGACCCTCCATTCATATAGACAGCAATATCCTGCTCATCACAAATGCATCAAAGTTTCACTTGCCTGTCCGGGCCTACACAGGCTTTTTAGAGGTAAACGACAGACATGTTTGTAAATGTCACCTACCTAATGTATTTCAAATTCACCTATTTTCCCTATTGGGTAACATGGTGTTTTTGTGTGTGTGTGTGTGGTTTTGCAACAGCCATTGGTTTTGCCTCCTAGTCTGAAGGAGAACATCCTGGACTTTGGTGTTCGCAGTGCAACAGATACCAGCAGCATCACATTTGTGGTGGTGAACAGCAACCCTATAGAGGTACGAACATGCAGGAACTGAACGAGAGATGGTTGTCAGCTTTTCCTGGAAGAAAGTAAATTATGATGTAAATTAAATTTACCACGGCATAGGTCATTATTTAGTTATTGCCTCTCCTGTTCATTGCCTAATACAGTTCAGTCCATTGTGTGAGGCATGTTTATAGGATCTTTTTGCTTTTATATATTTTAGTCAAACTTTCTCTAGCTGTAACATTTATCCTAATAGATATTGTGGATGAAGCTTTTTAGATTGAGTTGCTTTCAAGTTCAGTCCCATACCTTTTTAACAAAAGGACAGAACTCCCAGTGCAACGAGAATTAAACTTTTATCTTTTCAAACCACGTTTCTGTCCTCCAGCTGGAGATCAAGTCGTGGCTGGTCACAGGGGACAGTCTTTCCATGGAGCTGCTGAAGACGGAGAAAGGAAATACAACAGTAGCCCTGAGTCGCCTGAGAGAGCTGCAGAACACCTCAGCCTCCCATCACAAAACAGTAAAACCTTCACCATTTCACTCCCTGTGACCATGATAGCACTAAATTCCATTGAAAGCACAAGTTGATTTTTTTTCATGATTCTTTGCAGTAGTGCAGAGGTATTTTGACATGTAGGTTTTCGTAAATCTACCAAGATGTTAAGGAAATATTCCTATTTTGAGACCTTGAATTATATGTTTGGACTTTTAGTTAATTACACTGCAGCAGGAGTAAAGCACACATAGTACAATGCAGAGAATGTAACCACAATACATCAATGCAATTAGAGTCCTGTGTTTCATCAACATGACAAGACGGGCTTTAGCATGGGTTCAAATGAAGGGTAACACGTTGTGTTGAAGGGAAGGTTGAGGCACATCAGGGAGAATCAGGAGAATGTTCTAGAGCAGTAGATTATATTGTGTATGAAGGAGTGGACACACGAACAAAGCAGTGAACACATAATTTATAGGAGCATGTCAAGGCGAGATTTTTCTCTCTCAGGGCACAATTCAACGTTATGGCCATTTTGGACTTTGTCGTGTTGCTGTTTTAGATGCACTGCAAACACACATTTAACACTTGTAAACTCCACATTGTGACCTCAGATTAATAGTAATACAAACCTATTATTCACCAAAAACCTTTTGAGCCAGTTTATTTTTTACGTTCGTGCATCATTCCATGGTTGAGTCACCCTAATATTTATTATTAGTGTTTTATAATTACTGTGATGACTTTTAGAGATGGCAAATGATGGGAAGCAATTTTAAGCAGAACATTTGAGAAATGCATCTATCATTGCGGTTTCCGTCTTATTTGTGTGCAGCAGATAAACTGTAATGACTGTCACAAATTACAAGAACCTAATATAAAGGGGAAGTAGCAAAGCAAATAAAATGTAGAACAAGGACCGGTTGAGTCAGGAGACACTAACTTTTTGTTGTTTGTGGATTGATGAGTCGCTCAACGACTAACACATTGATGTTGTGTATTAAAACAGAGTCTGAATGACTGAAATGTTTTTAAATGAATCATTATTCTGTCTATTCTATACTGTGCAATCTAGTGCATTGAAGGTGTCTGAGCAAACTATACTACTGGTTTTGCTATCTTTTGTAGGACAAGAAAACTTTAAACCACATTATCTCACAACCACTCAAAGGGCAGATAGAGCCTTATAGTTCCAGTAACGCAATCATTATGAATGAAAAAACAAAAAAACAACAGGTTCTTTACAGCTCCTTCATGAGAGGAAGCTACGAGTTATTTTGTGTTATGAAGATGTGCTTTGCATAAGAAAAAAGAAAAAAAAACTAATTGATATTTTATTGTCTCTACAAAGGTGATATTAGCATCTGGCTATTATGCATCATTCAGAGTGACATTAGTGGCCAAGGCCCTGGAGGGCATGTATGATGGAGCAATACACATAACCACAGACTATGAGGTAAGTTGTGAGTCAGAAATCTGCTTTTTACATTGGAAGACGCCACCAGCATTCAGTCTAATGTTGACCTGAAATTCTTTTTTTTTTTTCCAGATATTAACCATCCCAGTGAAAGCCCTGATTGCTGTGGGCACATTAAATAGCTCCCCTAAACACATCATTTTGCCACCTTCATTTCCAGTAAGTGAAATAAAGCTCTATCCACCAGAAAGACAAGTTTCACTCATGCGTTGATGTTCTATTTTCAGTATAAAAATTCACCCTTGAGCTGCGGTGGCAGAAAACAGATGACAAGATAAAAGTGTCTAAAGCGGAACCTATACCTTCCTGTTGAAAGCTCGAGGTGTTACGTCTGCTAAACATGTTGTGCATGTCCTTTTTTTTTTTTTTTTTTTTTTAATCTTCAGGGGAAAGTTGTCCATCAAAGCTTCAGCATACAGAGCTCCTTCACGCAGAAAGTGAGGCTGCAGCAGATCCGCTCTCTGACAGAAGACATACGTTTCTATTATAAACAGCTGCGCAACAACAAAGATGAGCTGGAGCCCAGACGTAAATCTAAGGTATGCCCTCATGTCTGGGTGCCAAAGTAGCCAGCTACATTTGTATTTCCAAGCATAAATTTATTTATTTTTTTTCCCCTCCACTTCTTTCAGGTGGCAAATATTTATTTTGACGCCAGCTTGCAGTGTGGTGATCACTGTTATGTGGGGCTGCCATTTGTGCTTAAATGTAAGTGTTGCTCATATTGTAGCTTTTTGAGTTGGCGCAACAGAGATATGAGATTTTTTTTTTCCCCCAGCTGAGTCAAAGCCTCATGGGCTGGCGTTACAGGAGGATATATGGGACGCTGACGTAGATCTTCACCAGAAGCTTCTCAAACGATGGAAAGATCTGAAAGAGCACTCCGGCCACAAGTAAGCATATCAGAATCCCTTTTCAAGCTTCTGTGATTTTCAGGCTTTGGTTCTCAAGTTTCACTTATTTTTCTTTTTCTCGCCGGCAGGATCGAGGCCGTCTTTGAAGTCAACACGGATCTCCAAAAAAATGTGCAAGCGAAAATCTCAGCACAGTTGACCTGGCCGTCTCTGGTCAACTCGTCACAACGCATCACGTTTCCTCTGACCAACACAAACAGCTCCTCTGTGAGTAGAAACAATCCGCCTCCTTGTTGACGCACACACACACACGCTCGCATGCACGCACGCACGCCGTACACGTGCACAAACGCCCTGAGGGAATGTTTTTAGGTGTCAAGATTCTGTGTTTGGAATTGAACAGGGCAGCACCTTTTTGTGTCTCCGCAGGACGATGAGGTGATTCTGCAGAATCCTGCTGACGTCCCTGTTTTTGTCCAAGTTCTCCCCTTGGCGCTATTGCCCAGCCCCTCAGTGTTTTTTGGAAAACTGGCCGACAGGTGGAAGTCTTAACAATCCCAGCACGTTCTTACTCTCAATCCCTTCCTGTTCTTAGCAGATGTATAACTATATATACATATGTGTATGTGATATTCTTTTCCAGGTTGCCATTAGGAAACTTGTCCAACATAAATATCGACACAAACACCTTAGAATTCCAGGTTCACAGAAATCACGTGAGTACCGAAAAAGTGACGATTGATATTCACTATTATCCAGGAATTCAGAGAAATCCGCTTGTTGGCATGCGGCTGCGTTGCTTATCACAGTCCTCTTGTTCACGGCCGAGGCAGCATGTGGAAGCTGTTTGGCTCTAACAGGCTCTTTGTTTGTGTCAGACATCCTTAATGAAGAGCAGTACAGGGTTTGTAGAGGGATCAACCAGACCCTTTGTGTACAACCTCCTCCTGCTGCCCGGAGAAGTCAAATCGTTCAGCGTGAGGTTCACACCCGTCAACAACCACAGTGTCTCCTCCCTCCTCATAGTCAGGTAATTCCAGTTTTAAAAGTACCGAACAACTGAGTATTCAATAAAGTAGCCCCCCCCCCCCCCCTTTATACTGAAATTGCTGTTCTATTTGTTTTAGAAATAATCTGACCGTGATTGACACAATCATTCTTCACGGACGTGGTACGACGGAGAGCCTGAAGGTTGCAGGGAAGCCTCCAGGACAAGGCAGCTCGCTGAGGTTTAAGATAACTGAGGCCCTGCTGAAGGACTGCACAGAGAGTGAGTGTGTGCTGCAGGGCCCAGTTCCGTGTCAACACCACAGACTATTCTAAGCACATTCTGTATGCATCTTGTATGTTTTACTTCACCCCAAAATACATTTTTCTCATCATTTGAACAGTTAGTGAAACGCATTATTTACATTTCTCTACACCAAAAACACAAATACAGAGTAATTGATATGGTATTTTTTCCAGTATTGCTGCAAATTAGTCTATCTTTGAATTTTGAAGCCAAAAATTGGCGAATCAATTATGATGAAGGAGGGAATTAAAATCTGAGCTTTCAATGCACTTATAAACATTAACAATTTTCCAAGAGTAGTAGTAGAGTGGAGACTTCTCACGTTGCACACTGTGACAAAATAAAAACATTCACTTCATCCCAGGAATGTCCATGATAATACTTTCCACTCCAACAAAAATGCTATTCCACTCTGAAAGATTCTGTAATAAAAGCATATTCCGTTTCACTTGCAGCAAATTTAAAGTGCATTAATTCACCTCTCTCTGTTTTTACCCCAGAATTAAAAGTAAAGGAACCAAACTTCACTCTGAGAAGAACCTTCAGAGTGGAGAACACAGGCCTGCTCCCGATCACCATCAAATCAGCGGAGATCAACGGGCAAGCTTGTGAAGGATATGGATTCAAAGTTCTCAACTGTCAAGAATTTGCACTTAAGCCAAACACTTCAAAAGACCTCATCATACTGTGAGTGGACACGCTGCCACACATGTTGCTTTTTCTGCCTCCAGTGGTTTGCTGAGGGCTAATTTGGTCGTGCTGTTTGAGAATCAGGTCGGCATAAGAAGCCTTCCGTAAGAGGATTGCTTCTCTCGCTCCCTGCAGCTTCTGCTCGCTCTCTTCAGGTCTCTCTTTCTCTTCATTAGTTTTAGGTTTCAGGTGTCCTTCAATGGATGCATTTTGTCCCTTTTTTTTGAAAAATACAAGAATAATTATAGATTTATTTTAGAGCCCCATATGCAACTTAATCATTGTTTCCGTGTCTGACTTCTTTTGTAGTTTTTATATTTTCCTGTTTAAAAAGTCACCTGCTTGTTTTTCTGTAAGGGGATTCAATGAAAGGCAAAGAAAAGGGAGAAAAAAACATTTAAGACATGTTACAGATGTTTCCACTCATTCTCTTGATTAGAACTCTTCTCAAAAGCATGCATGAAATGGGGAGACTCTACACTATAGAACTTTTTTTTAATAAACAGCAGACATTTTCACTTAGTGAAACTAACACCAAAGCTACCAGCTTATGAAGTAGGCAAAATACATCTGGTCATATACTTTGCAATGTGCAAGCAGCAATGCATACTTCTTTTTGATAAACAATATTTTCTTGCCAGAAACATTACATGTACAAAAAAATACAATAAGTACAGAAAAGGACATTTTTGAAAATATAGTATATAATATATCACGTTTTAAAAAAAACGATATACTGTCCTTTGCTTCATTTGGTGTGAGTTTCATGTCTGTCTGTCTTCAATTTTGTGAAATTCGCAGTCATTAACCTCTTTGTGTCGAATCAGGTGATTACCTTTTTGTCAAACTTTTCTATGTGGATTATTATATGACTGGCATGGCATCCTGAGTTTGTGTCTATTAATGATGGTCAAAGCTGAATGCCCTGATTGACCAATCATAAAGGAGTATCTAACAAAACCCTGTAATAAACAATATATATAAACTATATAAATGATCCAACCATGCTCACCTGCACTAATAGTAAGAGTTGCTTACTTACTGTAAACCTGCTTATTTAGCCAAAAATATGTCTTGCTAGTTATTTAGCTGCTAGAGCCACACGGCAGCAGAAAATGATATAGTTAAAAAAAAAAAAAAAGAAAGAGAAAAGCATCTCAGAACTTCCTAGCCGCCATCATCACGCTCGTCTTTCGTCACAGCCAACATTTTTTACTCTTCCCAGCTGAAACGAATGACGTGAATAGCTCTCATGTCTCTCTTCATACGAAAAATCGCTTTCGCAGTAAATCACGCGTTCACGCCGGCCACATCACACGGCCAGACGGGCTTGTGTCGGCACACGCTAATACCCGTGTGCAGCAGCAGCTTGTTGTGTTCACAATGAGCTCATCTGTGTCTCCTCTGGTTACGTTTGAACCGTCTCTGTTTTGACAGCCGCTGGTTTCAGTTGAACGGCCTGTTGCTAGTCGGCTGCTGCATAGTGAACTGACACTCTTTGCTACTAAGCTGATGTTGACATTTTTAATCAAATAAACTCGTCAAATTACCTGTCAACTGAGCTAGCCACTTCATTATCTTACTTTTTCTGTGTATATGTATAATACTTTCTATTTGGCTTCAGTGATGATCCCAAGTGACGCTTTGTAATCACTGTAATGCTGCTAACGGAGAGAAAGGGTGTAAACGCAGTTGGTCTCTAACTAATGCATGTTTTAAAAATGACGGCACTAGAGGAAAATTTCTCTCAAACAGGTTTGTTGTATACCTCACCTCAGGCATGTTCTTTAAATAACAATAACAGTCAGTCAGTCATTTCAGGTAGTTTAGACTTTTTATTGAGATAAAGGATGTTTTGAAATCACTTTCCTGACCCGTGCTCCTACATAGTCTCTAGTTTGTGGCCTCTTGGAGCAATCTGTCAAACACTGACCTTTCCCTCATTCCCTTCCAGGTTTACACCCGACTTCACTTCATCTCGAGTGATCCGGGAGCTGAAATTGGTGACGTGTGGAGGTTCTGAGTTCGTGTTCGTCCTGAACGCCTCCCTGCCCTACCACATGTTGGCCGCGTGCGCTGAGACCCTGCCCCGGCCCAGCTGGGAGCTGGAGCTCTACATCATCGTCTCTCTCATCATGAGGTGAGTGGAAACATCAGCTACAAAGGTGGACGCCGCCGTATCAAAATGCACTCGCACGCAGCGAAGAAACAGTTGATATGTGTTTTGTCGGTGTGCTTTCAGTTCCATGTTTCTGTTGGTGATCGCGACAGCCTACCTGGAGGCTCAGAGCATCTGGGAGCCTTTCAAGAGACGTGTGTCGGTGGAATCCAACTCCACCATGGAGACCGGGAGGCCATTTAATCTCAGGGACATTGTACAACTACACAGTGATTCGAAGTACGTTTAACAGAGGAAAACGTGTGAAAGCAACGCGGATCGATAGGAGAAAATGTACACAAGACAACTGAGGCTGCATGAAGTCCGTTCTCTTGTGAAAGCTGTAGTGACATTTTACAGGACTGTGGCTAACCACAGGGTTTTATGTCTGGCAGCGTTACCAAGAGTTGTCTCTTATCACTGGCCATTTGCGTGTCCAGCACAGCTGAGATGCTGTTTAAGAGGGAAAGAGAGATCAGTAAATCACTGAATTCACCTCACATTTACCTGTTTTTCCAGATTAAAAATCCAAAATGCTGCAACCACAGTGCTTAGATAATGTCAAACTTTACATATTCACTTTACACATTCTATTCTTGACTATATTAAGACTATTTTATCAGCTTCATAGTGTCAAAATCAACCAACTTAGGGCTTTAACTAACAATTATTTTCATTATCAAATTTTCTGATCATTGTCTTTATAGATTTATAGATCGTTAATTCTATAAAACTTTAAAATGGCCTCTTACAAGTGCTCAGATCATTTGTGAAGTCGATTCACTGTTATGTAAGAAAAGTTTCACATTAGAGACGTTAGAGGCAGCATTCAGATGGATGGGGGCTGGTAAAGTTAACAGAGCTGTTAAAGTTTAGTGATTCATTTGTGTGTAAATTAATAACAGGAATATTGTTGTTAAACACGACTAATAAATAAATGAGTTTAGGCCCAGGTAATTATTTATTTATTTGTTTAGAGGGATGTGCGAGGCGGGGTCATTTATTGTACAGGCAGCTGCCCAGACTATAAAGCACTGTAAAACTGGAGTCAAGATTTCCAGATTTATTTTTGATTAGGTGTAGTCTTAAGCCACAAGTCTAGTTTGTGTTTTACTTACAATTGTTTAACCTTTCTATTGTCAAGATGAGTCACATTCAAGGTGCTCTGGTGTGCACCAAACAGTCCATCCAAACCAAAGGTGCACAACAAATCTGAGCACGCTGGAGTCCATATGCTACGTAGTAAAATTGTATTTCCTGGTGTAGACCAAACATTCAAACTAGAGTGTGAAAGTTCCCTCAGTGAAAATGACTGGTACCGTTACAGCATTAACACATCACGTGGTAGCGACAGGATTTAAGGGGTTTGGTTGAGGCATCAGAAACTGTAACCTCAGAGAGCAGATGTTTAACTGACCACTTTTCTGTCGACATCCAGGTTGAACGATTACAGCGACTCAACCCAGAACTCCAGAGTATTATACGCGTCCAGCAACGGGGCGGCGCGGGTCGGAGGCCGCCAGGGCAACAGCCGCACCTTATCGGACTCAGACAGCCAAGATAAGAGGACCAGGATCGGCTTCGTCCGCCCATCTATGCAAGCTACTTCCTCCCAGCTGACCAAAGGAAGTGCAACCTCAGGCCAGGAGGGCCCCGCAGCTGCCTGTCAGCTGACCAACCGGAAGACGCGGAGCAGCAAGCTGGACCTCCAGAGTCAGAGTTTAGCCGGGTCAGCGCTGCCTCACAGAGGCCTGTGCCCTGAGGAAGCAGAATACGCCAACCTGCTCGGCGCCATGGACAACGACCTCGACCGTCCAGAGCCGCTCAGCACGGAGCCTCTGCAGGAGCAGAACTCCCAGTCGATACAAAACAAAGGTACGAGCTTTTCTTCCCAGCAGGAGAGCGGACGGAGGAGCGACACGTCTCTGGAATGACTTCCGGGTTTTGAAAGCGCGTGTGTGTGTGTGTGTGCTCATATCGATTGCAGTGTTGGAATCCAAAGGGAAGCTGCGGGGTAAAACAAAAGCGCAGAAGAAGAAGGAAGAGAAGGAGAGGAAATCATCAGTTAAGACTCAGGGAGACGAGCTGAAAGATAACCTGGCTGACAACGACGACAGCTCCTCCACCACCACAGAGACATCCAATCCAGATGTGGAGACAAACCTCAAAGAGGTACAGAGGGAGTCAGAAGCAGGCACACCTGCAGTTTCAGAAATTTAAGTGATTATGGAAGACTCTGCTAGACTCTGCTAGAGCTGCAACCAACGACGAGTCAATTATTCTGACAATTATTGAAATAATTCATAGATTAGTTAAGTTCATAAAAAGGTGTGAAATGTTGATCACTGTTCAAAAGTTGAAGATAAAACCTATAATATATTGTCCAGACTAACGGTCCACAATCCAGACGATTATAGAAACCACCAATAATCAGAATTGAGAGCCTGAAACCAGAGAATTTGGACATTTTCATTTTAGAAATGACTCAAACTGATTATTAAATAGTTGGCGATTAATGTAATCGTTGGTGACTAGTCATTGCAGCTCTACTCTGCAGAGATGTCAATTAACAATTTCCGTCAATTGTTTTTGTTGCCAGGAACCAGTGAAAAAGAAAGGGAGGACATTAGCTATGGGTAAAGTGAAAGAAGAAACTTCAAATTTCCTAATTAAACCCAAAACCAAGAAACAAGGAACCATAAAGAAAGAAAACCCAGCAGAAAAATCCAGGTTTGTTTCCTAAACCACAGGTGACAGCCATCACTTTCTCTTCCCTTTTTTTAAATCCTCTTTCTAACAAATCTTCATTGTTTCTCAGTTCTCTGGAGCTGCCGTACGTGACTCCACTGGAGAACAAACAGCGCAAGAGCTTCACAACCAAAGCTCTCCACCCTCTCACCAACATCCCGAAGACTAGGCCCCTGCAGAAACAGAGATGTGAGTTGCTTTGATGCAGAGGTTGTCGCTGCAGCACCAGGCGTGTTTCTGACGCTTTTTCTTTTTTTTTCTTTTTTGCAGTAGACGGGAAGCTGGAAGACGGGCGCCCCTCTCTACTGGCCAAGCTGCTGTCCAGCAGCTCCGTGCCGGAGCTGGGCCACAGCAGCAGCTCCGAGGGCGAGAAGGAGTTTGCGTCTCCAGAGTGGGACGTCCCCCTTTCCAAAAACAGCGTCCGTAAGTCCAAAACCTAAAAAGCAGCCCGTCGTCTCCGGAGTGTGTCCTCCTCGTGCCTGTTTAAAATCCCCCTTAATCCGATTTGTAAAGCACCTCTTTCTTTCTTCTTTTGCACGCACAGAAGCAGACAGTCTTCAGCAGATCTCCCTCCAGACATTAAACGCAGACCCTTTCCTGAAGAGATCCGTAACAGCGGGGACCTGCTCCCCTCCACCCACCTCCCCCAGCTTACTGTCCCGAGGCACCTACAGCAGCGTCCTCAACAGCAACAGGTGCTTCAGTCGAAACACGTTTCACTGCACTTTTAATTTAACCAATAGAAATATATCCTTGCTGATTTTCTGACATTTAAAAAAAAAAAATATTCTTTTGCAGTGAGGGAAACCAGAAAAAGGCCCCAGGAAATAAAGTGTCTACAGCCGCCCCTCTCCCGGGCAAAAATGGCAACCCCACCTTTGCCGCTGTGGCCGCAGGTTATGACAAAAGCCCAGGTAAAGACGTAGCTATGAACCAAACATGCTCAAAGCGTATTTTGGGAGTTTGTCGACACCAGCGTGTGATCTTCCCGTCAGGCGGCTCTGGACCCGGTAAAAGTGACAACCAGGGAAAGTCTCTGGCGCACATGACCTCAGTGGAAAGTGACAGTTCTGACAGGTAAGAGAATTCACATTCAGATTTACATTTTAGTCGCCTGACATCAAGATACAATAGCTATATATTGTTTTTCTGCTACAGCTCCGGGTTATGGAGTCCCATGGACACTGCAAATAGTCCAAATTTCCATCCTGCCAACTCTTTCTCTGCTTTCGGACCCAATAATTCCTTCAACCTGACAGGAGGTAACCTGTTCAACCGCTTACAATTTCAGGGAAGAATGCAGTGTAACTGGTGGAGCAGTTTATGGACGACTTGCTGCGTTTTAACTAAAGCGCGCGCGCAAGCGCGTGTGTGTGTGTGTTTAGTTTTCAGTGGAATGAATCTCCCGAAGTCTTCTGAGCCTCCACAGAGCTGGCCTGAGTACCCCACTGTTCCCTCCTCCATATGGGAGGTACCGAGCAGTGACTCTCTGCACTCCTGGCCCAGCAGCTCCAGCTCCCCTACCACCCACACAGCAGTAAGATCCACGACTTCACATCAACACAGCTCACAGATGACGCCTCCTCTTCTCGTTTCCACTGTAAAGCTTTCTACTTCCTTTTTTTTTTTTTAATAATAGTCACTCCTGGGGAACGGCCGCAACCCCTGGTCTGCAACCACGCCCTTCGGCAGCTCCATTTGGTCAGCGAGTGCCGATTCAGCCTTACACTCCTTCGCTTCGCCAACCAACTCGACGACGCTGACGGACCTGGTCGCCAGCCCCGCCCCGTCGCCGCCAGCCCCTACCGAGATGAGTCGGACATACAACCCGTGGAACATGTGGCGCCCCACCCTGAGCAGGCGGAGCTCGGAGCCCTGGCCGAGCTCGCCTGAAAACGGCAATTAATTAGCAGATGACGGCACTTAACAGCAGCACATGACGGATTTGATGTGCTCTGTACGCTCAATCATTTATTTTTAAAATCCCAACAGAAAGCAATGTTACCTGAAGGGTAACGCGTTGCGTAGCCCCGAGCTGGAGGCTACCCACTTTGCCATTTAGTTCTCTGCAGCTTTTTATTCTCGTGGGGGCAGAAATGCTAACTTTTATTTGGAATTCTTTTAACAGGTGCCCCTAAATAATAATTTAAAAAAATGCTAGCATTAGCATGGTGTGCTAATGCCGATGCAGACATTTTGCTGTTATAGAAAGGCTGGCATTCCTTCTGAAAGTTTGGTACATGGCACAGAACCTCTAAAGTTCAGTATTAATGTTGGAACAGATGTCTTACTTTAAGCCATGTGTCTTGTTTTCACATCATTTTGGTTCTAATTGTTTTTACTCTAGAAATTGGTTTTGAAGCGTCACATTGGAACAGCAGCTCGTCTGAGAACCATTGCACTAGGCTTTTATTTGACAGCAGGGATCTTTCATCATCTGAACAGATTTTTTTTCCCCCAAACGGCTCAAAACTTCATGAGTGTTCATGATCCCTTTTTTTTTTTTTTTTTTTTTTTTTTTTTTTTTAAGGTGGGCTCTGCCCTGAAAAAATATCAAAGCCTTCTGTGAGAATCAAATGGTCGAGTGATCAAACAACACTTAAGTTTGAGGTTTGTATTGTACATCGCCTCTATTTGTCAGCAAATTAAAATAAAGGATTTCAGCAGATCGCTTGTTGCATGTGATTTTCAGTCCATTTCAATAATGAAAACGCGATCAGGTGAAATTAAGTTTACAGACATAAGACAATCAAGTGGGAATGAGATTTTCTTCATGGTTTAACTTAAGCTCTAATTCTAATGTATAGAGTACAGTGAAGTATTGCCATATTTGCTCTTCCATTTGGAGCGCTTCTTTCAGGTGAAGACACCTGCTCCTGTTTGGAGTCCGGTGATGTCAGTACATTTGAATTTATGCAAAACGAATCCAAACACTCGTTCTTTTAGTCAATGCAAATGTTCCTGTGTTGTGAAGAGGTTTGTTCATGAGTTTTCCATGGAATCATACCCAGACACGGCTAACTGTGAAAGCCATCAATTCTTATTTCTATAGTAATAAACGCATTCAATTATAGTCAACAACGAAGTTTTAGACTACAATTATTATTTCTTTACACATAATGGTCAACTCTTTAAACTTAACACATGACCAAGAAGCTTAAAGAAACAATAACTGATGAAGACAGCTATAAAGAAGCATAAAAGGTATAGTGTGTTTAATGGTTCCTGTTTATTGAAAAACTGAAGATTGAGCTTCAGCACAAAGCAATTACAGGTTTATAGACTTAAAATCCTACAAATAATTATAATAAAGGTGTGAAAATTAGGAAGAATCGCGATAATGTTTAAACATATGATCATATTCCTGCTGAAGCCATCAGGTTATGAATGTTCTACAGGTAGCGTGGATAATTAGCAATGTGTTCTATCAACTTATTATAGCACGTTTCCAAAATATAGAAAGGATGTAGCTGCCAGGGGTGGAAAAAGTACTTCTTTACAATATTAAAAATACTCTATTACAAGTTAAATTCCTGCATGAAAAATCTTAAGTAAAAGTGCAAATTTTATCAAAGTGTAATTAAAAAAATATTTATCTATTTGTAAATTATAAAACATACAGAATGCATATTCACTAAACCAAATGTCATGGAATCTGAACACCTTAGTTTTTGTTCACATACAAAATGTGTATCCTATTATAAATAGAAAATATATAACACATTATAGAGTTTTTTCAGCCTCAGGCACCAGTGTCAGTACGAAAATAAAAGCACAGATACCGAGAAGGAACCGTGGAAAGACAACAGGAAGAGAGTACAAACGGTGTGTGAGAGATTGGTCTTCGTAACATTAAAGGTTGGTGTAATAGATTAACTCTACTTGTCAACAGGATTTAAAGGTTACAGTGTGTAGTTTCTGCTGGCATCTGGTGGTGAGGTTTCAACAAATCACCTGAAAGCTGACATAAGAGACATTGAGACATTTTTTTGGGGGTTTGACTGTCCTAGGCTACTGTGGTGATTAAAATGGCCTATTCAAGGGTAACAAAAACTCAACAGTAAAAGTTTTGAATTGGCAATTAAAATTAAAGCAATATTATATTCTATTTCTGCCAAGACTGTTCCACTAGATGTTAAATCTTTAAGTCAAAAAAAGTGACTTGATTCTTTAGAGAAGCCTATTTACAGGGCTGTCTGAGGGACTCCAGGAGCATCTGACTGAACTTGGCGACGTCACATTTGACCATAACGGACACGCTGTGGCTCTTCTCCAGCTTCTTGGTGCGATCCAGTGCCATCATGCCGCGGCTCAGGGAGCCCCACAGCTCCACGTGCACGGGACACTCGATGCTCTCTGTCACCACGCCGCCGTCGATGCAGGCTGCCATCGCATAGGCGTCATAGGTGACGAAGCCGGGCCCAAAATACACGTCTCTCTTATCCACCATGGCCTCCTTGGAGTAGGCCCAGCATTTTGACGATATCATCTTCATGAAGCGCGCAGCAGGTGCGTCCTGGTTGATCAACTTCTCGAAGAACTCCTGCACAGGAGACATTTAAGGGGGGATTTTGAGTAGAGCTCTGCAGACTTACGCCAGTCCTGCAGAAGTCTAGTAGTAGAAATGGAGTCTTACCCATTTCAGGGAGTTTCTGCATGAATACTCCAACGATGCGATGTGCGTGGTGCAGAGGAAATCTTCCAGCACGATGTAAGCCGACTCTGGATCCTTTACAAAGTTAAACTCTGCACACAGTGTCACGTTCCCTTTCCCTGCAACCACAGGTTACAGTACAAACTGTAATCATGCTGTGATTAAACCAAGCCTGGGGGATTTTTTCAAAAATGTATATATAAAATGTGTTCATAATGATTAATATTAATAACTATTAATTACTTTCTTTAAAATATTTGGATGGCATTTTATGTTTATTTCCCTACTTTCGATATATACTGTAAATGTATGGGCAGGTGATATAGCTGGAACATATATATATATAAAAAAAGAAAATCATTCACTAACAATGATTTGCTTGTTTGTTTATTTGCTTGTTTATTTTTGAATCCCCATTAGCTGAATATCTTGGCAGCTCATCTCCCTGAGTCCAGACCTTACATACCAAATCTTACATAACGTGTCAAACATAAGAATGGTATGTCAATTACGTGAGAAAAAAAAAAGATGACAAGTCTTAAACATAGAGATATTTTACTATAAAAAGTAAACTATTATAATAACACCTAAAGAACCAAAAATTATTGTCCGTTTTCAATTTTCTTTTAATGACCAGAAGAGAGAATACTGATTGTGACCACTTTATATTAAACCTGATTTGGTGTTTGTCTGTTAAGTGACTGGCTGTTTGATTCATAGGATTCATTTTCTTGTTGTATGGATGATGTGGATATTGCTGATATATATTGATATTGTTTTATAGGTATTACCTTCCATGTTGCCACCCATAATGTACAGATCTCTGAGCTTTTGGGGGAAACTTGGATCCAGCCGGACAGCCAGCGCCAGATTAGTGAGCGGGCCGAGAGCCACCAAGGAGACCTGTCAGAGTCACACAATGACACACAATGACACACGATGACACACGATGACACACGATGACACACGATGACACACAATGACACACAATGACACACAATGACACACAATGACACACAATGACACACAATGACACACAATGACACACAATGACACACGATGACACGCGGCAGAGAAGGTGTCTCACCTGCTTCTGGTTTTCAGACACCAGTCTGATCATCGCAGTGACCGCATGCTCTCTCTGGATTTTCTCCTCCCACAGTGGATCTGTGTCTTTTATCACATCCCCGAGTCCATCGGTTCCAAAGTGGTCACAAACCACGTTATCGGCTCCGACCAGAGGACCAGCACAACCTCGAAACACTGGAACCTGCAGGAAATTATCTCTGATTTGTTGACAGCATTAGGGATGATGTGCTCTTGCTCTCATAATCAAATACGAAGTCCATGTTGTCAAGTTAATTTAAACATTTTAATGACCACCACTCAAAATACTGACAAACAAACCTGTCTCTGCTTGTGAGGTTATAAATAACATCCCTAAGAGTTAATAAAGACAATTTGAACATTAATACTCGATCAACTTGTGCTGGAGATTGTGTTGGGATCTTTCGTGTTAATGATCACATAACCACAGCCGTATTCGTGTTGCTTGTAGCATACGGTAAATAAGCAGTTTGTTAGTCACACATTCTCTTATAACCTCTGTCTCAGTTTATTTAGACTGACTTCTCTCGCCTCTCAGTTCACAAGTTGAAATCTCTGGTTTTCAAAGTCTAGACACGGATGTATTGGATGATAATGATTAACATGTCCTGCAGCGTAAAGACTACAAACAGACAATACAACCTCCACTTCAGACTTCCCAAATGGTGCTACTCAGTCTTATCTTAGGCTGTTGAGCAAACACAATGCCACAATAAAGTTAAATCATCCAGCAGGATGACAATAGTTAATCCAGAAAACAGCGCTGGGATCTCCGACTTCTCTTTCAATGACATTATGACATTGTTAGTGTCTAGATTGAGATCTGCTTTCTGGATTTACTTTTGTTGTCCTGGTTGTTGAACAAAAAGACAGAGACTCACTCTAAAAAAGAAAAGACTAGTGTAGTATTCATGCAAATATGACAACATTTAAAGTTAGGGTGGAAAACATGTTGATCCTGCAAAATCTAACTAAATGTAAAAAAAACAACAACAACAACAGTGTGGTAGTGTGAACTCACCCCCTCACGCTCACAGACGGACAGCACCCTCAGAACGTTCTGACACACGTTCTCAACGGCTGCATTCCCAAACACGCAGGTGATGGCCAGGATCTCGATGTTCGGCGAGGCCAAGGCCATCATTATAGCCTGAGCATCGTCGATGCCGCAGTCTGTGTCGATGATCACCAGCTTCTTCGCCATGATCTTTTGTACAAAGAAAAAGGCAAATATTACATTTTTTCCCCTTCTCCTTACGTTATATAGGTGTTTATGCTGAGTTTTAGACTCTCATAAGGAGTATGAGTCAATCCTGGTCCAATGTTCAACTTAAACAAGTGTGATGTGAAAATTGCAAAAACATAAACACTGACAATGGACTTTATACTGAAAAAGACAAAAAAAAAAAACATTTTTATATTCCCTATTTTTATGAAAGAAGTATAGATGTAATTTCATGTATTTTATTTGTGAGAAAAAGCCCTTTCAGACAAACATCTTTAAAATCTTCCAAGGGCAGGATTTTTTTCTCAGTTTGCGTCAATAAATAACTTTTCATTAAAAAATAACCAGAAAGGTGCATCAACATTTTAGACTGTTTTTTTGTTTTGCACATATGTTGTAATTACCTTCTTTACGGCTTATTCAATACATTATATGTCATGTTTTCACTTTTAATAAAATGAGATTTTTTTAAAATCTCTTTCCTGGTTTAATAACAGACAGAAGCTTTTAAGTTTGAATCAAGTGAGTTTTCAGAGTAAAGGTTACAGTCACTTTTGAAAACTAAGAATTGATGCACTCCAGTTCACTGTAGGCAAAATGCAGGCGACAATGTCTCGTATTTTTGTTCAAATTTAAGTTATCTAAAAAAAAAAAAACGGTCACGAACAACTTATTTTAAGGACAAGAAGCGCACAGAACGAGGGTGAAGCGTTCACTTACCTCCAGGATGTGCTGTGGGGGCAGCTGCTGCACGCGCTGCTGTGATTGGTTTAAAATGTAGGACTAGTTCACAGTTTACTTACACGGGACATGGGCTATAGGAAAACAACATGTGTAATTAAAGTTGTTTAATCATAAAATGCAATAAAATTCGATTTTTAAGACAATTTATTATATTTTTATTTGACTCTATCGTTCACGGCCTTTTTTAATGTTATCATCCGGCTTTAATTCGTCATCTTCTGTTCGGACCCCCCCGCTGCTCCTTGGAATGGTACAGTCCGTTAAAGCCTGCACAGGAAGTAGGATATACGGGGTCAGAGGGACGACGTTTCTCTACTGTTAGTTATTTTTTGACATGTTTAAAGGTAATGTGCACCCGGGTTTGACAATATGTCGCTAGCCTGACCCTATGCCGACCCCGAGCCGCGTCTGCTTCAAACGTATTTCTCCAGGTAATATTAATAATTCCAGTAACGTCACCGCTGCTGAGCGTGTTTACATCCGCTAACTTAGTTCCAATCCGGCACAGATGCTGTGTGTTAGTTCAGTACACGTTAGTGCAGATGTTCGTACAGATGCTGCTGTGTTAGTTCACTACACGTTAGTGCAGATGTTCGTACAGATGTGTTTCATCGCGACTACAGCAGCCTCGCAGGTGTAGTAGCACTTCGCGGGCAGGAAATAATCACTATGAGTCTTATTTCAGTTTGAAGGTAGTGTGTGTGTGTGTGTGCAACAATGACAATAAAGGATGTGAGAGCTACCTTAAAGGTTTCAGCATGTCACTGGATTGTCAGAGTGCTGCAGTGTTGTGTCTCTTATCCTCGCCTGTCCTCCTCCTCCTCAGGAGGGGACACCTCATCTCATCCCATCACCATCCCAGCCAGCCTCTGCACGTGGCTGTTCGATGCCTAACACATCAGAAGGTCAAGGAGCGAACCTCTCAGGGCCGGCAGGGCCGTCTGGGTTGCAGAGGCCCGCCGATGGCGAGGAGGGCCGCGGTCTGCTCGGCTCCCTGGCCCGGGACGCTGCCAGGGCCAGGCGGGCCTCCAGCGCCGAGCTCCACCTTCCCTGGACCTGCCCGGTCACACACTCCCGGGAGAAGTTCTACACCGTCTGCTCCGATTACGCTTTGCTCAACCAGGCCGCATCCGTGTACCGGCCGCCCAACAAGCAGGAGGACGGGACCAAGCCTGCGGCGGTGGAGACGCGCGCTGGGTTGGACGGGGACTTTGATATGGAGGAAGTGTCCTCTGAAAACACAAAGCCTATTTTGGCCTGGGAGATTGACACAACTGACTTCAACGCCGTGCTCACTAGAAAACCAAGAACAAGTAAGAAAGTAAAGTCTACTATTTGCTCACGCTCCACGACATACCAGAAATATTACCACAGCAATTGTCTTTATTATTGTACGTTATGTCAGGAAGAGATGCTCCACAAAAATTGAAAAATTATGATCCTGGTACTGTCTCGTCTCAAACTGATTTATATTCTATTTCAGGCAATGTGAAGAAAATCAGCACCAAGAAGATAAAATCATCCGACAGGCCGAGTCGAAACCTGCAAGACGTCTTACCTCAAGCCTCGCTGGAGGAGATCAAACAGAGAAAAGTGCTGGACCTCAGGAGATGGTGGAGTTATATTCGAGAGTTTATAAAGTTTCATTTCAGAGTGTAGCAGCTCTGTTAGTGCCAAAATGAAAACCCTAAAACATTTCCATACATGAGAACCTATTCTCTGGGTTTTGTGAATTCTGTTTCAGGTACTGCATCAGCCGGCCACAGTACAAAACTTCCTGTGGAATCTCTTCTTTGGTTTCCTGCTGGAACTTCCTGTACAGCACTCTGGGTGCAGGGAGGTGAGCAACATGTACTCGGATTGTATGTTTTGGAAAAAAAAACAAATGAAATCATTTATTTGAAAATGTTATTTGCATTGCTAGTCTTCCACCCATCTCTCAAGAGGAGGCGCTACATATTCTGGGGTTTCAGCCTCCGTTTGAAGAAATCAAGTTCGGGCCTTTCACTGGCAACGCTACACTAATGCGGTACGCAGAACTGCTCCCTTCTTAAATAATCACATTATAATACGTATGCAGCTCTGTGACACGTCTCTATTTTCTCCTACAGATGGTTCAGGCAAATCAATGACAACTTCCGGGTGCGAGGCTGCTCCTACATCCTGTACAAACCGCACGGAAAACACAAGACGGCCGGAGAAACAGGTGAGTGCCGCAGCAGCCACGCAACTCCTCCTGGAGACATAAAGCGAAGAGATGATCACTCCGCTCTCTTTTAGCTGAGGGAGCGTTAATGAAGCTGACTCAAGGGCTGAAGGACGAGACGATGGCCTACATTTACCACTGCCAGAACCACTACTTCTGCCCAGTGGGCTTTGAAGCGACGCCGCTCAAAGCAGCCAAGGCATATAGGTAGGTTCCCTCTCTGCAGTTTAAGTCTTTCTGCACTGGCAGATTATAAATCAAGTTCCTATTTTTCTCTTGCAAAGGGGTCCTCTACCAACAAATGAAATGGAATACTGGATGTTAATCGGTGAACCCAGTAAGAAACACCCAGCTATTCACTGTAAAAAGTAAGCTCAGGTTCCACTATGTTTGATCCGGCACCAATGTTGAGCTGTCTATAACTCAAAAGCATTTTTTTTCCTCCCCTCAGATGGCTAGACATTGTGACAGACCTGAACACCCAGAACCCAGAATACCTGGACATCCGTCACACCGAGCGGGGGATTCAGCGCCGCAAAACCAAAAAGGTTCTACTCTTTACATGGTTTCTGGCAAATTTTGTCTTTTTCTATACTCTGGTTTAGGCGGAAAAAAGTTTATTTCAATGCCTTTTTATAGATCGTCTCAAAATATTTTAGGACCCCATCTTTCCTTCTAGCAGTCGTCAGCAGTACAACTACAGTACAGCAGAACACTGGTCACACTTTTAGCTCACACTTTTATTGCCTTTAATCCTTAAAACCCAGTGAACGCCCCTCACTCGGTTAAGTATTAAAATAATAAAAGTAAAGTATATCTTTACTCAAAAAAAAAACCCTCCCCTGGCTCTCAGGTGGGCGGCAACCTGCACTGCATCATGGCCTTCCAGCGGGTGAACTGGCAGAAGCTCGGCCCCTGGGCCCTGAACCTGGAGAACCTACGCCATGACTTCCACCACGCGGGCACCGAGCGGGCGCACGGCGGCGCCTGCGAGGAGGCGGAGGAGAGGATGGCGGCCAAGCGCCTGGCCCAGCTGGGACGCTCACACAGCATGGGGAGTCAGAAGGACAGCAGCTGGAAACGCAACACGGCGGAGAACAGGCAGCGGAGCTCCCCCGACAGCGACCTCGAGGAAGACATCACAGACTGAAAAGAGGTGCATCGACGAGAATACACGGTACACTAGTCTTAAGATAGGTTTTACAGGATAACATGACATTTCTGGTATTTTCCTTGTCAATAAATCCTGTGAAAAGACCAACCCTATGTGTTTGGTAAAATCCCTCGATACTTTCGCTGTCCTCTAACAAACAGTCTTTGTTGGAAGGATTGATTCATTGTAAGTTTTGGATTTTTCATGGGGTTTGTAGACTTAAAGAAAACCATAAGATGTCACCTGACTGTCAGATTCAACACAGTCATCACTTTTGAGGCTGTATTGTAGTTTGTTGTCTTTTTAATCAAATAACCCATTTTTTTTAAGATATTTTCTGTTGCAACTTTTCTGCCATTTGCATCTGCAACTAGTAAACCCAACACCTTCGTTGATATCAATTGAAAGCAGCTACACAAGTGAGCCACGTTTAGCTATTATTATTCATCTCTGTATGTGTGCTATAGGGGGCTGAATACTGCTCTTCTAATGAATGAGCTTTTGATTCTGCATATTAGACATATTGTTGCACAAGTACCTGATGAATTACTATGAAGCAATGACAGTGAAGCAAATAAAAAAAACACTAAAGAGGAAATGTCTTGACACGGTATTTCCATCATAGCACATTAAACTAGTCGCACACAGACTTTGAGTTGAAGCAGTACCTCTCACAGTTTAAAAAACCAAACTGAAGCATAGGTCGTGTTAACGTTAATGCTACTGTAGTCGGGTGTTATTTAGTCCATCCCTGAATTACCACCAAAAGGGGAAATAAGATGTTCTTCCATGTTACAGTCACACAACAGGATTATTTTTCTTGCATTCCAGCGGTAATCGTGTGAACATTTCTCTGAATTTAATTATGTTTATAGCTCATCCCCTCCAGTGAGGACTAGCAAACACATGGCGTCGACACATTTGCTGTATCAGTTTTTTTTACGTTTACAGATCCTTAATTCGTTGTACAGATGAGTGGGCTTGTTTTGCGGCTGATGTACAGTGGTTAGTTCAGTGGAAGTGTCCAGTGAAAAGTGTTGTGAAAGCAGCTGACATTTTTCTTTATGCTTTGTGAAACCCAAGAGTGTCGCATAGACGATCCCATTTTTTTTCCCCAAGACTAGACCTATAGAGAAATGATTAAAAACGGAAATCCCTCAATTATTGGGAAACATTGAAAATGTGAAGACTGCATGTTTTATTTTCATGTTTATGTTCAGCCATATTTTGTTCTTACATGGTTGTTTTGCACCGCTGTTGGTGCCACTCTGTCATTGTGCACTTGGGTGAATTTGATGTAGTAGGTTATTTATTTATTTATTTTACAATAAATTAAGATTTGTATAAAGTCCTGGAACAGACATCATTTTCTTTACAGCGATACTATTCCCAGCTTCTGTTCAGTCACACTGCACAGGCCGGAGCTGCACAGCTTCCTTTCAGCTGCTGTTTTAACTTTTCTATTTCAGCAGGACCAACACGGCAGCAACCCCCTACAGAACAGAGACACATTCATCAGAGAAAATACAGACGATACAGAAAATATGAACAAAGTAGAAAACATCTCACTTCACCTATCAAAGCAGCACCTTGCTTCATCCATGTATGACTGAGTTCAGGGATTGATACGGGTTTCTTCCCTGTTCGCCACCTTTGTATGGGGAAAAAGAAAGCGAATGTGAAAGATTCAGCAGAGTTTGAAGAAGTAGCCGCACAAGTAGTGATTTTTCTACTTAAGCAGAGTACCTGAGCAGATTAGAAAAAGAAGGATTTTCATTTTTTTTTTTTTCTGAGCAGATAAATATTTTTCTCCCTTATACAATTATAGTTCCTCATTTCACCACAGTGACTAAAATGTATTCTCTCTGAACAAGAGCAGGGATATTTTAATCTATTTTGGACATTCTTTGCATTTGTGAAAAGTATGTGGTTCCAATGTATGCATTGTCACATTTGCTGGTAAAATCAGTGGCTGCTGAAGGTTTTTTTTTTTTTTATTTATTAAACCCCCGTGACTAGATACTCACCCACACTCTGTGTCCCACTCCTCTCCGCTGTTGGGGTAGACCACCCAGCACATGTCTGGGCTCAGCAGCGACCTGGCGGAGTCCAGCAGAGGCTCCACCAGCCCTGGAGGGCAGCAGTTAACTCCTACAGCAACCAGCTGCTTGGACCTTTCAGCGATCTGGACTGCATCCATGAACAAGCTGCCGTCTGATATGCACTTCCCATCCTGACAGTGTTTTTTTTTTTTTTTTTTTGCACAAGAAGTGAGTTATTTCCATATGCTAGTACATCAACACTAATGTTCTGTTCATTGACAATGGTTACCTTACAGGAGAAGGAAAGCCAGGCTTTAGAGTTTGGGAATTCTCTGAGCAGCTCTACGAGAGCCTCTGCCTCTTTGATACTTGGAATCGTCTCAAAAGCAATGAGATCAGCGCCTGCTGCTGTTAGGCAGTCGACCTGTGGCTGATGCCAAATTTTAAGCTCCTTGGAACAACCGAAAAGAAAGGACACCCGAGACACAGGTTATTAATTGATTTAAACAAATGGGTCAATGCATAGGTTAAAAGTCTGATAAATAGCAGGAGATACACTGCATTTTTATTATCCCACCATACAAAATACCTCTTATGTAACCAGTATGCGTGCACACAGCCATTCACCTGGATACTCATCTCCTCTGCATAAGCCCCAGAGTACTCTGAGCCGTTGTGTAGAAAGGCCCCATAGGATCCAACAGAGCCTGCCACCAGCGGATATCTTTGCCCTTAAGAGGTTCACAAACACAATAAAGTAGCATCATAGGCTACAGACTCCGTTTTAAATATGGGTGCATCTCAAATAAACTGAATATTCTGAAAGAGTTCAACAGTTTTCATCAATCACGCACCTGTTATTTCTCAAACAGTACAGTGTAGTGTACATAGTGGAGTGTTATTTCACCTGTTTCGTGACTGTCGGAGACAAATCTGTCCACTGTCTCTTTGGCCATATGAACTCCAGACATCAGCAGCTCTCTGGCACGTTCAGAGCTCACGTCCAGGTGGTTGATGAATCCTGTGATGCTCGCCTGGTACGTGGCTGTTGTGATAACATCAGCACCCCTGAGGAGAAACCTGTTGAGATACCACATCTGTGAACTACAGTGAAAAATAAATACATGTTCGATTATTTATTTGGCTTTCACGTGCAATTTAATATATACACATATGTGTGTGTATTTTTACATATGCATATGCATACCTGTAATGAGCATCTCTTATGATCTGGGGATTAGTTTGCAAAAGCCTGGCACTCCACAAAGGATCTCCCTTGGTATGTGAGACATACAAAATTAGACCACAGTATTTATTTTCCCTTTTTTTTGCTTACAGTTGAATATCATTATTATAATACTGACAGAAGAATGTGACATGCAACTAGTTAGATGGACTGTGAGCACAGATTTTGCTTTATTTAAATATTAGGGGTCCTTCCACCTGTATACGAATATAGTGTAACATAATGCAAATAGGCTTTCAGGCATTCTGTGCGCCAATAAAATACATTTTCGCATGTAGAGCAACTTTTCGTATTTAATATGATGTGTATACATAGGCCTGATTTACTTTATTTTTTCTGAAAAAAAAAGTTTCTAGTTATTGTGCATCCCGAATCCCATCACCTATGGCCAATGGCTCCACCCAGTGGATTTTTTGAGGCATTTTAACTCCCTGCTTGCTTCTTTAGATCATGTAAACTATAATTTTATATGTTTAATGTGTACAAGCCGGTTCAGATAAAGTTTCCAAGTCCAGGTTGAACATCGGAGTCACATATTTTAGTTGCTTTGTCTTACTAGAAAGTGTACACATTATCATTATTAATATTGGCTGAAATCACACTATGCAAACAGCTGGTCGTAGTGATGAACCTGGTCAATGTAAACTTCATTTTTATTTTACCTGTAATTTGGCTCCTTGCGCCTCGAGTTCCGTTGCGAGTCCACCGTCCAGAATCAGAGGTCCATTATCGTTCATGTAATGTCGCAGACGAGCAGGCGAACTCATCGATAAACAACTGGAGACAAACACTCAGCTAAATACACGGAAATATTCACAGTAAACACGCTATTCAATACTTAATGCTTCATTTCAGGCCGTTTGTTGTTGTTGTTCCGGGTAAAAGTAAAGGGTCAAAAGTTGCGTTTAAATACACTCGAAACTTTCAGCATCATAAGAGGGTTCCAGACCTCCGCAACACCACGAGATGGCGCGTGAGGAAATGACGGTGCAAATGAGGGAAGAGACACAAGTAGATGAGTTGTACATAAACGAAGACTCTACCATAGAACGTAAACTGAACACTTGAACAAAACCAACCGACATGTTATGTATGTTATTTTCTCTTCCTATCGACCCAATTCACGTTCACTTATTTAATGGTAAATGAAGCTAATATTTTTTTTCCACAGCAGCCATGTTGAAATGTTAATGTAATAATACCACCTGCGTTTACCTACTACTTAATGCATTGAAAAATGTCCTAGGTTACCTACTCCATTTTACATCTTGCTTTACTAGTAAAGGTTAAAAAAGTTAAGGTTCCTTTCCTTTTTTTACAGCAATGACAATGCTCCCGTGTACATGGTTTGCTCGTATTTACCATGAACGCACCTCGGCTTGTCACCACGGTTACTATAGAAACGAAGCATAGCCCGGGAAAGCTAACGTAAAACAGCTTTGGGATGTAACGCTAGGTTTTGTTAATGTCAAAATGGTAAGTTGTAAATGTCCTCGTATACAAAAATTAGCAACAGACTATTAGTTAGTGACGGGCCAAATGGATACTCGTTTGCTAATGTATGCATAGCAAATATTAACTTTAGCCTCGTATGAGACTTTCTAAGCTACAGTCTCATATGAAGCTAAGCATAACAGCTAATTTACTAATAAGCCGTTAACCAACCTTTTAGGCTGAATAAAGGTATTTTCTTTATTAATTTTGGTATTTTGGAGAAAGACAAATAAAGTAATACCTGTTTAAAGGCATCAGTCACATTACATTAGCGTCCATTGGGTAACTTAGCATGACTAGCCAAAGCTGTTAATATGGTGCCTGATGTTGTAGTGTCTTTAGTTTCTGCATTGCCATAGAGTGTGACAGCATTCATCAGTGTGACGAGCTGGTAACGTTGTTGTTACATGCTTACAGCGAGGTTTGTCCTTATCTTCCATCTAAACTAAGTTTGATCGTAAATTAGCCTAATGTCAGCCTCTGCAGGCTACGCACTCTGGAGTCTCGAATCTACCACAAAAAAATGAAATGCGGGTTCTTTTGATATCCGCCCTGACTGATTCTTCATAAACTAAATGATACAAATCTGTGCTTACCTTAAAGCCACGACTGTTATCCAGGGGTACGCTACATTCGTTTTCTTCAGTATAGCGTATTTTTCCAAAAAAGGTGTGTTTCATATCTGGTGTCACTCAAAATCCCAAATCCTGCTTCGACTTTCGAGTTTAAGCTGCTCCACAGCGCCACCCCAGCCCTACTGCACTGGCGGTGCAGGTCAAACCCGGAATTACACATCCGGGTTTCTGTACACGTGAGCGTCTACGTGCACGTAATATTAGACAGCATTCATCAACATAACGAGTTTTAACGTTTGCCATGCACTTTATGATGCAGTACTATTATTGTTAATCTACTCGGTGTCTAAAATTGGCTCCACGTTAAAATACTCATGTATATAGGTATTATAAGAGGCGATTAGTTATTGAGTATTTTTAGTAAAGGATCCGAATATTCTGTCCACGATTGCATCAGTGTAGAGCAAAAGGCAGGTTGTAAAATGTCTTGTCTGCCCAGTTAGTCATTGATTGTGGAGTTTTTTACAAGTTAACACTGTTTATAAGACAATGAATCACCTTGGAAATGTCCTTCAGAGACAAAACAAGACAAACAGCACACACATCATATCAAGACCACTTGGGGGGGTTTGTCCCTAAGTGGACCAGCTGTCCCTAATCAACTGGTCTCAAGTCAGAAATTTCTCACTGAAACTGGCTAATAACAGATTACACGCACACCCACACACACACACTAGTCTTCTATTCACCTGGCATGAATGACTTTGGGCTGTGTGGAGGAGAGAGCTCCCATGGTGACCGTCTGCACAGAAAGTGCTTGGAGGCAAACACAGGCGCCTGTTGCTATGGGGTGACAGTGCAGATAAATGAGCTGCCTCTTCAGCAAACTCAACTAACGTCTGAACCAAACTGACAAATTGATTTGTGGCAATCCTTTGATTTAGTGTCGTTCACTTCCTTCTAAACCTTGGTGGCTTTAATCCCTTTTCGTTGACAAGATATAGGTATACAGAATATAGAGCCCGATCTATCATTGCTCATGTTGTGATGCAAGGCACTCTTTTTTTCCTACCAAGTCGGACCGCCATGCACATTTCACAGCTAATCGGATTGGATAAAAATGTTACCTCAACCTAAAGAATTAGGGCTCGTGCTAATCAGTGTTTTTCTTGTTCTAATATAGGGTTTTTGTGAAACAATTTGGATGTGTAGCTTAAGGCCTCTATAATAATATATAATTGACGTTGAAATCTAAAATTGATTGTCCTTATGGATTCAAGCAACCTTGTGATGTTCCTAATGATCTTTAAAACTCCACCGAGTTAGTCTGCCCCCCCTCTTTACCCTGAATTGTTCTTATTTACTTAAACAGGAGGATCGCTACGCCTTTCTTACTGAGTGGTTTGACCCCACTTCTTCTCTTCATCGGCGCTATCAATTGTTCTACTACCCCAAAGATGGCTCAGTGGAAATGGTGAGCATTTACTGCTACGATTAAGTAAACTCTTTAAGTTTGACTGGTTCATCTTCCTCAATCCACTAATAAAGGTAGAGCCTGGTATTTTAAATACATGCCATTCATTAGTGCTGTAGTTAGCACATCTTCTATGGATAAATCTGATTACATTTGCTACATATGTTATGTAATTATCTGTGCCGTGTTTTACTGAGACCAGGAGCAGCTTAAATACGCAAAGTACCACTAGTTAATTTTGACAGAATTATTTCTTATGATTTGCAGTTTGATGTAAAGAATCAGCGGATATTTTTGAGAAAGACCAAGTATGATGACCTTCATCAAGAGGACCTGTTTGTTGGGAATCGAGTGAAAGTGTTCTCACGTCAGCTTCATCTAATTGAATATGGAGATCAATTCACAGCAAACAAACTTGGAAGCAAAAAAGAAAGGTATGCTTTGTGTGCAGGTTGTGCAATATTGTGCACATTATCCTCTCTATTTGCATGCATCATAGCTTTACAGTGGCTTGTAATTAAACCCTGTAATTGTAACTCATAATTTTTTTTAAATATTATTTTTTCGATGAGTATAATGTTTTTTGCAGAATTTACAGACAATGTTTGTTTTGAAATGTTTTGTTTTTTTATTTGTATTATTTTTTTGTCTCCTTGTTTCCAGAACTCTTGCTCTGATAAAGCCAGATTCAGTCACAAAGATCGGAGATGTCCTTGAATTGATATATACTTCCAACCTGATTGTGACCAAAGCCAAAATGACAAAGCTTACATGGTAAGGTCAAAGCACCATAGACGAGTGTCGAATAACAAAACAAGTCACACTGGGCTAATGCATCACACATACTCTGGGCAGAGAGGGAGACACAAGCTGTTGTTGTGCCAGTTTTCTCATAGAAACAGATGGACAGCTCTGCTTTCTCACACGTATTAGGGACATATGGCGTGCCAAGAGGCAGAGTCGATGGCATTTAATTAACTACTATCAGTTTTATTTGTTGCTCAATCATGATGCAGTTACATTATCAAAGTTGTTATCATCATCCTCATTATCATTATCAGTTACAGATGAAAATCTTAATGCAAACAAAGGATTTGGATTCTGGGCTGTAGCCATGATTCAGAAATAGTCAGGTTTTCCAATTTACTGTCACTACTCACAGAAAACCAAAAACCTATTTTATTCTTTATTAATGTCTTGCATTACTCAGATATTATTCATTAAAGTTAACTACTCAGTTATAGTTTCTCCAATTGTTTTTCTAGTATAGGATTTGAGAAGCCTTCATTATTTTTTAGTGAAATTTTTAACACAATTTTATGTAAAATTATATTTAATCTATAATCTTATGAATTAACAAAAATCTTTCCAGAAACTGGATATTATTAGACAACTACAAACTTCTGAAAAAAGTCCCCAATACGGTTGTCTAACTGCTTTCACTCTACACTTCTACTTCCACCACTGGTGGAAAAAAGTGGAAATAACATTACTAGAATATGCCTGGATTGTCACTATTTGGTCGAGCTGTTAAATCATAGACATATACTACTAAAGTAAAGTGCAAGTACTTCAAACTTGCTTTGCACTCACACCTAATGTTTTTCTCCCTAAATATCTAATAAGCTAAAATCTTCTCATACAAACACAACCAATTCCACACAATTGCTTATGAATAATTAACAACAGAAAAGTCATTGATGTAGTTTACAATGAATGCCTGAGATAATCTAGTCACTCATTAACTACAGTTTATGGTTTTGTTACATTACAGGAGCCAAGCGGCAGACTTTTATATGGAACACCAGTCAAAGCCTTTCTTCAAGTGAGTGCCTATATCAATAATTTAATATTTCAGGCAGCAAAAAAGCGTTTCTGTTTGTCATAACCTGTGACGATATTCCTGTTGACATTGTGGTGACATTTGAAACACATACGATGCAGCTGACCCAGTGCTGGAAGCTATTCCATTTAGACCAGCGTGTTAATAGAGAGTTGCTCCATTTCGCAGTAACCTGGTGCAGTTTGTGTCCTCGGGCCCCGTGGTTGCCATGGAGCTGATGGGTGACGAGGCCACGTCTATCTGGAGGAAGCTCCTGGGACCTGCAGATTCCGCTGTGGCGCGGAGGGAGGCACCGCACTGTGTCCGTGCCCAGCTTGGAACAGATGGCATCAAAAATGCCGGGCACGGCTCTGACTCACTTACTGCAGCAGCAAGAGTAATGATAGCTTCATGCACATGTGCCCCGTGTTCCACATTCCCTGAAATGATCACCCACCAGTTTTTTATCTTGTTTGTTTGCTTTATTAGGAGCTAGAATTTTTTTTCCCATCCACAATTGGCCATGGCCCCTCTAATACAGCCATCTTTACAGACTGCACATGCTGTATCATCAAACCTCATGCTATATCAGAAGGTAAGAAACATGGACCAAATCTAACTTTGGCTGCAACAAACTATTAGTTTCATTATAAAACTCTCTCTCTCTCTCTCTCTCGCTCCCCCTCTCTCTCTCTCTCTCTCTCTCTCTCTCTCTCTCTCTCTATATATATATATATATATATATATATATATATATATATATAAACATTGTGTGTATATATATATATATATATATATGTGTGTGTGTGTGTGTGTGTGTGTGTATGTATTAAACACTTACTATCTCAAAACCAATTTTATCACCAGCAACCAGGTTATAAATATGTATAGTGATGATTGATATGTGCAGTAAGTATACTGCAGCACTAAATCAAACACTCTTGAAGGTTACAGTGTTTTGACTTCATGGTCAAGTTAGAGGCTGTAGTTTGTGGTGCTGTTGAATTGTAATGTGTTGCAAATATTTATAACATCTCTTTAAATCAAACATACATAAATGGTGTAGGTGCAACAGTAATTGTTGTAAAACCAATGTCACCACCAACCTGTTTAAATCCCACTCTCCTTCCACCCATGGCTGTAAACGTGTTTGTGTCACACAAAGGCACTACATGGTTACCACATTTGGCTTTGGATTTTTCCAAATCCCTGCCCTGATCCCTGTTCATGGAGCATGCCACTAGAGCTCTGACCTGTGAAATTTGAAAGTCTCTGGACAGAGCTGAAGTATGCACACAACAAGTGGTTGACCGATGAGAGACCTGGGCTGGGTGTTCAGGGCCATATAAACATTGTTCAGAAAATTCCAAGTTCATCGTGGGCTGACCGAAATTAATATGATCAGATTTAATCCTTACGGTTTGTTGTCCATCGTTTTGTATTGTGTATATTTGTTTGGTTTATGCTTCGAATAATCTTTTCTATTTTTTTTTTAAATGCAACGCCTCATATTCCAAAGACAAATATCAGCAGAGACAAACTTGATGACATGTTGTGATTAAAGGATACACTACCTGGTATAACACATTTGTTTATCAGAAACAGCAGATAGGAAGGATGTCACATATTTAAACAAACTCTGCAGAATTTGAATTTTTTAATAGTGCTTGTCTCTTAGGATTACTAGTCTACTGCTCTGAAAGGTCAGACAAATAAACCATAGGATTGGGCACATTAAAATTTCCACCTGATGATGGTGCTAAATGAAAAGTTAGCGAATCCCCAAAGCTCACAGTGACCATGAATGTCTGCACCATACTTCCTGGTAATCCATTCAGTAGCTGTCAAGAGATGACCTCAAAATGTCAAATTGGTAGCTGTGTCAGAGAAAAGTCAGAGGATTAGGTCAGTAGTCTCCATCCTCTGAGGAACATGAATGTCTGTTTAAAAAAAAATCCACTGCAAGCCATCCAGTTGTTGGAATAGTTCAGTCTGGATCAAAGTGGTGAAAACAGGCAGATATAATGGAAAAAACCAACAAACTAATAGAAAAATAACCATTTTTATTTGTCACATGTGATCACAGTGTAAACAAAGTGAGACATAGATCAGTTTGTCACACTGAAACACTGGAGTCTAAACACCTGAATGGTGTAAAAAAAAAAGCTCATACTGAGCCCATTATAAAAATACAAATATAAAACAGAACTTGTTTGAGGAATCTTAGGACAAGCAGCATTTTAAAGATAAAATTTAGAAGTTGCTGTTTATTTCAGCACATATTCTATAGGCCAAATGTGAAATTATTTCAGAAAAATGCTAAAATAAATGACAAGTTACCAAGCAATGCATCCCCTAGTATGTTAGGTGTAGTATGGTTAGAAAGTTACTTATTTGAACCAAAACTGAGATCTATCAAACTATGTGGTGCTGTTCAAATATAACTTCAGATTCTGACACTGCATTGCCTATGTCTTACCACATTTATTTTCAGAAACATATTTTGGTGAATGGTTCTGCTGTAAATTGAAAATGTGATGTGGCGGCCATGTTGAAACGGCAGAGCAAAAGCCAAGCACCGCCCACAGATCGTCCTCGTGGGTTTGTGTGTGTCTGCCCCAGTAGGGGTGGGGTCATGCTGGAGGCCTTGCTACATCATCGAGCCACCATTAGGCTCCACCCCAAAAGTCCACAAGACAAAACTGGTGAAAACAGTTTAACCCTCTAAACTCCACAATTCAGTATTCCATTTTTCCATTTTTGCACTAATTATATAGATTGTGTTTAGAAAGAAATCTGTGAATTTACTTTACATAATCTGTGTATGAACATATGAACTTTTTGGACTGGTGCTTGATATGATGGCAGCTAATCAAATCTGTTGTCCATGTCATCAACAAAAACAATTTCAGGCTTGATTTGAGGAAGCCGTCTTGTATTTTATGCCTATAATAAGTTGTTTAAACAGTTATTTACTGAGTTCAGCGTGTGTTGCCACTCCTATAATTCACAGATTGGTATGGCTTCCATCCAGACTGTTAAATTTAAGTCACACTACAGCTATTGTAGCAAAAAGCATAAAGCTGTGCTCATGGGAATAATTCTGGCTTTGTGAGGTGAGAGTTTATGATTTGCATCTTGTGACTGATTGAAGGGCTTAGAGTTGCACTGTTTAAAAGACCTGTCATTTACTTTCAGTCAGCCAAGAATAGTAACCTTGACTGTCTGAGACTCAACAGGGATTGTTATTCACTTTAAAGAAACAGGAATCGTAACAAAAGCTTACTTTGATGATGATTCCCTGGAGGATTGCTCAAGAGGCTAATTCATGCTATGGGGTTTACGTGTACAGGGCACAGCCAATCACAGTCGTGACAGAGGAAGATTGTGACTGAAAATGCACTCAGACATGACTGGAATAGAGAAGCTTCTGTTGCCAGGCACCCAGAATAGGATCTCCTAGCAACAGCACCAGCTGCTTTTGGGAGTGTGCGCCTATCGTACGCAAGCTGGCGGCTGCTGCCTGTCGAGGGCACAGAGGAATCGGGGAGGTGGTTTCTTACCTAATACACACCTAACTGGGCTGTGACTGAGCAATTTCCCAAACAAGTGAGATATTCATCATCGCTGGCTTGTAGCGCCCGAACTGAAAGTCATGATTGCAATCGGCTGCATTCAGAATAATGGAAAATTTAGACGACTGCTATGCTCCCTGACAGAGGCGACTTTTTATCAGGATGTCAGAGATTATGCTGGCGCCCTCTTTCAATTACATGTGTCTGCAGCAGTCTGACCTTCACTGTCACTATTGCACCTTTGTCATTGGCTCTACCAATTTTACAGTAATGTACGGCCACAGTGACGAAAGGTACAGCCATTTATCTTGCTTTCCAAAGTGTTGACTGTCTGTACTAAAATGTCTCCTCTCCTAGGAAGGACATCGGTAAGACAATCTCACTGTGTACCTTGTCCAAAGGACACACGACGATCTGAGGTCACTGCAACATTAAGATTGCATTTATGTATGAACCAGAGCATTATGATAGCTTCTTGGGACATTCAATAATTGTAACTCAAAACACATATATGATCTAATGCTGCAGAGATTTCTTTGAGGTGTCAATCCGTGTAAATTCATGTAAAAGTTGGTAAAAGCTCACAGAGATGAATTTTGATGTGTTAACAGGTCTGACTGGGAAGATCCTGAACTCCATATCTGCAGCCGGATTTGAAATCTCAGCCCTTCAGATGGTAAAAGATGAACCGATAAATCCCCTGTCCATGTGCTTTTGGTACAGTAGAGAATGTCATATTTTTTAAAGGTCCCATATCATAGCAATTTAAATGTTTTTTGAGGAATTTCTAGGTGTTATAAATGATTTAAAAAACTCCCATGTTTAAAATGCTCAATTCACAGAGAAATAGACATAGCTTCTATTCAGAGACTGTGCCAAAAAATAAGATGTCAATTGTACAGTCACCTTCCAACGCTAATCAGAGAGCCTCTATAATAATACTGAGACACCAAATGGCTTGTTCCTTTTACAGCTCCAGAAAGAAGTAAAACTATACTGATTGAGTTGTAGTTTAACTACCACTGATACATCCTAAATTATGACACCACCTCAAATAAAACCCAGGAGAGTGTAGGACATGGGACCATTATGTAATGGATCGCTGCAGTAAAAGTGAAAACAGCCCCTGTTTTCTGATGTCATTATGTTTCATTAGCTTTCATCTTTTGCTCATATGCCTCATATATTTCGCTTAACTCATGTAGCCAACATGTGTGCAGTATTGATTCTGTCTGATCCAGCCTGACCTCATCATTGAAGTTGGCGTCACTGCTGCAAACGGTGACCTCCCACAGTCCATCCGATGTGATGCACATGCAGGGCTGTAGGACAAAAATCAATCAAGCGGGGTTTTTGTCACTGCAACCACATGAATGTTAATAATAATAATACAGTTTAAAATCAGCGGTGATGTTGCTGATTGAGCTGTTGTCACGAATCAAAGATTTTTGCTTCTTATTATACGTTGTTTTACCTACATTTTATTTACTTGATCGGTGCCCAATGCTATTTATGTCTTTTCACAGTTCAATGTGGACCGAGCAAATGCAGAACAATTCTATGAAGTCTACAAAGGTGTTGTCACAGAGTATAGTGTGAGTATATACACTGCATTGTTGTGTCATAGCAAGTACCTGCATCAAAAGTTGTTACTTTTGTTTATCATAGTATGAAGATTGTCATATTTCTCCATTGATACGAATACATAAACTGTATGTATTTGCTAGGGGTGTGATCATAGTTTTAAGAGTATTTCACTCCCTGCAGAATATGGTGACTGAGCTGTGTTCTGGACCCTGCATGGTCCTAGAGATTCATGGCACAGATGTACCCAAGTCATTCAGGGAATTCTGCGGACCTGCTGATCCAGTAAGTCAAAGCATTTTAAAAATTATTTATTCATTCTTTTTTTTAAGAAAATTGTTATTGTTAAAATAAGTTATTTAACAAAGTAAAAAAATAAGGTTAGCGGGAAAGAAAGTTTCCCTATATTTGCTGCTTGGAAAAAAAAAAAAAAATGGCAGAGTCAGTGATTCACAACAGGATGTGTATCCCTGTAGTTAGGGACAAAAAGACCAGGCTCATTTAAGGTGGACCAGATAGCTAAATGACACTCAGCCGCTCCTCTGAAGTTTGGCAACCTCCTCATAGCCTCTCCATGCATGATGTGGACCGCCCATGGGTGACAGCGAATAAATCATCTGCAAATAAATATTCATTAATCATCCTGTGGTTGATAAGTTAGTCTTTTTAATGTCCTTGTCAAAGGCAGGAAGCAGAAAACATGTGCTACAGCATGTGATGTCAGTCTGGGACGAACCTGCTGGGATGTCAGCTGGAAGCTCGACCCATATGTTAATGAGGAGCCCAATATTTTCAAATGGAGCTGAGCACTATATTTTTATATCACTAAAAAAAGGAATATAATCCCGCTGGCTTTAAAGAGTCTTAAATCTAAAGTAAACTGGGAAACACAGGATTGTCTTTTAGCCCTTGTTTAGTGTACATTGTAAAGATTTTGTGGCTTATGCGATTAGATGAAAGCGTTGCCCTGTGCAATAAACATGTGTGTTTGTGTTTAAACACCTGCCTGCGGGTGCGTGTGATTTCCTGGATAGAGTGTAGTCAGTATGGAGTCTGTGCTGCAGGGCCGTGTCATGGCGTGATGTGTAATCTAATAAGACGCTCTGCTTGCTTTATAATCAAAACTAGCAAATTAGCGACTCCACACCTGCACGATTTCTCCACAATCAGCGACCCATGACTCCGCTGTGATGCTTCAGTTCAGCTGAGTCATCTGTCAGTTTTACCTGTTCTGTTCTCTTTTTTTTAATTGAATGAATTTACTTTTCCTGTTTGATATTCAGCCCTCCAGGCCACGTTCATGGTTACTGACATCACAGCCGTGGAGCTGGAAAGGGATTATTTGATTGGCTAATGATTTGCCAGGCTACACCCCTGCTCATTGATGCCAAAATAATTAAGCCTTTGCAACAGCCCTTTGTTATTTTATTAGTGACCATCTGCAGACCTGGCTCCGCTTTGTTAAATGTTGCATGACCCTGAGAGCAGGCACGTTTATTGGAAAAATTAAACGATCAAACCTTATTGGTGCAGTCTGTTGTTTTCAGTCTATTTTAGCCATGAGAGGAAGGTGGGGCAGCGGTAAGGCTTCGCAATGTCTGTTCAATAGAAAGATTTGAGCCAATTCTACTCTTCTATTCTATTAAATTCTCTTTTCTGTAGTGGCTTCAACAAAAGGCTTATTTATGCATTTTGAAAGCTGTGAGACATTTATCTCTTCGGAGCGCAGGATTTATTCCGTCTTTAAAAAGTAAAGAAGTGTCTACAAATTACATCAAAAGAAAATAAAGGACCCAGAGAAAAAAAATAAAGTCGCCATCCTCTCAAAAATATGTTGATTCATTTTTTTAAATAGTTGAATTTTTCCTGATTTGAGACTAGAAGGCTGTGTTCACTTTCTCTGAGCTCACAAGTAGTTTGCAAGACAATTAAGGTATTTTTACACAAGTGTGACAGGGAAATTGAAGCCTCCTGTGCGCATACTGAGAATTGGCATCTTGTGTCCAGCAGTTAAACTTTTGAGATTAAATATTTGCATATTTCTAAACTGTCTTTAATTATATTATATATATTCTGAGGACTTAAAGAACTGAATTTTTTTGGAAGAAACGAATCAGGCACAAAGGAATATTGAGTTAAGTATTTAATTTACATATTAATACATGTCTGGGAGGGGATCTTTAAGAATAAGGAGCTGTTCTAAGATTACCTTAATGGATTGTGGTTATTTACAGCTGGAAAAGTGACAGGATAATTCTAAACAATGTCTTCTGTTAGTTTATCAAATATGTCAGATAAGCCACCAAGGTTTCTGTAACTTTGATTGCTTTACCGACGAACAGAGAGGTCATCCGGATTCATCACTGCACGTCCTCAAGCTAACGTCAGTATTATATGACAAATAACCTGCACCTCGCCACTCCTCCTCCTCTTGAGTGGAGCGCGGTCATCTGATACGTGGGATAAGTGGAAAGTCACAGCAGCAACGAAAATCTGGGAGAAGAAACATTGGAGGCCGGATCAGTGTGTTATCTGATGGGATCACTGACGGGGCATGTGCAGCTTCATGTAACATTGTTGGGCCAAGTACAAAAGTACAGTACATTTTGTCAGCAAACTGTCTGTAGAGACATTTCAGACACCATTATCAGCCTATTAGATTTGTCTGAACAAACACTGACTCCAGAATGTGTGAAGAGGTCAGAAAGTCTATTAATAGTTAAGTGTCAGTTGTGTGTGGTAAGAATAGGCTATTGATTAATTCCAGTCGACTAATCTATAAACAACACAGGTCTTGTGTGAATAAACACATGACTGTGCGGCTAAACTCATCACACACTTTATCACATTAGAGCTAATAACACAGTTGATGGGCAGATTAATTTAATCACAGTATTTCGCGACAAAACAGAGCAATATATAGACCACATGAGGGTTGGGGAAAGTTTTGCTCGGGGCGTCATTCATCTCGCCCAAAAGGATCCTCGTGTGTCCACACCTCCACGCCACAGACGCCCTTCGCCGCTGTGCATCGTGCTCGCTCAGTCATGAGATTGTGCTCTGTCTTGTGATGTGTCCTGATATCAGAGTGGACAGACACAACGCTCCTCTGTTAGCCGGCCCTGACCCGGCCTGTACTCTCTGCCCTCTGCCATTTTCTCGGGCGTCTCTAAATACACACTTTCCTTTTTCTTTTTTTTTCTTTTTTTTTAAAAAGCAGCAACTTTCTGCCCCACTCTGCTGCACATTAGTAACGTGCTGTGGAGGGCGAGTCTGCAGCTTTGTCTTACAGGACGAGATGATGAGTGTAAAAGAGGATAAAATAGGCCTAAATGTCCTTTTGCATTAGGATTAAACACGATCCCTGCATTATGTTTGGTAATAAATGCTTTGCTTATTGATTTTTTTTTTGGAAATGTAATGCTTCTGTGAAAATGATATGCGCGGTCCCTGGAGGCACTATGGCGGATTCAGTGCCCTGTAGTAGCAGACAAATTACCAAAATAGACAAAAATTAAGTTTCTGTTCTTTTTTTGTAAAGAAATTACATGTGGAATCAAGAATGAAAATGGTGATATTGTAATTACTCTGTAATTCAAAGATTCACTTTACCACGGTCATGTTGCCATGTGGACAGAGCTGTAAATGTTGCTACTGTGTCCGAGGGCGGCTTGACAATTATCGTTTCGGCAACCAGGTCACAGATCTTTTTTTTCTCTTCTTTTTTCTTTATCTGGTCAAGTGTGTGTAATAAAAACATACAAGAGTGAGGCGATAACAAATAATGGTGGTGGTTGTAGTAATAATAAAAGTGACAATGACATAGAAGAAGATAGCAACAAAGCATTGATGATAAGATCAAATCCACGAGGTACAAGCTCCGTGCCATTTACGTTTGTTCTGTCATATCATCTGTGTGATTTCTTCATAATTAGATAAGTATTACCGTGTCTTTGCTAAGAGGACACTCTTGATTGTCACTGTCATTTTCAAAAATGTTAAATGAAAAGCTGTGATTTATCACAGGCTATGAATCCAGTCCGACTACAAATGTCACAATAAGACATCTCTCAGAGCTTTATTTTGCTGTTTGATTGTTCAAATGACATTACAGAACATCAGCAGAACTTGTGCAGAAGTGCTGTTGATTTAACATAAATGTGTTGATCTCATCAAGCCAATCATTTTCACTTAGCTATAGTCAAAGCTATTGTCCCCCAGCTGTTATTTATTGCTGCCGTGCTCAGTGCTTGTTCAGTGCAGTTTCCTTCAGAATTAATAAAGTAATCTTATCCGATCTAAGTAGAAACCCAGGGGGAAATGAGGGTTTGACATGTTTTTTTTAATAGTTTTACACATTACCGTGTTATTGTGCTTCCAGTAGACTCACAAACATCTGCGGTGACGTGTTGACAAAAGCACGTCCCAGCGCCTCAGTCTGACTCGCTCCATCTGGGCCGGACAGTCAACGGTGCATGAAGGATCAGATGTGAGACTTTTTCGATTCCTGGACAGTCACGTGACCACTGGGTCACTCTGCTCTGGCCATTACTTATCCACAAAATGCCAGCAGTCATTATGTGAACATCAGTCTAACACGACGTGGGACTCATTAAAATCAAGTTAAAGTCAGACAGAATGTCACTCACGGGTAACTAATGCAGTTACAGAGAGCGGCCCTTTTGCCATGAATTATTTTATCACTAAGTAAACCCCCTCCTCAACATAAATTACAGATACACAGGATAATGCTGGATTTAGCTGCCTTTAGTTCCCTTTACACACAAACTACACAAAGTTTATTACACATCTGAAGAACCAGGAGGGGTCCTGCTGTTCTTACTCATTCGTTTTCTCTCTCTTCCTGGAAAGTAGGATTTCAGAAAGTGACACTTACAATTACGCCATTTACACAGACGATGGAACCCCAGTTGAACTTAATTCTCAATTGTGTGGGAGACTTGGCAGACGACATCACTGGAATGTGACGACATGTGGTTCTACCTGACGCTCTGGACAGAACTAGGCAATGTCAAGTCAGACAATCTCACCGCACATTATTTATATTTGCACAGAACTGACATGCAAAATGTAAAATTACTGGGTCTTGGACAATATATAGATTTTATATTTCGGCTATTTATTTTGTTGGTCTAGTCCTAAGTCCTCCTTTTTATATTTTCAGGGTCTTAAAAGTCGTTTTAAGTTTTCATAATTTATGTGCTGTAGGTTAGACAGCTTCAGAATGGCATAACTCTTAAGTTGAGAAATTAAGGCCACAAAACCTGACATGGGTGGAACAGCAATGATTAAATATGACATAATCATTTTCTTCAAGATTAAGCAAATGTGTCATTTCCAAATGCAAAAGGTTAAAGGAGCAATATGTAACTGGATTATAACATCTGAAAATGATCAGACCTATGTTGCATATTATTTTTATATGCATACTTTCATTATCCCATATTTTTCAATAAATTTGTCATACTTAGAGATGTTCATAACTTAAATTTTAATCTAAATAAAATTTGCGAATGCTTGTGTTGTGTTTGTCATCCCGAAAACTGACTTTATGTCCACATTTTTGCTTTTTTTTCCCCACATCCTGGTTATATTTAGCTTAACTTTAATTAAATGAAAATATTTAATATGTGGACAACTCGGGTCCTAAGTAACAGAAAAACAACAAAACGTTAGCATTAGCTCAAGCAGCAGGAACAGCTTAATAGAAACGTTAACTTTTAACATGAAACTGTGTCCTTTAATGTTTTCCTCTCCTGCCGTCTGCAAATAATTCAGCTCCATCTACAACAACAAAAATCTGAATGTCTTGATAACTTCCATGATTTCAGGCTACACCATGAAGTCATCAACTCCTTCTTTATTAATTATTATTATTATTAATTATTAACTAATTGGCAGAAAACTTTGTTTTGTGTATTGTTGTGGCATAACTAAAATAGAACTCAATTGGTGTATTCTTCCCAGATGATCCACAGCTCACATGGTCCTTGAACCTTTCCAGTTGTTGCTCAACAGTGTCTTCCTGTTGTAGTAACTTCCACTATGTGGAGTAGTGTTTTGTTTGAACCAGGGGAGTTTTTTTTTCTAAAAGACAATGGACAGCTCTGAGAATAAGGCTACGTTGATTTACAACCTTGAAATGTGTTCCTGCCTTTGGCGTGCGGTGCCTGGTAAACCGCTGGAGGGTTGAAGAACCATCACAGGAAATGTTTCCCTCTCATAGGACGCATTCCAATTCTTTTTTTTTTTTTCTTTTTTTCTTTTCTTTGTATTTTGTTTCATCTGTGATTGATGGAAAAAGGGCGTATAATGGTTAGATTGGCTGTTATGTTGGCCTGACAGTTATTTTTTTTTTTTACAAAAAGGAGACCTTGTAACGTTATACATATAAAATATTCATGATTTGCTTTTCGAACTGTATCAGGTCCTGCGTGAGAACTATATGCAATATATTGTTTGATTTCCATCGTCCTCTTTAGGTTTAATAGGCATTAATTATTCACATAATGCCTCCCCCCTGATAGTGGACCCTGTGGGAGGGTTACATTTCCTTGAAACACAAAGTAGTAAAGGGCAAGTGAGCCGGCACTGACCTTGGGAGTGACCGATAAAAAAACTCAAGATAAAAAAAAAAAAAAGCTGTTGCATGAGAAAACTGCCTGTGAGCAATGGAAAGGAGTACACTGGGAAACAATATGCTCCTTCTCTTATTTGTAATTTAAAGTGATGAAATATATTTGAATGTATGAATCATATCTGATACATTAAGGAAATTATTTAATTGAATGTGTGGAAAGTCAGTGGGTACATACTTAACACTGAAAACTGTAGTTTAGATAATCCTTTTTTATACATAGATAAATAATCCAGACTAATCCTAACATAATTGAAGAAAAGTATCTATACCTATAATATTATTGGAAATAAAACAACTAGGTTTAATGTTTTTCAACATTATGAAACAAGCAATAAACAATGCTAGTATTGGTCCCAGAATGCAGCGTGTCAAGAGTGCTGACTGTCGGTGTTTTGGCCACTTCCTCTACAAGATCACATGTCTGATTGCTGAGTATCCACTCTGTCTGTGTAACATACGACAGTACAGGATGTTCTGTTTCAAAACTGCACCGGACCGTCCACGCAGGGCTCGATAAGTGGACAGGAAAACGTGTTCTGTTGCCGTTTTGAGTCCCATGCCGTGCCACGTTTCTGATACGGGGCTGGATGCTAATAGGCCGACGTATGTCTGTTTTCTGTTAAAACAAGATGTGTTCTCTTGGCAGGAAATCGCGCTCCATCTACGTCCCTCCACGCTTCGCGCTCTGTACGGCAAAGACAAAGTGAAAAATGCAGTCCACTGTACGGACCTCCCTGAAGACGGTGTCCTGGAGGTGGGTGGTGCTTCAGACATTTTACTCTGCATGTACTGTGCTGTGGAAAAAAACTCCCACATTATTCATCAATGTAGTTCCTCTGATCGTACAAATAGGTTTACTCATTGTCTCCCAAAGGCTGCATAAATAATTACCCCGCGTTTAGCCAAGAACAAAACCCCCGACTCTGTGAAGCTGTGTCTTTAGACGAGTCTCATGACTCCGCTCTGTGGGCTGGCTCAACCTTAGATCACATTGGTTTTGAGGAGAACAAGAATGGCAGAGGAATTTGAAACAAAACCATTGTTTTGTAGGGAGTGGGTCTGACCCATCGAGCGTCATTGTTCAGGAAAACTCCTGATCTGCGTGCGGCCTGGACAAATGCCTCCTTGTTAACCATTAGCCTGTGACTGACTGAGCTGCCACTTTCCCAAGACTGGGAGAGTAGTGGCCAAGAAAAGGCTTGGTGCAGAGGAGCGTTTGCTCTGTGAAATTTCACAATGTCGCTATTCTGATATCAGAGAGAAAGATCTAGCTGACACTTTGATGTTGAGTTCAGCATATTTTGTACATAGTGCAGTATTTTCATCTCTTTTTTTTTACTTCTTTTCACAGGTGCAGTATTTCTTCAAGATTTTGGACGGATGAATGCAAACGAGAAAACACCTTTGTGTATTGAAAGACTTCACAGTTGTTCCATTTCTGTTTTATTGTTTCAGCCTTATGCAGATTAAATAAAGTGACAAGAGCAGACTCCTGACAAGTGTTTTGATCTTCAACATTGAATTAAGTATTTTCACACCAACTAAACATCTTATTACACGGGATACTGCATTGCCTCTGATATTCTAACTTTTGACCAGCGACTTTGGTATTGGATTCATACATTACACTTTGAAAAAAATGTACAACTGCATAAATATAAAATTCTTCCACCATGAAAATGGCTAAAACATTCAATAGTAAGTTGCATCACGTCATGTGATGTCTCCAGCAAAACAGATTTCAAAGCACTGAGTTGCCACTGTTTCCAGGAGGTGACAGTCTTCTAGGCTGGACCCACAAAGCTCTACACTATGAATTAAGAATGAACAGATGTAAGAGTATCAAACAGAAATGTCATCAAACCATGTTCTACAGCTAAGGTGAACAACAAAGAAAATGTATACAAACGTATCCTTCCACAGTCAACTCAAAAAAAAAAAAAAAAAAAAAAAAAAAGAGAAGATTCCATGGAGCGCAGTCATTTACTCATACATGGGCCTTAAAGGTTCAGAGTACCATGCTAGTATTTCAGTTAGTCAGAGCACATTAACACACACTCCACACACTCACATAAACTAATACACCTGCACACAGACACGAGCGCACGCTCACAAACCTTGGACCACTAAAGCTGATATAAGACAGAAGAGATTACGAGCCTAGACTACAGCACGGGACACTCCAAAAATATATAGAAACCACATTAGGATGAAATACTTTGGGGACAGAAACACAGCTCGCTACACGTCAGTAGTGGAATTGCAGTTTTACAGTAATAGATGAACGCATCCCATGGCTCAAGGAATATTTTCATTTACAGTAGAATAAATATTTGCTATTGCTACTCTTGTATTTTACATTCTAATCCTTGACAGACACACAGAAAAGCTAGTGTAAAGCACACGGATTAAGTGTAGGTCCTGTATATTATGAATGTTCAAAGACTAGTGGTGTTTTATCTGAACTCTTTTTTTTTTTTATTCTCTCTACATTTGATTTGTTTTCAAACTGAGAGTGCTCGGCATGGCTGAGGTCACGAGTTGACTGTGATTTTAACATCAAAACGTCCTTGATAGCGATCTTTCTCACTGTAATTAATGTTTGCTCCATATGCTTTGCACTCGATGCGCACCTCCTCGCCAATGGTGATGTTGGTAAACTGAATGGCCACCAAAGGCTGCAGGTATTGGGGCTGCAGCAGTTTGCCATAGTATGGGTAGTACTGAAGGGGAAAGCCGCCATTGAAGCCAAAGTACTTGATCTCTCCAATCTTGCCTTCATCCTCCTCTCTCTGCAAAGATAACGTACAGTTTAACAGCACTGGTACTACTGACAAATAATATAATAGCCTGTTTTACTGCTACACCATTAACAAATATCATGTTATTTAAGATACAATTCAAACAACAAACCTACCTTATTTTTGCAGAGAATGGGGATCAGGTTGGGCTGTGCTGTAGTCTGCAGAGCCTCTGGCAGTGTCTGGTTGTCAACAGGAGCCTGAAGAAAAGAAGAGACACTGGTTGAAGACTTAATATCCTGAGCGGGTGATTGGTGATGTTACGTTTAAATCTCTAAAATATGTTTGTTTTATTTTTAACAGTAAAACTGCTTGGTTGATTTAAGGAACAGCAAATTCCAATAACGAATTCAGGACATTGTAGTAATATAAAACATGTCTTTAAAATGAGAAGTTCTACTGTATAGTTAATGATTATTGAATAATTGCACTGTAATAAAGCCTTTATGGAATGTTTATATGGTTCTTATGGACATAGGACAGATAAGAGGATACAATGGAACATCAAATGTTCTTTATATTTAAGTATTTCATTGGAATCTGATCCACTAAAAAGCAGCATGTTGAAAATTAGAAGGATTTCTAAAAAATACAGTAGTGTAACTCATTACATCCAACAAGTCATTTGCAGCCGAGTGCATGAAAACCACACAGTGAACATTGAAAACCACAGAGTATTCATGCAGGCGCAATTCTTAACCAACATGCTAAATTTGTGACCAGAATAGATGAATTTCTGCTATTGGTTGAGTCAGAGTTAGGACTACCAGTCATGTTTTTGTCAAACCTCTCACTCAACAAGTCCTTCGTTTTATTTTTCAGGACTGGTCAAGTATCACTTGCTAATACAGAATGATTTTACTAATTGTTAAATGGCTGGCCAAATACTGAATCATATTTACCATTACCCCTTATGACAAAACGTTGCATTTATTACTGTGCAATAACATTGTAAAGGAGCAGTAAACCTACCCTTGGTCGGAAGTTAACGATCCTGTTGAGCTTGACGATAATGCACGGTTTTCCCTCGTTGAAGCCGTAAGCAGGCTCCACCCCTGAGCAGCTTTCCAGCCAAGACCTTTGGAAGCGGCAAGCTTTCCTCTGACCTGTCTCGCTCTCAACACTTCCACGGTCCTTGTACGACTGAGGCGTAACTGCAAAAGAAAAAAAAAAAATATATATATATATATATATAATTACAAATGACAAATATTCATTAGTGATCAATGCATAGTATGGCAGTCCTTGGGTCTTTATCTTATACTTGCCTCCACAATCTTCAAATTTATTTGTCTCCATCTGACGGTCTTCATCGTAAACTTTGAGGAAAGCATTCATGCTCTTGATGTACGGCTCATACGAACTTGGATCACTCCTACTGAAAGAAATTTCAGACTTCTCTGAGCGCGGGGTGTGTGACAGACCTGAAACACAGAAAAGTACTTTAATAGGAAAGTATTGATAGGGTCATAAGAGAGATATGACACGGATTTGTTGAGTTTGTGGAAATCAGTGACATTACTACAGTCTACACTGCATTTAATGAGAGACAGCGACAGACAGAGAGAGGGAGAGAGAGAGACTATTATCTTAAGACAACACACAATGTAGGGTCTTGGGGATTTCCTCAGATGGTCTCGCTAGCAGTAATTTTCCACAGACCTTGTGCCCAAGGCCTCAGTGAGGCGTGGCATGCAGGGAACATGATGGGTAAAAGGAGTAAAGTGAACGTGACAATTATTGACCCTTTTCCCCATTCTATCCCTGTATTTGTTGCTGCATATGTGAGCAGCGTACGATTTATTTGCACCACCGTGACGAGAGAATGAACATTTAGCCATTTAGTGGAGGCTTGTGAAAGTTCACCAATCCCCTGCCCCCACCCTTCCAGTCTCACGTGTGAATCTCTCACAATGGAAACTTTTAGCCCCAGAGTGAGAGGCGGGCTTGAGCTCTGAGAGAGAGAGAGAAAAAAAATCTAACTACACTCTGCTTCCTTTATCATGCCACTACTGGAAACTCACTTCAGCTCAAAGCGCTCCACACTCACTTTGCTGCCTCTGCCTGCTCTGTGGCTGCCAGCCGCCGTGGAAGGATGACAGACGCAGACGGCAGGCAAGCTGAACCCGGGCGTATGAAGCCAGTCATCTACAATGGCTGCTAAAAATACCGCTGAGGCTACAGCATGTGCTGTGCAAACAAGTACTGGCACAACAAGACAAGGTTGGGCACTTTGATTTGCGGCGTTTCCTGAGCTCGCAGCTGAAATTTCAAAAATGCCCCTGTTGTGAGTGTTTCAACAGAGTTGTTGTTCAAAAGATTACAGATTGCAGAGGGAAATTTTCTCTTTGCAAAAACAAGCTTAAAACCTCTCTTAGCTGTGAAAAAACTAAAACACTTTTTTTTTAAAGAGCTCCAAAGGTTGCCATGCGTGTTTCATGTAAACACATCGGCTGTGACACATAATCACAGCACACAAGAATCGTTTTAGTCACAAAGAGTGTAAAGCTGCAACAGTTCCCCTGTAGCCTGAGGGGGGAAACATTGACTGGCTGGGAGGAGTGAAGGACAAAATGGCTGAACCTATCTAAGGTCAGAAAGACTTCTGATAGAGTAGCTGCTTAAAGGCACACCCCAACAGTCACTTTCAACAGGCACAGCAAACAGCCACATAGCAACGTCATTAAAGGCCAAAACAAAACACCTAGCTAGGATTAACAGTGGTATTTTTCACCCCGGGGCTTTAAAATAACCGTGATATCTCTACAGCGGATCAGAGGAAGTAGGAAACAAAAAAAACAAAAAGTTGAAGAGTGTGTTTACCTGGGGGAGCGACTCGGTCCTGATAGGTGGGTTTGTAGCTGCTTAATGTGAGCAGCATCGCCTGAATGGTCCCGATGAAAATTCCAGCCAAGCATCCGTAGAATATCAAGTAGAACAAGGTGATTTTACCTACAGGGAGATGGAGGGGAGAGTAGATGTCAATTATGATGTCAGTTGTTTTAATGCAGCAGTAGAGACACAAGATCCTTTCAAATAAATGAGTTTCCGAAAAGGCGGCGACATCATTAAACGTGCTAATCTTCAAGAGGAGTGGAGAAAAAAAGAAAGAAAGAGGTTTAAGGTTGAGAAATTGCAATTACAAGATGAAGGGCTGCCACGCCATGAGGTATCTCTTCTCGTTTATTTGAAGCAATTTTCTGTCATACTGGGTGTTTTTTTTTCCTTTGGTATAATTTCAAATTTACTCAGATTATGAAACAGCAGGAGGGCCTCGGTTCCAGTACGACAGGATGAGTCACTAGTCGTTCCTGTCTGGGGCACAGGGGCCCTTCCCCCACCGCGTCACCACCCACAGCAGGTTCACCGTTCAACCCGCTCTCCTTGCTCAGCTCCACGTCGAGGCCTCACCTCGCCTGTCTTTGGATTTATTCATGCTAGACAGAAACTCCATTAGCATTTTTCGTTCCCCTACTTCCGCTAAGGTTCAGGTGGGGGGAAGGACACATCAGTGTTTTTAGTGTTTACACCACGACATGTGAAATGTACCAGCGCCGCAGTCTTGATTGGTGTGGAAATTACTTTTTTTGTTTCCTGAGAAGCAACTTCTAACTTCCGATGCTCAAATTAAACTTCACTTGTGTTTTTAATCCCCACTCAGCCACAACCCAGAAATAGCTTTACTTCCTCTTTTCACAGCCGAACCTTAACTTTAAACCTTTAGAGTAACGCGAATAGTTAATATATTTTATGTATTATCCTTAAATGTATATTTGTGTTTCTTCTAGCTACCTGAAACACCACAAATCATCCAACATCTAATCTCACTTCGACATTTAACCAGATCCTGGAGAAGCTATGACATCATAGGTGTTGTTATTTTTGGGTCCCTGAACACCGGCTGCACGAGCGCTCTGCCAGATCCTCGTCAATGTTCAGATCCCTGATGGATGCATTGTTGTTATGGCAAAAAAAAAAAAAAAAAAAAAAAAAATCAGCCCCTGCAAGACCAGTTTGGCAGCTCAACCAGCAGGTTTCAAACCCTAGAGCTTTATCTCTCGCTGCCGACCGTTGACTCGCCCTCTTCCCGTGCTGCTCTGATACCACAAGTTCCACACTTCACACAAACACACATACAAAACACGTGAACATTGTCACGCCGGCACATGCGATCAAGTGCAAGTACCCATTTATTTTACACAGAGATGCTGCACAAGTCTATATATGAGATGGAAGATTAACCTTTTCTGTGTATATATATATGTATATAAAAGAGTGCATACACATCAAATATCAACACTTGATTTTGGTCTTTCCAGAATGGCTACAGGTTGTCACAACGCTTGCTGCCAATGTAAGTGTGAGTTGAGCTGTTTTCTAATGAGCGTGTGCAATTGAAGCAGGACGGCTCCATGATGCACCTGTTGGGAGGGAAACCGTATACCGACTGGCTGCCATGTCGGGCTGTGACACTCGCGCCGATGGCTGCGTGGGATCAGTCATAAGCCCTGATTTTATAAGAATAGACCACCTCAGAAATAATATTTAATTTAAAAAATGAGTGACTAATAAAGCAAATCTTACAAATGCTGGTAGGATCGGGGCAAGTGTCAGGCTTTTGTAACATTTCTGTACATGGCACACATCTGTTTTTTTTTTTAATTCATACTCACAGCCACAAACAGAGATCAGGGAAGTTGGGGGGGGGGGGGGCAGGAGACGGGTTTGGTGAGGGGTGCAGGTTGGTGATGGGAATGGAAACAGCCTCGTGTGGAGACACAACTCAACAGTGTTGCCGCGACATGTAAATAGCACAGAAAGTGGCCTGGTGGCTGTTTGAATGGAGAGCACCTCCCCCACCAGACTGCTGCAGTGTGTGTGGAGGAGAAGAAGAAGAACAAGAAGACGACGGAACCTTTACTACTTCTTCATCCCCCCCCACATACAGGCTCTTTAAGCTGTAGCGTTCGTCCGTTCGACCGTCAAGACACGTCGAAAACGAACAAAACACACACACAAAAACGAGTCTCACGCTCTTCGTGTTATTCTCTCTCTTTGGAAAACTACAGATATTGAAATGTGTGACTTTTAAAGTGCTCCCATCGTCGTTTTTATTTATTTTTTTTAACCGAGCGGAGCTGGCGGAGCACGAGGCTTCCAGCGGCGGCAGCGGCGCGGGGGCGCAGACATACCTGTTGCGTTTTTTTTTCCGTGAAAAACCCCGCTCACTTTTAGTGAGTGCGCCACCGTTCGCTCTCTCTCTCTCTCTCACACACACACACACACACACACAACTAAACACGCCAGTAAGTCTGTAACAGACACACGACCGGTGAAAACCGCAACACTGGTGGCGTTAAGACGCTAAACACGTGTGCTAATTAAACAAATACATAGGAAATTAGCGCCATTAAGTTCGCTATAAACTGACCATAGCTCAGTTGTAACGAGGGCGACGCTACGGTAAAAAAAAAAAAAAATCACCGCCGTCTCTCCTTCGGACATTTTCTTTTTCTCGGAAAATAAAGTTTATTCAAGCTAGTATTCATATTTCTGTTTTTTTTTCTAATTCCAAGCTGAGTTATGCCTTCTTTCTTTCAGAGGAAGGAGAAAAAAAACCCTCCGAGATGGAGAGGGGCGGCCCTAGAGACATGTGAGTCGTGATCTGTTCACAGCACCATGTTTCCAGGGCCGGCGGTGTTTCACACACCACGGGAGGAGAAAAATGCCACTTATAATGTGTAAAACGCTTTAGTGGGGCTTATTGGGGACTATATAATGCTGCGTAGTTATCCTATCAAATCGACAGCCGCTGCTTAGCGCATTAAGCGAGCATTCGCCTCGTCTTAAAGTATTGAAAACAGTGTAAAACGATTACAGCTGGATTCATTAATCCTGTTTGAGTGAAGGAGGGGGGCAGTATCACCGGGCCTGCTCACAGCAGCCGGATCAGCGCTCCGGGTTATTAATGAGAGGAATAAAATATCTCTTCGAATCTTCTTGCCATGTCAAATATACAAAGAGGTGAACCCAGCGAGGCGGCAGAAACCCAACCCAACTTTCCCTGTTGGGTTCAAGTGAAAGTCCTCCCGGCCCAGCTCGCTGTCCTTCAAGATGACCTTTTCATAAAGGACGTTTCATTAATAAATCCTCCTCGCAGGGCTACGCCTTGAGCGGGCTAATCATGTCCTATTACAGCGTATTAACCATCAAAAACAAGTGTCATTTATGTCTAAATCATAGGTAAAACGAAAAAAAAAACACTCATTCCGTGAGTTAATTGATCTATATATAATAAGCCTGTTTTTCTGTGTTACAGTCGAGTCGTGTGGCTGTAACTCCAGTGGATCCGCGCTTCTCTTTATTCTGATTTAACTTCCCAACAGCCTCCATTGAAAAACCGGAGTCACGACGCAGCGTGTCAGAGCCGAGCTCTAACAGGTGCTGTCTGTTCGCCCAGGAAACGGAGAGGAGGAAAAAAAAGAGAGAGACAAACGAAAGCGACGAGTTTCTCCCGTGTTTCTTTTACACGGAGCAGCTTGTTAGTTCAGTGAATAAACAGGGAAAAATGGAGAAAACGGTACTTACACCAACTGACGCCTGTGCGCCCGAGAAACTCCTTCTTGTCTGAATTCCACACAAATTTCTGCCATCCGCCGTCGCTGTCTTTATTTCCAGACATATTAAACTCGGTAATATCCCCCTTTTATTTTTTTTTTCACGGGTTTACCTGCTTTCTCAACGTGTCGTGTAGTTTTTTTTTTCCTTCTATTAGCTCGACTGTTAACCGTCCTTCACAGGAAACGCGAAAGGACAGTTTCGTACCCGACTCCTCCAATTGTATCACAGACAATTTATCTCTCAGGGAAACCGGCTCCGCCCGCAAACTCCCGTAATAAGTTACCCAGCAGAAGAGGGAGGGCTGAGCCCAGCGAATCACAGCCCGCCGCCGCTTTTTGCGTAAGCCGCGAGTGAAAGAAAGGGGGGCTTGTGACCGTCAGGCTAACGTTAGCAGCGGCGGCGGCGGCGACGGTTCCTCACACTTTCGACGTACAGACGCCGAGTCTGCGGCCCAATTGGAACGAACTTCCGACGGTTGCTACGACGTTTTAAACGTTGCCGTTGTCACGGAAACCAGGCCGTAAGGCGCGCACCTTTTTACGTGACTGAAGTGTAAGGAAGACAAGCACGTGATGAAAAAAACTTTAGGGTTAAATGGGACAATGTCAAAACTGCCATGTTGTGTAGCCCTAACAACCTGATACCAGATATTTTATTTATGTTATAAAACATGTTTTAACAAGTTACAAACACACTGTCAACTAGGTGGGTTATATATTTAAAATTACCATTCTTTTTTTTTTTGGTTACATTTCAACATGTCCATAAAGCACACTTTCTGTAGTAACAACAAATGACACAAATGGACTTTTAAATGATAGGATATCTGATGAATGCTTCCTAAAACTGTATTTTAAAAAGTTTTGGGCTTTTTCTGCTTGTCACGATTTATCACTGATCCAAATACACTCTGAAAATCTTTTCCACCAATTAGATTCCAGCAGCTACTTCCATGCTTATTCAACCCCACATGCACAAAGCAGCTGATTGCAAGAAGTTTGAAGTATTCTTCTTATTATTTTTTTGTTGCTGTAATCAATTCTCCTGTTCATACTGACCATTATAATGGATCTACATTGTAAGTAATCACTGGTGCTTCCAGAAAGTTTCTGGATGGGGGTTGCCGAAAATCTGAACCTGTTTGTTTACTAAATATGCATAGACTAATACCTACCTTTTGAGTTCCACAACAATACTGTTTTATTTTGATACACATGTGTTATTGCCACTTATTGTTGTTCAAACAGGCTAGTTGTAGTTTTTTTTTTTCTTTTTTAAAAAGACAAATATACAGCTTTATTTTGAAGGAGTACATTAATTGTGAGGAACACACTTTCATATTTGCAAGCCTACTCAGGGGAGGGCTTGGAGGGAGAGTGGCTGGCTGCATTTGTTGGAGCGCGACGTCGAAGCTTGCCCTGTCCTCTCTAAAAGAAGGATTAACGCTGTTTCACACCGGTGCAGTGCGAAAATGTGGAAAAACACGCACATGGATTTACTGCATGCACAACTATGCACATAGGCGCTGCCGCATATTATCCACGACTTATCTGCGTTGATCCGTCTGAAAATGGATATACATATATGTGTCTATGGGGGGAAAACCCTTCTTGCAGCAGGTGGAGTGGACTTCTCTGATTGCACAGCAGAAGGGATCCTGGTGGTCTTCACTGCAAGTAGGTGCAATGTTGCCACAGGTTTCGGCTTCAGCTCTTATCATCATCATCATCATCATCATCATCTTCGTGTTAGTCTCATCTCAGCTGGTTTGGAAATGCCACATCACACGAAACTGGCGGTTCCATTGGTCAAGCGTATAGTTTCGCAGAAGGATTTCCACTGGACATTTTTCTTGCCGGACGTTCCGCTTCCATTATGAGGCATGAAATCATTTTTTATACATTTCCGTGTGGATAATACATAGGGAAATTTGCACTTGCTGTGAAATGGCTTTTAGTCACCCCCTCCATCCAGCACATTAGGAGACAACTCCTCGGTTTAAGGACTTTGCAATTGCCTAATAAATAAATGCTACCAACTGTAAAATTGCAAATGGGAGGAGGGGTGGCAAATGTATCAGGGTGGCACCTCTGTAAGTGAAGGGAGCCAAAATCGACAAGCCTCTTGTGCCAAAAAGTGTATTTAAAATATTGTGTTTGTGTAGGAAAAGTTACATCTAATATGAAACTACATCCATCCAAATGAGTCAAATTACATATTTTTTCAAAAGTACTCTCTCAACAGGGAAACACTGTCAGAGGAAAGAGGAAGGAAATCTGATCCTAAAACGACTCTATATGTGATAAATATCCACTCGGTATGGCAAACCTCTGACTGCTGAAGCCCCATATAAGCTGCAAATCAACTTTGAAGCACATAAGCCAATAAAGTCACAAGATGACTGCATGGACACTAGATTTTACCTCTGTCACTTAAAAGCACATTTGAAGGTAATATTTTAATAGCTTGTATGAACAGGAGGAATGATCACAGTGAGGAAAAAGCCTTTTCAGTGTTTATATGGGAATCTGGTTGACAGACTTTAACAATCATGAACCTGGCAACTGCTGCAAATGAGTGCAATTTGTTCACATGAAACTCACTTACCGCCATCTCAACCTGCAGCTGCTCTAGAAACGGACACTTTTCACAGTGTTGTTAAGGAAACATAAAACCCTTGAACATACGTGAATGATAGTTTGAGCACCTGAAAAGGTATTTTAATATGTCCGGGGGAACAGAGTGGAACATAATGATACACCAAACATATACACAATGCACTAAAAAAGAGGAACAGCTATGACTTGATAATAAAAGACCAATGCCAGCGCGCCTGCAAGATGTTTCATCATTACTTCCGCATAACAATGAAACATTATAGTGCTTCATAGTAATATTACATATATAAGGTTAGTAGAGTTCCTTTAATCCTGATTAAATGTGCTACTCTCTATATTAGGATCTGATACTCAATGGTGTCAGCTGTAACACCAAGTCCTGTGTCATTGCAGTTAGAAGGTCATTTACAACTTACACAAGTGCCGCCTCTGTGCTATGCTGCACCCTAAATTCTGACTGACACTCTTAAAATAAACTATTGTTATGTAGAAAGTCACATACACTATCTGATTGGCAACTAGTTTCTCCAGGATTATAGAGAAGAGGAAAGGTTAGATATAGTTTCACTTAAACACGTGAATCGAGAGCAGCTTTCCTAAGAGGAGCTTTGTTTACAGCTATTTTAAATGACTAAAGGTCAAGAAGAGGGTATTGATCATTAGTGATAGAGAGGTGATAATTAAGGCAAAGACTCCCTTAAGCATTCTAGACGCAGGCTTAAGACAGTTTGTTGTGTTAGTTTAAGAAACTGAAGATAGTTCAGGAAAGTTAATTAGAGAAAAGCACTCTAAAAATATACCATTTTTTTAAAGATGTTTCTAAGGCTCCTGCTTCCTGATATATCTTATTCATGCCAGTTGAGAGCAAAAATGATCACACACTTGACAGATTAAGATTTTTTTTCTCTGTATTTTACAGCTCCCTTACTCGGGTCTGTCTGGGCACATTCCCATTTAGTTAACATGTTCCAGCTTTTCAGAAACAAACCGTCGTATGGAAAATTACAAGAGAACTGAAAGTTTGGCGGGGCACAAGTTAAACAAGGAAGAGATGTGGAAATACAAAGTTCAAGTCAAAGTCAAAAGGACTTTTTTACTGTTTTGCATTCACGCGAAAGCATCAGTGCACACAGTAAACGGTAGCAAACAAACTGGACAACACATGCTTAAAGATATCCCTGAATAAAAGCACTTTAGTAAATAGGACAAAGTTGAGAAATGCTATGAAGTTCTCTGAATTCAACCTGTATTTTTAGCATTTAATTAACATCTGATGTTTGAAAGATCTGAAACGTCTTAAATTAGTAGGACAACGTTTGATGAGGTGCACTTTACTTTTTTCCTAGAGATATTTCTCAGTGACACTTGGTCATGAGTTACAAAATGAAGACACTGTCAGATGTTTACCCTTGGGATTGTGCAAGAAGGGCTGCACACCACTGACACACCACTGAGAGTTTCTCATGTAGAATATTCCACATTAGCTAGTTCCATACCCATAAACAAAGATATGAGTAATTGGAAATGACCAATGCACAGCAAGTCTCTTCTGTCACTATTTCCTTTTTTTGTTTCTACCTTAGTTGTTATATGGTCAGTTTATTCAGTCATCACTATGTCATAGAAAATGCTCACTAAGTTACATAGTTGGTTTAGAGGTTGAACCTGAAAAAGTTTAAGTTATGTTACTGATTTCAAATAACACAGATTTACTGAAGGGATGTGAAATACTTGCCAACCTTGATGCAACTAAACTGGTCCACTTCAAACCACTAAAAGGAACAAAGATACAGCTAAACTTCAATCTGTGACAGAACATTCTGTTCCTATGTTAGACACAATCACTCAGTAGAAGGCTGATAAAGAAAAAAGTTTGTTATTTTTTTAATTAGATTAGAGAAGCATAATCTGCTCTGCCAAATGATTTCATGACATTTACGATCATAAAACTCAACTTACCTCAGATTATATTTCTTACTCTTTAGTAAAGGTTGTTAAAACACAGCAGCAACTGTTGAACATGCTGTATATCTAGATTGAGGTTTTATTTCTGCTGCTGCGTAAAACAGCATCATTTGTAGTTCACTTGCTTGGGTTGTAATAGGACAATAACAGTGTCAGTTCCATAATTAGAAAGTTATCAGAAAGGTGCGACAGGACCTGTGGTCTGTTAATTAGAGTTTGTGTTTGTGTGTGTGTGTTTAGTAAAAGACAGTTAGTGTGATACATATATTATGTTTAGGAAATGACAAGAAAATACTGATAATGACGGGGCTCTATTTTGGCATTTTCCAAGTTTATATCTTCATTTCAGTGGTCTTTTTTTGATATTGATTTTCCATTCTTTAATAAAAAAAGCAGCTAGTTATACCTGTAGCAGCAATACAGTCTGCCTTCTCTCACACTCACTAAAATCTAAGTTCATCCCCTCGACATGACCTCTATGTTGTGACTGGTCTACCGCCCCTCAGAGGGGGTTGGCTAGAGAAACACGAGTCGAGTACAAGTAATCCACTCCTACACGGATCTGATGGTGTTTGCTAATACATTTTAGCTCCACATCAAATCTAGAGACATTTCAGATGGCAGCACCACTACAGAATGAGTGGGTGGTCTTGATTGATTGTTTTTTTCATAATAGGGCCCCTATAAGTGTTAGTTATTGTTAGTCTATCAAAACAATATTTGCTTCTATTCTGCAAAAGAACATCTCTCATTTAAATCCAACCTTTATTTTCAAAAGCCAAACCAGAACTTTAACTACTGACTTGTCAGTAGTTAAATCTTTTTTAGCCCTGAGTGAAGCAGCCAACGTTACGTACTGCTCTGTTTTCACACCATTATAAGTAAACAATGTAATACACTCCTTCGTACGACTATTGATTCTGGGGCGATAACATAGCAGCCCCACTGTTTGCATAGATCAAGGGTTTGCCAAGATTACCCGGAGGTGCGGCATTCTGAGATAGGTTGCGGATGGAATCTGGTATGCAGCGTGTGAGCTGGACTTGAGCTCGTCAACAATAGCGTGTCTATGCGGCGGGCCAGAGGGACGACGGCCTCCTGCACCGGCTCTCTGACAGCGCAAGCGGACGCATACCGACACGGTGCAAAACACCTCAGTTCAACACGATCTTTCATGCTCGGACGGGGATATGGCAAAGGAAGGGAGGGAACGAGACAGAGGACGAGGATATAAATACTGATCCCTTCTCGGCAGAGTTGAGAATTGAGGGGATTATTGAGACAAAAAAAAAACATAGCAGCAATGAATACATTTTGGGGGATGGAAATCACAGCAGGCCACATTTGCCTAAAAGTTACACTCATTCTGTTGACACAAATTTGAGTTCCACTCTAAGCTATTTTCTGCCTGTCATAGATACTTGAGCTTTTAAACCACAGAAAACATGGGAACAATAAGTATGACATGAATGAAGCTTGCATGGCATGTGGCCCCTATGTTTGGCATTGTCTAAAATAGTTTATTAAAAAGCTTAAACGCATCAGTTAGTCACACTGTAGCACTGGATAGCATGTTCCTCCACAGCACTGGAGTTTATTTTAGGCCTCTATTCATATCCAGCGTCCTGCTGCTGTAAATACTCACTAGAGCATCAAATTCATGGCTGACAAATGCATACTTTATTCCTGCTTGAATAACATTTACTAAAAACAACAGTGCCCAACTTTTTTCAGGATATATTCTCCATTTAATGTATTTATGACCCCTATTAAAAAGATTTATATTTCCAGTAGTGTGAAATTGGCTTTGGGCTGAGTGACTGAATGGTTTTACCAGGGTTTTTTGACACTAACTAAAATGGAGAATATCACAGTTTAAGTAATCTGGACCCCCAGAAAAACATGAGGAGATGGACTCATGGTGAACATCAGTTAACCTTGTTTAGTCATTCTTATGGATAGGAAGTAAAAAGTTGCAGAAACATGCAGGAGAGCAGCACCACCACAACATGTTTTCAAAAAAGAAGAATTTAGGTTTCAGGTTCCCTTGCAGGGAAATTCATTCTCTGCATCTGACTAGAAGCAGTAAGTCACTACAGTGCGGCACCTGAGGCCTGAGTCTAGTTGTTGAACCATTGCCTTGGTGCCCTGCCCTATGTTAGGCCTTTGTCTTTTGGTGGTGTGATGAAACTGGAGGACACGGCTGATACCCACACAAACACAGGTAGAACATGCAAACTCCACTCTGAGGGGATTCTGTATAGAACAGGGTTTAAATCTGGGACATGCTTTCTCGCTCTGTGTGCTACTAACCACTGAGTCACTGTGCTTCCCAACGCACCATATTCAGGAACATAAAACTGTCAGCCACTTGTGAGCAGATTTACATCATGTTCTCCTCCAAAATTTCTTGAGCGTGCTTCAAATTCATGGCTGGCAAATGCATAACTTTGAAGAAAGGACAAAGACAGAAAATCCAATAACATACAGCGTGTGTGTGTGTGTGTGTGTGTGTGTGTGTGTGTGTGTGTGTTGTAGTTAAGCTGAACTATGCATACATTTGAGCAGTGAAAGTCCTATTCACTACATTCACTACACTTTGAAAGAAGCCTGACTAAAAATGATAGCTTCCTGTGCAGAGCAGTGTTCATACAGGGCAGGTGTAGAAGATGAAGGCTGTAGTGGAAGTTCTAGAGTGTAGAGGGTGTCGGTGACGTGTAGCCTTTCACTAAATGCACATACCAAAGGTGCAAATGTTCTTGCTAGGCGGGTCTTCCTGTGGCTTAGAATGAATGTCATCTGAAGCATTTAGTTGCAAGAGGCGTCATTTAGTGACTCAGTACTTTTCCGGTGCTGTGTTCACACACAACCTCGTCTTTGTTTTTAAACCCTCAAAATAAATACCTTGCAGTTATGGCCAGGAAAAGTTGACGTGCACTTCTCATTTCGAGGATTATTCCAAAAGAGGCCTTTGCATATTTTCCTCCTCCATATGGCTCCTCTAAAGGTCAAGTTTTTGACCTTTGGGGTAGTCCTCTCCTGTTATGCTGATCATATACATCTATCTCTCTCTCTCTCTCTCTCTCTCTCTCTCTCTCTCTCTCTCTCTATATATATATATATATATATATATATATATATATATATATATATATATATATATATATAAACACAGTCTACAGTTGTGGTTGTATCATTTCATGTGTGATGGGGTTGAGATCTCATATAGATGTTGAGTACTTGTCCATTGTGCTAATGACAACAAAGTATTGCCTCTCACAATAATCATGCCCAAAACATGCATTTATTCAGCAGTGTTCTGTGTATTTTCTCCAGAAATTCACACTATTCATTTACAGAGACTGAGTCCGAGCAGGAACTGAGGGATGTTCGCTGTAGAGTGTGTGATGGAGAGTATGTCCTGCAGGGAGGATGGGGGAGCAGATATCTGAGTTGCATGGCAAAATCAATAAAGTGCACGTCACACAATTTTCCATAGAGTCACCAATGCCAAGAGGTCTTTGCAAGAAGAAAAAACCCTAATCTCTTTTCTCCAGTTCTGTTTTTATCCTAGATAATACCATTTGGATTGAAGCTCTGCTTCCCTACACACAGTCCAGCTCCACTTAACTTATTAACTTGTGGAGCAAGACTGAAATGTCATCGAATTTACTTGTGCTTTCAGTCTGATTCTGATCAACGTTGAACTGCAATGGTGCACTTTTGCCTGTTTAATCTCTATGAAAACTTTAATTGAAGATCAGAATTTAGCAGCATTATTTAGACAAATAGTTCACGTTATAGGTGTAAATTCCATAGTTCAATTTCATAAAAGCCTAAAACTTTTAGTTTATAGTTAGGATTCATGAAATGTTCCAAAATAACACAATAAGAGTTAACAAAATAGGTGCGGTGCCTGTAGGACATATGTATTCCTTTAGAAAAATGCAACACAACTACTGAGTACACCAGCTTTCATTCCTATGCTGACACCAATAAAAAGTAAAAGATGAAGATAGAATGTGTATAGTAGCCATGTGACACAACCTGGCACTGAACAGGATTGTCCTGTTTGATTGACATTGCAGGTGGTTGTTGAAATGTTGTTTTTAGAGAATCAACATAGATGTGGTGTTATGTGTCCTCGGTCAACCCTTGACTTCTGATCCTTTATTTGGCCTCCCATATGATAACTAACACTGTAACAGTGACTTCTGTTTACCGTAACAGACCAAAACCCAACAGCGTGAAACCAGCATATAAGTCTTCACGCACAAGTAACCATATGTTTGCTTAAAGTAAATGATTTGTAGTTTCAAGAACTGTACCCAAAACAAGTCAATTTTGTCATGCATATTGTGAGCAACTCTTTGAGAATCTGATTCTTATTCATTCTTCTAGTATTTAATGTATTTGATCAGTCTGCTGACTAATTCACATGACAAATAACAGAGGGATTACCTGAGAGTAATGGACTGTCATTACATTTGCTGATAGCACGCTGATAAGCACGCTGTCATTCCATCCACATGTATTGATAATCCTGTGGTGATTGTGTCATGAGGAGTCGCCCTCAGCAGCAGCAAATGTGTTGTCATGCAGCTCCATAACCGAGTCTCCTTCAGCATCCACTGACCTACTTGTAGTGGGGAAAATTAAAGTGCGTCAGGTGTGTAATTCGTAAAATGGAACAAGGTGCCGAGATGTTTTATAATGGAACTTGAATCAGCAGGTTTTGTTAATGTTTACATTCCATGCCAGCTGGGAGGATGCTGTGGATAATTTAAATGGTGATCTCACTTAACATGTGTATGCTAAAGCTCAAATTAAGTGTTATGTGTGGTAAAATAACATGCTTGGTAAATGACCTTAGACAGCTTCACCTTTGAAGTTGAAATCACACAGGTTTGATTTGAATTTCAAATATGCGACGAAACTAGAACTGAGCCCTGGGAGGAAAATACATGCAGATGATTAGTGAAAGAGCTTCTGTCTTCTAATTCCCTCAGAGTCATTTGAAGAACATCATGAGATTGAAAAAAAAAACAACATTAGCAGAGTCACCATTTCTGCACTCTCCTCCCCACTGTGTGATTCATGAAGCCTTCCAACTCATTCCTCTCTGCTGTGGATTAGATTACAGATGCCGTGCCCTTTTGTCAGGAGTTAATTACGCTACATAGGAAACAGTATACTCAACAAACATCATTAAAATGCTTTCAGATCATATTAATTCACTGTTGCCTAACCCAGATTAACCTGACTATCAGTCAGATTACACTTACTCTGATTAACTGGACTATCAGTGCTGCCTAACCCTGATTACCTGGACCTTTAGTCCAAACAATATAAAAGTTGCAAAACAAAACGTGAATACAAAAATTGTCTTTAATATCAATTCCTGTTCACCAGCAGGGGGATGGAAGCTGTCACCTATAGCTTAAAAGTGCTATATAAAACTAAAGCATTAAGCATTGTTATTCAAGCATTATTACTCACTGAAACGTGTTATGTGTATCCATGAAGTCTATAATGTTGATTGCATTTCCTTCTGAATAAAACATTTGCAAAGTTTATGATTTTAAACATTTTGAATCCTGCATTCAGCTCGTTGACGTCTTCTTCTCCCCTGCTTTGATTTCTATAAATGGACTAATGTCTTAAATTGCACCACAATCACTGCAATGGGAACTTGCATAAGATTCGTCACCCGCCACCGTGGGAAACGCCCACGCAGAGGCTTTAAACTTAGACGCTGCCCAAATAAGCGCCGTGTTATCCCCTAAAAATGGAAGAATATGCATACGTGCTGCAGTATCGTTATAACTTGTTTCCTTACACAAACACAGAGGACACATTTCAATTTCATAATAATAATAACTGAGATCATTGTCGGAAATGAGTTTGTTCCGTGCTCTGACCGCCCAACTTCCCAGTATCCATCGTCTGAGGAGACGAGACGTTATTGAGTTATTGAACTTTTTCCAAGCAGAACTAATACATTCACTCATTTGCCAATGACGGTGTTAAAACACAAGACGCCGCCGCTCTCATTATGACAAAATGATGGCGAGACGGGGACAGCGTGCCGTGCCTGTGCAATTTGTTTTGTCATTTCCGTTCCAGTGAGCGGGAAGCGGCACATAGAGGTGGGCCCGGCTCTTGTCAATTTCACAATCAAATCAGAAACGCGGTGCATATGTGTGCATCGTCTGCCAGATAACCTTGAAGCTCCAGGGAGGGAGGTTGCGGCATCAATATAGCCAAATAAATGAGAACAGGGCATCATGTGCCTGAAATACTTGGGGCGTGATTATTTTCCAGCTCCCCCATTAGCACAGCGAGGCTTATCTCTGCCTGCCTGGCTCACAAGAGCCACGACTCAGACACATCCTCCAAGCAACCGCAGCGCGTTCTCCTAATGAGGTTACAGCCTAAAGCAAAGCGATTTGTTTTGTAGACGTTATTGTGGTGGCCTTTTGGCTGGCCCCTTAATTTCATCAGTGAAGCACTATTAAACAGCAAAGGTCTTATGGGAAAATGGACCATGCTGAGGGACCTTCTGACATCCTCACAGTAGCGGTTGCGTAACCCCGCATACCAGGGATAGTTGTGTTTTTAGTAGTGAAGTGTCACGCTATTCATTCATAATTACTGAGCAGGAGATGTTGAATTGATTGATTTAATTCGGTTGGTTTGCATAAAAAAGGCGCTCTTCATTCATATTTTCAGAGATTATTATGTAATTCACGCTTTGAAGAGAGTTTATGCTGATTAAAATTCCAGCGATATGTTATCTTGTTTGGGTTTGGAAAGGATTAGTAAATGTTGACTTTGGGTAGTTTACGTTAAACTGTAACACAGTAACATGAGCCAATTAAAAACCTCTCTGCATATTGTAATTGAAAGATCCATGATCATATTGATTATATTTACATAATATTTTCATCCTTATTCTACCTTCAGACATCAGGTTTGGTTTTTTCTCATGCTTTGGGTGCTTTGCTTTTTTGTTTGGCCTAGACTTTTAAGGGGTTCAACCAACAATTTAATGACACACAAGAGACACATTTAGAAGGAGGAGAAGGAGAATGGTCAAACCCAGCAGCAGAGGCCAAGATCTCCTGACTTTTAGTTTCTGGTGTGGCTAAAAGTCTCTCAACTCAAATTCTTTCCCATAATGTATTGGTACTTTATGCCCTAATCAGAAAGAGTCGAGAGAACTGACAGGAAATGAGGACAGAGAATCAAAGTCAAGGCATTTTGCTTCACCCTGATCTCCCTCTCAGGGCTGTCTATCCTTATCTGCTCCCAAAGGATAGAAGCCACAATTCCTACAACTACTGTAAAGATCTATGTAACTTAAACATGAACATATGTCAAGACAATGTACAACTGGTGGGCAGAAACTAACCTTCATGTGTAAAAATCCCAGGGCCTCATGCATCTAACAAGCTCTAAACGATAAAAATATATCAACTTCTCAGATAGATATAACATAATAGATTTGACATGCTGAGAGGAAACCTATAAAACAGTTTTAAACTTCCTGTAATGTAAACAGGTTAGTGTTGTCTTCATAATCCTTGTATTCTTTTTTTTTTACCAATATGTCAATCATTTTTTTAAATTAAAGTGATGAGTAATAAGCACAGGACAAATCTGCCTGTTCATTACTTCTAATCTACTAATCAATTTGGTTCTTTTAGCAAAGCAAAAGTTCTGCACAAATGCTATACAAATGGTGCATTTGTGAACAACACCCAGGTTAGATGACAGAATGTTTGGCCTTTGATTTATGAACTAATCATATCTATTATCTATTGTCTATATCAGGGGAGTCACATACAGTACGATGCAATTATAATGGACCAGACCAGTTAAAATAAACCCATTCAAAAAAATAACTACATATTTCTCCTCTCTGTTATATGTAAAGAAATACATTATGAATATTTATACTAATAACTAACCTTCAATTTACAAAACAAGAGAGATGTCTTAAGAAAAAAAAATGCAGTTTCTAAAATATGTTATTCAGTTATTCCATAGTCCGTCTCCTGTTGCGTTTCAATTTAAAACATTTACTTACTTTTTGAGCATCAGGGGAAATTATAATAAATTAAATATTTTATCCATTGAGCCTAACAGATTTTCACTGACTTCACATTTCTGCAAAATAACAAGAACTAGTCCATTTTTGGACACATTTTGTACAATCATCCAGAGGGCTGGATTGGACCCCTTTAGTGGGCCAGTTCTGGCCCCTGGGCCACATGTTTGACACCACTGTTCTATTTTTAATGGTGTGGGAACTGTCAATACAGAAAGGAAATGGCTATTTAATGGAAGTGGAAATGGAACAGCATGCATCTCCTTGTATGGACTCATTTACATAAAGAAACACCCCCAGAAGGACAAATATGGGCGACTACATCCCTGTGAATGCCACAGTGGCCTTTTTGTGGATTTGTTCTTTACTGAAGTAGAAAAGGAGATGGATAAAGAATAAAAAATGAGGTCCTACTAGCAAGACTGATGGAAAGCATGATGTGGTGTTCTTCAAGATTTCCCTGCCAGATTATAGCACAAGTTCTCATATGAATAAGATCCCTATACCTAACTGAACTTTGCTGCAGAGCTGCACATGAGATCTCCACATGAATAAAAACTCTCTAAACTGAATGAAAACTCCACAAGTTGCTTGTACAAAGATAAATAAACGTGCGTAAAGAGTGGGTATTTAACAGATGATCAGATAAGGAATAGACTGCATTGAACTGCATTTGTATAGCATTGAGGTGCTCCATGTTTATATTTATATACATATATATACTTACTCTATATTATTTATTTCATATTTACTATATGTACAATAATTTCTGCCTATCATATTTAGATATAACAGATGCATGTTCAGCTGCAAACATGCTTTTGACAGACCTTTTAAAGTTATATTGCATGTGAAAATATACTTTAACAAAAGCATGTATTGTACTGTACATTTTTTCTTGATTAATAAAAAATGGTTGTAAAATCCGCTGACAAACATGAGGGTTTCTTTGTCTCGTAAGCGCTGATTTAAACACAAGACGTTATTGACAGGGGCTCTGCCTTCTCATGGTCTTTTGGTGATTCTCACACTTCTCTATTTGTTACAGTCAAACCTTTCACTTCATTTTAAACAGTGAGTCCTCTGTGCAGTGATTATTGACAAGCGGTGGCAGTTTCAGGCTGAATAAGGAGGCATGAAGAACTGCAAAGGAGTGTAAAAAGAGAATTTTATTATTTTCATAATGCGTTTCTTTAATGCGGTCGAGCTTCGTTTTTTTTCTGCTCGTGTAGAGACAGTTTCAAGATGTCCGCTTCGTAGACACATTTATGAATGGGATGCTATCTTCCTGGCAGCTGCTTACGTCTCTGATTTGAATACAAACCTCATTCTGGCCACGGGGACAGTGACAGTCTGTCCTGGTGCCGAGAGGCCAGAGCCGCTCTGACCAGCTCCGTGGGAAGGAGATGAGTGATCATCAGTGTGTCTGTGTTTGTTTATTTCCTATTAAAATGAACACAAATGCACATTTCAAACGGAGAATGTGAGGGTCACACCAGAATTAGATGAAAACAGGGTTCAACTTCTGTCTTGTAGGTAGGTTTAAGGATTTAATAAACTACATATATATTTAATGATTTTACAGGACATGCAATAACAGTTTGATATCGGACATGTTGGGTTTGAGAGAAGTAGGTGCTTAGGAGGCAGCAATGGTCTAATGTAAGTCAATGCCAAGTTGCTTTATCGGAAATGTAGGACCTTAAACCTACTCGATGAAAAAGGTGTCTTGACTTATGCTGGTTTGATTTTGACCATTATTCGTAAAACAGACTGATCTGAAATAAATTCATCTGACAGATTGACCCCAAATGCTCAACAATAGACCTGTTTCATGGCAACCGTATTGACATGAAACAGTAGGTACACACGGTCCCCGTGATATTAAATAAGATTCCAGAGTCAGGATGCTGCTATAGTTCATGTTGGCTCATTTTAAAAGGCTGTGCTACACTAAATGAATAAGAACCTTAGTTAGTGTCATTGGTAACACGTGTAGTTACCTACTATTTCATGTCAATACGGCTGCTGCAAAAAGTCCATAGTCTATAGTCCAAGAGGCTTCATGCTGTTGTCCTTTTAATGGGGTTGCTGTATGAAAGTATGAAAAATAATATTATGGGAGAAACAAAAACTTGACAGTTTTGATGTTCTAGTGCGTTTTCCCCATTTAATTTAAATATGTTGTCTATAGTCTCTCACAGTGGTCCCAAATTATACTAGCAGCTCACATAGTGTACGGTGACCTTTAAAGAGCCTGAGCGGTGTCCTGCCAGCCTCAGCGAGGAGCCGGCACCGTATGAAGGCTGCTGTTGGATACAAAGAAAAGCAGATGTGCTCTGTAGCTCCCAAATATTTACCTTGGAGAGGACGGCACGGCTCTGTCTAACATGTTGTTACCGTGACATTTTCAGATGCTTTACATACTAGTTCTCAACGCTAACTAGTTACAGTATATTATACAATGTTTACGCCTGCTGACCTCTGCGACATTGGTTTTAAATTAATTCAATTTATTTGTTTAGCCCAGAATCACAAATCACAGATTTGAACAGAAATGTAATGGATTTGGGTGTAAGTGGAGGATGCACAGGATCCATCATAGCTTCCAGGTTTCACCAGGACAGTATCGGACCCTCCAACATCTGTGGATCCCTCAGTGGCTGCACTGCAGCATGCTCTGTGGATGAGAAAACACAGGGCAGGACTTAATTTAAAATTGGCTGATTTAAAAGTACAATAGTGGATCATCAGTAGAAAAAGAAGCTCAGAGCATCTCATGAGGACCCGGCAGACTAATCGCAGCATAACTATGACTAGGCCAGCCAGGCCCTAACTATACGCTTCTTCCAACAGGGAAGTTTTTAACCTATTCTTAAATATAGGAACGGTGTCTGCCCCCTGGACTGAAACTGGAAGATGATTCCACAGGAGAGGAGCCTGGAAGTTGAAGGCTCTGCCTCCCGTTTTAAATTTAGAAATTTTGTGAACCTCCAAAATGATGTTGAGAATGTAAGTGCTTCCACCTTCCTTGATTGTGGAGTTTCTTGAATCAGACACATGTTTCTCAACCTATATCACTATAAAAACGTCCTTGTTTAAAACAAAAGTTAGAGCACAAAGATGTACTTGAACAAAGACGTTGTGTAAACTGGCCTCTGCCTCCACTTCGTGATCTTTTGTGAAGTGTGTGTGTGTGTCCCTCAGTCAGATCAAAGTATTGTGAATGAAGCCCTACATTCTCAAAGTGCCAACAGCACTGCTCTAAATAGAGATTTTAAAATAGACTGCCTATAAATACCGCTCAGTTCTGCTCCTTTTTATTTTTTAAAGATAACGTTTTTCGGGCATCGCCTTTATGGGACAGGAAACAAGTGTTGAGAGAAGGTATGACGTGCAACAAAGATCTCTGGTGTGAACCGAACCGGGGACGCTGCGGTTCCACGCCGTGTGCTGGAATCACTCAGCTGCGGCGCTCCTGGTTCTGCTCCACTTTGACTGTTGTGGAAGTCCTCGCGCAGTGACTCACAGCCTATTCCTGAACATTTGCCATTATTTATTTTTAGATGCTTTGAAGATGATCTCTCGCATGGGATCAAATTGTTAAGCACACGGTTAACAAATGAATTCTCTCCTCAGAGACAAAAGCCTTTGCCTTTATCATATCGTACTTCATGTTAAATATAATCATTTTTCACACACACAAGAGTTTTGCCCTTTTTTTGACCTTTTCCCTAAATAGGACCGGGGTCAGAAAAGACAAAACCAAGTCTTCCTTGAGTGATTATAAACATGTTCTGCTGTAGTATATTTAGATTTATTTTATTGTAAATATTATTCTGATGTAGATATAAACAGATATAAATAGTCTTTTAATGTGGAAAATCTATTTTTTCAGGACATCTAAATATAGCGATGCTCTAAACGAACATATTTACATGAGATGAGAACATTTTTCATCACATGGTATAGGTTGTCTTGAACACCTTATACATTTTTTTCATACTAAATATCACAACCTAGTCTCACACTAATATGTATATATATATTTCTTCATTTAAATGATATTCTTATTTTAATTATGTTTATTTGCATAATGTTTGAGTTTATATCATGAACTAATTCCTTATTTCATAATGGACTTCAGCACAGCTCTTCGTTTCTGTCCATAGTGAATAGGCAACAAATGAAACCTCTGAATCTAGAATCACATTTGAATAATTTAACTACATTAAAAAAGTCATAAATTCTGAAATCCATTAACCTACCAAGGGGTAATGGATTCAGTGTCAGTAAAAGGCCGAGGTTTCGGTCTGTTTCCACAAAAACGTGCAAAAAGTGAGACCTCATCGCTGCAGTAAATGCAGCAATGTCTCGCTCTTAAAGAACATATTAAATTGCCATAATCAATATTCTGAACCCATTTAACACCTTGAACTAGGACCTAATGTGGCTTTCATCGGGACATGGATTACGTAAGCATGACCAAGAGCAACATCTGCTCAATTTATTCTTAACACTGCAGCCCATAAATAAAATGAGCTAATTTTCTCACAAAGCCTAATTTGTCTGCCAGTCAGCTTTTACAGGAACAGTGTTTCACAGGAACAGGAGAAGCTGCTGGAACGTCTGGCTGCTCTATCCTGTGACACAGAGAGGAAAATTATTCTGCACTCATTCATTTGTGTCTGTATCTTTTCACACACTTTGATTTATTTATTTATTTATTGTATTTGGCAGCCATGTAAATTCTTGTAATGGATGTTTTTGTGCCCATTTATTTCCACCTTAATGTAGAGCTATAGGCGACGTATTGATGATTTGTTTTTTTAGCTTTTTAACAATGTGTTGATTTCAATTGATTTCAGGCAGGATAAAGAAAATGTTGGGTCATTATTTCTAGCTACCTACTGTCAATTTTGTTGGTGATTCAAGTTTTGTTTTATCACTTCACGAGTCGGTTAAAATGCTGTGAAAGGTTCTATAATGTTTCTGGCCAATTCAATTTTAAATAAAAAACTCTATAATCACATCTTAAATACTTGATAGCTGTTGTGATGGTTTTGGGTCAGTGTAGTTATGGAGTGAGATGGGTCAACATGTATGGGGTTTCACAAGCGCTTGTCATTTATTTTATGCATCTGCCTAAAAGAACTCCTGATTGTGGGTTGTAATACATGAACAAAACAGTTACCAGACTACAAACGTGCTCAGAAGTGTACGTACATCTGACCAGCACGGTGTTCGCTCTCAACTAAATCAAATTATAACAGATGCTGCTTCATGACGTCGCTGATAAGTGACACAAGCTAAAGGCAAATTTCATATATCTGCCTGTGCACTGTGAAGTAGCTTCTACATGACAGCAGCTGGAAATCTGAAGCTAACGCTACACGACTCAGCATCTAGGAAGACATGAAAGCCAAGGAAGAGAATTGGCGACAAATGTGAAATCAGACAGTTTAACGAAAGAAGCGTCTATAAGGATTAGGACGGTGTCAGACAGACAATTCCACCATGTTCCAGGTTGACATGTTAGAAAACCAAACCTAGCTAGATCAGCTATAGTTAGCAATCGCTAGTAAGTAACTCAGCATTACCATTTCCTGCATACAAATGCCATAAAAAACATGTCAGCACACAGACATTGGACAGTACTGTGTGTGCGACTGATTTAATAAAACACCAGTGACACAGAAATGCTGATAAATGGTTTATTATTACAGCTTTCAAGCTGTTCATGCGTGAAGCAGCCATGTTGTGTTCTGAACTTGGGCTTGTTGAGGTTGGTCGGACTTTCTGAGTCGAAAAGTTGATTTCAAGTTCCAAATGAAATTTAGAACCAGGGAAATCCACCTTCTGAGTACAACAGTAGGTAGGCACGTAGGTAGTAAGCTTGTTAGTCATACATCAGAATGTTTGTGTTTTACTACTGACTCATTCTCATGTTGGTCGATAACATCGTAAATAATAAAATCATTGATCCCCCACAAATATCATAATAATATTATTATGTGTGATCATTCCATCCAAAACAACCATTTAGCTATCGGCCTGTTGAGTGAAGCTATAAGGAGGATGAAGGCATCCTCAGGAGTCTAATAAAGTTTTACATATCTGAATGTTGCATATTCAAAATGTGTTTTAAGGTGCACCATTAACCACGACGAGACTTTGTTAATGCCTCAGTTCAGAGTCTACCTTAAAATGTGAGATTCAATTTTTGATTTGTCCCTCGAGCAAATTACACATCATCACTCCTGTTCCTGGATATGAAACATCTGGGCAGCAAAACAGCTTGGAAGAGTTTAATCTGAGGCAGCTGCATGGGCCGTATATAAAGGGCCAGCTGTCGGCGAACGCAGCAGACGCACTCATCCCCTCAACATGAGCCCCGCTCTGCTGCTGTTGGCGTTGTCCTGGCTCGCCGCGGCGGCGGCTCAGCCCTACGGCCATCACGACATGGCCGGTCTGTCTCATGACCATTACGACATGGGCTGGGTCAACGGCTACCGCCAGGGCTTCAACTTCCAGTGCCCCCACGGCGAGGTGCTGGTGGCCATCAGGAGCTACTTCAGCGAGCAGGAAGGCTCGGACCGGCTGTGGTCGTTCGAGTGCCAGCCCACGCATGAGGGGCTGGGGGAGCCTAGCGACTGCTGGTGGGACGACATCAACCGCGCCGGGATGGAGTGGTACGTCCTTTACGTTGTATGACTGTATGAGTCTGTGATAGGACACCTGTGTGTTGCATGTTTTAGTAAGAGAAAAGGGAGTGTTGCATGCATTTTATCGTATTAGGTGATAGATTCATTTGATCATCAACGTATATTTTCATTAATTCTCTTAGGTGACTAGTCTCTGGCATGTTGATACACATAATTTACTCTGATGAGATATAAATGTAATTTTTTCCTGTTAATATTAAAAACCAAAACAACATTGCACAAACTTCTTGGACAGACCATTCAACATCTGAGTCAGATTGAAACATGGCTGAAATCATGTTTGTTCCCCTCAATTTATCAATATAAAAGGTCTGGATTCTAGCATCCGAATGGAAAATTTATTGTAAACAAATATGAACGCCAGATAAGAGGCAAATGTTTCACACATTTTTGGGTTATTGTTTCAAATAACAGAAGGATGCACTGATCAAAGATCTCAATGCCTCTAACTAATGATTTCGTTATGCCCCTCCACCCTACTTTGACCAATAACAGAGGCTTAAATGTCACTATTAGCAGACAACAAGGGCCCATACGACGCCTGTGTGGGGGTTTGCTGCTGAAACTGTTGTATGAACAAAACCACTTTGTGGGAGGATGACCTAACGCCAAATGCACCAATGGAAGTCCCCAGACCTCCTTTGGATACAGATACAGATGCACCCAGAGGAAGTCATTGGTCTTTTCAACACCTGCAGGAAGCCTGTTGCGAAACATTTGCACCAGATAAACTAGTTCTTAGATTGAGATAACTTGTTCCTTGCTGTAACATGTTATCAGCAGAAAAAGAGTTGATGTAGTAATACAGTGTTTCAGGGATATGGAGACATAACAGATATGGTCTACAGTGAATGGTTTACCTGGTCAGGTAAACTTGTATCCTATATTTATTCCACTGCAATACTTCTTAAAAATAATTATTTATGACTTCAGTAAGAATTCCATTAATTGAATAAAATGATCTACCTATGCTAAAGGTTCCTTTTTTTTATCCAACTATTATCACCCGTGGCGTCCCAAAAGGGAGAACTCTGAATATTGTTGTTCATCAAGTCAAATGTACATATATTTGCTGATGATACAATAATTACCACAGTAGCTAATTAACATACTCTCCTGCATGAATTACAATCAAATTATATATTAAATGTGTCATCAAATGGGTATAAAACAATACATTTGTATTAAATGCATTTAAAACAAAAATATTATTACAAGTAAAAGGAAGAAATCAAAACCATGGTAATTACCATATGTCACTATTCAAATTAAAGAAATTAGGCAAGTCAAATTATCAGAAGCTAAAATCCAAACAGTCTCTAATAGACAGTTCCTATTAGAGATCTCTCTAAAAGAATGATGGAAATGGCAGGAATGTTTGGAGGATTTGCTAAGTTTTTATCTTAAGACATTCTTAAGGCCATACTATCTCATTGTCTAATCAGCAGTCACATTAATTATTGCCAGGCAGTGTGGGGCAGTTCAGAGAGATATAAGGACACTACAGCTCACATTAATCAAGATAGAAAGTTTTAAAGGTCCTTTGTTTTACACTATTTTCTGGGCTTTTTTTGGGTGATACCCCTAAACATTAGGCGACATAAGAGTTATTTAGTTACTGTACTGTGCTGTAATCTGTTTTACAACCTGCTACACAACAGCTTTTGGGGATTTTCCTGTTTTGCGGTTGTGTAAGTGACTCTGTGGAGGGGGTGCAGACGTGGCCCTTGATGATGCAATGGTGTGATGGCGGTCTGGTCTATATTACCTAACAGAGCCAGCTAGGTGAGCACATGTGTTTACATATTTAATTGCTTTTTTGTTTGGAGGAGCAACAGATGTTTCCTAACAGCCGATTTACACATTTACCAAGGTCTTCCCTATCCGAGACGTTTCAGAAGTTTTAATGGTTGCAAACAGGTTTTGTAAATCATTAGTTCAAACTGTTGTTACGAAGGATTTAAAATGGACTTCACACAAACTAACGGATCAATGAATTTACATTGGAATTTGATCAGAACGCCTGATAGCCTCCAAAACTTTTAACTGGTCTAAAGCAAACACTGTCAACAAGATTTTACCTCAAACTTTTACTGAGATAACAATATGAGTTCTATCCACTGTTTCCTCATTCAGAGGAATGACGCCAGGTTCTCCTGGGTCTGTATGAATCAAAATCTCACTCCAGAGCAGCCTCGGTTCCAGGGAACATAACTAACAGCAGTGAACTCTCCAACAGACTGCATCTACGGCCCTTCAGAGATCATACACTGTGTTTTATAAGCCACATGTTACCATGATTTCCAGAACTTTTGCAACAAGCCATTCATAAAAAAAAACAGTAAGAGCAGTCTATGCAATATGAATCTGCAATAGTCAGCCAGTGGCTGCATGAAAGTGGTTCATCTGCTGAAGAAGACTTGGATTGACCTTTCCAGTGCAAAATGAGAATCGTAGCCTAGCAGCTGTTTAGTAAACAGCAGCTTGAATCATGAATAACCAAAACTGGTTGCTTTGCGGGGTTGAAGAGCAGCGCTTAATTGTGTGCTCTTCAGATTTATTGTAAGTTAAGCTCGACTGCACCCAGCCCATTGATTCAAAGACAGTCGGCTCTCTGTCATTGCCACACCCGCCTCCCTTTATACTGGAGCTGAGACATTAGTCTGCAGGGAAACTGCCCTCACCAGCTCAATAGCTGAAGGCCGAGCCCATGTTGCCATGACACTGGCGGGCAGCAGCTCCCCGCTGCTTGGACCTCTCGGATGTGTTGTGGTGACACAAGGACGTGTATGGGCCATAAACAAACCAACAACACACCGGTATTTACAGGAAAAAACATCATGAATCACGTCTTGTTCAATATGTTGTTTTTTTTTTGGTGTTGCACTTTGTGAGAAATCTGTCAAATGTCATGTTTCAATGCTTTGAAAGCAGAGAATTGAAGAGCATCTGGAGCATTTGACGCGTTTGGGGTTTAGAGTTCAGCATCCTGACCCTAACCCGACCCGACGCATGACCTGTTGTCGTGACACGCAGGGTCAGGTTAAAGCTTCGCTGAGAAAGCAAGTCATCCACGTCCAGTGGTGTGTGTGTGTTATGGGTTGAAAGTAGATATGTTCATTTAGAGGCAAGAAGTGTGTCTCAGTACTTGGGGTTTCCCAAAGGACCTGATTTTGGAAATATTATTATGGTGGTCAATGGCAAGAGACAACTTATTTGATTTGTGTCATGAATTTAACTTTGGTATGAAACTTTTAAAGTTTGAGACGGTGCAAAAAATTAACTAAAAAGACCTCAAATCTGAAAAGATGTAGTTCTCATGAGCAGAACTGTCTTACACTTAATTTATAAAATAGGGACTACTTTTTTTTAGTGATATAAGTTTACAAAAATCATATGTGTGATTCACAGCACAATGCAAATAGGATCTGAATAAAACTTCTCTTTCATTAATGACCAAAATACAGAATTTCTCTCAAATAGATCATTAGGCTCCTTATAAATAAACAGAGCGTTAGCATTAGATTAGCCTGCTAAGCTAATTAACATTGGGTTAAATAAAGCACCTGCAAAATGGATCATTTTATGATCCCACATGATTTAAGGGTGCGTTGTTGCACTGTAGATACATGATAAAAACCTTTTCTCACAATTAATCTGTCCAAAAGTCTGTTCTGGGTTGAAACATTTTTGATTGCTGTTGTTTACCAGACACATTAATCAGGCTAATATTCAGAAACGGCTGAATAAATCTAATAATCAATAATAGCTCTATCATCAGTGAATGCTGATAGAAGATTTAACAATATATGTTCTTTTCTGGTGGGCTGACACATTCTTTATTTGCTGATTTGTATTTATGACTCTCACATGTCTTTGCAGGACTTCTACATGCAGCCGCAACGGCCTGGTAGCGGGCGTACAGAGCAAGTACTTTGAATCCGTCCTTGACCGGGAATGGCAGTTCTACTGCTGCTACTACAAACGCCGCTGTCCCTACTCCTGCATGTACGTTCTCACCAGGGAAACAGTTTTGGGGAAAATGCTCATTCGCTTTGTTTGCAGGCAGCTAAGCATAAAGCTGCAAGGCATGGATAAGTGTTGGCCTGGCTCCGCTCAACGGAATCCTCCACACACTCGCGAATTAATACATCATATTTTGTTTGTTTAATCTCATCGAGAAGCAGAGAGTAAAAATGTCAAGATGCAATTTCATGGTGGGTCAAGTGCCAGACTATTTCTGGGCCTGGACAGATTGTTGTAATTTGGGGCAGAGGCAGGCCAGCTGCTTCCATGTGAGCTGCACACACTTTCTGATTCAGGTGAACGGAAAGGTTGAGGTACACTGTATATTACACATATTTAACAGGTGAGAGAGAAGCATTGATAATCTAAATTATGCAAGAATGCATTGAAGTGCATTTTCTAAATATTCTGTTGATACAATAATACTCAACTCAAACCTTTTGGTTTTCCACAGGATGACCAATGACACTCCTGAAAACTTCAGAGAAGAGGGTGAGATGGTCATCCCCAGCTATGGCTACTTTATCCGAGGTGCCCAGACCACATTCTCTGGTGTGCTAAGGTTTGTTCTCCTGTCAACCTCTAATCCCAAACTGCAGCAGTTTGGATCTCAAAATTGTGGAAATGTTTTCATGACTAACCTAGAAGGAATGAACTAATGAAATAACAATATGATTCATGTTTTCGCACTGACAAGGTTTTTTTTTCTTGTGTTTGGTTTTCAGAGACCGACAGTGGAAGTACATCCTGTGCAGAATGACCAGATTTGATTGTGAATTTGAGAATTTATAAACATGTAAGCAGAAGTCTTTTGTAAACCTCTCCATAAGCGAAAAATATTTCCAACCTTTTTTTTGTCTTTTGGCATCTTAAAGTATGTGGGGTCACGTTTTAGACGCCTGTGAGTGTTTTTTTTCCTCTAATCTTCACACATGGTTCCATTTAAATAATTATTCAAATGATCCAGTATTTCAACAAAAATCTTCGATGACCCTTTGGTTGGGAACCACTGAACTAAACCAGCTAACATTATACGTCGAGCAGCTACAACAGTATCACGCTGCTGACACACTGACACTCCATATTAATAGTGTCATATTTAGTAATATATATATATCAGAGGGACAAAATTAGTACTTACACTTTGATACTTTCTACTACATTTTGCTGATGTTCTTTTACTAAAGTAGAATTTTTCATGCATGACTTTTCACTTGTATTTTTTCAGTATGCATTGCTACTTTTACCCAAGTAAAGGGTCTGAATAGAAGTAGCCTGGTCATATACCTGTATAGTAACGTTTATGGAATCAGTCTAGCATGCAGTATAACTGTGCATATAGAAGTAATTGCTAAATTAAATGTCAACACAGAAGGTCTGCTGGGAATTCGGGATACACCGGACACTCTGAACAACTCAAGTGTTTCCATTTAGTTTAAGGAGGAACTTACTGGAAGTCTTTTGGCCACGTGTGACAGCGGCTTTTCCAAAAAACAAATGTAATTACTTGATGCTGTGTGTTCACGCTGATGGAAAACACTGCGTCAGGCTCTGCTCTCTTTGTTTGGATCAAGTGACGCGAACACTTTCATGCGTCGTAAAAAGCGGCCAGCGAGCCGTGGAGTGTGACAGGTCGGGATGTTGTCCTGGAAGTTACGCAGGGAACCACCGTGTGTGTGTGTGTTGGAATCTCTTTCAGAATAACTGGCGGGCGGGAGCTTCACATGCGACGAAATGTGTCCCACACGCTCTCAGTTGCCTTTGGATCCCTGTTTTATTTAACTGTCTTGCTTGGCTTGTTAGGCGATTATGGCTATTGAATGAGGAGCTCATGATACTAAAAAGTATGAAGTAACAGAAGATTTATGGCAACTAAAATATCCATTGAAAGCTTTTTACTATTAAAGTGATTATTGAATTTAATCTGTTTTGAGTTTTATTTAAACCTATGACACCATTTGTCAATGAGAGCATGATCCTGATGATCTTTGAGATTTAATAAAAGATAAATGATTAAATAGATAAATGAATAACTGAATATATTAACAGCCTGGGGAAAAAGGTGTAATTTCACCATGTGTCCAGAGGGACAAAGAGGATGAACTCAGCCATGATGTTATCAGCAGCTCCTTTGGGTTTAACTCTATTGCCATAACACGAAGCTTCAAGACGGCTGGAAGTGTCTGACTTCAGAGGGATTACCATATCTACACTTAATCAGCTTGGTCCTCGTGTGATATTTTGTCAAAAATCTGAAGTGGGGGAACAATAATAAACAAACATACCTCATGAATATGCCTGGATATATCTGAACATAACGGCATTTTATTCTTGCATTTGCTCTTCATGTTAGAAGCAGTAACACCTTATAATAATAATAATCATAATCATTAATGAATTGTTAGTTGATAGTTTAATAAACGTTGCGGTTCATCAATGGTTGAAGATTGGTTTTTAAACCGTTTATAAACATTATCTGGATGTTTATTGTAATGCTGCAATTGATATTTATAATATTTTGTAAATGGTCATCTGCATCTACAAACTGATGATTCAGGTGGCCGGATTGCAATTGATGTTTATAAATCTTCACAATAGCTTAATAATTAGTTTATAAAGCATTTATAAACATTTTGCATGGCTATTATAAAGTTGCAGCTGATATTCATGCTAACTGTCCCCTGGCTGCAGGTTCATATTCAACAGGTAGATATGAGAATAGAATGCAAGTAAGTCTACTTTCCATAATTTGGAGCTATTCCTTTGAGAGAAGACAATTCATTTTCATATCTCATATCATATTTCTTATTTGTTTTGCTATGGAATCAGTTTTGGAAAAGAAGCCCAACTATATCTTATAATTTAAACTTCCATGTTGGCATTTTAGATGATGGAGATCTTGTGTTACCATAGCAAACCCATAAAAGTGAGTAGGTAGACACTGAGTCTGTGTTGCTTGTGTTTCCTGTTATAGCTCAGGCAGCAACCTATTCTGCTCTAACGTCCTCCATCACCCAACTCAATACATGGAGTGGTGTTGCTGTGATCTTTCGCAGGATAAAATGTGCAGCTACTTTGTTCTCACTCTCATTCCGCTTGCTTTGGACCGGGCGAGCGGCGTGTCTTTACCAGCTCAACTCTCCGACGCGCCGCTAAAACGCATTCAGAGTTAATGGAGTGAGCCGAGTGAAGGTCAGCGGTCTCACTGCACCGTCTTGCAAAGAGCTGGGGACCGGGCCAGTAGCTTTCAGCACTGTTTGTTTATGGCAACTGCTGTCTCGAGGCACTCGGCCAAACAACCGCGGCGAGACACAGCTGTCCCTCGAGCCAGTGGCCGATGGCGAGCCACACGCCTGCAGGGGCCTCCTGCCCTTAGAGGCTCACAGTCCCTGTGGTGGAAGCCTCCTTCCTGAGCTGGAAGACAAGGGGGGATATATTCCCCTGCCCTATCTTCTCCCTCCAACACATTTTCATTACAGCTGGATGAAAGACTATCCTTTCAGAAACAATATTCACACCGGCTGTAGGAGCCACAATGCTATTAAAGTCTCCTTCCTGCAATCACTTTTAGAATCTGCAGTCAGCCACCTTATAATTAAGAGCTAAATATACACGTGTGGTTGACGGAATACATTTCATGCATTCTTTAACAGAATGCATGAGGTACGTTAACTATTAAAGGGTGTTCATAACTGTAGCCCTGTTGTGCACATTTACAGGTCTATAGGTTAAACCTGGGGCTCTGCTGGAATATCTTTGCACGATTTACAGTTCAAAAAACATATTTGACTCATACTGAACCTTCATGCAGCCACTCGGTCGAACCCCTGTCTGAAACAGACCTTCCTGTCTCTTGGAAGCTGAGGCTTCCACCAGCAAACAAACAAGGATTCCAATACTTTCCGTCTATTTTACCTAAAAATGTTGAGATGAAATTTCATTCTGAAGTAGGAGAGTGAACAGTAGTGATAAACAAGGCCATGGCTGGGCATGCAGGAAAAAAATGTCACAAACAAAGGGTTCGGATCAGGTTGAAGCCCTGGTTTTTGACTTGCTGGATACCTCAAGGTCTTAAAAAACAGACATAATATATCTCTTTTTACATTTATGTATAGTATGTCAATCTAATGCATATTTAATTCATGGACCAAACACTAGTTCACAGTAGGTGAGGATGTTACAGTGTTAAGCAACTCATTGATATACAGTGGGGAAAATAAGTATTTGAACACCCTGCTATTTTGCTATTTCTCCCACTTAGAAATCATGGAGGGGTCTGAAATTTTCATCGTAGGTGCATGTCCACTGTGAGAGAGATAAACTAAAAAGAAAAATCCAGAAATCACAATGCATGATTTCTTTATGATTTATTTGTGTGATACAGCAGCAAATAAGTATTTGAACACCTGAGAAAATGAATGTGTAATCTGTAATGTTTGCTATTACAGAGGTCAAACGTTTCCTGTAGTTTTTCACCAGGTCTGCACATACTGCAGGAGGGATCCTGGCCCACTCCTCCACACAGATCTTCTCTAGATCAGTCAGGTTTCTGGGCTGTCGCTGAGAAACACGGAGTTTGAGCTCCCTCCAAAGATTTTCGATTGGGTTCAGGTCTGGAGACTGGCTGGGCCATGCTAGAACCTTGATATGCTTCTTACGGAGCCAGTCCTTGGTTTTCCTGGCTGTGTGCTTTGGGTCGTTGTCGTGTTGGAAGACCCAGCCACGACCCATCTTCAATGCTCTGACTGAGGGAAGGAGGTTGTTCCCCAAAATCTCACAATACACAGCCCCAGTCATCCTCTCTTTAATGCAGTGCACTCGTCCTGTCCCATGTGCAGAAAAACACCCCCAAAGCATGATGCTACCACCCCCATGCTTCACAGTAGGGATGGTGTTCTTCGGATTGTTTTCTTTTTAGTTTATCTCTCTCACAGTGGACATGCACCTACGATGAACATTTCAGACCCCTCCATGATTTCTAAGTGGGAGAAATAGCAAAATAGCAGGGTGTTCAAATACTTATTTTCCCCACTGTACATCTAAACAAACATTGAATATTAATGGAAAACATTCAATTTAAAGTGCATAAAAATAAATGAACCACTTTCATATTCTATTATGTTAAATAAACTCCATAGTAATGATCATTATTTGCGATACTGACTACAGAGCACCCGCAGTTACCAGTGAGATGTAAAAAGCGCTTCACCACAAGAGCACTCCGCCATAATGCCTCTTTAATCAAATACCAATCATGTCTAAATAGAAAAGAGAGCATGGGATCTACTCCCAGTCAATCCTCGAGTATTTCTTATTCTCCTCTCAGAAGCTGAAGCCAGCTGGAGCAGTAAATGCCCAAGTTCATTATTTGGGATCCTGCGAGGCTTCTGTTCAGCAAGAGCTGAGAATAAGACAAACACAGATTCTCACAATAACTGGGCAGTGGCATTCACACGGAAAATCCTTTCTAAAATTAATTCGCTCCAATAGAAGTTTGTTCAGTGGTCTCAAAGTCTGGGAAAATGCATGTTCCTCTACCACTTCCAGAATGATACTTGTTTCATAAAATCATGCATAAAGCTGCAGACACTCGCCACAGAGGGAAAACCGGTGTGTATAATTAGGAGGCACAATGGGTGATCAATCACATTCTAGTGGAGGTGACAATGACAAACACCTGGTCTCTTCAATCTGGGCACAAATAACACAGCTTACCATGGAGTCACACACAACGAATGTGCAGTTTGGTGTGTAGGTGGAACACACGTCCTGACCATGTCTGTGCATTTTAAACTTTTTGCAAGTCATGTTAATGCTGCTTTTCTAACCTCATAATTTTATACTAAATAGTTTTAGGTTTAGTGGTTTCTGAGGGTTTAAATGTTCTATGCCCTATTTTATATTTAAAAAAATGAAAGTTATCATACATAGGTTATCTTTTATCACAATTCATTCATCATTTAATACATCATCATCATACATCCACATTATTTTCATTATTCACTCTTGCAATATTAATTTCTCTCTTTTTTTTACATCCAGTGATAGACAGAAAGAAAAATACATTAAAATAAGACATCTAGGTAAGAAATTGTGAAGATAATAATTAAAACAAATAATAATATACCAATACGACTACTTCTAATTATAATAATGATATTATTATTATTGAGACGATTCAAATAAAAACAAAAATGTATTTTATCAACCTACTCCCACCTATGTGAAGGTCTGTATACTCTATCTAGATATATTCAAGTTATCTGACTAAAATGCCTGCTGGTCCCAGGAAATTGATTGGTACATCACCTGTGTTAAAACAATTTGCCGTATATACTGCACACAATATAAAAGTGTAATGTTGCACCTGCAGCATCACCCATGATCATTAAGTTGACCTTTTGGGTCTTTTTCTCATGGCTGTACGAACCGGCGGTGCAGTTACAGCCATATGTTTACTATTCCCTCGAGGCTATTTGAGGATCAATATTTGCATACACTTTTGTATATACTCACCATCGTTCTTTACGTCTCTCTGAAAGCTAAAGACAAGACAATTATGTGGTATGGTGATTCCTTTTCGTGAAAGGTGCATTATCAGTTGATCACTTGGATTCTGCGAGTACAGAAAGTTACTAATGAGCTCATGAGTGACTATGTATAATTGAATTAATTAGTGTTCTTAAAATGCATTAAACTGCATACATTTATACTATAGTCTTAAAGAATTTCCCAGGGGTGCATGCCCGCAACCCCCCCCCGCTGCGGCTGGGACACACGACCCTGTAGTAAAGCATTTATTATTTTAGGGCTCCACCAGTGGTATTAATAGACCTGGATACAGTGCCAGTGCTGCTGCCAGTTTCTCACAGTGGCCTTTTATTGCAGCAAAAACAATGTCCTGTGGCAAACAAAAAGCATTTTTCCCATAGAACCCCATTACAAAAGAAACATACGTCGAAGTGTTGACACCTCCATTAGTGAAATATTGATCATTTATTACTCTTGGCATAAAGAGTTTTTAATCCATGAATGTTTTGTATTTGTAAACCAACCCAGAGGCCATAAAAGCGTAATAAAGTAGACAATGTCATTTTGAATGGGTGAACACAGCCAGTGGGAAACACTATTGGACATATTTATTGGGAATTTCAGACTTTTTTATGTTCATGCGTTTCATTAGAATAATGAATAGACATCTTTGAGTCTGTTATATGGTTAGGGTTAAAATGAATTAGGATCATCATTGCGTTAGCATGCTAATGTTGCATTGCTGTAGGCGCTAGCCTTAGAATAAAAAAGATACACTACATTGTTTTTAATGGACTGTACATATACAACATCATGATTAATTATAATGGCCTAATTTTGCATTAAGGCAAGCATTGGTGCAAACCATTAAAACATTCCTGATGGAAGACCAGCATTAATAACGCTTATTATTACACTGCAGGAATGTTATCATTCTGCATAAAATCATGTCTTTTGCTGATCTCACACTAAATAATTTGTCTCCCAAATAAAAAAAATATATTTTTTTTAAATGCAGATTTGACAGAAATGCTTTTTCTTCTCTTCTCCCTGCTCACAGCGAGTTAAGAAGCGCGAAGGGGCTGATCCTGGATGTGGGCAGGGACAGGCCCAGCGAGGCTGCACCATGGAGTGTGACCCTGACCCAGCCCTGGGGCTGCACAGATAGCCTGTTTGTTTTAGGGAGCCTCTGCCTGCTCGCGCTGCTCTCACTTGAGGACAAAAACAGCTGCCTCTTTTCATGTCTGACAACAAGGGGCGCGGTGCGGGGGTAGCTGCTCGCCTGAAAACTCACTTTCACCGACTCTCCGTCCGTTAAAAACCCGGTTGTACCTGCCCGCTCTGAGACCGTCCCGTCTCTCAGCGTTTTACCCGGAACATCTGAGAGCCTGAGATTTGTGCCTCAGCCCCCAGTTCAAGTGAGGTGACTGGAATTGAACTCGCAGCACTTGCAGAATTACAAAGTGACAGTCGAAACAGTGCCCTCAGTCCTCAGGCCTCGATGAAAGGACGATTTATTTGGGGAAAAAGTAATTTAATTTAAATCATTGACCACAAATATCTGCCTCATATGCATAAGTTATAACATATGGCCTTTGTTTTTTTGAGTTAACCGATTTTTTTTAACGACTGGATTGAGGCTTTTAATTGGTTTTGCTCACATATTGGTACGGTCTGTACGCTATAACTCTCTCCGGTCATTTTTGGTGGTGTGAGATCAGCAAACATGGAGATTGTCGTCCATGGGAGGGACGTGCCAGCACACACATGATTAGTGCGGAGTGTGTCCCAGCTGTGATTCAACGCTTCTCCGGCGGATAACGTGATTTATAGTCACTAACGAGGACATGGATTTGACTGGAGAGAACCTCCTATTCATGATTACTGAAGAGTCTCTTTGGCATTTTCCCAAAAAGAGTTCAATCACGTCTCACTGCGTCTCAGCTGATTTTTCACTATTCACAGACGACTCACCCTCTGTCTATTAAAAGTATTTTTTTGGGGGGGGGGGGGGAATAAACATAATCAATAATCTGATGAGAATCTTCTGCTTCCCAAACGTTGCTGTTCCCAGTCGCAGGCTCCTGGGAAGGATCCTTTGCATCGAGGCCTCAGGAGGGAGCGCTGCACCCCTGTTTACACAGTCAACTCGTGCTCGTCCCGTGATCACAAAATTATGGTGTCGGATAATAGAAGCTAGTTGAGATTTAAAGTTAAGAATAACAGCTTACCCCTCCGGGTCCGCGGAGCGAAAAAAAAAAAAAGTTTGTAAGTTGGGAGGCAGCCAATGCATTGTGGGAACGGGCTGTGTAAGGTGAGCCCAGTGACCTACTGGTTCCCAGCCTTCCCTTTGGCTTTCTCACTTTCTCTACTTGCGGCGTACCTCTAGACAAAAGCGTCATTATTGCTCTTGGATTCTTCACTTTGTAGTGAAACGGCACAGAATAAATTAGACGGTTGGTGTTTTCCCGTCTTTCAAATTACACCGAAAATATTCCCGGAAAGCTGGTTTTGTCTCCCTCATTAGCTGCGACGATCTCGTGGCTGCGTTTCCTAGAAGCCCGAGGACGAAACAAATGCTGCCAAAGAGAGCAAAGTCTCTGTTTTTAGAAGGTGTCAGACCTTATAAACTGGATGTCCCTCCGGGTGAAAGGTCAGCGCTTTGAGTGTAAAAGATGTACTGAGACTTGTCAGCGTGTTAATCTGTCTGTTGGCCGGAGGCCCGAGCAGAGAGAAGAGCAAGACTCTAACAGTATTGTGTTACACAAAACAGGCACTTCTCACACCACCGAGCACATGCTTGTGTCTAGTTGTGCGGAGCCCAACCGTGACCCGGAGTTTGGATACGCTCCCAGAGTTTCTGAGAATATAGAAAATACATCACAGAGTGCAGGATGCAGTTTTACATTCCTGTCATGACAACTTTTTGTATGCTTGACCTAATGAAGTCACAAATGGGCATGGGAAGCAGGATTTCTAATTGGCTTGACGGCTAACGAGACTTTTAAAAGAGCCACTACACAGATTTTACATACAGGATCATTTTCTAGTCATGGAGGGAGGGAACATGTGAACTGGTTTATGGGAATCACAGGATCCATATGAAAACTTTGACAGATCACATTTGCCCCAATGGGCTTTACAGTTTGTACAAAAGCAACACAACATCCCCTGTCCTTAGACCCTCACATCGAACAAGGTAAAACTCCCTAAAAAACCCCTTTAACATTTTAAAACAGACTCTACAGTTCAGCAAAAGTTGCACTGACTCGAGTTATTGAGTTTTCCTCCGGTACCATTTCTTCTCCCCAATCGTGAATTTTGAACAATTAAAATCAGTGTTTTTACGCCTCATGACTTCCACACTAACGAATAGCTTATCTTCTCATCTGGGCTTTTCTCCCACAACAATCAGGATTTGTTGTGCTCCTAGAGTACAGGAAGTTTTAAGGCTTGTGGAGGAATAAGCTCACCGGCCGTATTATGGTCGCTTTGCTGCGAGTGCCCGCTAAACGTCGGCCGTTCTCGGCCAGCCAGACAACAAAGCACTGAAGGATAAGCGAGTGGTGACATAAGCAGGGCCGTGATTGTGAGCTCTTACATCATCCACAGCCATTCAGGGCCTCTGCAAAGCTCGGTTTCCTTGACACGTTGTCCTGATTGCCGGTGACGTCTACGTCTTGTAGACTTTCCGCCCCTCTGATCAACACCACTGGCATCACGCCGCCGCATGTGAAAAGATTAATGACACAAAAACTTTCTCTCGCACCTCTGTTGAAAACCTGAAGCTAAATTTAATCCACACGTCTGTCCACATCTTCCCCCTCTGGCATATTTACTGCTGGCGCAGAGATCCTCCTCGGGCTGTGTGTAATGGAAAAGTACTCGGCCGCCTGAGGAGCCATCTCAAGCTTTCTATCACTGCGTCTGGCCTTGGACACAGAAAAAGCAAGACAATGAAAGATAAGGCAGTCTCCTCCAGTCCAGTCCCCCAGCTGCGATTGTCCTCTGACAGACACCTTTATCTCTCCCAGTAGTCTGGGTCAGACACGACCGTCCTGGCTGCGTTTAATCTGCAGCACAGAGCCATTAGTGTAACAGGACGAGGAGGAGATCCCAAATCTAGATTGTGAAATGTAGACCTCAGCCCAATAATATTCTTTAAGCAAGTTTATCAACTGTTCCACGTGTGAATGGAGTGGGAAGATGTTCCTATTTGCATCCATAAGCAGAAAGGCATCGCTATTACAAGAGAGGCCTTTGTTTTACATTGCAGGTCACAACAAGGCAGTTAATTAAAACTGTCACTAATAGTGTTAAAAGTCAGATGTTCACTGTTGTCTTGCTTTATCTAATCAAAAGTTTGTATATTTTATCAAAAAAAATACCCATACACATATCATAACCATTTGATTCATTTGGTTATGATAGGTGTAGTTAAACCGTCGACAGATAGATATGATGATTTGATTGAGTGCAAACAGAATCATCAGAATGAATGGAACAGAGGTCTTTTAACAAAATATTTAATCAAATATTGTAAAGAAGTACAAATAGTGCAGCACAGCGTTGCTTTTTTTTATCAGGACAGATTAACAAGACCAGTGTTTCTAGGATTGAGACAGAAAAGGTTATTCATTATACAATTATTTCTCCGATGGTAAATTTAAATGAAAAATATGCAAAAATTGTGCTGTAATTGTGCATTTAATAGTAGGATTTTTTTTTACTACTGAACAGTAATCATGCAAGCTAATTTTACATTTTTTTATCTACTTGTTTGACTTTGACTTGACTTTTTTGTCCAAGAAGCGCTTTGGGTAAACCATTTTATGTGTTCAAGAGGCTTTTATTCAAGTAGAGATTATGTGAAATTTACAATGCCTGGGAGAACCTGATTATTTTCTATCAAGGTCATAAAACAGAATTTAAAGTTTTGCACTTGGAAATTCCCTGTGTACAGTCAATACTGGCTCGCTTAAGGTGAAAGTGGAAAAAGATTCAACAGCAAATACACAACCGAACCCACCATATGGGTAATAGGGGCTCTGATCAGTACGATTTCTCCACAACGCCAGAGGCCATTTTTACTCCCTGTCGTTTCAAGGTTAGTGAATGAGCAGAGCGTGAGTGTGAACCGTTTCATTTGACGTATGCCTGTATGTCATGTGAGGTGAACAGAATGCGTGAAAAATGTATTTTCTTTACAACCACCTTGTCGTTAATGAAATCATGAAGCAACTGATAGTGATAGTAGCGGCCTATTTATGGCAATGTAACACTGTGGTGAGAGAATTTAAACTTCTATTTTGAGAGTTTATCATAGCACAATTTCCCCTTTCATGCTCCCTATGAAGTCAATGATAAGGGCACTTAAGTTGTAACATGACGGCTATGGTACAGTTTTACTCAACTTGTTTTTTAAATCAAAGGCTTCATGATTCAGTTGGTGTAGTAGGTCCTGTTTTCATTTTACTTAAAGGACAGGAGCGTCTACATTTCATATGGTAGTTTTGAGTCTGCATGTGTCAAGACAAGACTCAACGCCTGGACTCAGAGAATTTAGCAGAAAACCTCAAGTCCGCACGGACACATGAAGAAGAGCTAAAATAAAACTAAAAATAATACAAGACAAACCTTACAGTGTGACAGCAGGAATAAAAACATACTCACTATGGATCAGTCCCTGGGCAACTTCTTTCTAATTAATAACTGGTCCCACTTCATCATATCATCCTAAGGAAAAAACGTAGCTTAACATTCATATATTCATATATGCTGATGATATACAGTTGTACATTTCAGTGTCCTTTTCTGTTAACAAACCAATCAACATTTTTTAAAGCTGAATACAGACAAAAATGAGACACTCTTAACTGGTCATAAAGGTCAGTGAAAGGACCTTCCACTTTTTGAAAACTGATCTCAATGCTAAAACCACATGCCCTATATTACCAGAACAGTTTTTATGATTTGGATCATATACTAATTCACAATTAACCGGTTCATGCATTCATCTCCAGCAGGTTAGACTACTGTAAGTACAGTAAAACAACTCCAGCTCATTCACTAGGCAGCATTCTAACACTGTATTACTCCCTCACTGACACCACTTAATTGATGCTCAATACTGTGGAGAATCACCTTCAAATGGTGCTAATAGTGCATGAAAGTGTGTGGGGGGTTTGGCTCCTCCGTGCATTTTGTTTCTCACTGATTATATCCCATTCAGGCCTCTCATGCATCGGGTCTTCAATCTGTATCCAGAAGAGGTCCAGGTCCAGTGAGGGTACCTTCAGTTACTTTGATTTATGATTAATTACTGTGTGTGTGAGTGTGTATATCCACAAGGTAATACTTGTTTATTATATGTTCTTTTACATGTGTGGTAGTGTTTCGATTGTGCTGATGTGTTGGGGGTTTTAAATTGTGTTGTGATGAGTGTGCTTCATCGATTCAGTTTCTGCATTTTTAATTCTACTCATGCATCATGAATGCATTCGGATTTGAAAAGAAAAAGGCTCCGTATGGGAAATCAAACACCTGTGTATCAAAAAAACCCATCTATCTATCAAAGGGGGAAACTTTCAGACCAGACAAAGACGAGTTCCACAAGTAATCACACACGCTCATCAAAGTCTAAACGAGATGAAAGAACACAAACTGCACAGAAATGGAGCAGTTCAGTGATCAGTAGAGGACAGGAAAATGGGTTTTGGAGACAGATTTTCCACCTGAAGCATAAGTCTGCTGCAGCTACAGATCAGCAACCACAATCAACAAGACCCGATGAAGGCCACGTGCAACAGCAAACCGTCATGTTTTAATTTTGGCATTTCAGGATCAACATCACTGGTGAATACGTACTTCACTGCTGCCAAGTGCCTGGTGTAGGCGAGCTGGATAAAACTGGATGACACAAATCGCTCGGACGAAATTGGAGCGGAGCAGAAACAAAACCACAGGGCTGAAAATGCAGTGATGTTAAACGCTTTAACAATGTGCTCAATGCTACAACAGTGCTAGTAGGCATGTATTTTCTTACATGTATATTGTTTCCAGTCTTTAATGCAAAGCTAAGCTATCATCTGTTGCATGAGATTGATCTCCTTGTCTAACTCCCACCTTTAGATCCAATAGGCAACTTGTAGCTTTTAGTACAGCTGCTGTTTTGGCCGCTGTGGATTTTCCTCCTCTTTGCATATGCCTGAAAGCCTTGCCTCAGAAGGGCATATTTTATAAGCTGCCTGAGAGCATGTCTTTTTTTTTTACCTGTCTGGAACAGATACCAGCCTCCCTGTTTGAGTCATGAACACCTTTTGTCTCTGTAGCAGCAAACCTGGACAAAACCAAACAATAGCCTGCCTCTAGAGAGGAGGAAATGAGACGGAGCAAATACCGCGAACAGACGGAAATGACAAGAAGTCGAGTGACGGCGCACACCCACGGCTTTGTTGGGAAATAAATACGAGCGCGATGTGATTGGATTCAACATTCAAGCCACTTGTGGCACTCCGGTGAACCTCAACCGATGGTAGGACGAGCAAACAAATGTCCTCCGACACAGAAACACACTGACAGGATGCAAATAATCCTTTTTCCCAGCATTCGTACGAACACTGTGGCACGTGTTGAGGAGGCTGCCAGCCGCAACTGAGAATAAACATATTAAATCACTGCCGCTCAGGAGAGAGGAGCGAGTATATTAAATCTGCTCTGTATGTGGAGTTAAAGAAGACAGGCCAACACAAGTGGAGGGCCTGGAATAATCAAATAGCCCACTTGTATTGTTTTTCTTTGTAGGGAGGAGGCTTTAGGCTCTTCAGTCTCAGTCCTGTGGAGCTTAAAAGTGAAGTTTTAGAGGTTGACCTCTGGTGTGAGCATGCAGTCACCGCTGGGCTCAGTGAGTCAGGGATTTGTGCTCAGGGTTTAGTTCAGGCCACAAACACAGATTCCGAACGAGCAAAAGGGGACCAGTGAGAGTATGTGGCTAAAAAACAGCTGGAAATGACTCTGATACTTGGACAGTGGACAATATTTGCATCATTATGATTGCACAAGAGCAGCAACTTCCACACAATCCGCAGCTCTGAGAATTATCACCAGGCAACAGTTGATAAATATTTGAAGTCACTGATTCCCTGCCTGAGCCAATCAGTGGCCGCCGTGTTGCTTTATTTTGAGCTATAAAAGCTCTTCGTCCTTGATTCGGAGGGCTCTGGAATGCAGCATGGAGTCACATACTGACCGGTGTTTGATGTCAGGTTCGGTATGTAACACATGGATGAGCATCAAATTATGTGTCGCCCCTCCCCTCCAGGTCAGACTAATCCAGTGAAAATGCGGCGAAATCCATGATTCCTTCTGGCAAGAGCCGGCATGTAAAGAAACGCTGCCGTGCCTCGTCCAAGGCCCATAAGTCCGATTTTAAATGCCAGAATTCAAACAGTGACACACCATTCCTCCACATATTCAAAAAAGAAAGATGTGAGTATTATAATCTACATTCAGATAGTCATACAAGGCTTGTAGTGCCACACTAAGGCCAGTTGGTATATTTTCTATGATGCAGTGTTTCTGTTTCTGTGTAACTAATGGATTTAAAGAACTCTCTCTCTCCAGATTGCATTGTGAAGAAGAAGAAAGTATCTTGATGTTGTTTTGTAAATTGAAAATCGAAGAGGTCACCCTGAGATAAGTGATTTCCACAATCTTTTAGATTATTTTTTTTAGCCATGATACCATCACTCAACCTCATTGCTCCAGACTGAAATATCTTACACCGATTGCCATAACAAAAAGTGGGAGCCTGACATTAATGCCCCCCTCAGGATGAGTTTTAATAACTTTCCTGACCTTTCTTCTAGTGCCGGCTGGTCAGTATTTTGTACTAATGTAGTGAAATATCTCCAAATCAATGTGATTGAATGTCATAGATTTTTATGAAGACAACTGTATTTCCCAGACAATGTTTCTCAAACTATTCCATTTTATGATCATTTCATTTTTCTTCTCTCCACACTTTGATTTACGATCAAACACCAACAACACTCACTTACACTTTGTGCTTAATTAGCTAATCTTAGCATGCTAACCTGCTAAAATAACAATGCTAAATATTAAACCTGTAAACATGTTAACACACTGACATTTGCATTTAGCTCAAAGCACAACTGTGACTTAACGTAGCCTCACCTTATTTGTTCGAAGTGATTGAGCATTCAATTAAAAATAGATCAATAATGCAAACATTATTTGTTTCAGGCAAATAATCTGATGTTCTTGTGGGGGTGAAAACAAAAAGGGAATTTCCCGTTCATATGTCATGATGGCAAAATTTACCATTATTGCATCAGATCCTGCGGGTAAAAAATGATAATCTACATTGTTGTTGAAACCTTAACATCATTTTATCTCAGTTCTTACAAATCTCAGATAGTTGGCCTGGTGGCTTTTATATAAAGACAGGAGGTGATAAGTGACACTCAGGATGCTTGTACCCAGAACTGCAGCTCATGTGGAATGTGCTGTGTACAGTAGACTCAGATATACGACTTATCTCCACCAGTGAAACAGGTTGGCTTATCTACACTTCTGTAAAACTAGGCCTGACATGCCCCTGACATGTGCTTCTTTAAAACACTGTTTTTACAGCATCAGTCAGTCACCTTTTACTTTAAAACGTTTGTAGACCTAAAAAAGAAAAGATAATATTAAAAGTCACATGTAACACAATCTAGAAGTGATAATAGGAAATGTTTGATTTAAACTGGGTCATTGAAAAGGAGAAACAATAAAGTAGACACCCTTAAATTAAAACTACTTTTTATTGTATTGAAATAATAATACAGTATTTACAGAATACAATAATTACAATTACCCAAAACCAAGCTAAATATTAATATTGGCTAAGACTACTTGAATGTATATATATATTTAATTCTTCTTTCTCCTTTGCTACCTGCATTATCCCTACAGTAATGTGTGTAATTTAAAAATAAAATAGAAAACCTTTTTTATCCTCATTTTTTCTTTATTGTGCAACTGAGGACATGGTATATGTCGGATTCACCAATAATAAACAAAACATAAACTATAAAACAGAAATAAATACTCAATAAATCATTAGCTGTCAATCATGATTTAATCTATGCTACATTACATACATTAATGCATACTACATTATTGAAGGTATGATACTTTTTTTTAAAATATACAACCTAAATACAATACAGAACCAACATACCTGAAATAGTATTGTATGAATTATTTCCCCATAAATAAAAAAAAAAATATTCAAAAACAGTTTTCTTGTCCAGTTTTTATATGTCAGAATATTTTGATCAACATAAGTTATCAAAAACTCAAAAGGACAATAAAACACACACATATCAGTTGACCACATTTGTTTGTTATTTTTTTTTAATAGTATGGGTTTTTATTTATTATTATTTTTTTTTATTTTAAGAGATTTAAAATATCTGGCACCAAGTTTTTTTATGGTTACACATGACAGTTTTGTCATTATTCTGTTCATAATGTATAAAGTTATAAACGGGGACGTAGCGTCCTCTTGTGGTAAAAGACGTTCACGGCGCCTTTCCGCCATTGCTGACGCAACATCCGGTTGTGCAGCAGCCATTTTGTCTGTTCGGGCAAGTCTACCCTAACGGTTACGAACTGCAGTTCCACTTTAGTAAAAACAATTTGAAATGTAGCCATAGCGTCTCTATCCCACGTTATCTACCAACCGAGCGGCGTATAAAATTAAAATCTTAATTTTAAGCGTCCGGAGAGGGCCCTGCTCCTCGAGAGGAGTCCGTAAATCAGCGAAAAAAACCGCGGGGCGGCTGAGCCATGTCGTGTGAAGAAAGCTACTTGGCCATCATTCGCTACCTGACGGATGAACGGGAACCGTACGCTCCGGGGACACCGGGCAACACCAAGAGGAAGATCCGCAAAGCGGCGACCTGTTACGTGGTGAGGAGCGGCACGCTGTTCTACCAGCGTCGGCTGAAGGGCCAGAATGATTTCACGGAGTTGGAGGTGGTGCTGCAGGACAGCCGGAGGAGGGAACTCATCAACCAGGCGCACATTACCGGAGAAGGGGAGCACCTGAACCAGCAGCTCACGTGGGAGTCGATCTCTCACAAGTACTGGTGGAGGGGTGAGTCCGAGTCCAAGTCCGGGGCGGGGCGGGTGGACGGAGATAGCTAAGACGCCTTTAAACCGGGCGGACCGGCGCTGTAAATATGAATAGACCCGTCAGTCAGCACCGTACGGAGGGGTGTCTGTCACCATCTGGTGGAGAGTCCGAGTGTTGTTTTTTTTTTTTAATTATTTGTAGTCCAATATTAAAACGTTTGTACTGAGGTTCAGTGATGAACAGAATTGTCGTATTGCACCTGAACGCACCACTCAAAGCTATTACAAATAATAGTTTAATGTCAAAATGAACAGGTTTTCATGTAATCTGGTGTTAATTTTAAATTAAACATTTCAAAGTTCTTAACTGTTTATATAACAACAACTAAACTGGTAAATTTGATTTTAGATACTCTCTGTTTTCTTACATTTTATTACTCATCCACATAAAGCAATGGATCTCATATTGCATCAAGTAAATACATGACTCAAGAAATATTTAAAAGTTTATATTTAGAAATAACAGGTTCAACTAACAAACAGGTTAATTTATAAATCATCAAATATGCACAGGAATCTAAACAATTAACATGTATTTATTAACATTTATTATATATTATATTATCATTTATGTGCATATTTATTTCAGTATTTCTTCACCCCTATCTTATCGAGGGGGCATACCGGTACCAAGTCCTACTGATCTTACAATCATCAAGGTACACCTCCTTCACATGTGTGAAGAAAGACAGAAATACATTTGCACATAAATCTATACATAAGTAGGCAAATGAATACATACAGAAATTAAAAAGGGGAAAAATACATTGGGGGAAAATTGTCAAACAAATTAATATGTGTGTTTTTCTATATGTATTTGTCATATGTATCTTATAAATTTGTGAAACTGCAGAATCATTTGTTAATTGAGGTTTTATTTTATTCTTTATTATATTTTTCTTGATTATGACAATTTTTAGTCCTCCATGCGACCAACCGATTAATTTAAAAACTAATATAAAATGAAATTTGCATTAGTTACAACTTTATTATTATACTTCTATTCTCATGAATATAAATGCTTTAGACAAATAAAAGGTTCATTTCCATACACTTGGGTGCTATTATTCTTATGTTGGTTCACTGGAAAATTCTACTTTGCTAAATAAAATCTTAATTAGTGTCATTGGTGAAACCTGTGTTTAATTGCTCTTCCATGTTAATATTACCTTTGTCTGAAAAGGTCTGTAAAGATTGGAGTAGATTACTTGGTTTGGATGGGAGTGAGTGACATCCATCATTTTATGTTCTCAGGTATCTTGAAAAATGTGAAAGACCACATCAGAGAGTGTGCACAGTGTCAGAGCAAGCGGGGTGCAGACGATGGATCTGGAGCCCGACCGTTGACCCGACCGGGGAGACGCAAGGCGGCCGCCAACATGAATGAGGAGGACATAGAGGAAGAGGAGGAGGAAGAGGAGGGAGATGACAGTCTAATCTTCAGTGTCGCGTCTGGTCAGCCGAGATCCAAATTGGCCAAGACGATGGCCAAGCACGAACTCGTTTTTGTGGGTATCGCAAACATAGGAAGGACATGTGCTACTTTGGTTATTTGGGTGTTTCACTGATTATTGTTGCTGGTGTAATTTGCAGGTGGACAGTAAAGGCGAAGTGAACCAGTTCCTGCCCAAACACAGTCAAACCATGTTGGACAAACTCAACCACCAGCGCCTCAGCAATCAGTTCTGTGATATCACACTGCTGATTGAAGGAGAGGAGTACCGAGCGCATAAAGCCGTGCTGGCGGCGTGTAGCGAATACTTCAATGAGCTCTTCTTCGAGAAGGGAGCGGCGTCCATACATGAAGCCGTGGTCGACCTCTCTGGTGAGACCTTGTTTCGGTTAGTTTCAGCGCAGAATGTTTCGCACATTCACTCGATTTTAACCTCTGTTCTTCTCTTTAAGGTTTCACCAAAGCCAGCTTCCTGCCTCTGCTGGACTTTGCGTACACTTCCTTGCTCACTTTTAATTTCTGCGTGATGGCCGACATCGCCAACCTCGCCCGGCATCTGCTTATGACGGAGGTGCTGCAGATATGCGAGTCGGTGCATAAGCAGGTGGAGGAGCAGAAGCTCACGGTGTACCAGAGGGGAGACACTGTGGTGGCGAGCCACATGACGTCTCAGGTTGAGCAAAAGGAGGAGGAGTCGTACATGGTGACCATAGAGAGTGACGGCGAGGCGCCGACAGGCGAGACCCTGGCGTTTGTTGAACCTCCCAGAGAGACGTTCATCCAGCAGCCGATGACAGTGGTGACCCAGGCGGTGGAGGGAGAGGGAGCGGAGATGGCGCAGACAGAGACCGTGACTCTGATCACTCACACTGGACCGGCGGAACCAGGAGAGACGGTCACTCTTATTTCAGGCGCTGCAGACGGACTGGACGGGGAGATGATGACGGTGGTCACCCACAGCGGACAGGCCGGTGCCAGCGAGTCCCTCGCCGTGGTCTCCGCCTGCCTGGCGATGGAGCAGCCTCAGGTCGTAGAAGCAGGGGCCTTCGTTTTAGACGTAGAAGCCGACAAAGCGAGCCCCCCTCAGGTCACCGACTTACAACCCATGGTTGTAACCGACGGGATGGAAGCAGTGCCGGCGTCTCAGGAGAAAGTGGAAACGGCTGCAGCACAGCCCGTGGCTCCACCGCAGAAACGGAAAAGGGGGCGTCCGGCAAAGGTGAAGAAAGAGGTGGTGGAGGAGTTCGTGCTAAAGGAGGAGGATCCGTCTGCTGATGAGAGCCTGGAAGACAAGTCAGACATGATGTCAGACGACCCCAACAAGAGACGACTGCGGCAGCGCTCTATAGCTGAGGGCGGCTACGCTCGGCTACATATGGGGCTTGAGGAAGAAGAGGAGGGCAAGAAAGGTTCAACTCCACCACGTGCTGCCACGCCCAAGGTACTCTGTCGTTTTTTGTGAAGTATCTGTATAAATGAAATATTAAGAAACAATTAGCAATCCACCAAAAGATGTACAGTGTTCCACACTTAGGGGGACACTTAAGACAGATTGGTTATCAACTGGTGTCAACTAGTTTAATTCACAGACCTCATGATCGATGACCATTGCAAAGATTTAAGCTTTGCTGTTTTGGCTATGGCCACAGCATGAGGTAAAGTAGCAGCTAAACCTGCTATTGTCTTAGCATATGTTTTTTAATGACATTACACCACTATGCAATAGGCCTGCACATGATTGGAATTATGTTTATAAAATACATCTATATATCGATTCGAATTGTGTCTGTCATATGCTAATATAATATTATTTTATTAGTATTGTTGTGTTTCCATTTATTTCTTTAACTATTTACATAGATTAGATTTCTTTTTTTTTTGTAGCAATGTTTTTAAATTTTATTTCTATATCTTTTTGTCTCTCACTTGATAATAAAAGAGGGAAAATATTGCATTGCAAATAATTTTAACTGCTTTTAGCATGACAAATGGTCGGTAATGAACCCCATGTAAAACGCATAGGATAGTGAGAAACGCAATTTCGATTCCTTTGTATGTCAAGTACATGTGAAGAAATTGACAATAAAATTGACTTTGACTTTGAACCCACCCTGTTTGTAGTTGGGCCCAAGACCCGGGAAAAGGGGGAGACCCCCAAAGCAGCCGGCAGAGAACCAGACGGAGGAGCAGAGCGAGGGAGGGGCGGAGCCAGAGGCCGGTGTGGCGGACAGCGTGACGGCAGGAGAGCTCAGCGCAGCGGAGGCCGGGGAGAAGGTGGCGGCGCTGGAGACGGCAGCCAATCAGGATGCGGCCCCAGCAGGTAGCACCGCTGATGGGGAGCACACGTGTCCGGAGTGCGGCATGTCCTTCCAAAGACGCTACTCCCTCATCATGCACACATTAAAACACGAGAAAGCTCGAGGATATAAATGCAGCGTAAGTGTTGGTCGGGGTCTTATATTTAATAAATATTGTTGCCAGTGAGAGTGTTGTGATCGCGTTTCCTGTCCCTCCTCCAGCTGTGCAGTAAGGAGTTCCAGTACGCCGCCTCGCTCCGTGCCCACCTGGCCCGACACAAGCAGCAGAGCAGCCAGCGAGCCCCCGTCAGCAAAGCTTCAGCGGAACCGAGCTCTGAGGGCAAAGCAGACGGCGAACTGGACGACAAGGCCTCATCGCCGCACACCAAGAGAGAATTCGTGTGCGACATCTGCGGGAAGACGCTGCCGAAGATCTACTCGCTGCGCATCCACATGCTGAATCACACGGGCGTGCGGCCGCACTCCTGCAAGGTCTGCGGCAAGACGTTCGCCCATAAACACAGCCTGAAGATGCACCGGGCGCTGCACGACGTCACCAAGCAGTTCCAGTGTGAGTTCTGTAAGAAGACGTTCGTCAGCAAGCGGAGCATGGAGGAGCACACCAGCCTTCACACGGGTCAGTACACACAGACGGGAATTTTCTCACTTAGAACTTAGAAAAGCTCACATTTTACAAATTAATTTTTTTACTTTTTTTCCCATTAAAATCCATAAAAAGTTATGACATGTTGCTTTTGAATATTGTCAGACATGTATATTTCTATCTTCTGCTTCTATGTGTATCATCTTTAGCTGTGAATGTCACCTGCTTACTACAGATAAACAATTGCCTTGCTAGTGAGCTCATGATTCACAACTTGTGCACATGTGCAATTTATTTTACTGTAGAATAATGACAGAATCATGTGCTTGCATCTTCCAAAATTTCAATAAATATTTTTTCACAGGTGAATCAAAGTACCTTTGCAACACATGTGGAGCAACTTTCCATCGAGCTTCGGCTTTAAGCAAACACCTGAAGAAACACCAGCCCAGACCTGACGTCCGCCCGTTTCCGTGTTCTCAGTGAGTAACCGTTTGTCTTTCACATGAATTCAACAGGTGGTTAAAGGGTTAAATGTTTTTTTTACACGCTCCACTTCCTGTCTCCCGCAGCTGTGATAAGAGGTTCTACGAAGCCAAAGATCTCCAGCAGCACATGAACAAGCACATGGGCCTGAAGCCGTTTCAATGCCAGGCGTGCGGGAAGTGCTACAGCTGGAAGAAGGACTGGTACTCCCACGTCAAGTCGCACAGCGTGGCAGAGCCGTATAAGTGAGTGAGGCGTGGCGGGCGTTGATCCGTCTGTACGCAGCAGGACACCACGTCTAGAAAACCCTGTTTGTTGTTCTTTTTGTCTCCTCAGGTGTAATGTGTGTGGGAAGGAGTTCTTTGAGAAAGCTCTGTTCAGGAGGCATGTGAAGAAAGCCACGCACGGGAAGAAAGGCAGAGTGAAGCAGAACCTGGAGAGGGAGTGTGAGCAGTGTGGCAGGAAGTTCACTCAGCTGCGAGAATACAGGCGCCACCTAAACAACCACCAGGGTGAGCGTCCGAACACGATGGTTTGAGCTCATTTACTTAAATTCTGACGTAGTGAAGTGCTGATTATATATTTTTTTTCTTGTGCTTCTTAAGGAGTGAAGCCATTTGAATGTCTGACGTGCGGCGTCGCCTGGGCCGACGCCCGTTCCCTCAAGCGCCACGTCCGCACCCACACGGGAGAGCGGCCCTACGTGTGCCCCCTCTGCCAGGAGGCACACATCGATGCGCGCACCCTCCGCAAGCACATGGCCCGCTACCACGTGGACAACCTGCCCGGCAAGATCATGCTGGAGAAGGACACGCTGCAGTTCCACAACCAGGGCACCCAGGTGGAGCACGCCGTCAGCATCCTGGCGTCCGACCTGCCCCCCGAGCTCCGCCCCGCCCAGCAGCCGGCGCCGGAGGAGATCGAGACGGTGCTGATCACGGAGGAGACGGTGGAGGCCGTGGAGGCAGTGCAGGCCGTCCAGGCCGTGACCGACGCGAACATGTCGACGCTCTCGGATCAGGGCATCATGCAGGTGGTGAACTACGTCCTGGCACAGCAGGCGATCACCGGGACCAAACTGGAGGAGGAGGAGGCGCCCGAGGTGATCCAGACCATGGAGGTGGAGGTCGCCCACGTGGCCGAAGTCGAGTAACTTTGTGCTTTTCACAGACTGATCTCTTCATTTCTGTCTGCAAATGTAATAGAATGTAAAAAGATGCCTATTTTTTTGAGGATGTACATAGTGTAAGTGAACCATGAGTGGAACCTATTCAAGCTCCAAAACTGCACACACAGTCACATCTTTGTTCAGAATGAAAAAGCTAGATATAGCAGCAGCAAGATTAAGTGATGAGTAACGAATCCATTAAATTTGGCACTTGAGAATTACATGTATAAGCTGCCTCCGCATTATTGCTTCTGTTGAAGGAGAAAAGCTGTGAGACGTCGCTGTAGCAGACATTTAATGCTTCAGTTGTCATGGCTGCACGTTTCATTACCCCCTGGTGTCAGTTTAAAGGATGTGCAAATAAAAAGCTGTATCTGCTGGTCATTTCACCGTCTGTAGTTGGATATATGCAGGTGCATTTTTGTTTTCTGCTACATTTTAGGCGGTGGTAAAACTGTGAGTAGGAAATAATTCTAATATATAACTAGAAAATTTCCTCTTGGGAACTTAGAAAGGGCTTCTGGGGCTACTGCTGCAGTGTGTACATTATGATGAGCTTCTACAGAGATTTCAAACAAATAGTAAATTTGTTATTATATACAGTGTGTATGAAAAGTCTTCAGACCCTCTTCACTTTTTCACTCTGTTAAATTGCAGCCATTTGCTAAAATCATTTAAGTTAACTTTTCCCTCATTCCCCAAAAAAATACATTAAAAAATGTAAGAAAAAAATGCTGTCCATTTCCTCTGATCATCCTTAAGCTGGTTCGACACGTTCATTGGAGTCCAGCTGTGTTGGATTCGAGTGACTGGACTTGATTTAGGGAAGCCTCACAGCATCTATATAACACCTTACAGCTCACAGGGCATGTCTTAGCAAATGATCACTATGGCTGAGCTCCGAAGATGCAGTCAGGGAGAAGGGAGAAATTCCTAGAAAGTCAACCATCACTGCAGCCGTCCACCACGGGTCACCAGAGAGTCAGGCACATGAAAGCCTGAATGACGTTTGCTAAAAAAAAAAAAAATAAAAGTTGCGCCTTTTATGAGCAATACAGTAATTCCTGTAGTCTCCAGCAGGAAGTAGCTCCATGATGACTGGGTAACGCCTCCACAGCACAGGCCGCTTCAGGTAACCCCCCCATGACCCACATTCTCTCCGTGGGGCTGAGGCAGTGCCATCCAACCGACATGTTGCTCTTTGACCCTGAACCCCCAGTGAAATGAGCCTGTTTGAAGCGTTCAGTGGTGAAATAAGCTGAACAGACACTTTCTGATCTAAATAGATCCTTAAAATAAAAAAGCACAAAACGAACATAAGCAGCAAATCTCTTATGACATCCTGATGAAATGTGTCTATCTGTCTCATTTGCTCCTGAGATTCTTTCTTTTTGCAGTGTCTCCTCCACATTGCTCTAGGAGAGGAAAACTTTAGCTGCTAAAAGAACGTCAGGCTTCCTGCTTGGAAGAAAACGGTGAGGTGATTGAGGCAGGGGGCGGGGCCTTCTGCATATAGGGGGCGGAGCCTCTGCCGACAGGGGCGGGGCCTATGCAGGCTTCAAGCTCAGGTCACAATGTCACAGGCGTCCCATCAGGTCATTTTATAGCAGGTTTTTGACTTTTTTTTTAAAATTATTTTTGGTTTTCATGCTTGGGACAGCTTTCATATAACCCCTAGACTTTATTAAGCAGCAATAAAGCCAGAAAAGTACGTTTTATGAAATGGGACCTTTAAGTGAAAAGTATATAGTATAGTACTATAGTCAATGGGGGCTGGAAAAGTCCAATTTTGAAATGGATGTGTAGGAACCCTGGAAATGTATGACAAATACTTCTTTTATCGTGTTGTTTCATTTTGACCTCAACACCCGATAAGGCCACAATATTTATAATTTAAATAATTTGACACAATGGCATATTAACATGCAATACAGCAAGATATTTATTTTTGATTTATATCAAAATACCCTCGGTATATTGCAACATATTTACAGTACATTGTACAAAAATATGAAAATGCAGACGGTTTCTGCTTTCTAACAATGGCGGCTACTTGAAACAAAGTTGAACATGGGCTACGGGCGAGTGTCAGGTACACACACACGCACACACGCACACACACATACACACACACATACTGACTGTGCTCCTTTGAGTTAATACATTGTTCTTGCTGGTAAAACTCTACCAGACAATATTCACATCAATATGCTTTGTTTCATGATGAAAATCATGCATTTTCTTTAGGGAAACTTTCAAACAAGAACTATACAAATTTATATACATTTATATCAGGTTTTGGCCAGTTATCAAATGAAATAAACCTCTATAAACATGGTTCATGAATAAAAAATAAAACTTGTGCCAGGCATCCACTGCAAGAGCATAAAGCCTGCCCTCAAAATGCAATCAGAACAAACAAAACGACATCAGTCATGGTATCATGTTACTGTAAAACACTGGGTCAAGAGCATTAGGCCTATATATGGCTACATCAAATGAACGACCATCTGTCACTTAAACAAACATACTTCACAACCTGACACAAAAAGCTGATGCATTGGTCTCAAAACAGACATAAAAAAGCTAAATATAGAAGCTACAGCAGAAAATAAACGACCATCATTTGACATAATACTTCTGACAGGAAATGTTTGAAATGTATACAATCAATGCTGACTTCTGCCACATGAAACCAGTGTACTTGACTAACTTAAACAACCATAATGGTGAAAATGTAAAAAAAAAAAAAAAACATCTATTCATGGCCCATAGCAGAAATATAAGCCCTCATTAAACCCTTTAATGCAATTTTTGTTTCCAGTCATGCTTACACATCGGAATGAATCATTAACACTTAACATAAACACAAAGCATTTCTTAAGTGCTCTCAAGAAATAACAATTGAACATAATAAGATGCACCTTTGCTCAACACCGTGTATTTTTTTGATAAACGAGAACCGGAACAGTAATAAAAATAAGTGCATTTCTATTTGAATATGTTTTGTTCTCAGCAGTATTTGCACTAGTACCAAGGTGTTCAGATGAAATGTTCCAACAGCAGGCGTGAAATGAGAAATGGGAACATTGGGAACAAGACGGAGGCGTCTTACTCTCCCTCCTCCTTGATGCGCTGCTGTTTGTTGCGGCGAGAATCCAGGTCGAAGGAGAAGTCGGACCACTCGTCGCGCGGCGGGAAGGAGATGGTCTGGCGGAGGGTGAAACGCACGGCGTCGATGACGCGCTCGCTGCGGGCCTCAGCGGAGCCCATGCTGACGGTGGACGCCCCGCTGGTGGTGCGCACTATGTGGGGGGGTGGGGAAAAATCCATGGCCTGTCGGTGCTCCATGATGCCCTTCCAGATGATGTGCTGGAACTCAGCGGGGATCTTCAGCCGGGACAGGTCCTAGTGGTCATTATACAGGGGAGCGTTAGTATTCGCAGGGGGAGCCATTCTTCTTTCTAACCCATCAAATGACTGGTATGGGACAGGCAAGGGCTCACCTCCATGTTATAGTTCTCAATCTGGTAGATGTTGGTTAGGCCCTGTGCTGTGAAGTAATCCAAGCAGCCTGCGCAGCCCAGCCGTATGAGGAAGCTGCAAGAGGGAACAGGCGTCAGGTTTAATAGTGGAACTATTAGTTTATTGTACATGACACTGGCACTGCCATCATCAGTAAATTCTGCTCAGACCCGGTTTAATACGGATTTGTTGATTCAGACTTGGAAAAATAAACCATTCTTTAAATATTTACATAAAGCAGAATTAAGTCCATTTAACATATGTTGGGGTTAGGGTGGGGTGGTGGCACATCCTGGTGATTATGGTGCAAATTAATAATGAGGTAATAATAGTAATGGTGGTGGAGGAAAAACATATTTTGATGGTGCCTGTGCTCTGTTAAAATTTTAAAAAATTTGGATCTAATAGAAAACTAAGGTTTACATGGGGGCTTTTTGATGAATTAATTAGCTTGGAAGTACTTCGCTTTGGGAACATTTGTTCGTAAAATTCTGCTCCCACAATGTTTTTATTGCTCAATCAGATTTTCATCAGGCAAAAAGCTGTGATAAGTTTAAGATCATATTATTCTGTTTATACACGTATCTGGAAATTAAGGCAATCAGCAACACCCGACTGAACTGCAAAGCTCTGGTATACGTCCAAAGACTTTTCAATTTGTTTTCTCAAATCAACTTAAAATTAACATTACTTTCATAGTTTTTCTCTGTATTTATCTGAATCTCATTTCTTTTCAATCAATTTTTTCCCATTATTCTTGTTTCTCTTTATCTCTGCCCCGTTCTGTTTCTTTTTACTTCTTGTTATTCTTTTGTAAAGCAGCCATCACCACCTATTTGCTTATGTTTTAATTTTTCAATTAATTTCTACTTATTTATCATTGACTACTCCACTGTTTTCTTGGATTAGCTTCAGTTCTGTCACCTGTTGCACATTGCCAGATTCGTCATGTACAAATGTGCATATATATAATGTGATATTTGTCTGATATGTGCCTGATGAAGATCTGTCTGATCAAATGTTGGACAGCAACAGTAATTAACAGATTCTCCTTTTTTCCATATGTCCTGTTTGGTCCAGCGAATGCTGTATTATTATTATTTTTTTTGGATGTGCATACGCCAACGTGTAAAGTTGAAAAACCACAGCACAGGCGCCTGCACCGAGGGCTAAATTGCAATTTTTTCATCATTTCATTCTTTTCGTTCTGTGCCTTTACAGCATTTATTTGGCTGAACTGGTGTTAAACTGCTCTTTTGGAAAGTGCTGTATGAATAATTAATGAGGTACCTGGAGATGCTGCTGTCCATTGGGTATGGAGGAGGGGGGGTACAGTGGGAGGAAGGCACCAAGGGAAGCTGGGACTGCAGTGCATGTGTGGGGCTCAGTGAACTCATGTCGTTCATGGGGATGTGAGTGCCCATCATAGGAGTCACTGCAGAGAAAAAAGGAGCTAACGTGAGCATTATTTCACTGCTCTGGGATTTAGAGATTACGTAATGGTAACTGAAACACAGGCTGAGGGAGGGGGGGGGGCGCATGCAGAGGTTACTCTCGACATGACAGAATGCATCATAACAGGTCCTGCGGGCGCACACGAGGGGGAGAATCTCACAGGGATCACATTCTTTTTGAGGAGGAGGCTTTCTTTTCGGGCGGAGGGGGGAGGGGGGGGTCCCCTCCTGCCTGCCCGGACACGCTGGCCTTATACAATAAGCCCAGAAGGGACGGACGGCGGGTGGGGCGGGTTGGTGGTGGGGGTGGGGGTGGGGGGCACAGCCTGAGATAGACAGGAGGAAAAACACAGGGTGCACACTTACTGTCAGTCAGGCCTCCAGACATGCTGGACGGGGTGAGTGTGTTACGCTGCTGGGGGTTGATGAGCTGGCTGACAGAGGGCAGCTTGTTGACTTTTCCGTGAGTCGGGGAGAGGGAGCCGTAGGAAGGCTGAGACGTCATTGAAGTCCTGGGGCAGGAGAGAGGAGGTTACAGGCCGTTATCACCAGCATTCAGCAGCCTTCAACTTTAATGACAAAGGCCTGGTCAGCATCGCTCTTACATGGAAACTTTTTAATTAAGCTCATAACATAGAAAATATTTATTTATTTAGGCAGGAAGGGTTTCCTCCTCAGACTGACCATATATTTTTATATTGAAATAGTGGTAAAGTAAAAGAAAGGGACCGAGTTCAAGCAACAACAAAAAAGCCATTTATTATGTTCAGAGAGACAAAAGTGCAGCAGCCACAAAAATAACAAAAGAATCTGTTTCAAACAGAATGGTCACAGAGGTTCTGTAGATAACACATTCCCTCCATTAAAATACATTTTATTGTTAAAATCAGAATCAAAGGGAAAAAACACGCAAACTGTCCTGCAGTGACTTTATAAAACATGACCAGCATTAGCGAAACATTCTCTTAATAATAAAGTCTCATCCCCCCAAAATAAACCCACAACATAGCTACTTTTTTTCTGAGTCCAGCTCTCTTGACGATGTGGCGTAACTTTCACTTGAACAGGTCAAGTGGCACAAAGAAACAATCATTCAGGCTTGGTTCCTGTCCACCTTCAGCCATAGTAAAGCTGAGGAGGCTGAATGGGGTGAACGTTTCACAGACAGCCTTTATGCTACACATCAGCGATAGACAGGGATGACTGAACACAGTGGTGGCTGACGACGTCATCACAACAGGCAACGCTACGAAATATCCTGTTTCTGACACATAACGCATGCAAAACAGTCTAAAATGCTTTTCTAAAAATTTCAAGGATTATTTCAGTAGTCAGAGTTCATGGTAAAAGTGATAATCCGTCAGATCTTAATATTTCAGAATCACATCCTCAGGACACCCAGGAAATGCAGAAAGACAGGAGATCAGAATAGTCAAAGTGGAGAAAAGATGACAAAGAGGAGGTCCGTGTAACTCAGGAGAGGAGGAGGAGGAGGAGGAGGAATGTGGGGCAGAGTTTCAGGAGGAGCTGCAGCGCCGCCTCTGCTCTCCTGCAGATTCCAGGAGTTGGCTACCAAGGCACGTTTTTATCAGACTGCAGGGAGGAACCACAAAGAAAGAGAGAACAGAATAGAGAATAAGGGCTCACTGAGGAGAGAGAAAGTGACCCCAGAGAGGCCCGGAGGTTTTTGAGAATAGTAGCTCAATATTATAGTTATTGGGAAGAAAAAACAGAAGATACAGAATAATTGTGCACTACCAGCACCTTCCAGTAGATGGCACTATGTGAACACAGATCACAGCGTTTCACTGCAGGAATGTGCAGAGTAGGAATCATTTATCTTTTAACACAGTGAGGAGAGGGGAAAAAAAAGGAAAAGAAACATTTGCTGTTGACTGAACCTTTTATTTCAGAGACTGTAGATCATTGTAGAAGTTATAAATTACAGAAGAGAGAAGTTATTGAGATGGTGAGAATTTTAAGAACATACAGAAAAAGAAGAAAAACATGCAAACGAAAGATTCACCAACCCCCAAAAGAGAGTACTGTAACATGTAACAAGACTTTACAATCTAAAATGACTAAGTACCTTAAGTACTATGAAGAAATCTGTTTAGTTAAATATCTGTTAATTAAACTATTCTCCATGATAAACTATATTTTAGTGCCTGACAGCGAGCAACAAGAATCCAGCAACAAATCCAAATGAAGCTAAAAACAGTGAATGCAGGCATGATCTCACAGTGTCTGCCAGTCCCTTAATGGGAAACTATAACATAAGCAATAATTATCATTTTAGTGCTGTCAAACTATCATTTACACCCATCTCCTCTTTTCCATAGCTTATAGTGAAATGGGCGTGGACGAGCAGAGTGTGTGTGTGTGTGTGTGTGTGTGTGAGGCAGAGTTTTAATTATGCCGGGGTGAATAGATGAGACTGAGGCACAGATTTTTGTTGAGTGCTGTTGTGCAAACCTGGCAAAGCACCCAAAGGCGTTACCGCGAATCTTTGGAAGCGTCTCCTTAACAAAGCATAGCCAGGTACATTTGTCACGATTCACCAGCTTTGGCTCGTGTCCCGTGAGAGAGCGGAGGGGGAAAGAAAACAGCTCCACTTCATGCAAGGCTCACCCTCCCAGTTGCCAGCGCCTAGGTAAATTCTTGGCTGCTGGGAAACACTTGAGTAACACCCACTTTAGAGCAATTATCATCAGCTTTTACTTGATAGCTGCGATGGAATCAAGAAATCTCATGCACGGACTGTAGCCAGGCAAACAAATCACTGCATGCATCAAAACAAATGTTTACAGGAGACTTTTATTTCTCGCAAGCAAACAGGCAATTTAGTAAGAATTAGATGAAAGGGGATTGTCAGAACATTTTGAGGGTGAACCTTGCATGTAATGTAGGTCTGTTTTTTTTCCCTAATGTGATCAAATGAGCTTTACTTCATTCAGAATCTAAACTGGTACTCACTGTTTCTGAAGGAGATTCTGCTGCTGCTGCCTGTACGACTCAATGGTATGTTGGGGCAGAAACTGCATGAGTTCCAGAGACTCTTTGATTTTTACCAAAATCTCATATATTTCACGGCCTTTGATCTATAAGAAAAAAAAGAAGAAGTAAGATAGTGGTCAATAAGCAGCTGAGCCAACCTCAGAATGATGTTTTAAAGGTCCCATATCGATCACTTTTCCTGGGATTTATTTAAGATCTTGAAATGTCTACCGAGATATATTTGTGGTTTTAAACACCAAAAATCATCACAGTATAGTTTTGCATTTTTTCACTTAAGAGCACATGAAAGAACAGATCATTTTGTGTCTTTTTCTTAATATCAATAAGCCTCTTGTCTGATGTAAATGGCTGTGAATAGTTTCTCTGAAGATTGAGACGTTTGAAACAAAAAACAATGAATGTCTCAATCTTCTACGATATAGAACCTTTAAAACTTTCCCTAGGAACTAAAAAGTGACACTTACAGGCAAACAAAAAACCTCCTCATCTGTAGATCTTCTCTTCTTGATGGTGGACATCTGTATCCCGTGTGAAACCTGGCGGAAGGCTGCAAGGAGGAGAGCACAGAATGAGCTTCACTGTGCCGCACGTGGTCAGCAACAGTTAGCGTCAAGCCAGAGCAGGAAGGGAAACAAGCGAGGGGGAGAGGTCGGCGGCGTCCACTGCGTGTTAGCGATCAGCGGCCTCCACACTGGGAGCATGCCAGGCAAGACCAAAGCTTGACAGCCCGTCACCAGCCCCAGCGCTACTTACGGCGTTTCGTACCCTCACTGCTCTTTGTGGCGTCCGTTACGTGCTGCTTGCGGATGCTGTCCTCGTCCGCCTTCCGGTCTCTGCCCGGGCAGGCGCAGATTCTGGCCTCGAAGCACCGGCGGCCTAATACTTGACCACTGCAGGAGACCGGGACACACAGCAAGGGGGTCAGAAACAAACCACCAATAAACCGGACGACAGGCGGCCGCTGAGGATGAGGAGGGGAAGTGTCTTACTCTCTGGTTTCCAGGGTTACGATGATGAGGATCGGGCGTCTGTTCATGCCCCCCACGCAGCTCGAGTTGCACATGAAGTTGTACAAAATTGTGGTAAATTCTGTCCCGACCTGAGAGGAGAAGGACAATGACTGAATGGAAATTCGACAATACACAAATAAAATACAAGCAGATCATTTTATGTTTGCTAGTGTATCTTAGAGGTTTTATAAGACAGACCAGGCTCTGAGGGGAGACAGACAGAGCTTTGTTTTTTTCTAAAGTCAAACTTGTATTTTTTAGGTATTTGACACACCACCATGTGTTTATATATTCTCCTTCACTCCTCCACATCGCTTTCACAGCGGTACTTTAATTTCTACCTGGATTCCTAATTAAATGTTTAGGGAATCGGGTTCCTATAGAAAACTGACAGGTATCCAGTTACCTGTCAATACAACGTCTGCTGTTTTTCATTGATCCTTTCTAGAACTTTATCACATATCATTAAAATATCCAATCACTATTTCCTATTATGATTTCAGCCAAGAGCTATTAAATTCCCTTATTTTGCTGATGCGATTCATAAAAGGACATAAAAGGAAGACAGTCTATTAAACTCAGTTACAACTGCAGGGATGACGTGTTCTTGTCGACCGACCTGGATGTTAACGTCTAGTTCCCTCTTAAAAAGCCTATGGGATCTTTCCATTGCAGAAAATCTATGCTCCGTGGCAAACAACATTCTACTACAATACTTGTACATTTTGTTCAGCAAGATAATCTTCAATAATGAACACTAGGTCTGTGATTTTTGAAGCATAACTAAAAACAAGTAACATGAGGCTACAAAAAAACTACATAACTTTAACCCTAAGCTTCCAACTTTTTACTAATCCACTTTTTAGCAACAGCATTTTTAAGACAAATGCTCTAGGAATCTTGAGTGAGGCATTTACTGATGTATTGTGTGTTGTAGAAAGAAAATCTCAGACCTTTTTTTCATGTATTTAATCAAAAACCAAACCTGTTTAAGGAGTCATTCCTGCAGCACTCTATAGATCACAATTTATTATTTCACCCTTTAATTAACAAATAAATAAAAGAAATTTCTTTCCAAAAAACTACACAATACACAAAAACTAACACAACTTTCTAGTTTTAAAGGAGATAAAAACAGGACTATTTGTTTGTGAGGTTTGCACAGAGATGAAGAGGAGCTTTTATTCTCAGCAGGTGCTGTGTATCAGGACTTTGGGCTCCGTCAGAGAGACGATAGACAGCTCACCTGAGGAGGTTCGTAGGGAACCAATACGCTCTGTCTCCCAGTGATGGAGTCCTCCACATACTGGGCGTGGCTGTTTCCCTCCACGCGGATCAGATGGCTCGGAGGGGCTATCTGACCTGGAAGCAACACGAGTCATGTTATTAAGTGGCGACAGCAAACAATGATCACTGAAGTGAAACACAAGCGAGGATTTTCTTCTTTAATAAATCAAAGCACTGACCGTCATTGAACTCGCGGCTCAGCTCGTGGTTTGGGCAGCGTTTCACCACTTCGGTCACGTGTTCGGCCTTCTTGTAAACAGGCATGGCTCTGATGACAGCACCCTGCGGTGGGGTGGTCAGTACTTTGATCTGAATCGGACACGTCTTGGCAATTTGGCAGTACAACTTCTTTAGTTCTGTTGAGTACTGGAAAGTAGAAAAAAAAGAGAAAAGTCATGATTAATTAAAATATTTTATGAAAGGAAGATTTCTGTGCATACAACATAATATAGGCAACAATATTTGCAGCTCAGGTGCCATCAGATGACTGGTTTGAAGTTTAAAAACAATGTATGTGGTAACAATAGAAATTGTGAAAGAACAGATCAGGCGGCGTAACACCTGTTGCCTAGACTGTGCACTTCTGGTTTCCCCTGAAGCAAGAAGGGTTGAAGACAAGACTGTGATTATGACCTCCTTAAATAAACACACACACGCATGCACACACACACACACACACACACACACACACACTGGTGCTAAGGGTGCACATTGGGCAATCTTCAGGCTGCCTCACAGAGAGCTTCTGGGACTTCCGAGGAGCCCCATAAAACGGACCCCTGTAGCCTCCAGCAGCAATTAGGCTGGGCCTGGCTTTCATCTTCAAGAGAGGAGCGCTGTGCTGAAGCATCTGATGATCACTCATCATACAGAACAGGGTTTCTGAACCGGCTTGTTCTGAGTATGGTTTGAGTGCAGCTTTCCTTTTGGGGTCGGATAAAAATGACTCAGCTCCATGCACAGGAATAAAGGAATTAATCACAGGAGTCGCTGCGGATCCATCTACTGTGTCTGGTGCCAGAATGTGATGGATGCTCACACACACACACACACACATTCATGTTTTAAGCCAGCAGTCATGAATAATACCTGTAGCTTGATCCCTGGCACCGTTAGAATTGATAACCAGTAAGCCATCAGAAAGACTGAATTGTTACTAATAGGCATAACCCGGCTGTATAAACAAACCATTCAAATCACTGCTGTGTAAGCAGAGGTTTAAATCCTCTATGTACAAGGGAGCGGAGGGTTGGATGGAAAATATCTCTGTCAGGCTCATTTCTGAGTGAAGAAAAGTGAACATGGTGAAAACCGCTTGGGGCTGTGTTGCAGAACAATGCAACAATTCCACCTCTATTAAAGTTTGGTTCCAAAGAAAGAAGCTCTTCCCAGTACCTGTCTGTGCTGACTTTAAAATATTACACAAGCTTGGCACGGACATTTTCTGCTCCGTTCCCCAGGCACATCGCTCCTTTCATCAGGACAAACCCATAACAGTCGCTCCGCATCTTCCTTTCCCCATATTCCCGCTCAAAGCCTGCACGCGTTGCTGCTGCGCTGTTCGCTGAGAGATGGGATCTGGTAATGAAGGGAGTTAATAATAACCCCAAAAATCTCAGCTACACGCCTTGCCTCAAGTGACCTCATTATAAACCAAACCTACACAACAGACTGCAGACTGCTACTAACTTGCACATAATTATATTAAATATCAAGTCAAATAGTAATGTAAAGAAAAGAAATTGTCATTATTAGTGAAATTGTGCATCAAGTGTTGTGATCCTGACGTAGGTCACATGATGAATTGACTGAAAAGTACAGTTCAAGCTCTCTGGGATGTCGACACAATGATTCTTGCTTAAAATCAAAGCAGCTTTCCAAAAGGTCTTCTGCTTAAAGAAGAAAAAAAAAAACGAAGATGAATGGTTGTAGCTGTCCCTTGCTCCTAACCTGATACTCCTCGTACACCTCTGTCAATCAGCTAAATGAGGTGGAGAAGCCAAGCAGAGACAGAGACAGGGGGTAGAGGGGGGAGCAAAAGAGAAAGAGAGAGCAGAGGATTACGAGGAAAGAGAAAGACAGCGGTGCTATGTAAAGGGTCAGCGCGTAGTGTTTAGAATAATTACAGGGTTTTGTGTAGCTGAAGGCATAAAAACATAGAACACTGAGATCTAATCAGATGTGTTAGAGAGGCAGAAAACCTAAGTTTGTTTAGATCATATCCTACTGTCTCAAACCTACACACACACACACACACACACACACACACACACACACACACACACACACACACACATCCACCAGAGAACCAGCCCAGCCCTGCAGCTACAAACTTTGAGCACACAACTATGTGCTGCTGGTGCTGTTTGCTCAGCAGCCAGAGCAGGAGCCGCTGCTGATTGCTGAAAGCAGAACCAGGCTAAAGCTAACAGCGTTCAGGGTGGAGGACAGCCAGTTGACTGATGGGATTCAGTGGCTCACACAGGGTGCGGTACTCAGGTGTTAACATGTAATTATGGGCCTTTCATTGGTCACAATGTGAATTACTATTGAGGAACACACAGCACACAATGCAGAGCTGCTTAATCACAATCATTTGAAAGAAAAGTGTTTGCGAGAAACACGTGACACATTGTTCATCTGGGACATGTAGAAGTGAGGCAGGGAAAGAAATAATGAATGATCTTTAGTCGCTGTATTGGCAAACACAATCTGCTGCAACTGCAGCTTTTTGGCTCAAGAATAACACTGAGCTTTAAATGAAAAATGTTGATGCAATAATCTGACTGCATGCTACATACAATTTGTTCCGATGCTCGTACATGGCTGCATGTGTGCAATTACTTTCTAACACATGCAACTTGAACACATAAATACAGACTTCCCGTGCGGCGCAGGTCGAGGCAGGCCTACAGCTGTAGCGTTCTTTTCTCCCTGACAGGCGCTGCGGGCGCATGCAGAAGTCAAGTCCTGACAAACATCAGGCCTTAAACAAGCACTGTTTGGCGCCTCTGGTCTTGTCTTCTTCATACCTGACATGTCACGTCATGCCTGAAGCATCTCCCAAACCTGTCTAATTCAACAATAATGCAAAGGAGTTTTTTTCCTCTCCTCCATTCTCAGTGACAGAAATAAAACACCTGCTTTTTTGGGGGAAGTGGGGGACAATGAATGTGGGGTAAAAATGTAAAATTTTTATATTTGCCCCAAAAGATAAGTGCTATGCTGAAGTCATCAACACCAGCCTGACCATCTAATCTCAGTGATGACACCTGTCCCAAAGGCAAACCTGTACACTCATGTGGCATCAGGTTTATGTAGCCAGCGCTGAAAGAGGCAAATATGTGTCTGTCACTCTTGGGATTAGCCAATCAAATGCTTGTCTTTCCCGGTGCTCCAAATGACTAAATCTACAACAGGTAACAAGACCAAAATAATTCTAGAATCCAGGATTTATCGTTTAATTAGTCTCCTCAATCATCACATAACAATGACTTCATTGTTTAGAGGCGTTTTCTGATTGGTGACAGACTATTATCTTTCTTTTGTATTTATACAACTACAGCACAACCTGATCCTGTTTTCTGTTGTGGTCAATCATTACTGCAGGTATTTGTACAGGGATGTTTCTAAGGACTAAAAAAGAATCTTGTAACCAAAACCGTAAGAAAATGGGCTTTTCCACAATGATTAAGGAGAAATCCCATAGCCCATATCATAAAAACCTTTTCAACTCTGCCTTAAGAAAAAAAAAAATTCCCCTCCACTTTTTTTTCCCATCTGTAGCTTTCAGGGCTTGTCTGCCTGTGATGGGCGAGTCTTGACAAGCTTCTTGACACAAACAAGTCTCAGCCCCATCTCGTGAGGCGTGGGACGGGCCCGCAGATGTTCCAGGGGCAAGCCGTGTCTTGCTGCCTTTCGCTGGAACACTCTTCTCTTTGAGCATTCAAAGGCTCTCCTCCTCCTCCGGCGCAATGTGAGATGCAGCCATCAAGCTTAACTCTCTCAAAAAGACAGAGCCCCACTCCAAGAGCACAGGGTTCAAGAAAGAGGCACACAGTATTTACACAAGTATTATCTACAGGTCCTCAATCCATTACTGTAATCCCTCGAGCTCTACAGCGCCCCAGTGATAGCCTAAACCATGACATTCCTCTCCTTTGACTACTATAAGTCGCTGCAGTTAATACGCATAGCAAACACAACCAATCTTTAGTTTGACAATAGTTGCATCGATAGCCGACAATGGCTGCCTCGTTTGTGTCTGTCATTTCATTTAGTCAAGCAAAGAAGATAAAACATCTCTAACCCGCGTGTTCGTTTGACCTAGCAGAGTGTTATTTTTCTCAAACTGAACGACAAAGGGGGAACACTATGGAGACTGCAGGAGTGCCAACAAGGAAACAGTGTGGGAGCAGTTCTGGGAAATGTTGACGTGTTGCACCCGTGTGTGTCACAGTCCTCCTAGACAGGAAGAGGTTAAGGTGTGGGTTAGGGATTAGGTGTGTCTCCCTAAGAACAGTCATCAAAAAAGCACAGTACACAGTCCACTAAGTCCCGCAGAAGATCCCACAGGCCTTCAAAAGAGGGCATTAGCAGATCTATGCACAGAGCAAAGCTGTGGTGGTGACATCTTCTGTGGCACTTTGCCATCCGTCCATCAGTCCAGCAGTTGAGCTATTTGGTCGAGATTATGGGAGCTTTGCGAAAGATCTCCTGCGATCAGGTGAGGGAGCCTCCTTTGAGATGGGAAGCAACTCTATAATCACAACTCTTTAAAATTAGGTTGAAAATGACTCACTGTGAGCCATTTTAGAAAATCTCCAGCACAAACAAAATAATGGTCAGTGATACAATTTTTTTTTACCATTCATGCAGCTATGGAAACCAGTAAATAAAGGTAGTTGAGTTCATGATGGTCATCATGATGAATACAGATAACTGTCTATAATTATTTTTTAAGACAGTTGAAATTAAGAAGAAAAATGTTATGTAATTACATTAATTATACATGCATTTTTAAAAGCTTTTTTTTGCCATTTTTCATCTCTTTGAAACTTTATTTATACAGGAGAATTTAAAAGAAACCACTGGAACAGTTGTGAATAAGCGCTTTGCTCGATGGCACCTTGGTGCTAATGAAGGAAACATGAGTAAAAATCACAATATATTATGACCATCCTTTCTAGTGAAACATTTTAAATTAGTAAGTATTAAGGTCAGTTCTCATGGGAAGATACACGTTTAACTTTTGCGTAGTTCAGTGATAATTTTCCACGTTAAGCCAGACCAATCAAACCAGTCTTGCATCATGTGTTATGACTGTGGGACACAGTCTGTCTATGATGGGGATGTGTCCTAAACCAGTGCAGCTCAGCCCCTGGGGCGTGCCGCTCACAAACCACACTCTTAACGTCCTGAACAGTTGCACATCAGACAAACACTTTTGTTTTTGGACTGTGAAAATGAGAGGGATGAGTGAGGAGGTGTGGGAATTGGGTAAATGTCACGATCCCACACTCGGAGAGGCCAAGGAAGGAGTCGAGCTGGCCCCAGCACTCCCTGAGTTCAGCAGGTTTACTGGGCTTGGTGCTTTAAAGGTGTGCATGAAGCCCGGCAGGTTCCCCTTCAGCCAAATATGACATGACATGTGTGGACTGTGATTTATTAGCCCTACACTAATAAAATAGCTTTTTAATGACCATTTCTAAAGTTACTATTTAGAAATAATTTATTGTAAGGCAGTTCGACATTTAATTAGAGGCACAAATACGCACTTTGACATTCTGGTTCTGGGTCTGCACATAACGTCTCATCTCCCCCTCCCATCTTTAGTGTCAGAACTGCCATAGAACATTATTTTTTAAAAACATATACTTACATGAACTAAAACTCTGTCTCATAGTAACATCTCTGTCATCTATGGTTGTTCGCTCGGGTGCATGAATCCAAACTTGTGGGTCTGTTGCAGTGTCTGCACGGAGCAGCGCTGATTAGACACATAAACAACCAAGCAGGTGGGGCTCTGATGCAACAGCTGTCCCTCAGCCCTGTCATGCATAATGACAGAGCAGGAGGAGCTGGTTGTGTAGGTTTACGGAGCATCACATGGTGACATCTAGCTGCACGAGGCATCACCACACCTGGACTAACTGCTAAGCCTGTTTACCTCTGTCATCAACAAAATATCCATGAAACTCAATTTGTGAGCAGACTCAGTTTAAGAAGCTTTCAACATCCGTCGTTATTCATATATCTCGGGTAATATTCAAGAGATTAGTTGAACTGCCCTTTATGTTTTCTTCTTTAATTAGCCAGAACTGCCTCAGGTTTGGCCATTAATCATGGTTTAACGCTACACATCTTGAGAGACATTCTTTCTTGCCACATGCAGTTGAGAGAGAACTTTTAAATAATGTGCATCTGAACCTGCAGAGAGCATCGACTGTCAGATAAGAAGTTTGTCTCTGTTATGAGGACACCTGGCACATTCAATAAGGTGTCATTAAGGTGGTCATGTTTTACTATTCAGCACTTTGGCTGCCACTTTTTATATCTAAAGCTCCGATAGCTAAACATGTGATTATTTGATCTGTTGAAGTTGTAAAATCTTTGGTAAGCACAACAGGAAGTGTGTTCTAATCCAGCAGGGGACATTCCTATAATGCTTTGTCAATCTGACCCATTGCATGACCTATTGCCCTATCAGTGAGTATAGGAGGATGCTGTTTGGATAATGGATAAAGAAAAAGTCAGTTTGTTCAGAAAGCTGAGGTGCCACCTAAATTTGAGGTTTTTTTTACACTCTTTAAGGTCATTTAAAAAAAAAAAATTCTGAAACCCATCAAATCTGATCAGTAGTGCCAAGGCTAGCTGGGAGAAGATGTGAAGCTTCAGTCCCTCTATACATCATATAAAGTTAAAATTGTAAGAGTTGACCCTGAGATGGAATTTCCACAAATTCAAACATTAGATTGCAAAAATGTTAAAATAGGTGTCTTACCGTCCAGGTGGCAGACTTCGCTGTGCTGGACTGCTGGAAGGACACGTCAAAGGTGTGCGGCCCAGCGTAATCTGTGTTGGATGGGATGGCCGGTGAGGGGGAAAGGGCATCAAAGGTGGAGCTGGGCTGGGCGTAGGGCGATGGGGCTGTCACGTTGTTCTGTGCATGGTCATTGTTGTAGGGGCTGGTAGAGGTTGAGCCGCCATTTTGAATGTTCTGATCCATGCTGTTCAGGAGCCCCAGGTTTGTATACTGTGACTGGAGAAAAAATGGAGGGAAAGGGGGAAAAAGGGATGTCTTCAGTCATTATAAGAGAATGTCAAGGTCGTCATTGGTAAAATTTGTATTTTTAATGCAAATAAAGATTGACGTCACATCTCTGCTTCCTCCTGGGATGCAAAAGTGAAGCCAAAATATCCCATTTCCTGAGCTGCCATCTCACTTGTGTGGGTGACTGTCCCAGCTGTCAGTCATGATGCCCCGCCCATTTTTATATTGTCAAAAAGAAAGAAGCTTATCAGAAAAATGAGCAGCATTATAAGAACTACCCACAATGACAGTAACCATCATTGGAAAATATATAAAAGACATGCGCTTTAATTTAAGTTTGGCTCATGCCCCATCCGCCAACATGGAGGGATGGGACTTCTGACATCCTTCAGCCAGGCACCAGGGGGTGATTTGTTTTGGCTTCACTTTTGGGGAGCTGTCATATTTATAAAGATTCTGTCACCTGAAAAGAAATACATAAAATGAAAAAGAGGTGAACTGAATAAATACACTGACTGGTGCAAAAGCTTACAGATACAACAAGATAGGGGTTGTAAGAATTAGGTTTTTATAAAAGATGCATTATGAAGGATTCAAAAACAACATTTCTACTATGAACTTTACATTGTTTTAAGATTCATTTAAAAACTTTAGCATTTGAGGCATGTTACAGGAAGCGGAGTGGGGAGAAAAGATCCATGTCCAAGCAGAATAATCTTAAATGTTCCTGGTGTCGTGATTGCAGGTTATCTCCTTTGTAAAATTTAACACTCCTGGATTAGCTTGGTAAATATCTATGAGACAGGAAAAAGTCACTTTTTTAGGTCAATGTCATGCTAAAAACCTAGCGTCCTGATTCACTTCTTCAGCGCCAACTATTCAGACAGGAGGAATTAGAATGTCTGTCTTTACACAGGATGTAGAATACTCCTGGGTCAAAGCCAGCCCCTTCCTACTTGCTCTGCTTGCCATTCACTCCATTCCATTCCATTTATAAATGGCACATTCCTGGATGAGGTGCCATGGCTCTCACTCTTTGGACAGCCATTAATCTCTCCAGGGCCTCTTGTTTATTTCAAGCGCGGCTGACCACAGCTGTCCAGCTCACGCCCATTGCCCTGCCAGGTGTTAGTGGTGTGCCAGATGACCAACAAAACATAGATGAGGTAGGCTGTGTATCAAGGTATTGACTCAAATGTATGCTTTTAGTGAAAAGCCCCTTTAAGTAAGGCTGTGTGCTAATTGAATTTGATTGTGATTTCGATTTACATGTCAAACGATCTACAAACAAGCGACACGCATGCCCAATACATTCGCACAGCGGGTGTGAAATAGCAGAGGGAGGACAGAGTCATTTGGTTGAAAGAAAAGGTCGGAAAGTTTCCCTTAGCCTGGAACACTTTGGGTTACAAGAATCTGATGATGCACATGATAACAGGCAAGATTTGCTATGAGGTGACATCTGTGACACTTGCCGACAAAACAAATCTCTTTAACCATCTCACTTATGCTAAATAAATGCATTGTGTAACTAAAAAGCAATTGTTTGAATCCTTGAGTCAATTTAGTAGCATTCTTTCTTCTTCTTTTAAACTAACACAATGTAACTTTTAGGTTACCTTTGGTAGCTCATGTATGATAAAATAGGTTGTTGTAATGAACAATGAGATTTTTTTCTTCAATTAAAAAACATGGACCCAAACTATTCCACCCCACCCATGCAGGGCCAGAGAGACTCACACTCAGACACCTGAGAGAGGTCATTCGAGTCAACCTCAGCATACTTGTGCAACAGCGCCACAGGCTAGCTTGCCTATTGAGTGAGGGTCACCGTGTGTGTGCAGCACAAGGCTGCTTAACCCCCCGGAAACAATGACACCAGGGCTTATGGGAGCTTGTCGGGAGGACAATTATGCTGGGCATGCAGGTGTTAGGAGACAAGTGTTTTGTGAGTTTAACACACGGACACACAACATGAGAAGGGAAAATGCCTTTAGCAGAGAGAGGCTTTTCCCAAACACACACTCCCTTACAATGGGGTAATTACACACATGTTATAAAGGTTTAAACTCAATGGGCTGAAGAGTGGCCCCGTGAATCGGATCTAAGAGGAGAAAAAATGAAACAGAAACACAAGCTTATCAGATATTCAAAAAAAATCCCATGTTTTTGTGTATGACACAGCTTCCTGTTTGGACAGTCATTTCCCGTATGTGAGGAGTCAGTGTTGTGATATAGTACCGTGAACTGTGGCGCAATTTACTGGAGTTGCACTGAGGCGCTCAGCCTTTCAGAGATGACACGGCCTTCCCCCACTACCTGACGCCGGCAGCTGCAAAGGTGGTGGTGACAGGCACCAATTATCAATGTCAAATATTATTCTTAAGGAAAGGTCGACGCTGGCCAGAGACCAAACATAGATAAAAGCAGGCACGTAAAATAGAAAGCCTGACATAGCATACTTAACATTAAATACAGGGTCTCAGATAATGCTGCTCATGGTCTAAATGAATATTAAGATCAAAGATGAGGAATGAGGTTAAAGCCATAATTGAGCATATACAGAGGCCCAGCAGGAGAGTCTCACGTACAGCTCATCATGATTTAATGTTTAATTGACTGGAAGTGGGATATCAGCTTTTAAAAAGGTTGCGTAATGGAGTTTGAGGCCTTCTCTTCGTTTCCTTTAATCAGATCTTATTCCACTATAATACAGCAACCATTTAATAACCACTTTAGCTGCTCTTAAAAATTCCTTGTGTTTATAGCTGACGCGGTGTTTAGGCCTTTCAGGCTGCTAAGCAGAAAAACAGTAAATCAGCAGCCTTGACATCCTCAACAGCCTTTAATAAAGTTTGTGAAAGGTCTGTCTGTTCGAGGCCTTTAAGCTCATTTCTTTGTCTGAGATAAATGCTGGAGTGAGCATTTCAGGCCAACACGAAAAGGATCCTGGTGACCTTTACTGTGATGATCTGTTGATCACGATGTGGCCATCCAGATTATTCAGATATGTGAATTACAAGTATTTAGTTATTGCTAATGGTGCTACAGTGGCATTTGGTATGACATATTCACACTTACTTGAATGAATAACTCCTTGTGTTGAAAACTATCAATACATTGAAAATGATCACGTCTATCAGAGATGTCTCTGGTAGTTAAGAAGTCATGATTAATGTGTGGCTAATATATAAATTATTATATATTTTTATGCATGTATCATCAGAAACTGTGATCTCTGTGTAGCACATCTGTCCCTCTGTGGTGATAACATTTTCTTTTCGTTTTCCCAGAACACAGCACATTAATAAACAGTAAATTTGGCTTTAAGCTTTTAGAAAATTCAATATTTGTACATGTTAACACAGAATATATGAGTATCCCTGTTGCCGCTACTGTTATATGGCCACAAAGTGTAAACACTGATAAAGCCAGAACAGCCAACAGATGACAGGAACCAGAGCAGACCTGGCCCGAGGGGGGAATAGCTCCCATTCCAGGCTCTCTGGCGACCTGCTCCACATATCTTGGACCAACATATAAGAGCATCTAGGGGACGGTGATGAGTGACCACAGGGGGTGGGAGGCTTTAAAGGCTCAACAGGGTGGAGGATTGAGGTGGAGCTAGGTGGGGGTCTATCTACACTTTATACCTGCTGGGGTGGGCAGAGCAGGTGATTGTATCTACATCAACACACCATTAAAGCAATTACGACCCTGGACTAAACAGCAGCGCTTGGCCAGCCACATTCTAATGGCTGCATCGGCTCCCGGGAGACTGGGGACAGGGGAACCCGATACCTCACACATTGGATGGATTGAGTTGGACACCACTTAAAGACCCCCTGCTCAACAACTTAAAAGACAGTGACCTGGCACACCTGCTATCTGCAACCTGCAATCTGAGAATCTAACACTGCTCACTTGCTCTGCAAAATGTTTTCGCTGAAGGATTCAGTGGGAAGAAATATCACGCGAGGCATTAACAAGAGTTTGCTAAAGCAACCGAAAATAAAAAAAAGGTTAAAAAATAAGTAAATAATCCTTAAACTGGAGCATACATTGCACAGAGATAGGTCTTAGTAACAAATAACTTTTTTTTTTTAAGTTTTTAACAGCCTGTAAGGGTAATTTTTCTGTCATTACAATGACATTGAATTAATACAAAACCATAAAATATCAAGAACCAAAACAATGCCCTGTTTGATGTCTGATATGCAAAATAAGTCATAAATAAGTCTGATTATACTAAATGTAAAACGCTTCCCTTGTGTTTACCACTCAACAGGGCGAACACAGATCCATCAATCATGAGGCTTGCACTTTCACAGTGAAAAATGAAGATGGGATCCCAGTTTTCTTGTTTTAATTTTAACTTTTTGAAACAGCAGATAAAAGTTGAATGAAAGGTTCAGACACTCGTTGACAAAAAGAAAATGAAAACTCTTGAGTGTCTGGTTTAAAAAAAAAATGAATTGATTCTCATGATTGAAATAATCAACAATATGTTTATCTTGATTTTTCCAGTTCTATTGATTTTATTAAAAAATTAAAAATCAAAAGGGTCCTCGAGGCTCAAATGTCCTGCTGCAATAAATCAAAACCCTCCAGTGATTTTTGAAGTCAGATTTACTGGCAACCAACAACTTGACTCAAACTAAATCACATCTATTGACTGAATTCAGGCCGAGCAAGGCAGCAGCCATTTTACAAAACAACATATTCAAAGAGATCCACCAGGTGTTTACATTCCGCTGCTCATTGGACTGCCACACACACACACAGATGTGTGCACACACACATACTGTCAGACAAAAGCAAAATCATTTCCCCGATTTTTTCCCCCTAATTGTTACACAATTAGTACAAACGATTCTTAGTTGCAATCAAGTCATATTTTTTTGCTTGATCAGCATTAAACAATTGAGTTACATAAAAAAAAATATCCGGCAACAAATAATACACACAAATTTTGATATTTGAGCTAAATTAGAATATTGATTTCAAATATAAGTCCCAAACGCAAGGCCTTTTACGTTAAGTGATATTTAATTCATCCCATAGGAATGGGCGCGATGCTTGATGCCCGGTTATCGTTCCCTCCATCGGACTTACCTCGCTGTATGAAGCCGTGCCCCCCGTCTCCAGGTACAACATGTTGGCGCTGAGATTGAGCAGAGCTGCTGCTGTTTGCTCCACTGGCTCCAGGATTCCACAAATCTCTTTCCCTCACTCTAAATGGAGTGATGTGGACTACGGATGCAAAGTGGACAGGCAGAAGCTTCTATAGGAATCTATGTGTAGGTCATATATACCGGGAAGGGATGGGGGGAGGGGTCTAAGGAGCTACCTGGCCAATACCTGAGTCCACACCCATCTCCAGAAGGGGTACGGTCTACTTAGACTTGCCGCTGAAGCTCTGCAGGCCTCCTCAGAGCTATGAGATAGCTTGTGATTTACTGCAATAGTTGGTAGCGATGGATAATATCAAGCTCAATAAAAGTTTCAAATTTGCGTTCGCATTTTACTACTTGCAAATATGACAATCCAGGTAAAAAAACATGAAATGCAGAAAAAGAAACATCAGTGTACTATAACCATGTGGGTGAATGATAAATTCATATACATATTTTGCAAATGGGCAATTAGAATTAACGTGAATGATAATCAGATTAAAAAAAAAAGATTTATAATAATAATTACAAAGACAGATCCCTTAGTCCTAAAAGCTCCACTGAGAACTGGTCTGGGGTTATATGAGGATCAGCTTTACCTACAGTCTCTAGTTTGCATAAGAATCGCTCCCCTTTGCACCCCCCCAGCAATCCTAATGCTCCCAGTAAAACAATGTGACTCCTGTAGATTGCTTGTATCTATCAGAGATGACTGGTGTAGATCTGTTGTGGAAACATGTGTTGTGTTTCAGATACTGCAGTGGCAGTAGCACTGACAGGTGGCTCTACTTTTATATAAAAGTTATGGTATAATAAACTTATTTCCATTAATAAAAGAACATGCACTATATAAATTTCAGCCAGGAAACTGAAACAGCTACATTGAGGCTGAGTGCATCCACACCAACCCATCTTGCAGCACAAAGTATATAAAGCAAAACGTCAAATGTTTGGTTTGTTTTAGTCTTCTGGACATTACAAAACTTTCAAGAAAATGCATCTCTAGCTATTCAAGGGAAATATGGAGCAGGCTTACACCACAGATGTATACATATTGCTGGATGACAAGGGAGGGTCAGTAAGCAAATCACCTCTATTACTGCAGAGCCAAGGGGCTAAGACTCCTGCCCTGTGGTCAGAATGATTTGAAAGCTGTCTGAAGACTTAATCACAACTATGACCTGAAGTCAGTGTCTCCTATCATCAGCCACACCCTGCTGCGGGCCCCGGGGCTGCAGCAGGGTGGCTACAGGTCAGTATGTCACAAAAGCAAATCAACACTTTAAAGAACCCAATCCAATGGCCTCCCGAGGTACCCTGGCTTCAGTGAAGAGCCAGCCAGACCTTTTGAGGGTGATAATTAGTTCAGCTAAACAAACTTCTAATTATGTTAAAACAACATTGGCATCTGAAAAGAAGTTAGAATACTCAGTGTTTGGGTGAGGCTGTCGTGGTGGTATTCAAGCAGGGCAGGACAGACATAGTATTCTGGCTATTTAATACAATTGAGACACAGGCTGCAATAAATGTTGCATGTGACCATATTATTTTACTGGCATGTTTTCTTACATAATAGGCTTACTTCATACTATTGTATGACCTTTTTTGTGCGACATAGTATAGTATGACCTATTTTGAGCGACATACTATAGTATGACCTTTTTTGAGCGACATAGTATAGTATGACCTATTTTGAGCGACATACTATAGTATGACCTATTTTGAGCGACATAGTATAGTATGACCTTTTTTGAGCGACATAGTATAGTATGACCTTTTTTGAGCGACATAGTATATTATGACCTATTTTGAGCGACATAGTATAGTATGACCTTTTTTTTAACGACATACTATAATATGACCTATTTTGAGCGACATACTATAGTATGACCTTTTTTGAGCGACATAGTATAGTATGACCTATTTTAAGCGACATACTATAATATGACCTATTTTGAGCGACATACTATGGTATGACCTATTTTGAGCGACATAGTATAGTATGACCTTTTTTGAGCGACATAGTATAGTATGACCTATTTTAAGCGACATACTATAGTATGAGCTTTTTTGAGCGACATAGTATAGTATGACCTATTTTAAGCGACATACTATAATATGACCTATTTTGAGCGACATACTATAGTATGACCTATTTTGAGCGACATACTATAGTATGACCTTTTTTGAGCGACATAGTATAGTATGACCTATTTTAAGCGACATACTATAATATGACCTATTTTGAGCGACATACTATAGTATGACCTTTTTTTTAACGACATACTATAATATGACCTATTTTGAGCGACATACTATAGTATGACCTTTTTTTTAACGACATACTATAATATGACCTATTTTGAGCGACATACTATAGTGTGACCTATTTTAAGCGACATACTATAGTATCACCTATTTTGAGCGACATACTATAGTATGACCTATTTTAAGCGACATACTATAGTATCACCTATTTTGAGCGACATACTATAGTATGACCTATTTTAAGCGACATACTATAGTATCACCTATTTTAAGCGACATACTATAATATGACCTATTTTGAGCGACATACTATGGTATGACCTATTTTGAGCGACATAGTATAGTATGACCTTTTTTGAGCGACATAGTATAGTATGACCTATTTTAAGCGACATACTATAGTATGAGCTTTTTTGAGCGACATAGTATAGTATGACCTATTTTAAGCGACATACTATAATATGACCTATTTTGAGCGACATACTATAGTATGACCTTTTTTGAGCGACATAGTATAGTATGACCTATTTTAAGCGACATACTATAATATGACCTATTTTGAGCGACATACTATAGTATGACCTTTTTTTTAACGACATACTATAATATGACCTATTTTGAGCGACATACTATAGTATGACCTTTTTTTTAACGACATACTATAATATGACCTATTTTGAGCGACATACTATAGTATGACCTATTTTAAGCGACATACTATAGTATCACCTATTTTGAGCGACATAGTATAGTATGACCAACAGTTTACTGAAAACCTACTGCTTTGCCATCCAATTACATCTTTATTAAATGCATCCCCTCAAACGCTACAGCAGTGAGGAACTAAGAATAGAGCTGGACCAAGCAGGAGCTAAAAATCTGGAGATCTAGGGGCTCAGACAAAAAAGGCTTTACAAAAGTTTTTCCCTTTAAAGAGCCTGGTTCCTTAAGTCAGCCAGATTAGTTTAGTATCAAGTGTCAGGCTGCGTTGGCTGCACAGACACCTGCCCTGACAACAGCGTAAGCTCCATCCACACTGACAGACGCAGGCAGTCAGCGCAGACACAGAGAGCATCACTTGGGTGGCAACCCCCCGCTATCGACTGACACCAAGACTTTACATTAACTAGTTAAAAAGAATACACTGATTATTTTATACACTAGACAATTTGATTTCCAAAGATGCAAGAATCATTATCATTTTCAAAGGGGGAAGAAAGACCAGAATGAGAGGACTATTGACCACATTTTACTAGTTTTTGGAATGTGACTTGTCGAAATCAATCCTTTATCTAACTGAATCATTAGTTTACAGAGTTCCGACTGTATGCTGAAATAATGAACTATTTCAGCAAATGTTCTGTTTTGTTTTACTGTTCATGTGTGTATTTTATTTGTGGAAAAAAAAGAAAAATGAAGTGCAGCTGAAGACTTAAGCATCAATATATACATTCTTTGTAAAAATGTAATTAGGATTAGTACACACCTATGAAGCCAGCTTCATTCCTTTGCTTGTTTTCACCTGCAGGCACATCAACACTACAAGTGTGCATTTGGACCGGTTTTAGTTGATTTTATTTAATGCATGTGAATATGAATAACAGTAAACATATTCAACAAATCAAACATAAAAAAGATCAAATGAATTCCATATTATTGTTGGATTATGCCACTATATGCTGTCAATTTATCTAGAAATGAGATGGAAAATACAGTCTATCTGTGAAATACTCAGATATACCTGGATTGGATGATTCCAATTTAATGACAATTTCCATAAATCAGCATTCTAATTTCATACCAACACTGTCAAGTCAATTTATTAAGTAGGAACATTTTTGGAACGCTAAGTTTAACTGCATTTCAGCCATGAAGACGCATGTTCTAATTTTAATGATCATGGTGTCATAGCCTCTAAAATTACACATGTAAAATAAAAAGCAAGAGTTAAATAAAGAGATGAGAAAACAGAATGTAATGAGGATTGTCGTATGCAAAAATTACATCTCAAGCCAAGCCACTGTCTTATAACCTTACCGTCTAAATTGCCTTATTGTTAAAAAACAGGGTTGTAAGTTCAGATACTTGAGCATCTAAACCGTTTTTACCTATTTGGTAAAAAAACAAAAATTATATAATAAATCAAATAAAAAATAACAGTATGTCCAATTATTGTATTTGTATTTCCACATCATTTCCAAGAAAACTATTAAATTGTAATTTACCACAAGGGATAAATAAAGTATTTTCAATTAAATGTAATTACGTAACACTTGCCAAATCATCGTATTGGTTGGATGTGCGTGCAGCGTACAGGCCATGGTATTCCACAACACACCCAGTCCTGCACGCAACTCTGCATCCTTTAATACCAGAATAATAAAAGGCAATCTAGCCAATAGTTTTCCTGTTAAAATAAGACATGGGCTCCTCTGATCACACACAGATCCGCCACTGACCATGTACTGAGCCAAACAGGAAAAGCAATGCACACACACATTCTAGAAGCTAAAAAATACACAATTCATCCATTTTGGCTTTGGAGACTTGGGAGATGCTGCCCTGAGACTGTCAACTATCAATAAAGTAAAAAATAAAAATAAAAAATATTTTCCCTGATATTCTTTCTCTGTGTCACGCTGTTCTCTGTGTTTTAACAACTCTGCATATTTAATCCACTTTGGTAATTATTCACCCCTCCACCAACTACATCATTAAAAAACATATTCTATTTTGCAACTGAACCGTTATATATTGTTTCTCATGTGAACTCCCTTTAGTGTGGTTTAACTTGCTGCATGTTTAGAGATTCTGGATTAAAATCAAGTATTTGATAAAAAATGTACATGGATAACTGGCTTTTTACAAAAGCAGTTCTTAGGGCTGTAACTGAAGGATTTATTCATGTGTGTTCGCAAAGGGTGTGACCCACAAGTTTTTCAGTTGAACCGGGTATGATATAATATTTTGGAATAATAGTAGACGTAAGGCACTTCTAAGGAGATGCAAGTCAAACTAGAAAAGATAAGGGCAATAGGGGCTCTCGCTCGACGTAGCATCCCCACATCCACTGACACACCAGGTCTCACACTCACTCACTGACGGTTACTCAAATGAACGGTAGCAGCAGATAACTCGTTCCTTGGTGTCTTAAAACACTTCTTAATATGCTGGAGCATGAAAAAAATAAAGAGGATCTTATGCTGTTGTTGTGTATTCTATGCAAAGGTTTAATCACGCACATATTCTAGATTTTATATATCAACATTTTCTTTATCTAATTTAAACTAAATCATTACTAAAGTTAAAAGCAATTTTTAATTTGTTTTACTTTCTGTTACACTCAGAAAATGGTGGAGAAAACACGTTAGCAGCTCAGACGCTGAATGAAAGGGCAACAGCTATCACACATAAGAGAAAAGAGGTGTGGTGAAAAAAGTAAGAATCCAAATACAAACATGTAATTAGACCTCAGGGAAGCCCTGCGTCGATTGAGCTACTTTACTGCTGTAAGGTTGTTTAAACTCTATCCTGTGTCTGAAAAGGACCCCTGTCCCCGTTCTCAACACTGCATCCTCCATGCACAGCTGATCAGCTTTATCTTGGTGCAAAATCAGCTGTTTAGGGTAGGATATAGCGTTTCTTCTGCCACTATTTCTGCTACATTCCTTCATGTTATTCTACCCTCTGTTTGCTCCTCTCCTCCCCCCTTGTTGCCACCCCCACTTTTACATAGAGAAGACACGTACTGATAGATGAGAGCTGTGACTTCTGCGAGAGAGGCAGGTGCTGTGTTAAATTGTTGCCCTGCAGCTACAGCAAAAAAAAAAAAAATCCAGAAGAAAAAGGAATTTCAGATTAAACATAAACCCTACACAATACAAATAAGTCCCCCAGGGCACTAAACAGGGAGCTGCATTCTAATGACTCATGAAAGAGGCACACCTCCACATAGGGGGAGGGGGTGTGGGGCTGGGTGAGGGTGGTTTTGCCCACCACAGCTCTTCATCAAGATAGACGCTTGACTTGGTTGTAATGATCAGGGCTTGGCGATTGGCAAGATGCCATGGCGGCGGGCTAGGAGCCCCCCACGGATGCTGGCGTGCCAATCACTGCACCACGCCCCTCCTCTGGTGCAGAGGAAAGTGAGCGGTGGGGGTGGGGCCATTAATCACCAGTTCAAGAGAGCACAGGCCCCCTTGGGGGATGTGCAGGGTAACATTACTCAGCTCCTTGAACAAAATTTTTATTTGCTATTTTTTTTTTCCACCCTGGCTGGACAACAGCATTCCTTCAGTGGGAGAGGAACACACATCGTCTTTCAGTAGCAGCAATGAGAAGCATGTCCCTGACTGCAGGTCAAATACTAGAGAGTTCATACACTGATCTATAAACAACTATTACCAGGAAGAATTTTTCACAGTGCTTTACATAATAATAATGGATTACATTACATGGTTATGTGCCATTACTTGACTGCACTATAATGTGAATTAATGTCTGTTCTGTGTGTCGCTACAAGAAACAAGTTTACAACACGAGCTTCAGCTGATTTTAGTTTAAACAAAAAGGGAACATAAGAAACTCAAGTGTTATCATTCAAAGCTCATCTTGAGGCATGCGACTATCTAAATGCACATTCTACCATCAACAGACTCTGAGAGCTACCTGTCTCAAAGGGGCCACCCAGGTCAAGCATGACCCAGGCTGTATCAGATAATACCATCACCCCACAGACAACATCTCAAACAAAAAACAGATAAACCGGCCTTATTCTCGGGCTGCTGAGATACTCTGGACCACAACGCACAAACATCCTGGGAAAATTCCATTACTAATATGGAAATGAACAGGAAGTTCTGCATATTGTATTATACAAGTAATGGTATTTACCACTGGAAGTAACATCTACTCAGAGTAAAAGTTATCTCAGAGCATACATTTAGAAATTGCTGGTCACTCAAGTGTTTAAACTGAATAAACCAAAAAAATAACATTTTAAATACCTCCTTTCCCTGAGGGTAATGTTTCAAAACCAAATAACAAGATAATTGTCATTTTAAATGCCTAAAATATCACAAAATAGCCTTTGCTCAGTTTATACTGATTATACAAATGACACACGAACAGGTAATTTAGATTACTGTAATGTTTTTCTTGAACATTAAACCTACGTACTTACAGAAAGCGTCTCATCTGGCTCATGCATGGTTATGCAGTCCATACTGATCTGGATGGTGTTTCCTGTCGACCTATCTGTTGGACCGTCTGTGAAGTTCAGCTCAATGGGCTGGACTGAATGAATGGCAGATCTGAAACACAGTAGAGACGGTGACACAAAAAAAAAAAACACAATTTGCTTTTTTTTAAAAATCATTTTCAGCACGTTTTATTGTTTTTGCGTATAAATCACTCACTGGTCGAGCATTTCAAACAGTTGATTAAATACATCCTGGCTGAAGAAATCACTTGTCTGTGCTGACTGATTCTGGGACATGGCGGTGAGGATGGAGCTCTCTCTCCAGGACAGGTCCCTGAGTCTGCAAGGAGACAGAATCGTCATGATCAATTTGCTGCTCATGTTGTAAAAAAATGAGCGAGATCTTTTATACAGGAAGTGTTAAAAAAAAAAAGTTGCAATATCAGCAAACATCAACATAAACCTAGAAGTGCGGGGCTGAGACATTCGGCCACCCAGCCAGCAGAGGAAAGCAGGAGGAGGAGTCCTGCTGCCAGCCATTCATGAAGAGCACTTCTATTGTAAAGAAGTCAGCCTGCATAATACTGAATATTTGTACTACACATAATGGTGATTATGCACCATTCAGAAAGAGGCACTTTGACCTGCTCCCCTGAAACATTACACCTGCTCCAGAGCTCAGCCTGCCATTGTTCCTGCTGAAGTGGCGCACGCTGCAGTCTGAGACAGGCGGAATTCCCCCCACAGTCTATATGATAGCACTGCTGCAACTCCTGGTATGTGTACAGCTGGACGGGCTTGGGGGGGTGGAGGGTGGAGGGGATGGGGGTCCATAATCTGAAGCTGGCACTATTTAAGGCTGTGGAATTCCCCAACACAGCGTGGTGAATGATATTAATACCTGACTTACAAACACAGGCATATCTAATGAAGCAAGTCATTTAAATTATGCACTTGGTGTATTGAGTTTGGGATACAGATACACTGAGTCTGCCCTACCCAGGAAATATTATAAAAAAGTAGATTTAGGAGATTATGCTTAGAGAACACTCAATGTTGGAGTTTTGCGGATAATTTAGAAGCTTTTGCAATAGCAGCAATGCATAATGTCTAGAGGCAAAGGGCCCAACATTTAACAAATACTGAGCATAATGGTTGAAGGTTTTCTCATGCACGCTTTGTATCAGCAACTGGAAGCACAATACACTACAGTATTTTAGATGCTCAGTGTTATAGTCAATATAATTCTTTGTGACTATTTCTGATTATTGAAAGAGGAACAAGGCTACACAACATTTTGACAAGCTAAATACAATGAACAATATACTAAAAATAAAGTAATATATGTTTTTTAATAAAAAGCATTTCTGCATGCTATGGTTTAATCATTATAGGAGATAAATGACAAAAGAAATGAGCAGCTGATATACGAAGAAAATGTTTTCACAAAAGAAAAATTAAAATAAATACAAAATAAGGTATTTGTACTTTACTTGAGTATTTACTAGTCACGTACTACATTTCAGAGGTAAATACCGAATGTTTGCGTTACTAATCAGATGCGAAAAAAATATATTTTAATATTCCTACTATTTACATTGTCATTCTTTTATTTCAATTTTCAAAAAATATGTTATGCACATTGTATAAATTGTTATATAAACAATTGCGTTTTATACACTTTAACGTAGATTAATGTAGTAGGATGCAGTACTTTTAGAATACTTCCAAAGTCTTTGAAACTATATGCAATACAATATAATATAACATAGCCCCCCTTTACGTATATTTTGCGGATACTTACTTACAATTAAATAACATTTCAAATCTTTTGAGGACAGCATTCCTTCTACTTAAGCTCTAGGTATCAAGTTAGCCATGATTCATTATGGCGCTAACTAGCACAACTGATCATTTTGTCTTTATGTTAGCATAAGTTAGCCGAACAAACAAACAGACAAAAGGATAATGGCGTGAATAGGCATCTCCTTAGCTCATTAACGGTGCTTGTTTAAGTTCTTTTAAGGATGAAATATGTTAGAAACAGATATTTTACCTTCAACTGTAAACTCTGTGTTTAATTAATCCTCTACGCTGCGCAGGTGGCTTTCAGTAGCTCATTAATTGCCATGGCAACCGGTTACTAGCTACAGCTCAGGGCAGTTTTGTAAGTTAAGTTTTTTAATTAACACTTAGCAACTTGGATTATAGGTCCATTAAACTTCTTCGGCCAAATTTCTTTTTTTCAGTCAGTCAATTTAATTTAAAATATTTTGTATTTGTTTTTTTTTTTGTTTTAATGTGAATGTGAATCAAACTATAAAGAAATAAATATCTACTACATGTGAAAGCAACAATTGACTCTTTACTTATCTCACCAGCTTGTTTGATAGTCCAAAATGTTAAAGTATACATGTCTATTTTTTTTTCTTTTTCAACATTTTTTATTACTGCATTTTGCCAATTATCAGAGAGGGTAGGCTGACAAAAAAATAAATCAGAGTATATCAAAAGGAAGACTCCAGAAGTTCAGCACATTAGCTCTAGGTCCATCATAAATAATAATAATGAGTGTCAGTCACAGGGAGCATGAACAGCACAAACAGGTAGACTGCAGCAGATGCAGTAAAGCACAGGTGTGGTGTCATTTCTGCTACTGAAGGAGGGAGGATTTAGGTGTGGTCCTTCTCCTGATCCGTCTGTGTGTCATAGGTTAACCCCATTTGATTCTGCCTTTTTTTCCCTTTAAAATATGCCATTTGACAGAACTAGTTCAACCTCATTAACTTCTCATGAAGACTTTTGAGCTATGTGTCACAGCATTTGTTCGCTGACCGTTCAGAACCCAGAATATAATCTCAGAAGTTGTGCATCAGGTTCAACATATACAGATGTGTAAGCCAATAAAAACGTTTCAATATCATCATAATAGCGCCTCAGTTTACACTTGATGTTATTGTCTTACCGCAGCTTATGGCATCTTGAGCTCAATATTTGAAATGTTGCGACGAGTAGGTAACAACATATCGACAGAAAGCTGAATGAAAAATAATTCTGATTAAAGTTCACATTTAAAAAACAATTGATTAAATCTGCCTCCTTAATTATTTTTAGCAGGTTGGTTTTTCATTAAAATGCCATGCAGACGGACGGCTACACCTCAGTTCTGGCTGTTGTTTGTCTGCTTTTGGGTGTCTGGTTACTCAGAGAGTTTCTCAGTCGGCCTGAGGCGAAGACTGTTCAGCATCCACTTAAAGACGGTGCAGCGCCTCCAGACGAGAGCGGGGCAGAGGTCAGCACTAAACACGGACGGCCATTGTTTCTTGGCAGGTTGGGCACACCGACCGATGAAAATGCAATCAAAACAAACAGCCCGGCCGATCGGGACCCTTCTCCAGTGTCTTTATTAATCACTGGTTCAAAGGCCTAAGACCTTCTCCCTCTCATCTGTCTGCCACGGCTGGAAGAGGGACATGACTGCAAAACAATAGAAAGCCCCAATGCTGCTCCTCCTCCTATCCCCCGACTATTACAGAAGTGAAACAGTCTAAAGTCAAATCCTAAGGGAAAAAAAGGACCAGGCCCAAATTACTCTAAAGTTTAAAAAAAAGCAAAGAAAACAAGAGACTGCGAGAGAATTAGGGTTAATTCTCCCCCTTGCTGTTAAATAAAATCTGAGACAATGAATGCAATCCAAACTTACCTTGCTCAAAATAGATAAGCACCACCTAACAGATGTTATTACAATGCATACAGGCATTTTAAACTACCCGTAGAAGGTCTAAACTTATCAAGGTCTAATAAATTAGTAATTTAAAGCAAGTTAACTGTTCTGAAAAACACAAAACCTGATGATTAACAACGCCAAACTACACGGACATTATGTTAAAAGAAATCAGTTAACCTAAATCGTATGAAAGTTGCTAGGATATGGGTTTATATACTTGGGAAATATGAACATACTGCCAAGGCCCAGCACAGAGACACACAGTGTAACTTTTAAGTAGTGATACAATCATGTAAACCACAGATAGTAAAACTGTGCAGTAAAGCAAACAGGTTTTTTAGGGCTTCAGATTACATGAATGTCAGTACTGGATGTGATCAAAAGTGAATTCATGGTGAATAATGATTAGACGTTGAGGCAGTGGAGCGGCCTGATGTGCACAGAAGAACCTTCAGCTTGTCAAGTTAATTTAACATTAATGAAATTGCTTTGGTAGACATATAGTGAACAAATAAAGGATTTATATTAATGAGCATTAGTAGTTATTTTATCAAATGCCAAATAGTCACTAAAATGATCTGACATGACGTTATAATCACGAATTTGGTCGTCCTTTGATACGTAATAGAGGACAGTTTATGGGCCAAGAAATACAGTATGCAAGACTGAATCAAATGCATCTAAAATCATATAATCATGCGTTTGCTCTACTGCGCTTCCTCCTTCTGTACATGATTCTGTATAAAAGCATCTTCAGAACATCTGACAACATGCATTTCCATTGAAAGGGCCAAAATATCAGTGGTTCCTAACCGTACAGGCGCTGGGGCCCAACAAGTGGTCACTGGATTAATCTGGATTAAGTTGTGAGAAGATGCAAAACGTACACACAAAAAAAAAGTACTCAAAATTGCAATTTTTTCCCCCCCTATTTTATGTCAATATTTGACCTATCTAAGCCTCTAAATGTTAAACAAACTAGGAAAATAGTCCTCGTTTTTAGAGGTGCAAGGTTAATTGATTAATCAGCAGCTATTTTAAAAACTAAATAATGAAAAATTATAAAAAGATGTGATGATCTATTGCCTTTCTTTGTCAAACGTTATGATTGACTGAATATCTTTGGGATTTGACTGTAACTCACAAAACAAGATATTTGAATACATATTTTTGCACTGTGGGGAAATTGAACTGACTTTCTCTTTATATTTTCTGACATTTATTGGACATTAACATTAATCAGAGAATTGAGCCAATGATCAGTGACTTAACCAGTAGACAATGCCGCACATTGAGTGGGATCACAGGTGGACTTTGCTTTATTTTAAGGGCACATACAGCCGTATATAGGTTGGGAACCTGCTACAGATCAGATCAGAAGAAGACCAAGCAACCAAGATGTCATGCAATCTGTCTGCCGCTCCAGCCCCGACGGCCCTTAACACATGCATTGTTGCCATAAGTATGCCGCGCTTATAAATACATCAGGACAGACCAGTAGCTGAGGATCCAGGCAGACACAACTGCTCGCAGGTCATTTTGGACCTTCCAGACACCACAGTCTGAGTTTAAGTCAAATACAAAGAGCAGGGGGGATTCCCAGCCAGCTCAATAATTCACATATTCTGAGTTTGCATATGTTAAAGAAACAGTATATGTACACACAAAAGCTTTGGAATTGAATAATTCTGAAAACATACATGAAATGTCACATGTAAAGTATTACATATAAGTTAACCGAGTAATGTCAGGTTATGTATTTTGTATGTACTTACCGGTGAAAGGGAAACTCTGGGTAATACTGCAAGGCTGTGTAAGGTGAATTCATGTTCACATGCCAGACTTCACCCTGCCACAATCTTTGAAAAAAAAAAATTACCAGCTGGTGATAAAGGCTCAGAAATCACAGACTGCACATACGCTACCAGAATAAATATAATTAATGACAAAAAAATAATAATAATTATATATACATATAAATAAAGTAAGGCCTGGATTAAAGTGCCGGAGGGTACAGTGCAGAGTGGAGAAAGTTTGGGAGATGTTTTGAATTTAGGTATTTTTTCTTAGGCTACCCTACAAATAGGCGGGGCTCGAGCCAGCTCTCTGACCAATCGCCAGCTGCTGTCGGACAAGATATCACTCACTCTCAGTTGCTAGGATATAGATATCAAGCAACTACATTTGACCCTACACCCCACCGACAAACACACACACACACACGCACACACACACACACGGTTAGCTCTCGCTACACCATGTGTTTCACTGGCCTGTTCCGACATTTCCACCCAGATTCCCGAGGGGTTTCTGCAGGTTGAGGGCATTTTCTGGGTCAAACATTTCACTGATGGCTCAAGAGGCTTTATTAATTTCCATAAATAACAAAACTCAGCGGTTGTTGAATCTCTGACATATAAGTGAAAACACAAGCGTTCCACTGGCTAATAGAAATAAACCAAATATTTCATTTAAGTGAAAAAATACTCGGCCAAGATCTTCTTCTTCTTCTCTTATGAGGTACTGGTGAACAGCAATGCTTTAACACAGCAGTAGCTTAAAACTAGAAGAAAACCACACCCCTATAACCCCTCCTTAAGCTTTAACTTCACTTATACTGCGCTTTTAAAACCGTTAACGGTAGCTCACATAAACTCCCTCATTTAAGCATGCACAGATATTGTGCCACATCCCCGGCCACATGCCTCCTCTTCAATATAAGACTCCCCATCTCGCCCAAGAAGCATGGCCCTGTAAACCTAGAGGTCTTGTGTGGTTTTTGGAGATGGGCAGCAGATGAATCAGCATGCTAAAATAAAAGGAAGGGTCACAGCGGGGGGAATGAAAATAAATAGATGTGGTGTATCCAGGGAACACAAACTAAGCTTCTCCCTTGTACTTTTAATAAAGACGTACGGCCTCTCTCGCCTCTTGCCTGCCGCGCACCTACAGCTCGGCGTGAGGCCGCAACAACGCATACAGCAGACATGCATAATGGTATATAACCCTGCACAATAACTCAGTAACTGAGTTTAAAACCCTACAACCCTGAGTTCAAAGTGCTTAATGTTCTCATATATATATATATATATATATATATATATATATATATATATATATATAGTAGAACTAGGTCTATTAGTTATAATAGAACCAAACAGCTTCTTGACAGCAGTCATTTATGATTACATGAGGCGATAAATCAAAAGCAAATATCTTTTTATTAGCTTTAATAAATCTTATTTCACAATGATCAACTGTCACCAATGACAAACAAACATAACAAAATTCCCCCCCCCTCCCTTCCGCGATGCCCCGTGCAACCAAATGGATAAAACAAAACAGAAAACTGAAGACTGAATGGTTGTGATGTTTTTCAGCATCAGAGATAAAAACGTAAATGTTAGAAAGTTGAATTTAAGTGCAAGGATCATATTGTTCAAATACACAGATTATATATATATATATATATTCATATATATATATTTATATATATAAATATATATAATATATATATAAATATATATAGAATATATATATATACATTCGTCATCTTGCCATGAGCAATTTTGGTATCATTACACCCACCTGTCAATAAAACTAGTGTAAGCTGAACTTTGCTGCTGCCGAGCCGTCCTGCACATGCTAGGGTACGTTGACTTTTCAATGGTCCAATCAAGTTCCTCACAGCGTTGTGCCCCCCCCCCTCTGTATACTGTTTGCAAAGGGGAGATGTGGAAACGATATGTACCAAGCGAGCCGCGCGCCCGTTTTTAGAGAACAATTTGAGAGGTAATGCGTAATGGGTTGTAATTATCCACACTGGATTGCATTTGTTTGAAACAAGTGATAAATGCTTATATTTGTCAGGTTTTTACCTTTCTAAGAAAACCAGGATTTGGAAAAACAAAAGGCGTGATATGAAACAAGTCGTTTGTTATATGAAATAGTTGTTGAACTTTGTAACTTGGTAAACCAAGGTCGCCCAGTTGAATAAAGCTGAATCAATAAAGATCCATCTCTGCTCATATTAACACAACAAGGGCGCCGTTATTTGTACGACATCCCTCTAATGAACCTTTTACATGTACTGAAGCTTTGACTTTGTCCACCCCTCAACACAACAAGGACAAACTGACCTCAAGATGTCATTAAATCTGATATTTACAATGACACACGAAACCCTTACATCATTAATTACTCTAATGCGCAGGCGGTGGGAACCAGTCACCGAACCCCTATTACCTCATAGGAGATCTATGTGTGTGTTTATGAATTGGCAGCTACGTCAGCGACATCTCCGGCACTGTCATCAGTGGGGCCGCGCGGACGTCTAATGCGCTTATTATTCTCACAAGGCTCTGATTAGGCAGCGGAGAGCGGGCGATTAACCCGCTTTAATCAGAAAACCGTAGATGGCGAGCGGCCTGGCGTGGCCGTAAAAACTCAATCCTCCGTTTCGGTGCGTTCATTGTCCTGGAGGCATTATGCGGGCCACATTCACACGGCCTTATTAATGTCAAGAGTTTACATACGGGATGCCAGAGAGCAGTTGGCGAAGCAGCTGATGAAGTAGCCTCAGCGTTGGCTGCACCACGGAGGGATGTGTTATCGGTGTCAGTCACACACACACACACACACACGCCAATGTGGCCAATCACTCTCACACTGCGTGGGGGGTGGGGGGGTTTATGCGAGCATACTTGTGTGTGTCTGTGTGTATATTCCAGTTGGTGACTAATGCAGGGGAAATCCAGATGAGTCAAAACTACCAGTGTCCGGTGCAGTGTCTGCGAGGTGATAATTTACAGCCTATGTACTAAACTGCCCAGCAACTTGGCATTGTTCATAACATCCCTATAGGGAAACCTCTATTTTAACTGACAATAATGTCTGTGGCGCTTCCAAGAGGAAGGATTGTCAACGCTGTGTTTGCTGTATGAATCCTAAATCCTGAAAAAAGGAATGTATACAAAAGTAATTGTACTAATTGTGCAGTTGTAGCACATAGATGCTCCTGGAGCGTGGAATATTTTTAACATTCAAGACGAAAGCTCGCACGAGCTTCCCCATGCGACCAGTATAACCTGTATTTCTATCCACTGAATCATTATTTCATTTAATATCCAGACTCCCAGACAATTATTGATGCTTTCTCACGGTACGATCCAATTATTTTCTTTGTGTGTGTCTGCGCGTCTTTTGTCACGGTGACTTTTACTTCTGAGATCAGGTTGTCACTTGGGAAAATCTATCTTGCTCGAAGCAACAAAAAGGCAGTGAGCCAGAGGATCAGGGACCAGATTTGTGTCAGTAAAAATATAATGAGGCCGAACTAGAAAATCTAAACAAACACCTTTAGGTTTAAAACAAGTGTTACTGTAACTCAGTTTTCACTCAATTTGGTCAAGAAAATCTTAATGTTAAATAAAATTTCAGCAAATTACTCCATTATGATCACGTGCTACTTGCTAACTTGGTTGATGCTGATTGGTCATTTACATTTACTTTCTTTAGAAAGTAGCTTGATAATTAGGAGGAAAATGTTCATTATTGTGAAATAAAACCTTAATTAGAATCTGTTTCCCTTACTTTTTGCTTAAAAAACAACTGTCTGTAGATATCCACTTTAGCTGGAAAAAATTTTAAGTCATTTTCAGAAAAGACAGGACAGGAATCGCACCTTTGGGTGATAAATCTTTGTGTCACCTCAAGCAATTAGTGATTATTGATCAATTTGCATATTAGATGTTATTATTACTACGATCATTATTTTACCAGGAATTATGTCCATTATGATACACGTGCACAGGTGACGCATACACACTGTAAGACAAGCAAACACTGTGATTGAAAAGGGTAAAAACGCTGAATAAAGCAGTCTCACTTTAAAAATCTGTGAACTAATGCAAACGCATTTTACTCAGCTTGTAGTAATAAATCCAGACTTTAAAAAAGTGTCTGATAAAAACGTGCCTTAAATTGGTATAAAAGGTCAATTTCTAACAATTTGTTAGATTTTTCTAATTTGTTGGAAACATTGGGGGTTATTGGATACATTATTATAGTAATAATTAGTATTACTATTATTGAATAGTATTTTCCAAGCCTAGGATCACAAGTGGTTTCCTAATATACACTAATTGACAAAAGTATTCACCATACGTCTAATCATTTATGGACAGGAAAATATCTTTGACAATGAATCAGTTATAAAAAAATATAAAAATAGTTCTCTCAACTGACGAATCAATTAATCAGCTCTTTAATTGACTAATTTTTCGTTATCTAGTCTATTCATTGGATCTGTTTGATTTGTTGAATAGTCACTGTTGTCTGAGTTGGGTAATTGGAATGCAAAGAAAAAGAGAGCTCAAGATTTCTGAAAGAAAAACCTTGTGTACAGTATATTTTTGGACAACCAGCAGGCCACGAGGGTTTTTTGCAGTCTAAACAAAATAAAAAAAGGAAAAAAAACGTGGCTTAAAACGCGCTCCGGTTCAAACGGGCGCTACCGGCTCACTTTGTTTTTCTTCCCAAGGGCACAGAATCCCACCGCCGACTACAGCCCAGGCACTTTTCAGTAAACACAATCAAAGCTTTCCACCAACCAGTCCCAGATCTGAGAAACAGACAACCAGTGAACCGCAAACCATCAATCACAGCTAATCCAGCACTAAACCTGTTTTCTCTGTCTTTGATGTCAGTCAACATCACCCACAGCGCGGCGTTAACCCAGCGCAGCAGCGTTCGCGTTCGACGAGGAAATGAACTGGAACAAGGGCAACAACAGTCTTAATAACACATAATTACATAAATAATGTGATATTTAAGTGGTTCACACACAATTAAAACACACGTGAGGCTTCGGCTCGTAGCGACGAGCATCGACAGACTAAAGATAGCTGAGTCGTTATCACCGGTGATAAAGTGCATGATGTGTGAACTAAGGCGCCCAGCGCCGCCAAACCCATTCCCCTACTAAACATTTATAAGCAATAGAGGACTTATTACAGGATTAGATGGTGATCATCATCTCAATTGAGAGCAGGCAGCAAGTGAGGAAATTGTCCGGACTCAGGAGCGGGGGGCGATGATATTTTACCCCCGACGAGCAGGTGTTCCCGGGACCTGCTTCAGCACTTCTGTGAGGTAATACAATCTTTCGTATTCTAACTTTCAGAAATATAGTCCATGATGTAAAAGTTGAGGACCGGTGTTTAGCAACCACAAACCGCCGGTATCCCGGCAACAGCTTGACAAGTGTGATTGGTCTGCCTCTCAACCTATTAAAAAGCATGTACGCGTAGCACATAATGATGCCTGGGGGCAGCTCAAAAGACACATTACCTTCCATCCATGAGCTTACACTCGTCTGCATGTAATCTAAGCGAAGGGTTGAAGTGTCCTTTGTCACCGGATACGCTTTTAAAAATAAAACTAGCTGTGGATGTTCTGGGATGCTTGAATGAAAGTGGATATTTCAGACGCATTTCTTAGAGTCTCTGATGAGTAGATGGATATCTAGGCGAGATCCTAACATACCGGAGCCATCAAACAATTACAGGTTCACGGTGTCGCCCGTCATGTTCCATTTGATGCTAAGACGATCAGCGACATCCTGAAAATCCTACAAAAATCGGGACATTGTGCGAAGTTCATTTTCGCATACGCACGGATGAAAATACGTTCAAAAGCAGTTCATCAAATAGGCAGCATGTGCTGCGCTGCTTTTATCTGTGCTCAGTTCACTGTTAAATTCCTGTCATGAGTCACAGACGATAAACACAACTCCACACTCAACCTTGGCTTTTATTATTTCTTCGTTCTTCTTCCTTCACATCGCCAACCTGTCCCCGGCGTACGCGAGGTGACGCCAGCTGAGGCGAACGCCCACGTAATCCCTTTTTGCTTTTTGATGGGCCCAGAGAATGCGCATTGCGATGACCGCATGTGAAAGTCGATCCAGGAGGACAGGAGGTGGCAGGACGCGGAATGTTTGCAGTGTCAGGTAGACCAGGTTCCAGCGGCATAACGTCACGTGTCAATCTCTGATCCCGGTGCGAGAGGGTTTGGCGATTGTTGCGCACGCATTTGTTTTTAGGTGTCATGGCAGTGTGAGCCAAGTGTGAAACGGACGGGGCAACAAGCTGAAGGCCAGCTCCGCTCCTCTCGTCTTACCCTTCCTATAGCCGCACATGATACGCCCCGTCTGGTGCCAGAATCAAAGCACGCCAGTGCAACCTTCGTAGGTGACAGGCTTTTTAGGCGCAGATGCTGATCGGGGAGAACGGCTCCGCACATCTGATAAGTTCATGGGTGACATCTGTTTATCGTCGGTGTCGGTATAGACCTCTAATTTCTCACCATGCAACAAAAGTGGAGTCTGAGTCACTTGGCAGCCTCCATGAGTGACACCTGGCACAGCCTGACACTTTCATTCCATCATTAACTCTTTTTGTTCACTCTGTGTAGGTGAGAGCGGGGTGAGTTAAGCCACCGCTTGTTTCTGGGTAATCACAGACTAAATTGGTCATGTGACCACAGGTATTAGGAAGGGTCATGTATTTTACATGGCCTGCGATGGAGGGAATGTAGTGAACATATTTAAAGGTGCAGTGTATAATATAAGTATATAATATTTGTTCCTATACATGATTTGAATGATTTTATCCAATGTTTTCTCATGATTCCTCTTGTCTAATGCAGGAGAAAATTTTACAATTAGTCAAGAGTAGGAATAAAAAAGGGTTTTATAGTTTTCATAATCAGGACAATGGTAAAACTGTCACGTGGTGTGATCCTAGAAAACTTGGTACCAGATAGATTAAAAAAAATGTTAAAAACACATAATACTGTATCAACTAGTTTTATATTATATATTATTATTCTTTTTTGGTTACACCATTTGACATTTTAAACACATTTATTTTTATTAAAGAGCCACTTTAACTCTCTGAGACCCAGATGATAAAATTAAAATTTCAGAATAATATTATATTTTCTTTTATATATATTATAATAGCCTTTATTGGGTGAAATATATAATTATCTGTTGTGTTGTGTTAAGTCTGGAATGTGTACAATTTGAAAAAAATAGAAGAAAAGACAATTTTATAGTGAAAAACACAACATATTGGCCTGAGAGGGTTTAACTATACCATACTACTACTGTACTGTAAATTGATATTAGCTGTAAACTTCTGGATAATACAAGTTTTGTTAAAATTTCAGGGCCGTAAAGGTCATTTAAGCCAAAACATCTGGGGGAAGTTGAGCCACTAGATTTTATTGTGTCACATCATTCAAAGCATCTTAGTAAATTTTAGGCCAAAAACTTAATGTCACACTTGGAAGACAATGGAAGACAGTCAGGCTCCTGTAGATTTAAACAGAATAGTGGTAGCTGTCTATCTAAAATCCTCAGTATTGTTATTGTATTTTTTTTAACTTAATTTAATGTCAATTTATTCATTTAAAAATAGGGATCAGGTAAAGATTAGAGCCAGTGTGTAATGTCCAGCTCTGGTCCCTTGGCAGGTTGATGGTAACATAAAAAACAAAACAAACAACACACAACATCTGGATACAACAGTAAAAAAAACTGGGACAGGGTCACACTTTGTAACGACATATAGTAAAAACTCGCTGCATACGCCTATAGAGGTGAAGTGCATGTGCTTGGTGTTAAAGTGCGAGTAGTTCTGCACTTTGCCCTTCAACGCGTCGAGCTTCCATCGTCTCATTTACGGTCGCGGGACTTTCGGTGTTTTTCATGTTATCGGCAGCATTTATGAATCTCAACCCGGGTTATTTTCCTATATTCTTCATCACTGTGGATAAATATGCATCACCATGTACGCTAGTTCTGCTCAAACACAGATAGTTCTCTCCATCGTCGACCAACTTTCTAGTTAATACAACAGTTGTTGGTTGTACCTTTTTTTGCTGTGTACTTCAGCAGTTTTAATTTAACATAATTAATTACGGGCTCAACTTACCCCTAATGAGAGGAAAAACTTGTTTTTAGAAAAAGTCATATTTTGGAAAACTGTTTGTTTAAGATCCAAAGTGATCACGCCCAGGCATTCACTTCAGCACATCCTGAAATACATATTACATGTTCTAGTTGGTGTAATTACTGTCATAACTTCACTTTAAAGACGCTTTAATTCACCCACTCTCCCCTACAGTAGAAACCTGCAAGATTAAAGCTTTGTGTTCATTCCTAATACTTAATACATATAATGCAGTAAATATAATCATCCATATGGTGATGTGTAGCTTTATTTCTGACTCTTTAAAGATGTATTTCTAACTTTTTAGAATTACACTTTTATACTTTATTGTTGAGATTTAGATAATAGGGTTGTAGAAGTGGAAATTTAATAAATGCATCTACTCAAGTACATAAGTACAATTTTGAAGTACTGTACGTGAGTATCTATATTTTTTGCTGCTTTATACTTTCACTCATTTCTCACTACATCATTACATTTCAGTAGTACTGTATTTTTTACTCCACCATGTTTATTTGCCACTTGTAGTTACTCTTCAAAATTGAGATTTTATTATTATTATTATTATTATATAAAAATATGCTACATTAATATATTGTGTGTTCTATATTGTATGCAGCACTACACTATTACTACACTATTACTACACTATTACTAATGATCTGTACCAAAGTAGCAGAAAGTGTCTCCACACCCAGATAGCGTACGTATGTGGGCCACTTCAGGCAATGACCTGGCACTGTCGGCATTCTTCCAGCCCAGACAAAACAGATGTGAACCTAAAATGGCCCATTCAGTGAATGCTACCTTTGACCGACGCGAGGCAAGTTAGCATTGACTAATCAGGGCGTGAGTCTAAAGTGGCCCACATGTCAGGAAAAACACCCGTGTGTTCCCACCTTCGAGTGGATTCGGGCCGAAATTGGTTGAGTTCTGGTTCATTTGGTCTGTTTGTGGCCGATATCTGGCATTGTGATGGCTTGATCGTAGCCGATGTACCAGCATTCCATGCTGTATGTGGGCTGGATGAACATGTCAGGTGTGGGCCAGATATGGGCCCATAGATTTTTGCTATGTGGGCATTCACAAACTAAACCAATATACTGATACTAATGATGTAATAATACTTATTATGTCACTATTTGAATTTATGAGTAGCATTTATTTATCTTCCTCCACTGGAGGACTGACACCACTTTAAATTCCTAAGACTAAAGCAAGGAGTGGTTATTTTAGGAAAAACAGGAAAAAAAAATTCCTGGCTCCATCATAAGGTGCCTACCTGCACCATTTTTTAACAAACTGACAGACGCCCGCACACCTATGCTGCTCCTGCTTAGCGCCAGTCAGAGGAAAAAACAACCTGATGACAAATCGCTGAACTTTCACTCGTAAAGCAAACACATCATGTTGATGGCAGGCTGAAGTTTAAATGAATGTGTGTCCTGCCGCGTGATGATACGCATTGTTGGCTTTTTAGCATCCATTATTCCACCTGGTTTTGTTTGGAGAGAGAGAGAGAGAGAGAGGGAGAGAGAAAGGGGAAAAAAGAAGTGGAAGGGTGGAAAATGTGGTGAACATGTCATCAGTCAGCTTTTCCATATAATCTACAGACGCCACCCTATTCAGCCCCACCCCATCCTGACACACACACACACACACACACACACACAGAAGTTGCTCCAAGTCCCCCAGGTGGACTGCAGAAAGTGGAGGAAAGGAAAGAGATCACCAGTGGGGGTGAACTCAGACTGATAGTTCAAATGCCAAACTCACTGTAAAGTGATTCTGAGAGGGTCCTGCCATAGAATGCCACACACACACACACACACACACACACACACACACACACATACACAAGCATGCACACACAAAGGCGTCATCACACCTCTCCTCCATATGTCGGTATTAGTCTCAGAGAGCCATCGCATGAAGACAAGGCGTTTATCTTTCATCATGTGGGGCCTTTTCAAAACACTTCACTATCCCACTTATCAAAACAATTTTAAAAAGGGGCCGAACAGATTGCAGCGATGCCACAAAGCACACAAATGTAACTGGAGTCACTTTGGGCTCGGTTTGTGTCACGCTGAACTGGCCGTGGGGAGCGTCTGTGACACACTCTGTGCCAGAGCGGGGACGGCGTGTGTGTGTACACTGTGGCACAGCGGGAAATGCCACGGCGGCGTCCGCGGCACCTTGTGTCTCATGGCAGTCGGCACACTGCTGGAATGTAAACCCTGTCCACACGCAGACATCGCACCCGTCCGGCCGAGCACGAGAGGCGTCACACTGCCACCAGCAGGTTTCGGAGCAAAGGACAAAAGAGAAATGCTCCTTAGAATTTGTCTCTCCAGGAACATACCGCTGTGCTTCTTTTTAAGTAAAAAAGAATAATCCACAAATTTAATACAGATCTAGTGTCAATTTGAAGGGGGTTTAATTGCATGAACTGCAGATTCTAATTATATTGGTATTTGTTATGTTTGTAGGATGACATCTGGAAATTTAATATACATATAAATATTATGACAGTGGGGTTATTATTTTATTTATTATTATTATTTATTTATTTATTTGTGGTCATTTATAAATGTCCTTATTGTTGATATAAAAGCACTGTCTTTAAATAAAGATAACATTAAGATAATCAGAAGTACACTATATATATATATTGTTATTCTGGTAAATGACTTTTATAGCTGCAAATGTCTGTTTTTTAATATCTCCATAGGTGTATACAGGCCTATTTCCAGCAACCTTCACTCCAGTGTTGTAATGGTTCACTGTGTTTTTAATTGCATTAGAAGCTAATGGATGGTTAGAAAAATCTTGTGTAATTATATTACCACAGATAAAAACAGTTTAGCTGGTTAGATGGAGCATTCTTTGATGAAAGCAAGAGTTTGAAGGAGAAATTATTTCAAATAAAAATCATTATTTATAACCATAGTCAATGTCTTGACGTGACCTTTGGTAGAAAACACAAAATTGTCTGGGTGACCCCAGACTTTTGAATGGGAGTGTATTATCTTCTGGTTTATTATGACTGCAGGATGTCGGGCTGAACATACGTCCATGTGAGACGTGACAAACAAAATTCCGGTTTGTGCCTCACATAATCTTCATGTTGAGAAAATATTTACTGTGCCTTGTAAAATACATCCTGGGGGGGTGGGCGACTCGTGTCCACCGAAGGTTAGCAACGGCGGACATCTGGTGAAATCGTAGCCCACAGCTGTCGTCAGGATGACATCTCCTTGCTCTCAAATTTATCTCCCGCCAATGGGACATCTGCGTACGACATGCCGGTCATATCAAGGACATTTTTGCAAAAGGTGAGGAGGTTGCTGGGGACACAGTGGCTGACACAGAAGCCTGGAGGCCAGTGCTGGGCGGAGGGGGTCAGAGGGAACGCAGGGCCGGGGCACTCACTTAGCGTCGAGCCATCACATTCTTGCCTCCTGTGTCGGAGGTCAGGCTGGGGGACAGTTAGAGGAGAACTCAGACTGACATCTTAACCTCACTCATAAATTGCTCCACTTGCAGAGGAAACAGGCCCTTGAGGCAGAGATGGCCACGGCTCAGACCAGCGCGATTAACATTCTTAACACTATTTTGACGTTGCTCTCTCATATGTGGTAGGTTTTTTTAACTCGATGGACGGCGGCATGGAATGGTTTTGTATTTCTCCGATTCTTTTAGTTTCTTTTTCATATATAGGTTGACTGAACAAAAGAAAAAATGTCCAAATCAAAGGTTCTTTAAAAGTCCCATATCATGGAACTTTTTCATCTTTGAATATAGAGATGGTGTATACATATAGGGATATCAAAATAAAACCCAGAGAGGTGTACAGTGTGGAACCTGTAAATGAAATAAGGAATACTACAAAATGCAAAGATACAAGTAAAACCTTAAAATACAGAAGCAATCAAAACTTAATTGAACTAAAATAGAAACGTAATTATTATACAGAATAGAAACTATTACTGACGTATAAACATGTACGCCATGCATTCATGTGGAGCTAATACTAATATTTTATAACGTCAATATCTTATAATAATAGTAATAATAATGCATTTATTTTACTGCAGCTTTCATACATAAATGCTGCTCAAACTGTTTTACAACAGACATGAATTAAACATTAAAATCATGCTTAGAAAAACACCAAGAAGTGCATTTGACAATTATGTATGTAAAGTATATAGCTGTGAAATAAATGTACAATCACTCAGTAGCAGTACAAAGAAGTACACTACATCAAAACTATATTGTACTTGTTTACAGTACAGCTAGATATTACTATACGAGTATAGTCTGTCCTTGATTAAACAAATTCTTACTTGAATAATATTTAACCAATTTATCTACTACTATTAATATAACTATGTGACATATTGATAATAGATTTCGTGATCAAATCAGATAATCAACAATTCCTTGAAGAGTGAAAGTACTATTAGTATACAGTTATTTTTTGTGGGATTTATAAAAGAAAACATGAATATCTACTTAGTCATTAAATTCAAATTAAAATACTCTTATCACATTGCCTATATTATTTTAATTTTGTTAACAGCTTCAATTTATCCCTTTAAGTGTCTCCAACACACTAACAACTCCATCTAACAACAATTTCGCACACTGTACAGGTGTCACATACAGTATGAATATCATATTCAGCGTTTTGGTAAAGCTATATGTTCCCACTGAGAGAAATATTCACACCTGGGATATCATGTTTTTATGGCTGCTGGACTCCATCAAATAGGAGAATTCGAGACATGCGTTGCATCATTTTATGTTTTTTTTTTTTTTTTTAATTCTGCCAAGCCGTATCTCTACATTTTCAAATATAAAAAAACACATAACAAGATCTTATAAACCCACCAGTGGATCATTAGAACATCTCATATTTACACCACACCTTAGTATAAATCTCTGTAAAATGACTGAGGCCCATAGTATGATGATGGTGATGTTTATATATATGGAAGAATGGGGACTGTTGTTTCCTCCTGTTGGCAAGAAGCTGAAGTTTAGAATTATTGAGATGCACAGTATCAATAAAAAATTCCATATTAAGTATCAGATGGCAGACGTGTATTTATATGAGGGGTTTAATATTGATGTGGGTTAACTTAATGTGTGTGTGTGTGTGTGTGTGTGGCTATTCCACATGTTATGGGGACATAAAACTGTTTACACAGACAGATGCCTCATGTTGTTGGAAACCACCTCACTTATAAGGGCAAAAAAGCAAGTCCCCTTAACGTAAATTATTATTTTTAGGGCAAAGATTCGCACTTTCAAGCTAAGTTTAGAGTTATATTAAGGATGGGGTAAGTGATAGGCCGGTGGTGGTTTTGGATAAAGTTAGGATAAGTCCCCCGGAAATGAATGTAAGTCAGTGTTATGTCCTCTGAAGAGCTGTAAACATGACACATGTGTGCGTGCGTGTGTGTGCGTGCGTGTGTGTGTGTGTGTGTGTGTGTGCGTACATATCTGAGACTCATTCCGGTCCTCATGCAGACTCTTCTAATTCTCCTGCGCCGCAGCCTTTCCAGCAGCTTGTCATCGGTGCTTAGTCTCACCGCTGCCGACCGTCTGCCCAGCGTCTAATGGGGTCACCCTAAAACAAGGAGGTGGATGACTGACATGGCAACACAGATTCGCCCTCATGCAAAATGTGCCTGCGAGTGCAATTATCATCAGCCCAGTGAATTGCACTCAGCTAAGGTGGAATACATGCCGATCTGGTGATTTTCATCTGTTACACAAGCTGCATGTACAGACAGGAACTACAGCTCCGTTAAGCTCAGTTAACACTTGACACTTGACATTTTATAATATAATCAGACCGGTAGACCCTGGTGACATTTACGTAAGTTAAAATTATAGGCTGAACAGTGAAATGTACATTTCCAAATATTACTGTTACTGTAAGCATGTGTATCAACATTGACTCACTGATATTACCAATCACCCCCATGGGCTAAAACAAGTTATTTGAAAATGAATTTATGCTCCTCACCTGCAAATAGCAGCAAATACCAGAAGACACATTGTCATTTGGGGTTTTAGAAAAAAATATCTGATACAGTCAGTATTCTCTTGAACTGCTGTGCGAGGTAGAATTCCCCTTTCTTCTTTCAGAAGATTTAAAAAGCAATAGTTTGACATTTACACAATAATTGCAATAATTGAAGTGCAAAACGGCACATTTACGGTTGTATGGGCTATATTATATTATAACTAGTGACGAGTTGGACACGCAGCTCTTTCCAGTCTTTTGGAGTTTCACCATGCACATTACTCTCATTACAAACGTGGTGTTAAAGGTTACAGAATCAACAACACCAGACTGTTGTGCAACAGAGGTGCACTGAAGGAAAAATACAATAAACAGAAGAACATAGGAGGGCGGAGCGAAGCTCCACTGTTACTCAGTGTTGTACCGAATGCATTTAAACCCTAAGAATGTATGCATGTGAATGCTCATTAATCTAAATGAGAAGTTAAATGTGAAAAACCCATGAAATATAATGAAAAAGTATGGGTTCACCCACTGTTGTAAAATAAAGAACATATAATAATGACAGTACCACTTAACTTAAAAAGTGAACAAGTTACAAAGGTAAATATAAATCTTTGAACTAAAATAATTAAATGATTAGAATTAAATTAGTGATTTCCAAAAAAAGATAAGCAGGTTGTTTTCCCTAGCAGAACCATATCAGACTCAATGCTAAACACTAAGTACATTTACTAAAGAAATGTTTTTTAAGTAATAATAATGCATAAAATAACATACAATGTGTAACCTACAGCGACCATTCTGATTACTGAGTAACTTTACTTTAGATATTGATTCTAGGGAAATAAAACAGTTTTTATCCTTGATAGTTTAGCATTTAATACCCGGTGGGACAACTGATATATTTACATTCCAATAATCCAAAACCTGTAAAGGATACCAACCAAATTCCACGGTTCACACGGTATCTAGTACAAAGTCCTTCATGAGAAGTTACATGATTCTGTGTTCTCTTAAAACAAAAAAAAAATCAGATCACATCATAAATAATCATGTAGGGGAGTCATATAAAGGTTGCACATTGCTTAAATGTCCCACTCAGCTTTTGTTTTTTCCATAACAAGAATCCAGGGTGTGTTCTGGGCTGCAACATTCTGCATAGTTGGGAAGGTTAGTGGATTTGACAGTTCTCCAAGTGTCCCATAGCCCTGAGTTCAGCGGACGGCTCCAGACACAACAGTGACAGCTGGGGGAGGGATAAATAAAAACAGTGTCTCTATCTCTATTACAAGACCCAGCTCCAGACAAACAACCCAGTAGCCCCGTGTGTGCGCGTGCTGGCGAACACACGTCCGCATACGGCGCACGAACGAACACACGCTCACACATTCGCTCCTTCACACTTACTGTACGCACCGCCGCAAGGACAACAGATGGAAAAACGAGTGAGGCGAGAAGAGGGGGAAAGTGCTGCAGAACATAATAAAAGCTGTTGGACTTGGCCCGTTAGCAACCGGCATGCCTCTGACAGGTGTAACATGTTTACCAAAACACACAAGCAACGGGGATGTCAGAGAAATGAAAATGGTGACTCGAGGTTGCATGACCTGTGAAACGAAGCCCAGTATCCGAGCTGGCATATCTATGAGGGCTTTGAGGGTATTTCAGTGAGACGAGAAGACATGCGTGCCACACCAGGGTTGCGAGGGTGTCTTGCAGAATTTGTCTTATGTTACTCGCCCCAAGCATCCCAGGCAGCTCTGGTTGTTAGCCGGGGCCAAACAGGGTCACAGGCCCTGATGGGCAGTTTTTAAGCCTCTCACTTTCCCAATCACATTCCACTTCAGGGCAGTGAGAAAATCATCTCACACCACAGCCGAGCAAAACAACCACTTGGACCTGTCGAACTAGACATAGAGACTTCCGCTGTGACCTTGACCTCCAACGAAAACCACTTGGAGCGAACCATCTCTCCAGCAGGCCTCGGGTTACGATAGCTAATTTGTTAATTGACAATTTAATATAGATTTTCATGTGCGTGCTTCTTGCGTTTCCAGAAATACACATAAGGATGCACCAGAGAGTGGGGCGTTAACTCACTGAGGGATTTAAATATTTTTTGAAGAGTTCATTTTCTGTCTGGAGGATCCAGAACTTAGCCGACTATCACTATGGCTGCTCTTCCCCTGTCAGAAATCCAGTGTCAGTTCATAGCCGCAAACTGCCAGTAGATCAGCTTGATGTTCTACTGGTGTAAAATAATTGGAGTGAAGCAAAAAGCCATATTATCTAGCCCGAGGCACTAGCTTACCTTTCCAGAAAGGAATGCAATCATTAGGGTTGAAAGTCATTTATCTTTTTTTTTTTTGTCTGTGCGTGTTTCGCTTTGACAAAGCAACGCTGTACTCTGACTGTACCGTGTTGTAAATGCAAAAGAAAAAGTGATGAAGAATGACCTATATCTACGTTCAAGGCCAGAATGTGTTAAATCTCAGTAAAAATGCACCACTATAGAAGTAATTTATTAGACTTTCATACCAACAATGGATCAAATCGGTCAGTTATGGACCCATGGATAATTTCCCCTCTCTCCCCTTTATGGAGCTTTTTAGTATTTTCAACTAACTTTTCCAGGATAACGACCTGCAATTTTACCGTTCAATTCATTGTTTTCAATCAACCCCAGTTTCAGCTGCAGAACACGACGGGCTGAACGCATTCTGCTAAAGTGCATTTGGGAATAATACAATTTAACTCCATTCACTTTTATTTGTTAAGCAGCAGCAACACGTTAAAACTTGTTTTGCAGTGTAAACTCTGGTGGAAAGGTTTCATAATGAACATTTTCTCGAGAACTGCTCATGCAAACAAACGCTTCCTCAGGTCCTCTGCAATCCACCCACCTAGGGTTAAACTGATTGATTTTCATGAAATTTGAATGACGTGCGTTCTATATATTAATCCTCTGCACCGCTGTGAATCATGAGTACAGGGTGTACATGCAATGTTGAGAGCAAAGTTTTAATACAGATGTTTTAGCTTGAGGGCTGAACATGATGATCTCTAATTCAAAAAAAAAAAAAAAAGATCATCTGAGGACAGAAGCAGATCAACACACCCATGCTCTCTCCTGTCTCCTGCACGCACAAACGCACCCACACTGGCCTATATTTATCCTATATAATAACAACTGGAGCAACACACATCACGGTTAACTGAAAATAAGACAGCGGAGAGATCGGAGTTCCATTTGTGCTCGAATCAAACGGGAAACAACACGCAAAAATACATAATCACAACCACAATGTAATCACAAATGCGACATCTTGCACGGTCCTCAATTTTTTCGAATGCTTTGAAGCACTGAAGTCTTTGAAGCGTCCGCCGTCATGTTGCTGTTAAATGCTCCTAACCTGCAGCTAAGATAAAATCACAGCAATCAAAGAATAAACTGTTTATAGGTACAAAAGTGATCCATGGAAACCAAACACAAATACATAGACTGGAATATATTCTTCAATTACTCTTTGAATCAAGTGACCCAAATGTGAAAAATCTTTCTGGAGGGGCCGAGCCCCATAACTTCATGAATGCTCATTTATCTGGCAGTTAATCCTGTAGCCTGAACATCTTTTACAACTTGAAGAGCAGAACTATGGATGAGGTGCTTTGCTCCAGGCCAGAGCCGTGCTTGATCCAGGATTAGAGGCGCGTCTTCGTTCTGGAAGGAAACACGTTAACCCCTTCAGACCCTAAGGTGATGATACATGATACGAAAGGTGCTGAACTTAAACATATACTTTACCTTGTGGAATAACAGCTGTGCGACACTCACTACTTAACCTTGTTTCCTGATAAGATTGCCTAAAGAGAGACTAAATACTGCTGGATTAGTTGGTCTTCATTCACTTGAATTTGTCAGTCAGGTGTGTGATTTGGGAGCAAAAGAACTTCTGGTCAAACCTTGCCATTTCACTTTTGAAGGTCTGGAATCATAATCCTTTTGGGTTTTTATGAAATCTAGCTCTTTTTGACACTATTTCCATTTGTTTCCGCTATACTACATTGGTAGTGGCGAATCTGCCATTTCCCTGTGGGATTCAAATTGCCTTCACATGTAGGGGGGATTCAAAGGCAATGATGCATGTAATCCAGCGTTAACAACATCTCATTAACATCAGCCTCACTGTTTACTGTTAACTTTCCTACAGAGCTGTATTAAATTACTGTAAACTGAACTTTTCCTGCTGCCGTTGTTTCACATAAAAAGGAGGCGAAACACGGGGAACGCGATGCATTTATCGGCGAGGTCAGCGCCAACGGAGTTTGTTCATCAGGAACATGTCTGCAAACAAGACGTGGGCATTTTCGCTATTTTTTTTTTTGACAAGAAGTGAAAAAATTTGGTGTAGCTACGGCAGCTTTATGAAGCCAATGCCTGCTGCTGTGCTGTAAATGAATCATGAGTTTGTTAGAGTTTGAAATCAGAGTTCGTGCTATAAACACGAACCAGTTTCTTCTTCTGTATATTCAGGAAACTGCTGAAGGAGTGTTTGCTGTAGTATTATACTGTACTAACCACAGATTTTACCAACCGGACTGCAAATGTCTGATAATATCACTCTGACAAACTTTTTTAACATCATACGTTTAAAAAATAAGTTGCATGAAATATCACTTACAACAAAGACAACACAAGCCTTTGGTTTTTTTGTTCTGTGGCAGGCTCACAAGGCAAACAGATGACGCCAAACAAGGCGGAATGTCACGCAGTAAACACACAGATCAATGGGGAAATTCTAACATTACGCACCGCGAAAAATACACTACGCATGATAAACTGACAAAATGTGCCCCCCATGCTCCGGTGAATCTCTGAGGGGCTGAATGGCATGGGAGTGAGCTTTTAACAGAGACGCTGGGGGAGGAAGAAAGGAATCCCATTGCGAAAGAGTTGAATTACCATATCACTGAGGAAGCAAATACAAAGCTCCTTGAGAGCAGCGGGGGATCCGTCATCCAGTCAAGAGCGGTGTTGAAATGTAGATATTTCTGAGCACCCAGACACCACACACACTCGCAACAAGCGGCGGAAGGAGATCACACTGTTGTTTAAACCATATACATGCAGCATATTCTGAGAACTCAGCCTTTATTTGAAACAAAAGCAGAACCTGAATAGAGAAACATTTGGTCAATTCCTGTACGAACTCTGTAAACAATGTCATCAACATAAAGTCAGGAGTCATCTGCATAAAAAAACAACAAAAAAAAACGTTCAGACGTTTCAGAAGCCTAAGTTTCCCCGGGCCATGCAGTAGCCGAGTTTGTTCTGGTTCCCGAGGAACGACATGAGGCCCACGTACACTTCCAGGAGGAGGGGCTGATTCAGGACCAGGACTCCGTTGGCCTTCCCGGCAACCGGCTTCACGGCGTGGGCTTTCTGCGCCGCGTCTCTGAGCTGCTCACGGAAGTTCTGGATCTGTGGACGAGACGATCAGAAATATATCAGAGGACACGTTTACTTCCTGTTCCCACCTCGCCTTTGCCTGGGTTCAGACTGCAGCAGCTTCTCTGAGAGGTCCTCTGCTGCAAAGAAGGGCATGAATGTCAAGTTATTTCAGAATGGTATTTTTTCTGAGGCAACATATGTAATCTTAAAGCTCTTAAAGGTTTTTTTTTTAGGTTTTGATATCCCTAACAAGATATATTTCTGGGTTTAAGGAGCAAAAATCATCTCAATATAGTTTTCTCTCTGAAAAGAACAGCTTGTTTTGTGTCTATGTTAATGTTATTGAGCCTGTGTGACATCACAACTATACAGAAGCCCCGATGGATCATTTTAAGGTCCACTTTCTGAATAAGAGCTGTGTGCCTTTCTATGTAGATTGAGAGTTCTGACACTTGAAACACCTAGGTCTTCTTATCATCATAAAGCAATTAAAATTTCACTTTCTATGGGACCTTTATTAATATTGCAGCGCTATTTCAAGGTCAAAGTAGCAGGTTGTGATTTTTCTTGGTAAAATATTCAATCTTTTGTCAATGAGAGCTGACAAGTCAACATGAAATTTGCATTGCATGGTTATCACACTCATATTCATCTATGTATTTATTTATTAGGATAAGCCGAGATATAAACACAGTCAACATGTTTGTGCACCATTCTGAATTTGTATCAAGTATTTTTCTGTAGTTTTAAGTTCAAATATTATTTAAATTTATTTTAAGTCAATAATTTCTTTGATCTAAGTACATTTACCCAAATATACAATATTTACTACAAGAGATTTGTACTTTACTTCACTATTTTCATTTTATATTACCTCATACTTCCATACATAGACTTTTTATTCCAAGGCATATATTAAACAGCTTTATTCATTTTCAATAAAAAGTGTACATACAACATAATTACATTTTAAATCACGCTGCATTGCTTTGAATAGTTCCCAAACGTCTAAGCTAATGACCCTTTACGTCAATAAAAAATCTGTATCTTGTCAAATTTCAGTTATGTTTTATGAGTTGTCATCAGTTCCACCAAAAACATCTTTTATTTTCCCCCCCCATGGTTTGAAATAAAAAAGAAAGGAAATCTGATTTATCAGTTCTAATTAGCTCTGTTTGCACTGACTACAATGTTGAAATGTTGCTTATTATTTACTGTAAAATGCATTTATCATATCACTCACAACCCAATTGTCTGCAAAACAAATCAAACTTTTAATTCAGTACTTTCAACTATGTTTAGCTGGTAATGTTCTGTACTTTAACAGGATTCTGAAAGCGGGACTTTTTCCTGTAATTGAATATTTTAACATTCTGGTAGTGATACTTTCACAAGTAAAGGATCAAGGTTCTTCTTCCCCCGCTGTCAACACCGAACCATAATTCATAGCTTAAGAGGAAATGAGCGGAGGTCAGGGGTCAACTCCAAGCTGCCCCTCCGCTGTGCCTGCTCAGCTGTCTACACTGTGCCACATCGCTCTGCGTTCTCTGTGAATGAACTTCCTGGTTTTTGCCCACCGCCTATGTTGACATCCTGTGCAGCAGCTGCCGTTCGAACTGCACCCTTTTTCCTCCTTCTGCAGAACGACGCAGATATTGCAAAATAATCTTTGTTTGCCACTGTTGAAACTTCATTGCTCAGTACAGGATTGCGCCACTCTCTGCTCCTTCCGATGCTGAGTCGCCGGCTGTGATTACTCCCAAACACCGTGGCGATGTCGAAATTCTCGGAAGCGCGTCACGCATTGGTGTTTTCACCTCGAAACACAAACTGTAATTTGTCAGCACAAGTGTGCGGAAGCTAAAACCAAAAAAAAGACAGATGAAAGCTGGCTTTATATAGTTTGCATTTCACATATGTAACTGGGATTCAAATGTCATTGGAGTTTTCATTCGTTGTTGAAAGTGACACATGAATTATACCTGAGGCCTAATTCCAGTAAGTCATTAGTCAGTGTGAGGAGTCATTTGCCCACACTATAAATCTCACCAAATATTATTTGTTTTAAAGATGACTCAGCAGAGCACCTACCTCCACCTGGACTGTGGACTCATCAACGAAATCTCAATCATTTCAACAGATACAGTAATACTGTATTTCACCCCCGATGGTTAGTGAATAAACTGTTTTACTTGCTGAGATGTTTAAAGAAAAAACTCCAAATTTCACTGAATTGCTATGAAAGCTCCTCCCTTCCTGTCGAAGTTTAATTTTAAAATAAAACTATTCTATTTATTTCGTGGGCCACATGCAGTGCTAATAGATCTCAAATTTCGAATTTCATTTTATGTAAGGAAATACATTATGAATACTTGCATAAATTTCACCTTAAACTTAGATGACGCTATTAAAAACCGGCAAATTCAACAATACGAAGTCTCATTTTTTCCATTTTTTCCCTGTCGACTGTTGCATTTCACTTCAAAACATTTACTCACTGAACAATATTCACGTTTTTAAGTAGGATACATTTTTCCTTGCCTGATAAACCATTTATATATCACTAATATCTCTAACTATCTACATCTAAAACTATCTATATCTTATATCTTAACAAGCGAAAATATCTTGTTTTTTGGTACAATTAGTCCATTATTGAGAAGAATTTTCTTATTCCATTGGCAGATAACTTAGCTTCATTTTATTTTTTTTATTTAAGTTAATTTAATCTTTACTTTAAATGTTATTCTTGTTTTCCTAAAACCAGACCAAGTTGACCAAAATTAGAAAAACTAATTGAAATAAGTTAAATATCTGGCAATGGAATAAGATATTTCTACTTAATTATTAACTAATTGTATCAAATACAAGACATTCTACCTGTTAAGATTACGTTTTTTGCATTGTGCACACGGACTGAAGAAATTTGTCAAACTTTGCACAGTCATCCAGTCGGCCGGATGGGACCCGTTAACAGGCCGGTTCTGGCCCGCGAGCCGCATGTTTGACACCTTAGAGTCTTGAATTGAACGAAAAAAAAAGAGCAAAAAAGAGTTTAAGGCTGTACAACACCTGTTAAAAAATACAATAAAACAGTAATTAGAACAAAAGCAGCTTTGACTTACGTCGCACAGAGCGGCGAAGGAGTCGCTGATGTTCCTCACGGGGTGGGCCGTGAAGGTCATGTAGGGCAGGTCAGTGGTGAACGGGTTCCACACCGAGGTGAAGGAGGGCTCTCTCATCCGGTCCCAGAAGACCCGCACGCCTTCCCCGTCTCTCCTGAACGCGTCAACGCACAGAACAAGCTGTCAGCGCGGCGTCCGCCGCGACCCGGAGACGGAACTTCACATTTCAGTTTCACGTCTGCTCCCCTTTGCAAACAAACACTTTCTCTGTTCTCCGCTGGGAATTACGTGCAAAGCGTTGAATATAAATACTCTCTTTGCCCCCGGCCGCATCCAGAATAGCTACTTACTGTCTTATAGGGTGACAATTATCAGTGACAGTTTGTGACAGTGAATGGTTTTAGCCTGTAGCATCGTGTAGGAGTCGTAATGCATTTGGGTTAAAGATGCACTACCTACCTAAATATATATATATAGATAAATATAAATCACAAGTTAAATCTAACTTTCCCCTTTTCCCAGCATGTTAACTGAAATATGTAGTAGAACGCTATTCATTTTGATGATCTTGATGTGTTAAGACTAAAATAAAATAAATGCTATTTTAGCAGTTGAAGCCACAGTACATCCCACTCATGTGGATGTCGCTAGATATTATACCTTTAGATATTACATATGTGAATATATTCATCTTTCATCATAAATGTTGCAGTAAATGTAGTTAGACCTATGTCCGTGTCTGCCGTGTCCAACATTCACTCTCCTTGGTTTGTTACGTACCGTATATAGTATTATAAAAACATATATCAATTGCAGGTGTATAGAAAACAATGAGTCACTTTTTGGTTTAAATTAAGACTGAACATTAGAAAAATACATGATTCAGCCATCATTAAGTATACGGAATATGCAGCCTACAGTTAAAGCAGCCTTACACAGAACTTTACATCAGGTCTTTAATTGACCACTAATTATGACAAAAAAAACATAAATAAAGTCATGCTAAATTCCATTCAAGTAAAAATCAAACTAATATAACACTATCAAAATACATATTTAAATGTATTAATGTGTTTTAGATTAATTCATAACCTGGACGTTTTAAACCAACTTATGTTCTCACCCTTCCTCTTTATGTCACTGCATGTGAGACACAGGCCAGTCGGGTGCGAAAATTCAAAACGTGCAGCTACCTCCTGATGTGGAACGGCTACACCTCCGTGCGCGATCAACAATATTTCTGTTTCACGACATTAACGTGGGCTCATATTTCCCTGGAGGGGGCGAGCAGACACGTCGGCTCCACTGTAACGACATCAGAACGGTGAAACAATGGGGACGAACGCGAAACGTGAGGGCGATCTGGTGTTTACGAGGCTTACGGGTAATCTGCAGCGTCTTCTGTTCTTCTATTTGTAGTCATTTTAAAGTAAATACCGTCGGTTTTAATGAAAATGCCCCTGGGTTACATCTTTTCTCAGCCTAATGAAAGCTCAGGAGGCTGAAAGCAAACAGACCTCCAGACACTCGCAGATCCCACCTTTGAAACCACGCTGGTGTTGATCTACACGCTGTTAAGATCTTTACAATTCTCTGTTTACTGTTGTCCATGAAATGTGATCCCGGGCTCTCGTAGCTCTAAGACTGTAATGTCTGGGATGAATATAGTATTTTTGCTGCTGTTCAAAATGTGCAGGGTCGCACAAAGTTCAAAGTCTACTCCCCTCCATCTTTTTTTCAAGGCTGCTCAATTATTCACATAAAGCTCAGCACAAATATTTCTGCAGGAAACTAATCTATCTTAAAGAAGCATTTAAAAAAAAAAAAGCACCTGAAACACACAATTGTGAATAAAAGTTTCCTCATTCATATAGATCAGAATATTAATTCCTGATTCGAGGAAGTAACCAGATTTTATTTTGATTGCAACCAACACTTAATGTTAATATTCAGTCTCTTATATGAATATCTCTTGTTGGAAAACAATGATCTGTGCATGTCTGCACTAATCCTCAGAGAAGAGGCTTTTAGGTAAAGGAAAATCAATGTTAGGATCATATGTGATCCAATTCTCAGGCCTAACGGCTCTTTGTGAATTTAGCTATCATTTCACGTTCGCTTCTACTGTTTATAATAATTCTAATAGCTCATCTCATCATATCATTCTGCTGGAAGTGTAACTGTGATATGATCATTCACAGTCATTTTCACCACATAATATAGTTTCTATTTGAGGGTAAAAGCTTTTCATTATATTTCCTAGTTTATCATATGAAGACAAACTATTTGACAGTAGTTTATACAGTAAATTGCATCTGAAGTGACATAATCACATCCATGTTCAACAAGGCTGCAACCAGCAGCTGATTTGATAGCTGGTTAATCTGTGGTTTGGTTCATAAAGTGGTGTAAAACGTCAATCACTGTCACAAAGCGGGCGATGGAACCTGAAATGTCTATTTTTGACCATCAGTTTACTGTTATAGAAGACTAAAGAAACCAGAAAATAATCAGATTTGAGAAGCTATTAGTATAATAGTTGGTAAATAATCATTTATTGTCTGACTGCTGCAGCTCTGAAGTTAAATACTATTTATCTGCATTTTTTTTTATCAGTCTATCTAAAGCATACCAGAAATTTCAAAAACTAGGCTAAGCTGTTTCGATCGCATGAACCATCAGCTTTGTTGAATTTGTCTTTACAGTTCTATTCTTACAAATAAAAAAAATAAAAATAAAATGAAGGATTAAAAAGAATCTCAGGGTCAGAAAATCCCGCACAGAGACGCACGACGTCGTGCTGAATAAGGAGTCACTCTTCCATGCAGGATGTATAGTAAACGCTCAGCCCCGGGCAGCAAACGGCCAGATTAGTAATTGATGCTTCATTGTGCCGTGATATTTTTGTGGATAGTCACTCCGTTACACAGACATGAAGGGTCTGTCGAGACTATCAGGTCGCTTTCAGTTCAAGGGTCAAACACAGAACCAGGAAAGGCTCCTTACACACTGTTAAGCTACAAATCAGAGCACAATCCTCCTCGTACAGCACAATGAATATAAACTTTTAACATCACATACATCACAGGTTGTGATAATCAGCTTTTTTTTAAAGCATTAATGTCAAATATTCAACCATTTTGAAGATCCAATGAAAATCAATTCTATAATTACATCCACAGGCCTTTAAATTGTGAATCTGCCATAATTTACAGCTGCTTTCTTTAAGCACATAAACAACTACTGATTGGAAACAGCAGCTGGAAAATCCTGTGTCATATCGGTGACGTTTCTTTTCCTTGGAAAAAAGAAGGTGTTTTTTTTCCCTTTCCATTGAAGAAGCTTATTAATTAGCCAGGTGGTGGGAAAAAACACCAAAACCTGCGTCCTCTTTACAAGAATCATTATCAGAGATCCTATCAAGATTTTCATTGGTGTCATATGTTATTTTTTTAAAGTCATTTTGTTGCTGAAATACCTTCATTATCACATTTCATGTCACTGAGATTTTAAGTGTTATTGTAGGTCGGAGGCCAAAAGACGCAGAGATCCGTCCTGGCTGCCTTTGCAACCTCAGCAGCTGATGCGTGGATACGCAAACACACGTGTTTATTCAGCACCGCGAGGAGACGGCGTTCAAGAGGCAACTTGCAAAACAATTTCACACATTAAAAAAAAGAAGAAAAAAAAGTGCAAACACGGCTCATAAACTGCAGCTTGTTACGGCAATCAAATAATCTGCTTTTGTGATTCTGCCAACAGGATTAAAAAACAAAAAAAAACAACCAACGTGAAGTTTTTTCTTGAACGCAGCCGCTGAGGTGAATCACTCTGGATTCAGGCGATTTCCCAAGAGTGTGCCGGTGGTTCGGTCACTGCTGCTCGTTTCACCGCAAATCGTTGCGCAACAGTTTTTTCCTCCTGTGCACCAGAATCAAACACCCGAGGCTAAATAATAACGGCGCAGGTATTCAGATGTCACGGTTCCAGGGAGGGGCCGCCTCATAATGCAATCACCGAGCGCCGTGTTTACACAAGCGCTTTTCAGAATGACAATGCTGCCGCCTGAACATTCTGTGCCTCCTCCAAGGCCCAACGCCGCACAGGGAGGGTGAAGGAGGAGGGAGAAGGAGAAGGAGAAGTTTGGTACAAAAGCAAAGCCCGGGCTAAAAGGCCGATTATATTTCAGCAAAAGCAAGCGAGGACGGAGGGTTACGTTTGTACACATGGGCCTTTGTAAGCGCGTTCAGCTATTGCCCCGGTATTAATGAGGATATATTAAAAAAAAAAAAAAAGCTTTGGAGGATTCCACAGGTAAGCTATCACTGGGAGAGGGACCAGCCCAAACAGGCACAGCAGGGCTGGGCTTTCCAGCCCGAGACCTTGGAAGTCTTCCCTGTGTTTATGTGGCAGGAGCTGGGGTTCGGACTTTCACTGTGCACTGCAAAAAATACAAACAATAATATAACCTATTCCATTTGTTTTTTTTCCTAATTTCAAGAACAAAAACTTCAAATCAACTAAATTATCTGCCAATGGAGTAGGATAGGGGTGTCGGACATGCGGCCTGAGGGCCTGCTAAACCCACCTGATACCGATACCTGATCACAATGGTTGTTTAGTGCTAAAAGTAGCCGCCATGTTGGATCCACAGTTGTCAACATAATCGCTCCCATGATTCATCGCTGCACCCTGTCCTGTTCTGTGATTGGCTCCCTCTCTGAGACAGACCTGGGTCTTTGTTTGTTCATCATTGTTGAAATTGCACATTTATTTTCATATTTTAGTTTTGTAAATGAAAAGTTCTTTACATAAAAAGCAGGGAGGAAATTTGTAGGTGTTATTTATAAGTTGACCAGTCCAGCACACCTGAGATCATGTTGTGCTGCATGTGGCCCATGAACTAAATAGACTTCTTTTCTGCAGTGTACAGACATTAATAACATTAATTTCTAGAATTCTACAACGCATATTGCTGCAAGGAGCATGCTACAGTCCATGCAGGCTGCGTGGGTGATCCTGAGCAGCACCAGGCCTCAGCAGGAGCCGTGCGTGTCTCTACAGCCTTAGATATGTTCAACCAAATATATAGACGTCTTAATGCAGATGTGGCATTCAGTGATAATTGGGGTCTGATGGGATGCAAACCTTATTTAGACAGTGCCTCTCTCTTATCTAGAAACATGTTGAACTTCATCTCTGACACTTTTATCCTAATTCTATCCTCATATTGGACTATTTGCACCACATATAAAACATTTTACAAGATAAGACTATTATTATTTTTTTGCAGTTCGACCTTCCTGAACTGACCTCCCAGTGCACGCTGCTTACACAGAAACATGCACATGCAGAGCAGAGAAACTCTGTATTCTTGAGCTTCGGGGCAAGTGATGTGAAATTCTTCCCCGGGCTTTTGAGCGCTTTCAGAGTTATAAGACAACACAGGAGATAAATATCAAGCCCAGCTCGAGTTGTCATGGCAAGTGTCCCACATTGTCTCAGAGCGAACAAACAAATCTGCTCCGATTGCCCAATAGAGCCTGCAGGTTTGTCAGCCATCCATATATGTATCCATCCAACAAGCCACTCTGGGGCTTTTCATTCAACCAATCAGAGGAACAAGGAAAAGAAAAAGGAGAGAGAGGGTGGAGCGGTGGCTGAAAAAACAATAGAAACAAAGAGCGTTACCTGTTTATTTTACTGTCATTATATCCAAGTCTCAAAAAAGGGAATTCGTACATTATTCAGGGCGAAACCGGCCGCGCAGCCTGTGAAGCCGACCACTTACAGGCATGTTAGATGTCATGATGCAAAAGCCGTGATATCATAGCTGCAGGCTGTTTTGAAAGATATTTCCACCTTGTTGAAAGCTGCTCCCCAGACGTGTGAATTCGGAGCAATATGCCTAAAACATTACATATCTATTGGTGTTTACTAATTCATACTGTGCGTCCGGGGAGCAGCTACAATGCCTGGCAACAAACGCTCCCTTTACATAAAGGACATAAAGTGTTTCCTTGACGAACGTTAAAATCTGGGAATCAATGCGTGAAGGAAGCAGCGAGTGCTACGTCTCATCCTCGTGGTGATGAACAAGGAAACAAATAAATAAAACAGGTTCCTCCTCTAGTCGTATATATTTTGCATCAGACTACGGTCGACGGAGCAAACTGAGTGTTTCTGTTGTGTGCAACCAATAACTGAAATGAATTCATTTCTAGGAAATATACATTTTGAGCACAGATAATGTGGTTGTTAAAATTCATCCTGCAACTACAGTTGCACGGCGTGAATCTGCAGGGAGCAGAATTAAAGCCCCGATCTGCTCCAACATGTGTTTCTCTTCTTGTTTCTTCAATTGAATGTTTGAGGTTCACTGTGCAGACTCGTGTGCACAGTTCGAGTTTTTACGTTCATCTGAAAGTGAAAAAGATCCACTAAGCTCACAGAAAATCCATTTTTTTAACTTCATACGAGCACGATTCGCGACATTGGCGTCAGGAATCTGATGTTCTAATGTAGTAGGAGACTTCTTGAGTCCAGCAGGAATCTTTTGAGATGAAATATATTCAGTTCATAATCTTTTTATGAACTAAATATTTTAAATTACTGCATATAATCTTTAATGCAAAAGGAGTAGACTTAATTTTGAGGCAACTGGACTTTTTTGTGGATAAAATGTCAGACAGATCATTTTTAAAGAAGTGGATCCTACACACCTTAGAGCTTGTGCGTAGAGTTTTATTTAGTAAACTATTTAATTTGACATATTCATGAATGAGGGTTTCCATGCCCAGACAAGACAAAACCAGGAAGAACAAATATAATGAAAAGAGAAGGATTTAAATAAAGAGATTCTTCTGGGAAATGTCGAATCCAGTGTTTTTGGAGATCAATGCACAGTAGAAACTGAAAATCGGCTAAGTGTGCATTGTTTTGTCCTAAACATCATCCCAGTGAACATCAGCTGCTCCATTGTGCACCAACTGAAGCCTGTCCAGCTCTTTTGGAGCAGATTACTGAGCAGATATCACCATGCCTTTTATAACCTGCACGCTGCAGTTTGGGAGCATCATCTCCAACATTTGCAATCTTTGTATTAATGGACGTTTGCATATCAATAGATGACAACTTTCACCTGATCGACCTGGATCCTCGTTTTTTTTTGTCACATTTGCATAGTTGGAGTTGGCCGTGGATCACAAACCAGACGTCAGTCCTCATTTCATCACATTTTAACAGCAAACACCTGCATTCTTGCTAATCTGCTTCACTAGAACGACTGATCTGATCTGATCAGGTTCCCTGATGCTCATTATGCTGATGATAACGTAAGTAGCTCATAAGTACTGACTGCCCTCTGCTGTTTGAATGTGTAAGCTGCTGCACTTTGTGTAGGTGTGGCCAAAAAGAATGAGAGGATCCTAATTTAGGAAATCAGGTCCACTAGATGAAAGGTAACACAGACATTTTAACGAGTCAAGGCCTCAGTTGGTGCAAAAGTGACACTACACTACCTAAAAAAACCTCGTAGGAATCTACAGGAAGAGGAAGAGAGGAGGATCCCTCTTCCAGGACGGACAGGCCTACAATAGGTGATGTGGGCGGATGGAAACACTTCATTGGAACAGCTTATGCTATGTTAGTTTTCTCACAACCTGACCTGTATCTTAAAACAACTGTGAGATATAATCCCACTCGTGGCAGTTTGTGATTTAAAGGTGTCTAAATAAAGCCTCATTCTCTCTGTAGGATTATCTTTAAAAAATAAAAAAGAACATGATGATGTGAAACAGTTGAGAAACAGCACAGTGCAGATCTGGGATTATTTCCAACCTTCATATATAAATATATAGGGATATTTAGTAACAGTCTCATCTAGTGGGGCTTCTTTAAACCTACAACCTACACACCCAACACTTTCAGACAGAAAAATAAAAAAAAAAAAACTGATGATGCACCGGTATAATTAGTTTGTCTAGACAGTTTGGAAAGAAGGCACTTAAACTTAAAACACATCCTTCCCCAGAGATGCACATTGTGCTTTCCTTTTCTTCATGGGCACACCTGGAGAAAACAACATCATCAGGACTAAAAATACACACCCTCCCTGAGCACTTTCTACCGGCATCATCAAGGCTGACACACACACACACACACACACACACACACACACACACACACACACACACACACACACACAATGGTGGGAGTGTGTTGGTGTTTGTTGTGAAGCTGAAGGCCTGGGAACACCGGGGTCAAAGGTTCATGATCATCATGCTTACAGTCCCGTTTTAGAAAGTTCCTGAGTTCTAATTCTATTAGTTTGTGTTAATTCTCATTAAATCAGTTCCCTGTATCAGGGAACTGATTTAATTTCCTTTGCTCAAACATATTTTTAATGTTCTACTTCAGCTGTTGGAATGAGCTGCAAAAGACCTTTGAGTTGTGTACACACACCTGAACTGGGTATATAGAAGTTTGGTCAAAAAATAAATAAATAAAAAAAGGGAAATACATAGTGATAGAGCGTATTACGCCTTCAGTTCTTTATCTAAAAGTAATGTAGAACATGTTTTAACAGTGGAAAACTTTAACCTTGTGTCCTGCTGCACATAATATATGTTGGGGCGTTTTCTGAATTCCACAAATATGGTAGAATAAGGTTTTGCACTACAATCATTATATATGAAACAGCCTGACTTTAACTATTCTTTATATTGATTGACATAAGGAACTATTGATGATTTCCTTTTAACTATTTAGGGACGTTTTATACTTTATGACTTTTTATATGTAAAAGTAAAAGGGTGGCATATCTAGAACATACTGTATATTGACATCAAATATTTAATATCAGTCGATAATGATGATTATTTATCTATTTTTTAATAACGACCAGGATGGCTGAATGTAAGCACTTTATTAAAGTTGATTTGGCATCTGTCTGTTCAATAACTGGCTGTTTGAGTCAATGATTTGCTCGGTTGCTCAATTTTCTTATTGTGTGTATGTGGATATTATAGATATATCTTGTTATTGTTTTATTGCCCAGGCCTACTCATCTGTGTCTTTAATTCAGTCACCTTGTATATTTTGCCCTTCACCAGATTCTTTTATTCTTTTCATTGTAAATAAAACTACTGTATGTTCTGAACTCACCTGTCTGGTTACATAAGGATTAAATCAAGTAAAAAATGCTGCTTTTTTATGGGTCCATAAAATTCATTCTTTTGAACAAATGAAAAGGGAATTTAATTGAATTCTACAGATATTTACAACTGAGACACTTCCGAAATAAAAAGATGACCTTGATATGATCCGAGCTACAGAGGCGAGTGAAAGGCTGTTGATTAGTAGAAAAGAATCAGATGTTGAGCAAACCGTTTCCATTATGTATGGCACAGCCCTAACAATAGAGAGGACTGTGACTCCCATCGCATCAAAGCTGAATCAAAAATTAGGAAAACTATAGGAACCAAACCTGAAGAAGATAGCAGGAAATCAGCGGTTATAACAAGCAGTACTACCCTGGCGTCAGATGTGCCCCACATGGTCACTAGATCAAACTCATTCAGATGGAAACTTAGCAAACGCTCACATAACATAAATACGATGCACCTCTGTGTGGGGTCATGCTGGGAGGGCGCACACGCATTCTGGACATGCCCCAGAGCTCTGAGCTGTATCTGGACAACATATATGTAACGCTTAACAATGGCGCCCTGCTCTTTTTGGCAGCGGTTGGTATGGAAACACAAGCAGAAATTTGCCTTCTTCGGATTCTATTCGCTGCAGCAGCTTTTAAATGTGTCACCGTGGGTTGAGATGGAAATGTCCACACACACCTTAACGTCCCGTCAGCGTGCTTTGATATTTCTAAATATAATATGTAGCATGATTACACAGAGCTAGTGAGGGAACATGAATGTATGGTGATCTGAGCTACAAATATAGAATCAAGGATTAGATAACATGATATAATCTCATATTATTGGAATATTGTAAAAATATATATAAAAAATATATGAAATAGGCTTGAAATACATCCTATGTGTAATGAATGTTTGACAAAAAATACTGAACTTTTTCACTTTTCACAATGTTCTAATTATTTTAGATGCACCATGTATATATATATATATATATATATATATATATATATATACATACACACACACACATCACATATATACATATATATGTATCTCTCTCTCTCTCTCTCTCTCTCTCTATATATATATATATATATATATATATATATATACACGCAAATATGTATAATTCAAATATCATCATTTGATTTGAAAAATATATTAGGAAAAGTGTCAAATAAAAGTCATTATTGATAATTTCATTTGCATTTCACATGCACGTCTTTGTGTCATCACTGGATTTACCTCTGTGTGCTCAGAGGTTTAGAGACATTGAGTTCAGAAATGTTCACATGCGATGCAATAAAACTGAAAGAAGTTCCCTTTTTTTTCTTTATACATTAAAGCAGGAATTTTTTGAGCCGTCTCGATGCAATCTCATATCTCGTCTCCAGAGTCTGCAGGTTCAAACCGTCGTCCTTGACAACAGTATAAGGCCTCACGTCTCCGCAGATGAAACATTAAATAGCAGCTGTGCTACTCACACTCTGCTGCGTCTCTGTCCAGGTTTGAGTGTCTGATGAGGATTTTATCTCTAATGTGGTCGCATGTGGCAATTTGTCTGTTATCGTCTTCTTTTCCAAAATGTTTCAGATTTTCCAGCACTGTTTGAATATTCAGGAAGGAGGTGCAGACACAAATGTCCCACAGGATTTTCAAAAGAAAGGCGTAACTTGAAGATGATGATACCTGTGCAGCCTCCATGATGACAACGTGAACAAACGTGATGTGGCCTGACACGTCTTTAGCAAGGGTGCACACTGACATCAAGTGGTCAGATGACAACTGTCAGCAGTCAAATCCGGCTGCAGTTGTCTGGTGTTACTATGACAGCAATGTAAATATGCAGCTCCACTTCATGCTGTTTATTCTATAATGGCATTAGCTTTTTGATATATTCCAAATGAGGATGACTTTGAAATAATTCCTTCTTTTGAGGTGCAGCCTGTTGAGAGATTGCAGGTGTTCTAAAGTCATTTAAACCACTGAAACTCATATTTCAGCTCATTATTTCATTGTCATCAGGCAAGCAAAAGAAGAGCTTTTTTTTTTAAATTCACTAACATGGACCAGACCAAGGTAGAAAGTAGCTGGTAGCTAAAGAGCCAGATGTTAACACCTGGAGCTGGTAAAGATAAAAAAAAAGTACAAAAAGAAGTGTGAATTATATTTTTTGGTACACTAACAAAACTCCAAATACAAAATATAGCAATGCACCAAAAATATAAATGCATTCTCATTTGTCATGACTTTTAATGTAAGATGTAGGACTCTTTGTATGTGAACAAAAAGCTAACTTCTGTCAGATTTTGCTCACAGATTAGTTTAAATCCGTGTAAGTGAGCCCCTTCCTTTCAGACAGCACAGCCACCTGATAGGTGTGGGGTGTGAGGATGCTGCTTAGACAGCCTGATCATTGCACACTTTGGACTTGGCTGGACTTTTTCCTGCAGCCTTTTCGTGCAGATCGGAAGCTCAACACCTGCAGCACTGCAACACAACTCGCCGAAAAAATAGGAACAAAAATTGCCGCTTTAGGATTTCTGTTCGGCACAAATGCTGATGTTGTTCTGTTAATGGAAGACGGGGATACATTAACAAGAAACTGTGAAGAATAATAATATAATATTATTATTATTAATATATATATATATATGTAGTTTCTCATGCTGGTAGTGGTTATAGAAAATGACTGGCTGGCTAGTTTCTTATGCTGGGCACATACTAGAGAATAATCTGACCCGACCCCCCAGACTTAAGGTCTGAACTGATAATCTGCCCTAATCATCCTGTAGTGTTCCTGTAGAGGGTTCTAAATGTTACAGAATTAATTTATTCCACACCATGCACGAGCACATCGAAGCGAGGGGGACGGGGGATAGACGGCCTAAAAGACCATGACCACAAACGTTTGATGGACAGCAGTGTGACCCGCCCATCCAAATCTGACAGCCAATAGCCAGAGCTTTGAATAAACATGTGACACAGCTTACTTAACTTGTGCGTACCGTACTTCCATGACTAATAAACTCACTCCTCCATCTGACTGTCTGTACTCTTCCTTTACATCCGTTTTTTGTTATGTGAGACAAAGCTTCATGTACCACCGATCACTTTCTGCCAGAACCGGCTCGACGGGAAAATGAAGGCGCTTCCTGGGGGGGGGGAGGCGGAGAAAGAGGTGAAGACGAAGACGGAGCGAGGAGACGTTTGAGGCTGGAGTGTTTCACGTTTGAAATCGTCTCTTCACTGTGGAACTCCCGTGCGGCTTTCATGAGCGTTTTATGTATAATTTAAACGTAATGCGCGGAGATAAAGCCTCGAATAAAAAGGCTGCGCTCTCTTAGCGCTTCACAGCACATTACATTTTATTCATCAAATTAGCTGGAGTTGGTTCGGTATCCCCTGAGCCATCTTTAAAAGGTTTAGATGAAAGGACGACATTAATTTTGCCACTAATCAGTTAAGTGACAGCTCCAAGTGACAGCGATGCACTCCTTACCCCCCAAAAAGCTGCAGGCCTGCTGTTCTCTGCTGCCCACTGACCTCAGCCGCTCTGCTCATTCCTTCACTAAATCATACATACGCTCACAATGTTCAGAGCATATTTTCTGGATAATCCTGCATAAAGAATGCGTTGTACATTATGATATTTCAAAAATAAGTTATCAAATATTCACATAAAGGCATGTTTTACTGGCCAAACTTATAATCGTTAGGCAGGAGGGATTTTTTTGTTCACAGGGGATGTTTGATTTCGCTTTTGTGAAGCAAATTAGAGAAGGGAGCTCATAATTAGGGTAGAGTTTTTATTTTTTAATCAGCAACTAAACCTCACAAAGACTTTTCTTTTTTTTTTTTTTTTTTAAGAAGACTTACTGAAAATTACTGAAAATGAGGCGGGATACCACAGAGACAGTTTGAACAAAGCTTTCTCTAGGACTCGTGTTGGGAAGTTTGAGTATCCGAAGTTTCCTGGTATGAATGTGGACTTTGGAAGTGGAGGTTCAACCGGTAGAAGGTGTACTCACTGAAGCAAGGAGCGCTTTGGGAAGACGAAGCCGCCGTGGGAGATGCGATCCACGAAGTTCAGCGGGATCCTCATCATGGAGTCACAGTTGAACATGACGAAGTCGTACTTGCAGACCAGGAGAGAGTTCTCTGTGATGAGCACCAGACGCTCCTTCTCATTGTTCCAATGATCCACCCTGAAGCAAGCAGAAAGCTGTGTGAGCCCTGCAGGTGTCATATTTGATGCTGTGACTCCTTCATAGACAATGGCTACACAAAAAACAATTATCAATTAATAAAACCAATCACAGTGTGATTAGCCTCACTCACAGACAGATTATTTGTGAAAAGATGTTTTTTCTGCTATTTTAATAATCATTTTATCTCTGGTCCCCAAGACCCAAGTTATTATTTATTATTATTAACTATAAATCCAACATCACACTAGACCAGAGAGGTTATACCCTGTAAATGCACCTTTTGACCTGTGACTGCTATAAAATAAAACACTAGTTAACTAGTTAAGACACAGATTATTGTCTTTATTTATTAATATTCAGTTTGTTCATAAAATGTCAGAAAATGGTGGAAAAATATCCCTAAATGTTTCAATTTAAAATTTTGGAAAGTGAAATATTTGCAACTTATCGCCATGTTCGACAAAGAAAAGCAAAAAGTCAACATATTAGACTCATAAAACCAGCTGATGCATTAAAAATAGACTAAAAACGCCCTAAACCAGTTTGCAGCCTTAGATGCTTATGTGGGGCCCTTTTGACCGTTCAAGGCTGTTTCTGTTTTTGCATCTTCTGTCCTGTTGTCTTGACTTAACCTGTATTTTGCCTTGCTGTGGTAAGGCCTCACTGTTTGGCTTTCTGTTCTTATATTGCTTTATCCTGCTTTGCTGTGTCTGGCAAAGCACTTCGTAAACGCTGTTTTTAAAAGGTGCTATATAAATGACGTCATTATTATTATTAAGTGTGCAGGGAAAAAAAAGGTCAATAAAAGTCAACAATAAAACAAAAACTACCAGGTCTTTCAATAAGCAAGAATAGATACAACCAAGCTTTTCAAGTACTAGGGATGAAAACTGAATGCATTTTTTTTTCTTTTGAAAGACTGAACCTACTCCTAAGAACACAAAAAGCCTTATTCAACAGCTGGCAGGAAACTACTGCTACTAAAAGTGTATCTGCTGTGCCACAATTTGGTCATCCTCCTTTTCTCCTGCATCCTTCATTTCTGTTCCATTTTATTTTTCTACAGATGACCAGAACCATCTGTAGACCTGGGTCTGCCATGAATACTTTTGGATCTGCCCATAACCACTCGTTTGGTCGTGATGTGCCAGAACCAGCTGTGGGTATTTAGCCATGCTTCCTGATATTCAACAACTCAAACCTCAATGTCATTGTGCTCAGCCACTCCCTCCGTCATTCAATGAACAGGTAAATATTTGTCTGGAGAAAACCCACAGTAGCACTGAACCTACTCACAGTAATCTGTGATAAAGGTTGCAAAATAGAAGTACATGGGTGTTTGTAGAAAGTTGCTTTCACTCTGTGTATTTGACCATTTTTCTGGAGTGCAGTTTGGATGTTAGTATTCTGCAGGAGGTTATTCGAAGTTAATACAAAAAACATGTATAGCAAAGCTGCTCAATTATGTACTGTAAAAGCTTCACAATTTCCCCAAATGCCCTTGGCAAATATCATACAATATACATGTGAGCATTTCTCCCTACAAAAAAGCAACAGAAAACACCTTTCAGAGCAAAACAACCCAAAGCTGCTTCCTCTCTGCTGTCCACAAATGTGTGTCTTATTAATTGAGGTCACAAAAAGCATCATTTCCCTCGCTCGCTCGCTGCACACACAACAACAAATTCATGGTGGCACGAGTTCTCTTGGAGTGGCTCTCTTCCGCACGCACCGCTGAGCCGGGCACACGTGGCCGACTCCGAGTGAAACATTCTTGATTACAGCCGTGGGGCGAACTCGACAGTTCACTGAGCGGCCGAGGCATCGGGGGGAAAGGTGCGGGTGAGGAGCTTTTGACTGCGCTAATGTATTGCGTTGACCTTGACCGGGCTCGGGCGCCGTGGACGGTACAGAGGTGTTGCAGGGATCCAGGAGCAGACCGTGGGTGGTCTGACACGCCGCAGCAACACGGCCAAGTCAGGTAGAACAGCGAGACCTCTCACATCCGTTCACAGTGGCAGGCAGTTTAGAATTTAACAGCACTACAACTTTGTTGTGATTTTTGGGAGAGTGACCTCAATCTAAAAGAAAATGGAAAACAGCTTAAAGAAGCATTCATCAATATTGTGTTCATGCTGGTTTCTTGTCAATTTGTGTGATTTTTTTCTACATAAATGTCAAATGGTCTAACTATGGCTAACTAGATCAAGCCTTTCCTTTCTCGCTGAGGTCCTGGAGAAAGCAGTCGACCAAACAGTTGCGTCCCTTCTACACAACAATGGTTTATATCAGGATTCTGATTCAGGATTTAGACTGCACCATAGTGCAGAGACGCCACTGGTTAGGGTTTTAAAAAGACCAATCAGGAGTGTGAAATACACTAAGCTTGTGATATGATACTGGATATTCGGTCTATTTTGTTACAGTGCTTTATTTTTTTAGGCACAGTAAATGCTTAAGAAATAAACTAACTATCCCACCAACAAAGCTTTAATTTGTCAGGAATCATCAGACGTTATCACCTAACAATAGCACTCTGCTTGCAGAATGAAACTTATTAGAGGCTCCTGTAGTATTTTAAAGTAGAATGGCAGGCAGAGCCTTCAACTATCAGGCTCCTCTCCTGTGGAACCACCTTCCTGTTTCACCCTGGGGGGCAGACACTGTTCCTATGTTTAAGTTAGGAGGAAAAACCTTCCTTTTTAATCATGTTTACAGTTAGGGATGGCTTACGGTCTAAAGACAGTAGATGAAAACCGAATTACTGACAGGAACGCACCCTCCCCCCCAACACTCTGCGTTGTTTCAATGGGTTAAAGCTGCTCCCTTTCCAGTTGACCTTTTACATTGTCATGTTATAAACAAAAAAAAAAACTGGGGCACAGAACATCTCTGGCATTTCTCTGAGCTTCTGCCATGTTGCTGGTCTGGTGGTTATCTACTCCTCTGCGACTGGCTTTCTTTCATATTTTTGCTCCGGGGTGCAGTTTAACTCTAATTAAGGCCTATACATGCCAGAAAAAAACAAAGTCAATTTGCATTATCTGGGTGACTTAATTTGGGGAACATTAACTTGTTTTATTCCAAGTGTTATATTTGTCTTGACTACTACATACAAGACTTGACTGTTGCTGATTCCTGATTTTTCCTGATAAGTTGAAAATTCATTTTTTTTACAGAGCTAGGCTTGCTGTTTCCCCTGTTTCCACTCTTTATGCTGAGCTAAACTAACTGTCTCCCAGCACTACAGCTTCATATTTAGCATGAGAGCGGTATCAATCTTCTCGTCTACAATCTCTTAGGGCCATCTTCCAATATTAACAGCAAGTATATCCATTTACATTTTATTTTCTAATTTAATAATTCACTATTTAGCTAAATAAAAAAAAAATAATTTCGCTTTTTTTTGCTTTATAGTTAACACTGTTTATGATATATAGTCTCAAATTAAAGTGTTTTAGGATGAACACAAATTTGTAAATAATCCGACCAATGGGGTGCCAAAGGGAAGAAACTAAATCATTTCAAACAATGAAATTAATGAATCCTCCAGATTTGCGGAATTTCCCCTGCTCTCCTGACATTATTCACCAGCCTCCCTCTGGGAAATTATGCAGCAGCGTCACACAGTTACCATACGACGCACTCTCAAGAAATTCTACAGTGGCCTCTGTAGTGACAATAACTGCAGGCCAAACGTGGCACAAACGTCAATGTGTGTTGGACCGCGGAGCTGAATAAGTGGGATGTATTATTCATCCCCACATGGCCAGCCTTTTAAATGTTTCCTGAAAGCTCCGAGTGCTCGAGTGATACAAGCTGACATCTGCAAGTGCACTTGGTAAATGTCCTCCGTTTCATTCATGTTGTCAGGTGGATCACTTCCTCTGCCTTCACCTTTGGATATTCTTTGGAATTTTGGTGTTTGATAAGAGTGTTTTTTTTCCCCTGCAGTATTGATTAAATAAAGATTCATGAATCTGACAATGCTGAGGAATTTTTGGTCTGTATGACAGCTATTCTGGAAAAGCAAGCATGCTGTGTCCCTGTGGGCAGTCACAGTACATGTGTCAATGATGGATTATGAATGAGCAGCACATAATACTGTAAACGCATTCACAACCACAGCATCACTGGCATGCGAAAACCTTGTAACTCTAACGTGTGGCCGACTAGAACATTGTGAAGCATCTGTGACTGTGTCTGAAGCGTGAATACATGGCTGACAAGAAAATACATTTTCATATGATGATCACTAATTATGTTCATTAATTCAATTATTTAATTATTATTAAATCTAGTAAATGGACCTCGGGTTGAAAAGATTTTGTTAAGCTATTAATTTCCAAGGTTAACAACAATCATTTTAAACACATCTTTAACACTGATTTTACATTATCATATAAATATATATAAATGAATAAAATGCTATTCACTCTCAAATATTTAATGTTTTCATTCATTCATTTACTGTTTATGCACCACCTGTGCATGTTTCAGCAAAGGGGCTGTGATTTATTTATAAAATATTGCTCATATTTACTATATTAACTGTATTATATAGTCCTATAAACCAGTGGTTTCCAAACAGTTTGGGCCGTGACTCATAAAAGTTATTGATTATTGATGGGATTCATTGGTTAATCGGTTAAATTGCATTTACTTTCTGCTTTTCAGCTATTTCAATATGTCCTTAAAGTTTGGGGAGCACACACAGTATCCTGAAATAAATGAAGTAAGAATTTGAGGGAAAGCTTAACCAAAAAAAACTCATCTCATGACCCCTTTGATTAATCCAGCGACCTCTGTGTCCTGACTCCCAGGTTGGGAACCACTATTATACACAATCGAGTGAATATATCCTGTTTACAAATGTTAAGGGCTGCATGAAACAAAAAGTCAGACCATTTCCTACGAGAAAAATGGTATTTTGATTAATTTGTACATATATTTGTCATAGATAAACCGGTAAATAATACAGGGAGACAGGATTAAAACTGGAGTGATTATAATAAGGTGTTGCTGTCAATAATGTGGAGATTGGTATCATAAACTCACTCTGCCATCAGCCAAACACCGAGAACGCTGCCGTCTGTCGCTTTATCCACCAGAGCTTCAACATCCTTCAAGGCCTGATTCAGTGTGCCGGGCTGAGGAGACACAAAAATAAAAAATAAAAAATCAACGGGTGTCACTATCCCATTGTAGCAAATCACAATATGAGCACAGAAAGGCTTAAGGGCTAAATCTCTGAGGCGGCTGTGCAGCTTCGACTGGTTTTCCAACAAAACGTCACGGCAGTGTCTACGTGTCAAACAACATAACAATAAACAAAAGCAGAGAGCCGCTGCGTATGGAAATGGCTGAAAATGGATCACGCTGAGTGTGCGTTTTTCTACAAACTCTACTACAAACATAGTATTAGTCATAGAAACATTAAAGAGTCGCATTGTTTTCCCTCCAGGACCTTGCATAGTTTTCTGCATGAAAATCATTTTGGAGTGCCTTTAAAATAATGTGGTTTTTATGTGATTTCTTTGCACTTTTTTGGCTCAAGTGCAAACCATTAGGAAACTGGTTCGCATGTCTGTTATATCTTTCCGTTTTAATTGTGTAGTTTTCAATGAGCCAACGGCGTGTCACACCCTGTAGTTTCGTCACATCCTGTTTTTTGTCATTCCTAAAGCAACAGAAGATGAACGCTCGCTTTTCTCTCTCACGCCGCTAAACAGGAAACAATTTCCTCACAACTTTATGTGGTGAAACCTGAGGAATTAGGAAATTTCGCAAAATTTGGTTGATTATTGTGACCCCCAAAATCATGATATCCTGGAGGCCTTGGTTATTTATTGATGACGCCGTGTCACTGCAAATGAAGACGTTCACAATAGTTTTCATTCTCAATTACATTACGTGTAATACAATGAAATACTGTGAAAACATTAATTAGATCTTTTATGTGACACCACTATATAACCTAGTAAGTAAAAGTATTACCAAGTACTCACATTTTGACTTGAGTAAAAGTAAATATATGCACCTGAAGTACCAAATGTAATGCAGAATAGTCTCTTTTAGAGTCTTATTTTTGCATAATAGAATAGAATAAATTAATATTACCACTGTTTTTAAGTGGTAATATTTGTCTTTCTCCTTTTCTCATGTGTATGTTACCTTTCAATAGAGTACCCATCCATCTGATAAATATTGATTTCCATACATTTCTAATACACTTGCGCCTAATGTGACATTTCCAAACCATTACGCATATTTTTTTCAACATCACAAGCGTGCTGTGTAAAGTCTTTACTCTCAACACGAAGAACCTCTTCATCTTGAACTTGCTCAGCGAGGCTGACTCCGGGGCCGGGCAGCGGGGCTCCGCGCTGTCCGCTGGCCGCTCCTCGGCGCCCGCTGCCCGGCCACCGGGCTGGCCGTCCCCCGGCGGTCCGGGCGGGGCTCCGGGGGAGCTGAGCGGATGCTGCTGCTGCTGCTGGTCGCCGGGCGATGCCGCCTCCTCGGCCTCTTCCATCGCTGCACCGCGTCTCTTTAACAGGAAGAATAGAAGCAGATGCGACTATTTATCAGTGAGCCACCTCGTAGTGAACAGGCCTTGGATGCCCCACTGCGCTGCTCCACACACACACACACACACACATCCATGTATTCACCCTAATGAGCCTCCATTAGAGGCACGTGTCCCTTCATTTAAACCACTGATGATGATGGTGATGATGATGATGAAGGCTGCAACAGGATGAACTTACTGAAGATGATCGTGTCCTCGGTGCGTCTGCGACGGAGGCAGCAACAAGTGCACAACTTCCTTGTTCCGTATTAGTGTTGTTGACGGGGCGTAGACTGCCTGTCACACACACACACACACACACACACACACACACACACGCACGCACGCACGCACACACACGCACACACAGGTTATTGTCGTCATTCTATAACAGGTAAAAGCTTATCTGAAAAATGTTATGCAAATTGAGCCAGTGACAAACCATGTTTGACATGATGAGAAAAGTAAAAGTACAGTTAAGTAAGTACAGTTTAGAGCGTTAGAATTCATCAAGTGTCTTAACATGTACATTTTGTGTGATGAATTTTTTACACAAAAAATGTTTAATGCTGTAACCAAAAAGGATATGATGAATTTTAAATATTAAATCCATGTAGAATATAAAACTATATACATATATTATATATATATATATATATATATATATATATATATATATATATATATATATATATATATATATATATATATACATATAGATAGATAGATATAGATATAAATATATATAGATATTTAGATAATATTTATGTATGGGTTCTCTATTGAAAGGAAACATACACATGAGAAAAGGAGAAAGACAAATATTAGCACTTAAAAAAACTTTTTATTGTAATTAGCACTACTACTTCATTGCATTAGAATTATGATTTTCTTTGCTTTACTTTAACATTTACAAAAATTCTAATCCCTTTAAATTCAATGGGCAAAGTTGATCAATAAACCATTAGATTATGCAAAATAAGACTCTAAAAGAGACTATTCTGCATTACATTTTATACTTCAGGTACATATATTTACTTTTACTTAAGTCAAAATGTGAGTACTTGGTAATACTTTTACTCACTAGGTTATATAGTGGTGTCACATAAAAGATCTAATTAATGTTTTCACAGTATTTTTGTTTACACAAAAATGTCAAATGCTGTCACCAAAAAAAGAATGACGCATTTTAAATATTGAATCCACGTAGAATATAAAACTAGTGTGTGCATGTATATATCCAAAAGTAAATAGCCACTAATAGAAAACATTAACAGGTTAGTTTTACCCTACTGACGAAATCCTGCTATTGTTACGTAAAGTATTCACTCCCCTCCTTTGACTCACGTATGAGTTTACAGTTAGTGACATCCTCTTCCTGGTCTATCAGGTTCAGTGACGTTGTCCACCCTTTGCACCTATCACAGCTTCAGCTTGTCTGGGAAGGCTGTCCACAGAGTTTAGGAGTGTGTTCATGGGAATGTTGCTGAAGGGGAGACGGCCTGGCTCTCAGCCTCTGCTCTTACTCGTCCCTAAGGTGATCTACTGGGTTCAAGTCAGGACTCTGTGGAGGCCAGTCAAGTTCACACACACCAGACTGTTATCCATGTCTATATGGACCTTTGGATGGGGGGCAATCACTAGATTGAGTGATTTCCACCACTGTTAAAACATAACGGTAATTCATCAAACCTGAGTTTAGCTTCTCCAGCCACACCCAGGCCTGATTACTGACAACCTGTCCTCAATCAGGAAACCACTTCAATAGAACCTGCCTGACACAGTGAAGTACATTATGCCACGATTTCAAAAATTAGAAAGCACTTGATAACTGATAACTGTCTGGAAAAGGCCATTTCTAAAGCTTTGTGACTCCAGTGAACCACAGTGAGAGACATTATCCACAAATGGTGAAAACATGTGACAGTGGTGACCCTTCCCAGGAGTGGCTGGCCAACCCAAATCAGCCCAAGAGCAGGGGCCACTCATCCAAAAGGTCACGATAGACCCCACAACAGCATCTGAAAAAGTACAGGCCTGACTCGCCTCAATTAAGGTCAGTTTTCAGCATAATGGCCTGTCAGACCTGCACGACACGCTGGGATAAATAGAACCATGAATTTTGCGGTCTACCAAAAGAATCCTGAAGGAGAATGTCCGGCCATCTGTTCGTGACCTCAAGTCGAAGCAGACTCGCGTTCTGCAGCAGGACAAAGATCCAAAACCCAGAAGACGATGGAGCGGCATGAACTGAATCCTATAGACATGCTGTGGCGTGCGCTTAAAAAGGCGGTTCGTGCTTGAAAACAATCCAATGTGGCTAAATTACAATAATTATGCAAAGATGAGTTGGCCAAAATTTCTCCACTGCGCTGCAAGAGACTCGTTATAAGTTACTGTCATACCATGTAGGTTTGGATTTTTCTCTCCCTTAATGACAAAACCCTTCATTTTCATTCCTTTGGCTAATATATAAATTAGTTTGATGATCTGCAAACATTTAGGTGTGACAAACATGCAAAAAAATAAGAAAATAGGAAGGGGGCAAACACTTTTGTACACCACTATGGCGCCAACTTCAGGTGAACATCAAGGGGTCAAAATAATTTGAAATCTCTCAATGAACACATTTTGATCACATTTTCTCATCAAATTACAAAATATTTGTTTTTGTTTTTTGCAAAATGTGTCTACAATATTTAATAAAGTCTATATCACCCTGCCTGTGCCTGTGTCAAACGATTTATTTTATACAACAAATCTTAATTCCAGATGTGCACTTCCTGTCACAGCTTTCGCCTTCAGGGCCCACGTAGCTGATGAGTTCCACAAACTGATCATACGCACACAAGTTTATATTTATCCGAGCCAACGTGTGCACATTGATGTATTTGGCTGTGTGGTTTACAAAGGATCAGCTGAAGAATAATAACCTGGGTTGTATTTTAGTGGCTGCCTAGATTAACATTACAGATTTGTAGACTTGTATGGTCTTGTGCAACACACTATTTATACTGTTTACGAGCGATTTAGCTTGCTCTGATTTCCCCCTGTCAAGCTTATGTTCCTGTCTTGACATCTTTTCCTAAAATACCAGTGAATGGCATTCACGATTCAACTGGACAATAACACAATCAAGCAATTGTGGGATGAACCAGATCATTGAAAGTGAATAAGACTTTTTTTTTTTTTACACAAATCCTTGAATAGCATCTCCATTTAACCATCCGTCTGCGTGTGAGCTGATGTTTTCTGACATAGCGTACCATATGGCCACTCATTCCCAATCACAACTCTGTCAGGGAGCGGTTCCAACGCCTTGTTGGAAGTTTAAAAAACCCAGATCCAGTTGTAATCTGCAGCCGTCAAAGAGAGGTAGACGGATTTGTAAAGGCGTTCTTTCTGCACGGCTGCTTAGCTACTCCCACGGACTGCAGGCGTAGATCTTCATGGGTTTTAGTGTCGTGTGAATGGCCGTTAGCTTTCCAGTTCACATCTTGTTTGTGCTTTTTTTGGTCTGCAGTCAAGTAATTTCTTCTAATCAATCTGCAGCTTTTTTTTGCTTCAGTGATGGGTTAATAATACATTTTGGGAATTTTTCTTATGCCTGAATAGGAGCGCCGCTGGAAGAAAGTGGAATTTTCTCTCAAATCTCCATGAAATCCACAAATACCCTCGCTGTTCTTCCTTTATTTGATTCGGGTGATGACTGCGAAAACGAAGACCAGAGCATAATTGAATCTCAGACCTGGTGATAGTTTAATGGGAATATCACAGCAGGATAGCGACTTATGGATTTCCGCTGCTTGCACGCTTTACGTAAACCAGTGAACTTAGAAAGCCTTTTGCCCGGTGATGCGTCACATCACTCAGAGAGGCAAGGATAAGAATAATCCATATTGTTGTATCTAGGCCAAGTAATCAACACTGCATAACTGGAAATGTTCACTGTTGCCAAGCGTTTGTGAGCTTTTCAGTCACTGCTGCATCTCCTTCAGCTTTATGCTTCAGTTTCTCCGTGCAATAGTTGTTTTTTTTTTCAGTGCTCTCCAAAGACATACGTGTTTATCACTGATGGGATTTATCATGAATTAATAATAGGTTAAATAATACATGCCGTATTTCCGGTGCATGTTTTAGAGGAAACAGCGTTGCATGTAGTGCATTATAATGGCGCGTTGAGCGCAGCAGCATGTGTTTTCCTTTGTTGCTGAGTGCATTTAATGTCAGTGAGTAATTTAATATTATCTTGCATATTATAAAGCGTATCCCTGTCTGCTTTGGTGTATTTTAGCTGTGATAGGGTGTGATGTTAGGTTGGTAGGTTTCATCAAAAATCAGTACGCCGCCTTTTTATAAACTCCCCCCTTTGCACCTATTGATACTAAATGCTAATTTAAAGCAACTATAAATCTTTTTTTTTTTAATAACAAAGGATTGCACTGACAAAACCAGTAGAAAATTAATCCCACACTCAACTTTTTTCATTTTGATTTCAACTTTGCCTTAAATGCTCTCATGCTGTTGTTTTTGGCCACAGCAGAAGCTCTTTTCAGCAAAAAACAAAAAACAAAAACAAACATAAAAACCCACTGCACACTACTTTCTCAATAACAAGCAGCAAACAGCCAAATTTAACGACATATTGAAGCATTTAACAGCTAAAGAGCCAGATATTTCCCTCTGGAGTTGGAGGAGACCAAAATCAGAATTAGAAGAAAGAGAGTGAATCTTGGACTTAGATATATTTTTGGTGATCAGAAACATAACGGCGTCTTTACGTTGAATGTGGAGAGATACGGATATGACATTGATCTACTCATCTATCTCTTGCCAACAAAGCAAATGCACCAATTTCCACCAAAAGAATGATTTACTTCCCTGGGAGTCTTTTATTCCCCCCTAGTCTGCTGGGATCATTTTTGTCATAATATTCAATAAAGATGAACAAAAAAGCCTGTAAATCAACATGATCGTGGCAAATCTGGGCCAGTAAGACGTGATATCAGTGGACTTTACAGCTCACACACACACACACACACACACACACAAACATGTCTAAGGGCATCCAGCCTTCATCTCCAGTGTTCTTGGTGGATGGAAGTAATTCAATTATGTCCCAGCACGTTTGTGTTTGTTTATCCGTAGCGCAGTGAAGCCTGATTTAACTCTCCTGAGATATCACACGGGATCAGCAGATGTTGCGTCGACCTCTGTGACCCCGTGTGTTTGACAGTCATGATCTGCGTGTGTGTGTGTTATTGTGTGTGTGTGTGTGTGCAGTGGCCTGTTGAGGCGTACTAACACTGGCAGCTTCTTTTCCCCCTGCTTAGCCCGTGAGTAATGCTCAGACCAGAGCGTAGGGGCCGGGCCATGAAGGTTCATTAACTCAGCTGAAGCCTGATGAGCTGGAAAACTCCTAACCTTCAATGTTTAAGCCCAGCAAAAAATAAAAAGAGGTTCATGGCAAATCACCTTCTTTGATTGACAACTGATCAACAGATACAATAGGTTCAGCCAATCTCATATATTTTCAGTTAACTGTCTTCCAGACAGTAAATGCATCTCAGGAAGCATTCACAGCACTTCACTCTTTGTTAATTTACAGCTTTATTCCGAAATGGATTCAATTAATTTTCTTCACCAAAACTCTACACACAAATACCGATTAAATAAAAAAGTTACTTTTGGTGCAGTTCCTAGCGCTAATGCTCCGTATCCATCGGGTTGGATTGGGGAGCCTTGGTGCATGGCCATTTTCAGATGTCTGCTGGGATCGTCAATCAGCTTCATGTCAGGGTTCTGGCTGGTCCAGATCACGTTGTTGTCCCGTTGCCACGCCGCTGTTATCTCCACTGCGTGCTGAGGGTTGTTGTCTCGTTGGAAAACGATCCTACACCCCGCTCCAAGGTCCAGATGCACTCTGCAGCAGGTTTTCGTCAAAGATCATTGCTGTGTTGATCCTGACTATAGGCTGAAAAGCATCCAGCAGAACGCCACCTGGTGTTTCACCATAGGAGTGGTACAGGCCTTGGGATGGGAGGATTGTGCCCGGATTCCTCAAGACGCAACCCTTGGCAAACAGAGGCCAAAGAGTTGAATCTCTGTTTCAAAATGTTATTTCTCATGGTCTAAGAATCCTTCTGGCAACCAAGGCCGTCATGTGCCTTTTACTGAGGATTAGCTTCCATCTGGCTGCTCTACCAAACAGACCAGGATCATGGAGTTCTGCAGAGAAATGTTGGAACTCTGTCAGAGCGACTATCGGGTTCTTGGTCACCTCCTTGACTGAGGCCCTTCTGCCCCGATCGCCTTGTGGTTCCAACATTCTATTCACAGATGACGGAGACCACTGTGCTCACTGGTACCTTCAATGCTGTGGATTTTATTTTCTGTACCTTGATATAATCCCAGCTTGGTTGGTGCTCCAACATGCACTGTCAACTGTGGGATCCTAAACAGGCAGGTGATTGCCTTTCCAAATCATGTCCAATCAACTGGATTTACCACAGCTCGACTCAAATCAAGTTGTAGAAACATCTGAGGGATGATCAGAAGAAACAGGATACGCCATGGCAATAAGTGTGCATACTCAATTCAAACTCGCTTTGTCATTATTTTGTTGAATCCTGAAGAAAAAGATCAATCCAGTCCATTTTGGAAAAAGGCTGTAACATGGCGAAATGTGGTAAAAGTGAAGCGCTGTGAATACTTTCCGGATGCACTGTGCCGACCGCAAACTGATCACAGTGTTTAGTGCCCAGAGGCTCCGCTTTCAGACGGCTGCAGACAACTGTCTCACTTGACCTTGGTCCGTTACGACCGGTGGTCTGAGACCTGACCTGTCAGCTGTGGCTCACAGGGATCATCTAGGTCAACAATGGGGGTTTTTATTTGGTGCTTGGCGAACCAGAAAGTGATAATACACACATGCATCAGGCGGACATGTGACTGTCATTTCTCAAAAGATAAAACGGTTCAAGGCCGTGACCTTCTGTTTTCTAAAATAGGGCTTCACAAGAATGGCATGTAGTTCATAAGTTCACATTCAAGGTATGTAAATGTTAAGGTGGTTTTCATGCTTCAAACACATGCAAGTGTGTATTTTTAAGGAAAAGTTGATTCTTTGTAAATAGAGTTATTCACATTCTTGGCAGGAACTCAATGATAAGCTCAACAGAGGACCACTCACATTTCTGTGTGTTAACTATATAGCCAAAACCAAGGTTAACTTATATGTGTATTTTTAAATGATAGATTTAGTGAATCTCAGAACTGCAGAAATGGTGTTTAAAGCGAGTAAAAATGTACTGCGATGTAAAATTAAAAATATATTCAAGGGCAGAGAGGAAAAAATATAATTTAAGAGGGAAACGTAATTTAAAACAACCTTGTGTCTGCACTGCCTTAAAAAGTATGTACAGGAAACCACACATAGAAAGAGGTTTAAAGAAGAGCTCAAAAGCTACTGATTTAATTTAATTATGTAATTTTCTTAAAAAATGTCTTAAAAAATCATTATAATTCTAACATTGCAACAAGAAAGCATTTTGCGGGTTCTGTTCGTTAGTTTGCTTTAAATAATCGTATTAAATTTTTAATAAATAATTGTTTTCTGCTGTTTCCCTGTTTTCAGTCTTTATGTACTGCAAATAAATTAAATATTATCAGGGGGAAATTGATTTATTACAATTAGTTAAGTAGAATTATCTTTTCATTGGCAGATAGTTGTACTATTAATGAGATATAAAAAAAAGTCCATGATAGGAGGTTATAGAGACAACGTTAAAATAAAAGAGTCAAACAATTTAATAAAATGAAATTCCCAAAAACACTTGAAAGTTGCAAAATTATCTCTCAGTGGAATATGATAATTTAAGATAATTCTAATTAATATTGGATTAATTGTAGTCGCTTAAGTGTGCAAAAACATCCTGCACAGACACAGAATGAGATCAATGGTGTTTCAGAATGGACCCAGGTCAAGTATTTTCCCTGAGCAGGTTCATTTGTCTATTTGTGACACTGGTGTGAACCAGTGGAATCTTACAGCACAGAAAGGACATGCAGTGTTGTTAAAGAGACAACGAACTACAACACATATAAAGTCATAAAAGTCAAAGTGGTCATTGAAGCATCAGCCGTGCACGGTTCTGTAAACACCACTTGGGTAACAATAGATAACATGGTGTCAAATCACAGCAGCAGAAGCAGGACGATATGAGCAGTTCAAACAAGCCTTTCCCCCCAAATTCATTCCCAGTGCCCCCACACTAAAGCTTGTGAAGCATTCCCCCCTCACAGTGCTAAACCCCCAGCGATCCTCACGAGTTCAGCTACGGTGCAACGTATCAAAAAGAGCCGTAACTCAACTCTGCGTAACTCAACCGAGAGAGAGAGAGAGAGAGAGAGAGAGAGTCCCTCCACTGAGTGGCAGTGTTGTTCCAGTGATGGCACACGGCAGCAGCAGAGCGTACCACAGGAAGCGTGTTTTACACGTGTGATTACAACATGTTTAACATGTAGAAACTCGCCAGCCGACCTCTGCTAAAACCAATTAGCCCAAACCCCACCGTGATGTGGGATGTATGAGCCACGATTCCGGCCTACCGTGCACCAAACGCCTCCGCGTCATCTTGCTCTTTCTTTCCCTCTCTTGCCATCCTGATTCTGTCTCATCTTTTCTCACATCACCTCTGACTGTACAGCAGTCAGCCCCCCTGGCAGATGTCATTACCAATCCAAACTATTTCCCTGTGACACACCGTGTCACCTTGGACACACTGCGACTGTTCCCCACTTGGCCCATCCACGCAGCAGGAAGCCGCCGATCAGATATCGTAGAATCCGTCAGAAAAAAAAGGAGGAAATTGTCATGTTTCTGACTCATCCGAGTAACACTCGTAGCCTTGAGCTCTGAGCGCGACTGGCACTGAGAAGTAGCCAGGAAACGATCGCTTTGATATGTGGCGCTGACGGGAGGATGAAAGCCAGATTGGCGCTGATGAATTAAGGGTGGCAAGTAACACATTTATTCTTAACCGCTGCCTTTGAGCAAGGCAGCGTCTTCTGGTCTCCGCCGGTGTCCTTGCCCGTGCTCACTTGATATTGCGTAACCTGTTTTTACACTTTCATCTCCTGCAAAACAAGCATCAGCACTTTTTTTTTCTCTCCCCCCTTTTCTCCCTTTACTCATCTCACAACAGAAACGTGAAACTTTCGACGAGGCTTCCGAGGTTTGCAGGTCATTACATCACAGGAGTTTCACTCAAGGTGAGTAATTTTACTTTCCTGGAAGCAGACGACCTCACTCTGTCACTGTGACTGGAAGCACGGAGCTGCAGAGACACTTTGCTGCTGCTACAACGGCACTGATTTCCCTTTTGGTAACGAATAGCCGTACGTGTTTCCCCCGGTGCTGACGTGTCACCGGCAAATATGTCAAGTCCTCTGGGAAACCTAAACATACACAGTCACTCCTGAAAACGCCTGCTATGCAAAGCGCCGCTGCTTCACTCTTTCATGTCGATTTGACGTCAAAGCGGAACTTCAGTCAGAGGCCAAAGAAAAAGAAAAAAAAAACGTAACCGTCATTTAACGTTGCTTATGTTCCCTGTTTTTTCCCGGGAATGCCCGAGGTGAAACAGCCATTCAGGAATTCATACAAACAATGCTCCACCTCTACTTAGTCGGAGTTCACCGATTTGTCATGCAATGCCTGTAGGAATACAGTGCATTTTCTGCTCTGCCGCAAAATCGCTTTCTGCTCCACTGACATTCTCTTGCCCATTTGTTGGGGCAGTGCACAGCCTCATGTGATTTATTGAGCCTGTTTGCAAGATGAGCAGTAATTCACTGCTTCCCTGCAAGCATTAACAGTGTGTAATACTGAAACAGGCTCGCCGTTTTTTTTTTTTAATCGCTCCTTTCCGACATTTCTCGCTGAAGAAAAAAAAACGGGGGGGTTCCTGCAGAGCGGCTTCGACACACGCCGCCGCTGCAGGCCCGGCTGCGCTCTGTTTGGCTGACAAACTTTTGTGTGTGCACTTGCGGGAACATTAAAAAGCGGCGAGGCGGGCGCGGGGACGACGCCTCTGGTACGCCCACGGTGTCACTCACTAACACGCGAGACGGCGGCAAACGCTTCCTGTTTCAAGTGATTTCTTTGGCAAAATGAAAGGAGGATGAGGAGGAATTACAACAAGGTAGCCACGCAGGCGCCGGGACGCGGGGATGATGAAACAGAAGCCCACTTTAGAACAGAGAGCCCTACAAACTCTTACGAGTTTATCAAAGACGACGCGGGAGGCAAAGCGCCCTCCCTCCTCAGTCGTTTCATGTCCCCGCGCGTCTCCTCTTCTCCTCGCAGCGAGGTGAGGTTTGAAACCAGATAAATAGTTCACCCCATTTACCAGCTAGTCAAACACCTTGATTCCCCCACGTGTGTTTGTTCAGTGAAGCTCGGTGACGTTTTCCGCTCGGATTTGAGCCTTCGCTTGTTTGTAGAAAGGGGTGCGCAATGGCTACTAAAAATAGCTCCATTGACCCACTTTTCCGATAGGACTCACTGGCATTGTTGAAAAAAGGATAGATCACATCACACAAGACCTTTAATAGAACCAGTCATCCTCTTTTCAGTGTAATCCTGAGGTTGCGATGACATTATCCGCAGCATGCTCTCCTTTCATTTATATGCTCAACAAGGCCCGTCTCGGGTTTCGCTCAATTTGTTGTGAAGGCCGTGCACCGCCGCGGGTTTTCCGCTGTCAATGAGCTGTTTGAACATGGACGGGGCCGCCGTGGAAAGTACCTATTACGACCGGCAACTAGCATCAGGCCGAGAAAACATCTTTACTTAATCGATCGATCTTTATTCGTCGCACGTAATCACAGCGAAATCACAACAGCTCCTTTAATTTGTGCAACCAACAGCCTGAATAAGTAACAATTAGGGATGAATGTGCGTGCTCATCCTCGGCACAATGAAAAAAATAGAAATTTGGGAGAACACACAGCAGTTACGCTGCTGTACCTCGTGCCTAAAAGCGCACAGTGTCTTTCTTAATGGGAAGGTGCAAATATTAGGATCACTGCATTTAATAAACCTGAAACAACACATACTCCCAGCCTGCCAGATTAACAGATTTAGATATATGATGCTGATCCATGCATCAATTAGTACTTTTAAATGTACAATTAAGTTTAGCTATGGCTGCTGCTTTAACTTGCCTCCACTAAACTGGCACAATGAACAGTTGTATGCAAATATGTGCACAATATACTTTCTGTACACTTGCTTCTGCTTTTGTCTGAACAGGGATATGTCTGATCGTTAGTCTGATTTCGCAAGTTTCGGTTTCATGCGAGCCAACGTGTTAACACAATATTTTAAAGTACGGACTGAGGCACATAGTTTCAGCTATGATATTTTGCTATTACAGTCTTTCACATGGGAAAAAATATCAGATGGTACAACTATTGGCTTTACATCATTGAGTCACCTCAGATGTTATTATTTAAGAAAAAAAAATAAAAAAACTGCAGCATTGCCGGCCAGGCCCTGTGTGTGGTACACTTTGAACATCCCATGCGTCGGTTCTGGGTTCTTGGTTTCAAATAGTTTTCCAAGAGGGGATAAACATTTGGAATATAACTCCAAGTTATGGATAAACAGTTTATGTGGTTAAAAGTCAAATAGTCGGTTAAAAGTAATGGTTTTGATATAGGAGTTCGCCTGGGAGAAGATAAACAGTCCAAAACAGGTAAAATGCCTCAAAACATACCTTATATAATCTGTAATTTTCCCATGGGGTTGAAACAAAGACACACAGATCCTTCGTTTGTGGACTGCTGAAATCATGGATCTCCACATTTTATACTGAACGCACATTTCTACACACGCACATGCAATAATGAAGACGTTCTGAACTAAACAGCCGCTCTCTAAAGTGAGCTGCATGTCATCTAATGGAAGCGGTGATAAGTGTAAAATCCTGGACAAGTCCCCCGACACCTTCTCGTAGATGCGAACGCAGACAGAAGCGCTCTGAAGTGCTGCACTTTCATGGGTAAAAAAAAGAGGCCTGCTCCTATGGCAACAGAAAATCAGGTAAATGAAGACAAACAGGAGGCCTCTGAACCTCCACCTACGCGCACACTAAAAAACACAACCTCCTTTTCACAAATCCATCAATGTGGTAACTTTGTAGATCCGCTGAATGCTAATGGCTCGTAGCTTAAATAGGTCACGACTGGGAATAATTGTATTAACTGCTGTAAATAGAAATAAACAGGGAAAGTGAGGAACGGTAATGGCTTGTCGGGATCTATTCAGAGGCTTTCTCAGAAAATGGCGGAGAAGTCTTGAGGGAGGTACTGAGTGTCACAATTTGGCTTTTTGCAAAAAAAAAAAAAACGCCATCTGCTTAAGAAAGCCTATTATGAGCGGAGTGACGAGGAAGCAAAGGGAACGTCTTTAAGGCTGGAAGTTCAACCCTGATAACATTCTTCAGAAAAAAAAAGAACTTCAATGAAGCACACTTCATGTCTGAATAACACAGATAATGTGACTTTGGAGCTCTTATCCTTCTTCTGTGATCTATTGTACAGAATGCATTAAGCATCGATTAAGAGGTCTGTAACTCAGAGGAGAATACGAAGTGAGAGACAACTGCAGAAAGTTTCATGTCTCATGAGTCCACTCCACAGTCTCTCTCTCTCTCTCTTTTTGTTGCTGGATCTTCCCGAAAGTGTCTGAATGTCATGACTGGTCCTGAGACACAATGCCAAGAACAAGCTGTTCCCTGAGCGGCCCACAAATATGTGCCGTGGAGGCTTTTGCAATGAAAACAGCAGGAAGTTGATCAATGCTTCAATCGGGCCAAAAGTGAATCCAGCTGGTCAGATGCTCAGACATAAAACATGTTTGCACATACGCTCTTAGGCAATATCATCACATCCAGAATCGATCTATGTGTTGTTCCGCAGCGTCGAAATGAAGTCTGGTAGCAGCTGACTCTTATTTCCTCTCAAACAAATCTCCTCCAACCCTCTGTCTTGGAAGCTGCGTTTACTCGACAGCACATTCGTAATGTAAGCTTCTCCGCTCTTTCTGGCTGGCGAGAGCAAGGTATTCTTAAATGTTTGAACAGATGGCTCCCAAGAAGTCTGGAGGTAAAAATAAAAAACATGTGCGTGAGGCTTGAGAGCTCAGAATGCCATCTATTCTTCATCCCTTATCTCCTCTGGGATCCTGGCCTGGGGGCTGATGGTTTTGGAAGCACATGCATGCTTGGCCAAAAACAACAGCCGAATGGTAATATATAATTTTGATCTTGCCCTTCAATATGAAAGCATTCCACTGTGAGCCAGTGCTGTAAATGTAAAATCCCATCTTAAAAAGAAAACTAAACACAGAACACCTTTAATATCCTATAATATAAACTGAAATATTTCATGCTCCAGCACCGGTTGCTGTGGCGTTCGCTGACATGATCACAGCGAGGACACGTTAGTGCTAAAACTACATCACATTTGCTCTGGTTCTTTTGGCTGATGGATTCAATTTGCTTAAAGGTCCCATATTGTACACTTTCCTGGGTTTTTATTTGAGGTTTTGATATCTCTAACATGATATATATTTGATTTTTAAAGCGCCAAAAATCATCTCAATACACTTTTACATCTTCTCTCTGGAGCTTTGGCAAAAAGCAGGTGGTTCTGTGTCTATTTCCTCAATATTATTGAGCCTCTTTTCTGATCGGCTGGTTGTGATTTAAAATAGAAGAATAGAATCACAGAAACACAAAATAATCATTTTACAGGTTTCTAAATCCAGGCTATGTGCATTTAGACGCATGGACCAGTATTTATATAGCACATGGCTTATATGCTATATTATAAGGAATGAAAATGCCAGTATTCATGATATGGGACCTTTAATTGTGCTGTGGCTGACATAAATAATTAAAAACTCTAATTATGTATGAAGACAACAAACTCTTACATCCTCCAGCAATCATTCCGTCCCTGTAGACTCACGTGTTAAAATGCTCAAATTAACCACAGAAATGGACATATTTAAAGCCTGGTACCAAAGTCCTTTTTGTCTCGATAGATAAGTTCCACGACAACTGTATGTGCAACATTTCACCTCCTCCCATCATCTTTTCCCATGTGTAACATCAATAGGATGGATCAATGAATTCCTCTCAATGCAAAACTTGGTTTTCCAGGACTAACCAATCTAGCATAATTGCATGAGTGGAGTTGTGACAGGATAGAAGTCAATTCAACTCAATTCATGTCATCGCCATGATAATTTTTGACATTTCATTGCTAAAAATGAAAATGTAATGAAAGTACTAACAATCTACAATGAACATTAACATTGTGTGTGTGTAATCAATATAAAAATAGGAAGATGAGGGGATAAAATGATTTCAGAATAATCGTCTGGTATATCTGACATATCTGTGACATATCTGTGACATAATGTCATCATTTCTCTATATACTATCTATCTATATACATCTTCTGGGCACAACTCCCTCCCAGCTCCACACTTTCGTCTAAATATGGTCATGAGAGAGACATTTCTGGCAAAAAAAAAAAAAACAAGACAAGCTGGCAATGGTCACATCGAGGTTTCAAGTCCACCGAGCAGGAGTGACATGACGGAGGCTCCAGCATCACTCCTCCAGCTCTGATCAGCACAGGCCTGCTGAGACGTGAGACTCCATCTTTATGGTCGTTGTGCTCAGAACCAGGCAGCTCCTCGGCAGCACGTGTCCGTTTGTGCTGCTTCTGGTTGTCCCGCATCGTCCTCCAGAGGGAAAGAGGGGACACGCAAACAGCGTCCAGGGCTTCTATGAAAGCAGCGGCTTTCTGCTGTACTCGACAGGCGTAAATATCCCTGAGCTATACAACGCCATGTTTTCTGTGGAGGGCCACGGGGCAGTGCCTGGTGGCTCCTAGGTACATGTCTGCTATTGACCCATTTGGGACTAAATATACCTTAAATATTATAGTTATAATTATCACAACCATTTTACTTTTCTCTTTTTTGACACATCATGTAGTGAATGTACTATATATAGGAGTGTGTGGACGTGTTAAATCTGTGATTTGTAGTGTTATGTTGCCTTGACTAGAATCTGGAGATATATGAGTATGATCTGTGTATATATGTTGTTATCTGTTACGATAAATAGGAACAAATATTCTTCAGAGGCAGAGTAATACGAATTCTACACTGAAGCTTGCGTTGCAGATCCCTCTGGTGCAGCAGCCCAGGAGGACAAAACGTCTGCTATTATGAAAACTGAAATCAGAATTCATGTCATTTGTGCATGTCCTGAAAAATATGCACTAAAGGTTCTTTGCACTAAGAATTGCTCAAGAGTGGTCAAATTCTAAAAAGTTACCACTAAAGATATAAGACATTTTTAAAGAATCTTAGCTGTTAAGGCAAAATCCCCTAAGAGCAAAGATGAAAACTTCTAAGACGAGTTTCTTAAGCATAAAATGGCTGAAAGAAGAGGAATGAATGACATCAAGTTAATTAAACACCACAGTTTGGATGATAAAGGAATGAAGTTAAACTAATAGTAAGTAAAAAGTACACAGGCACCTGCAGCATTTGACCAGAGGTTTCACATTCTGTGGGTTTCACCTAACAGAGATGTTGTTTTCATGTAAACTATTATTTTTATTTATAGAGATTAGATTCTATGACATCATGGTCCCTTCTATACTCAGTATCACCAATTGGATTTTTTTTTCCAGCTTTTAGAATCAACCAATCACATCTCTTAAAAGCGCAGCCGTCCTTATCAACACAGTCCCAGATTCAGGTCACATCGACCTGCAGTGTGAACATAGCCTAAGTTTTCTAAGCCTCTTTTTTCTCTTTTGCACATGCGGGTTATTTCAGGGAATCTGATGGTGGCCACATTTTATAAAAAGAAAATAATGTGAACAAGGCATTAAAGTTGGCCTGACTGTACTCAAGGACCGAGCGTTTCTCTCCCTCACAACCTAAATCATCAGGTCGCCCAAGCGCTGCCCTGGAGAGAAAATATTTGACAGAAACAAAACATAGATCTCTCCGCTTGCTCAGTGCGTGTGCCCGGGGAGCGAGCGAGATGAAGACGCATTGTGAAGGGTGACATGTTTAAAATATGAGCAGATCGGGAGAGCGAGGTGAACGCCGTCTAATTAGAGGGTGTATGTCTGATTTATGACCCCGTAACCTTTTAACCGCAAGATTTTTAAGCCCCCAAAGTGTATTTCAAATCATTCAAAGGAGATGTCAGTTGACGTGCACTCGGCTCTTCCAGATCTCCTCCTCGCTGCAGGAGAATCCTGTAGGTCGCTCGTGCAGTTTCAACGGGACGGGGACGTTACGCGGCGTGCACATCGTCACACACGCAGACGTCCTGGTTTCACGGGCACAATGGGAACGAAAAGCGAATGTAAATGCGGAGTAATGTATGCGAAAGCTGTGTAAGGGCTGGAATTTTTCCCATTAGCTGTTTCTGAGCGCGGGAGCAGAATATTATCAGCATTGTTGGATTCCCACGTCAAGTCAAAGGCTATGAGATAAGAGCCCTGACAGCTGCACAGGGAGCCACATTACTATTTCAGCTGCAGTTGCCGCTTTCCGTGCTGCTCCGCTACCAGTTTTAAGTCATCCCGTACTCCCGCTCTTAATTGTTAATGATTTTCTTCAAATGCGAGCGGGTATCGTTCGGCGCCACATTCCAAGATGTAAATCCGGGGGGTTAATCCACAAATTGGATTTCTGCTGGCGGTGCGTTGCGTTGCGTGGATGGTGTGAGAATGGGAGAGCGTGCCGCGGAGCATGAGAGTGTGCCGTCTGCCACGCGACGCCCAGCCACAGGCCGGCGTCTCCAACACGACTTTGATCGTGTAGCTGTGAATCATTTACCGTGGAGACGGAGAGCACGCAAAACACCAGCGAGCGGCGAGGAGGCCAGCGCCGCAAACACGCTCGAAAGGGCGCATTAAAGTTTGAGAGGAGGTAAACCTGCACGGTGCAACACGACACATCATCTGGAGGAGGCTTGAAACCTGCATTAAGTGACTTAACTGGCTATTTGAGCAGAGCAAACACAGCATCGACTCATTAGGCCAGAAATACGGATGTTTCAGGCCTTTAAACCGAACAGAAGCTACACTGCAACAAACGCTAAATGTCATTGGCTGAAAATGTCTTTTAGTTGGTGTAATTACAATATTGAGTAGAATTATCTTAAATAACCTTAATCAATTAGCAGATCATAATGTCAGTTTTGATTTTCTTTATTTTGATCGACGTTTAGAAAATATGAAATAAGAATAAAAAAAATAACATTATGATTAAAAGTCCAACTAAGAAAAACTATTATCAATTGAAAATCAAGAATTAATCAAGAACATTTTGTTCAATTTATTTCCCAAGATTATGGTAAGTAAACATGTTTTTTGTCTTTTCATTGAATAATTATGACTTTCTATCTCTAAGCCCACTTTTTCAGCATTTTGATTTTATTCCTCATAATTTCGCCCTTTTTGTCACAATTCTGTCTTCGGAGTGCATATCTTTGAATTATTTTATTTTAATAAAACAAATGCAGAAAACATATATATATATATATATATATATATATATATATATATATATATATATATATATATAAATGAATATTTACATATAAATGCAGAGGTTTATTATGCATTTCTTCACAAAATAATATAATAGTGATATTCAGAAAAGTGAACAGACGTGTGAGGCCTTTATCAGGGATTAGTAGATCTGGATCAATGCAAACAGTCAAGTTATTAATATGAGCTACAGATGTCAGTTTATTTGACACTTTCTATCGGCTTTACACAGCTCTCGCTAATGTGGAGGATTATAATTCAAGAATTGCTGGACACCTATCAGCTGGCGACAACACGGTGTTCACTGTAATTACGCTGAATGAAGGGCAGTCAAAGAAGGACGCGTTGCTAGGAGACTGTGACAGAGGAACGCATCAGCGTTGACCTTTAGTGTAGGACCAGGTAAGAAAATGAAAATTATGTCTTACATTATCCATGACGCACGTCAGGGATTAAAAAGGAAAAAAAAAAACAGTAACATCATGGAAATTGGTCACTTAAAGACGCGTTGCCATTGACAAAAGATCAAGAAAGATGCAAACCAAAGTCATCACAGTAGTTTGGTACATGGGATGCTTGAATCACTGTTTCCATGACTCATGGTATAAACAGGGCTTCACGCTGCGGATCTGACACGAAAGTGTTGACGTTAGCGCATTGTCTTTCAGTTACTGAAGCTCACAGACGCGCTGACCACAGACGCAGCAGCGTCTTCAACACAGACAGAGAGGGACCCACAGCCTGACACCAGGAGCCGAGGGGGGCGTCCTCCACCTGGACATGTTGGGCACCAAACACTTCATTTACAGTTTTCTGGTGCATTTTTCTGCAAGAAATGAGGGTGTCGATGCCTTTTATTTATGAAGTAAGTCATAAAATTCAGCCTCCAGGTGACGATTCAAAATATGCTGTGATATAAAGCAGCCAGGTTTCTGCTCCCATGTATTCTCCTTTAGATTAACTTTCCTCTTTAATATGATCCCTGATGAGTTAAAACGCACAAAGGCATGATCTTTTTACAAATTTTTCACAATATATTGTTGGATTCTATCATGATTTTATTTGGGGGGGGACCAATGCATCTGCTCTATGCGACCCCCCCTGTATCTACCCCTGTGCTTATCTGTGTCAGAAACATACACAGATGAGACACACACCTCTGCGCCACGAGGTTCTCTGCAGGAACTGCTTTGTTCACGTGAGAAGAAGAAGGAAGTAAACTTTCCGTCGCACTCTCAGACGGATTTCTCCAGGCTGATGGAGACGAGCTAGATTTGGATTTTTAAAGAGAGAGTATCAGGCTGCCCCGTCGCGTTCACACAGACCTGAATTGTCCCGCTTCCAGGAAGTTGTTCGTTACTACATGAAAACCTGGACGAGTTATTTTTCAGCGAATGACGGTGGGGTCGACCTCTGACCTTTAGAACCTCCTGGCTGCCAGGTGAAGTTACCTCAACGTGACTCAGAGGAGCCATGTTGGCTACAGACCTACAGGACCTCAGAAGAAGTGAGACGTGGTTTATACAGGTGTAAAATGATGGGACACCTCCCACTTTTAGTTAAGTTACATAGCAGGAACACAACAATATTCCCTCAAATTACAGCTGATGTGTTTCTTTAATCAGCACTATTCATGGTCACATAGACAGAGGAGTGTGTGTGTGTGTGTGTGTGTGAGAGAGAGAGAGAGAGAGAGCACACTACACATGTAACATTACCACTGTCATAAATCTGAATCAGGAATGCAGTATTTGAAGTGACAGCAGCTCGTCTCGTGCAGCAGCTCTTTCTCTGGGCTCATTCCTGGATTCCGTGTTCTGGTTCTTTTTCCCCCAGAACACGGAGTGGTGACAGGGCCCCGAGGAGATTTACCTCCACCTGCTCCTCCAGATCGAGAGTCTCCAACGGCCGTGCGATCCTTTTCATTCCTGTTCTAAATCTCAAATTAGCTGCTGTTAGTTAAACCAAAGAGAGACGTCCAACTTCCGTAGCTTCATCTTGCTGATTTTGGCAGGAACCAAAATGCTGCTTTAGACTTTCCCTTTACATGAACTGCTGTCCACTAATATATTGATATTAAATCCTCAACGATGTCCATTATAGACCCCTATAGATCCCTAATGTCCAGTCACAGGTTTGTGCAGTAGTGAAAACAAATACATACAATATGTATTTAACACAGAAAGATTAAAATATATGAATTGTGCTGGTTAGGTAAGAATCCTGAGCAGAGCTTATAATACTAACATATCAGCCACAGCCAACAGAGAACATGAGGAACATAAATAAGGAAATATTATATATATAAATATAAATAAGAAATATAAAAATTTTTCTAATGATACAATCATCAATTATTAGATAATTAACTTAACTGAGCTGTTTCTTCCACTTTATTCAACTTACAGTCACATGAGTCTGTAAATTAACACATAACTACCTATTATTGCATTATTGATCCGTGCTGAGTCATGCATTGTTACTGGTTATTAATGATGCAGCGGGTTCCAACCAACAGTTTGGAGCTTCAGCCCATCACTCAACGTTCAGTTACGGTGACAGCGATGAATTTGTCTATTGAAGCATCGTAAGCCCCAGATCAGACGCAGAGGAGCGGTTCATCCACAGCACAACTGCTGCAACACGACTCACAGACATGATCAATACTGCTGATAACAGCACACAGAGGAGTGTGGAGGGGAACCTAAGAACGAAACAAAAGACGGCAGTCACATTAAAATGGCCTGATTTATTTCTTCTATGCTTAAAAAAAAAAGATAATTCAATTACATGATACAACATCTGTATAATGATTCACTATCAGAATAAGCCACTCACACTTTTCACCGCTGTCTTATCACCCTCAGCCTTCACTGGCAAATGCTAAATATTTTTCTCAAATAAAAGAAAGACTCGCCAAAAAAAATGAAAAAAATGAGAGTCAAAAGCATCAAATGTACATTTCAAACGTTAGAGAAAGCTGTTTTCTGTGCTGGCAGCATTGTGTTGATGCCTTCTCCACTTAATCCACTCAGCGACGTGAATAGACTCGGTCATGATAGCACACACAACCTATGACATTCAGCTGTTTACACACAAATGTTGGAGTGGTAATCCACCAAATCCCCCCCCAAATCCCCTTAATCACAGCTGGTTGATCCTGAACAAAACACAATTCGTCTAAATCACCACGGAGCGTTTGATGAGCTGCAGACCTCAGCCCGAGCGAGCTGTGGGGGGGTGGAAGCAAAGCGGCGGCGGCAGGTTAATGGAACGGCTTAACGCCGCGTTGGACTGCAGAGGCCGTGTAAAGACGGCTAATTAAACGCCGCCGTGTGTGTTCCGTCTGCTCCTCCTGCCCGCCCCTCCCCTCCCTGTGTTCTCAGGTAGAGGCGGGGCTCCTGGCTCACCTGAACGCATCATCAGCTGCAGCACCCACACGCCGCCTGTGTCCCACAGGACGGAGACGCACTCCTTCGTCCGTTCAGGGGTTCAGGCCACGAACTGCAACAGTCTGGCCCTTAATTGAATTTTTTTGCAGCGATCGGTTGATTAATCAACTATTAAAATGTTCCCATTAGGAAACGCTGCTTCTTTAGGCCTGTGGTGTTGCTGCTAATACAGGAAACACACTGAGAGTCAGACCACCCACTCATTCTGTGGTGTATGGTTACTGCAACCTGGCTGAACACAAGCCATTAGGAAACGGCTCCTGTTGTGATGTCACTAAGGGCAGCGAGCTTGAAGTGCAATAACTTTATTCATCACGTCAATGATTTTAAATTAGTAAATCTAAAACACTTCTTGCATTATGACTCCATTGGACTTTTCAAGCATTTCTTTCCAGCTCAGCTCAACTCAAAGCTGCTAAATGTCGAGGCTAAAACGTTGATGTTGTCCTCATCATGAAATCACTATATATATCTAAGTCCTTAGCAGTAGACATTGACATTACACTGTTCATGTTCTTTGGTGAACAAACATTTTTATCATAACATCAGGATGTTTTTTCACATTTGACTGACTGAACATTGGTTTGGAGGAAGAACTGAACTTAAATAAAGTTACTAAGTAAAAGTAGAGGTACTGCATGAAGAATTCTACTTAAGTAAAAGTACAGTAGTGAGGACTTTCTTTTAAAATATAATAGTAATTACAGAGGTAATCAGTACTGTTGCATCATGGTTAATGTGACGGTCTCAGGTCAAGGTTCTGTGCTCGCTGCTCTTTCTGGAAGCCTCTTTCTGCAAACACAGCTCGTTGTTTTCTGCAGCTTCTCTAATCGCTCAAAGTGCAAATCAGCCAACGACAGCGTCTCAAAGACCTGCGAGTGACGTCTGCAAAGCGTCTCTGGAGCAACTCAGGCCTGGATGTTCCAACCAGCAACGAGGAGCAACAAGGAGCAGCAAGGAGCAACGAGGAGCAACGAGGAGCAACGAGGAGCAGCGAGTAGCAGCGAGGAGCAACGAGTAGCAACGAAGAGCAACGAGGAGAAATGAGGAGCAGCGAGGAGCAACGAGGAGCAACGAGTAGCAGCGAGGAGCAACGAGGAGCAGCGAGGAGCAGTGAGGAGCAACAAAGAGCAACGAGGAACAACGAGTAGCAACGAGTAGCAACGAGTAGCAACGAGTAGCAACAAAGAGCAACGAGGAGAAATGAGGAGCAGCAAGGAGCAGCAAGGAGCAACGAGGAGCAACGAGGAGCAGCAAGGAGCAACGAGTAGCAACGAGTAGCAACGAGTAGCAGCGAGAAGCAACGAGGAGCAACGAGTAGCAACGAGTAGCAACGAGGAGCAGCGAGGAGCAGCGAGTAGCAACGAGTAGCAGCGAGGAGCAACGAGGAGCAGCGAGGAGCAACGAGTAGCAACGAGGAGCAACGAGGAGCAACGAGTAGCAACGAGTAGCAACGAGGAGCAACGAGGAGCAACGAGTAGCAGCGAGGAGCAACGAGTAGCAACGAGGAGCAACGAGTAGCAGCGAGGAGCAACGAGTAGCAGCGAGGAGCAACGAGGAGCAATAAGGAGCAGTGAGTAGCAGCGAGGAGCAACGAGGAGCAACGAGGAGCAACGAGTAGCAACGAGGAGCAACGAGGAGCAACGAGTAGCAGCGAGGAGCAGCGAAGAGCAACGAGGAGCAATAAGGAGCAGTGAGTAGCAGCAAGGAGCAACGAGGAGCAGCGAGGAGCAGCGAGGAGCAACGAGGAGCAACGAGGAGCAGCGAGGAGCAGCGAGGAGCAATGAAGAGCAATGAGGAGCAATGAGGAGAGCAAGGAGCAACAAGGAGCAGCGAGGAGCAACGAGTAGCAGCGAGGAGCAGTAAGGAGCAACGAGGAGCAACGAGTAGCAACGAGTAGCAGCGAGGAGCAGTAAGGAGCAACGAGGAGCAACGAGGAGCAACGAGTAGCAACTAGGAGCAACGAGTAGCAACGAGTAGCAGCGAGAAGCAACGAGGAGCAGCGAGGAGTAACGAGGAGCAGCGAGTAGCAATGAGTAGCAGCGAGGAGCAGTAAGGAGCAACGAAGAGCAACGAGGAGAAATGAGGAGCAGCAAGGAGCAGCGAGGAGCAACGAGGAGCAGCAAGGAGCAGCGAGGAGCAACGAGGAGCAACGAAGAGCAACGAGGAGCAGTAAGGAGCAACGAGGAGCAACGAGTAGCAACGAGGAGCAGTATGGGGCAACGAGGAGCAACGAGTAGCAACGAGGAGCAACGAGGAGCAGCGAGGAGCAGCGAGGAGCAACGAGGAGCAACGAGGAGCAGCAAGGAGCAACGAGGAGAAATGAGGAGCAGCGAGCCCTACACAATGAAACTTCTGCACCACAAATGAAGAGTACCTCCTTCAATCACTCAATTAAAGAGCAACTCTTCCCCTTTCTCTCTAATATATAACCTTGACGTCAACTGCCACAAAACGTAGTGGAGTAAATTAAAGTAATTTTTACTTTAGTAAAGCACAATGTACAAGCATGTTATATATTATGATGTTATATTCCACCACAGCTTGTCTCCATGTTTGACGCAGCTATTTTAACCCAAACAATGAACTTTTCCTGACTCTAACTGGGATTTTTGGTTGTCTACACCCAACCAGACCTGAACATATAATCATGTTTAGGTTTACAGAGTGAAGCATCATTGGTTGATATTCAACCATCAAACCGCTATGAAGGAGCTCATATTCAGAGGTTCGTATTTCTGCACGCTCCCTCTGGCAAAGACAACTTTCAAATGGAATATTGTGTTAAAATGGTTATCTTAGGTTTAGGATAGATGTGTGTGAGCATTTCTGAACGTAAAAACGCTTTATCTGCTTCCTGTGAAGACCCGACTCTGTCAGTTGACCGGTCACAGCGCCCCCTGGGGTCAGACGGCAGAAACACCAGAAGACGAGTGAATGAGCTGATGACGCTCATAATTAAGGCAAAGAGTGAAACCGTGTTGGTTTATGGTTTGAATCCAAGCAGAAAACAAACGAGCAGAAGAAGCTAAGGACGCGACAGAGGTGCCGACGTTCAGGCGTCTGAAGTCTCCGGTAGTTGGAGCCAAACAGGCGGAGTTGGACGAGTCCTGAGTGTCTGAGCAAAACAGAGACGGGGAAGGGAGGGGCGACAAGTTGGATCTGAATAATTTATCACTGATGCCTCCACTGCCTTTGTTCTAGGTCCAGAGGATCTGGGTTTCAAGTTTTAATAGCATTTGTGGCTGGACGTATTATGTGTGATCAAATAATTCTCAGTCCTGGGATTAAGAAAAAAAACATAAGTATTCTTTCCTGCGTTCTTGTTTTATTTCTTTTAGCAATGTAAGTTATTGAGGCCACATGGGTTTAGGTCTAAGCCCGTTGTCTCTACGCTTCACCCGCTGAAAACATACAGATGTGTCGGGTATTTAAGTGACGACACTTGTTAATTCTTAATCTGTCTCTATAAACCTTTGTGAAATGCTGAAAATCTCCATGTTCCAGGGTGCAACGGAATAAAAATACTTGCATATGCAGTATTGTACTATTTAGATGCTGCATGATTACACTATGAAGATGGAATATAATATATAAAATAAAGAAGAGCTGGCACTGGAGATCCTTTTCAAGAGAAGCATGAAAAAAGAAGCTTTAAGTCGAGTTTTGTTGCATCAGCCGGGGTTAACAGTTGAACTCTGTGATGTGAGATTTCGACAGTAAAAACTCGCAGCTTCTGAGAGAATTTAGTCACCTCGAACACACGCGTTCATTAAAAGCTCATGAGCAAAGCCAGCGATCGCTCGATGGATGTGCACAGAGGCTCCTCTTCTGTCTTCCACCAGAGGCTTTTACCTTTTCTGTAGGAGGAAAAATGTAAAACGACGGCGCTCGTCGCGAGCTTCCAAATCGCCACAAAAGTGTCGCGTGGAGCGTAAGTATGAAGCTTCACGCGTGTGTAGCAGCCAGACGACACAAAAAATTAAAATTCATGTCCAAATCGGTGTGATGCTGATCTTAAATCTCCTAAATGATTATTAAATATAAAATAAATATCCATCGACCTGAAAACAGTCCACCAACCTGAGCGAGCTGCTCAAACAATGAGCTTTAAATAACCCCGAATTGTATAAAGAAACGAAAAAATATCCACTTTTTTGTAGCATTACTTAAAGGTCTCATATCATAGAAGGTGAGATTTCAATTCCTGTTTTAATATAAGGACAAAACTCCTCAATCCTCAGAGAAATACACAGTCCCTGTCCGCTCATACAAGTAGTTCACTATCTGCAGCTAGGTACTTCCTGTATCATAAACTATTATTATCATTGTTGGTATTAATTACTGTAATATGCCTTGATTTGATTTGATAGCACTTAAATTTATTGTGCAATTAAGCAATTTGGAAGCCGCTCAGAACCTTAACACTGCACTTTAATCAGCCCTAACAGCAGCGGCGTTTTTTCTGTGCTTTTTTTTTGTTGCTTAATTTTATTGTTTTATTAATAATATGGAAATTACCTACAGCACCAACCTGTGACTGGCACGAGAGACGGAAATTAATTCCATGGCTACAATCTCACATGTTCACGCGTGTATGTGCATTTACCTTGTTTTATCCTGTTTTTTTGTTTTTTAAATAAATAAATCTACAAACTCACAGCCGTTAAATCAGCCAATCAGACGGGGAGGCTCATTAATATTAATGTTATTTCTAGAGCTCCACAGAGAAACTTAATGCAGGAGATGTGAAACTATATTGAGATGATTTTTTTGTTCTTGTTCGTAAGCGGCTGGTTCAAACGTCAGCTCTCTCTATTAAAACCTTACCTGTGGTGATTCTGCTATAATTTGGTACCTTTAAAAATCCCACCGACTGTCAAAACAAAGAGAAATTCATTTTTAAAAGCGCGGCGTATTAGCATGCAGATATGCCCTCTGTCGGCTTAATCAGTCCGCCTGCCTCAGTGTGAGAATGAAAGTTCACAGCGAAACACAAGGTTTTGCTTCAAATCCCAGCGACGACTCTCCGCCCGCTACCCCGGGGTCAGGAGGTGACGCCTCAAAGAGCATCTTAAATCATGAGAACTGCTTTACCTTTCAGCGGAGCTGGAGGGACGCACCTACACTAAGGCAGTAAAGTCTGCGGGTTTATCCGGATCTTAGCGCTTCCGCTGCGTTGCATATAAATCAGCCGCCGTCGGGGTCGACTCGCTGGGTTCAGCGCGAGCCTGACAGTCCGACTGTGGCAGGAGGCGCGAGGGGGAGAGATGACTGGGACGAGCACGCCGCCAAATGAACGAGTTCACACCTCTGACGTCGAGTTGATAAGAGAAAACCCCACACATCATACACAAACTAAGACAAGAATGTATTTTTAATCCTTTTAGATGACACAGCTGCTCATTCAAAGTGATTAAAAATGATGGAAATTCAACCAACCAACGCTTGTCATCACTTTCTACCAATAGAGTAGATGTGTACTCTCTACAGCTGTGTAGAAATCAGACCTGGTGTTGCCTCATATGCATATTTCCTATTATTATATTAAGTATTTAGTATTGTATATAAACTTGCGGGTCTTTGGGGGTTGCATCACCGTTGGATCAGGCTGGAGCTGCAGTGTTTAGCACTTCTGGTTTGGCTTCATTTTTCAACCCTGGAGGTTGCGGCTCGGTTTTAGACCCAAACGGTGAAGCAACTGAAGGGACTTTGTCATCCTGAGCTGTGCAACCACTGGCAGCAGCAGCAGATGAGTATTTAACGTTAAGCTCCAGCGTCGTGGCTGTGGAGAAAAACAAGAAATGGAAAAATGTACTTGAATGCTACACTGGACCGTGTGTGTGTGTGTGTGTGTGTGAACAAATCTGTAGATCAGTATTTGCTACTGGGTCCAGTTATAATAGAAAGCCCTCTGGCAAAGATCAGTAATCCATTCAAAGGAATGTTATCAGCTTAGTCTCTGGTGTCCAATGTTTTTTGTGTTTAAATTTTACATTTCACAACAAATCTTGGACATATTGATACTTTGCTGGAAACAAATGGAGCACAGTGATTGCTGCGTTTTATCCTGCTGCACCAAAGCCTTTGTCATAGCTTGCAGTTTAACAAGTGTTCACAGCACACACACACACACACACACACACGCACACACGCACCCACCCCGTATTAAATCAATTACCATTCATTTATTAATCTCTGCCAGACAGTAGATAATAGAGTCTGCTCGGAGTGTGTGATAAGTTACAGTGCGTCACCGCCTCTGTCAGTCATGCTTGCAGCTGTTATGTAAATGATCACATTAAATTATACGGGCTGAACCGCTGGATGTATCAGCGCCTCCTCGACACCTTCAGTCTCCAAACGGCAGCTTTTAGTCGATGAACCGTTTCCTCTGATCGCAAGTGTCGCCGCTATTTCGTTAATATCACCTAAAGTTTTTTCAATTTGCTGTTGCATTTTAATCTTTACAAGCTCAGTCGGTGTATTTCCTATGCACGAGGCTCCGACAGCAGGATAAAGCTCATTATTGTACAGGAAGAGCCTGGACATTTGTCAAAAGATTTGTGACATCACATGGAGTTTTAATGGATGCACTGGTACGACACGCTGCGTCACCGCCGACACAAAGTAGTTTCTGGAATTTGTGCCACTTTAGTCTGAAACTTTGTCACACAAGTTAATGCACAGATGTTTCAGAGTCTGCAGCCGTGCTGGCAGCGGTGAGGCGGATCAGTTGTTTGAGCTCGAAGCTGAAACCAGCGTATGCTAATATGTTCTCAGTAAAAGAGCAAAGTGATGTTTTTAGTTTTACTGAGGCCTCCCTCAGGCTGCAGGTCATGATCCCTGAGCAAGATTCTTCACCCCAGATTGTGTGTGTGTGTGTGAATGTGTGTGAATGGTTGAATGGGCATTCGTAGTGTAAAACACAGCCAACCCACACTGTGATCCCTGGATCTATTCTTTACATCAGGTCTATTCTGAGAAAAATATTCATACATTTGAAGGTTTAAAACTGGACAAAAATGAACGATTGTGTTCTTGATCGAGCATAAGGAAGAAATCTGCAAAATGAAAAGATTTGAACTTTGACTTTCAGCATCTACTTACAACATACTATGTGGCAACCGTTTTTTATTCAAGTACTTATTAAAGTAAATAGTGGAACATTCGTTTTGTTTGGAGAACCAGTTTGCACAACACGGTTCAGACATCTTGTAAACCAGCCTGAATGAAACTTTATGGCTAACGACGCCCACAATGTTAGTTGTTCACTCATGAATGAGCCAAGTAGGAGTCAGACTTTTGCACCAGTCAATGATGAGAAAATATGAATGAAATATGAAGAAATTGTTGCCCTATGAGCAACACAAATAAACACTATCTGCATCTCCTATGAAGTCTGTTGAAGAAAAGGTCAAAGGTCAAACTTGCAAATCATTAAAACTGTCAGATAACACATTCCCACCACGGGAAAATCATCTTTAAATTGTTTGCTTCTTTTTTTTTTTCCTTTTCAAGCGATGCATCAGAAATCGTCTCCTTCTTCAAAATGTTTTGATGGAATAACCTACAAACAGTAAATCATAAAATTGGCTTGAACTCCGCGGGGCACCTTGCCCCGTCCTTGGCTGCTCACAGCGAGCGGTAGAACAAGAGAAGATGCTAATAATGCTTTCATGTGTGTGTGTGTGCGCGTCGGCGACGGCTCGGATTTATCTTTTCTCAGTTCTTACGGAGGCAAACGCCTTCAGCCAACTCAAGGACGCGCAAAGTCAAGTCAGTTTTATCTCGTGTAGCCCAATATCACAAATCACAAATTTGCCTCAGGGCGCTTTACAATCCATATAGCAATAAAACATCCGCTGTCTTTATAGAGCCTCGAATCCGCCCCCCCCCCAAAGAAATAGAATGGGGCATAAAAGAAAGAAAAATAAACCTGAAGAAGCAATAGAACATAGATGACAGATGTAGCACGTAATTCTAACGGGTTCAACATGATGAGGATGCGGAGCAGCGTCCAGGTGCCACCGGAACAGCAGAAGACCTGAGTCACACCATCGCCATGGCGACCTGGCGGGGGGGGCCTGAGGAGAGGAGACATCATCCACCACCAGAAGACAGAGATATCAGTCATGGAGGGAAGGGAAGCTGAACTCCTCCAGGACGGGGTGGGGAACCAGATCCACGACCTCAGGGAGCGGCACGGCCGGCCGGGGGGAAGCAGAGCGCTTCCAGGACGGAAAAAAAATCAATGCCCCCCCCCCCCGATGCAAATGCGCAGCGGGAATTCACTTTAAAGCTAATAACATTAGGCCCAGAGCTCCGCCTGATGTCGGCCTCGAGTCGTTAACCTTATGTAAATGGGACGCGTACGACGGGGGCTCCGCTCGGATCTGGACCACGCGGCCAGATTATGCGCGACGGAGGCCCATTCTGCCCCCGCGTGCTCGTCTCGGCTTCCCGGTAAATAATTCAGGCCATAATTCCGCGTATTAGAGAGGAGACGTTCGAAAAAATGCAGAAGCAGGCCCCCGGAAAGTTTTACGCCGGGGTTTTTATGCAGGGGAAGAAATTGGAGGGTACATGATGTTGGCTGCAGGGCCCATCACTCATCAATTTGTTTGTAAACAGCAGATTTATGTACAGTAAAGCAAGTCCTTGGCTACACTGCTGCAGGGGGATTTCTCTGTCTCTCTCTCTCTCACACACATACACACACACACACGCAGCATCGCCTTAAGCATATTTAGGGAAAAAATACTAGAAAATCTCCACAACGCTGGCACACCAACATCCTCGGTTCACCAGCAGAGCAAATAAAGAGGTGAATCGTGTCCGAGCAGCAGCAGGAATCTGATGATATAACCGCTGTGTTCACTGTAAGCAGCAGGCTGTTTGTTTCACGCCCTAATACGTGACCAGGAGAAACCTCTGCAGCTGACTTTTTTGGGTTTTTTTTTTTGTCCGCTCTTGCATTTCTGGACGGCCGTTTCAATTTCAGCATAAATGAAAATGCTCGGTGACTCGCTGCTGATTTGCAGCGCGCAAGTAAAGATGATAAATGGAAAAGGATTAAATCAAGAGGGTCTTGGAAAAGGCGACGGTGACGGGGGGGGATAAAAAAAAAAGAGAGACTTTCAGGAGGTCTTTAAATTATTCCAACAACTCCATCAAGCTGATCCCAGCAGTAAAGTACACCTCATAGCTGAGTGCATTCGCTGAGACCGCTCACTGTATCCGCCTGTAATTAAACCACTGTCCCAGATGTACACTCAAAGGAGCGACGCCAGCGCAGGGTTTCTATTAACCAGGTGATTGTCACTCATCTGAGCGGCAGTCGGTGACTCTCAGCACGAGACCGGAGGAAATGAGTCGGAGGTGCGGACGCGTCGGGGCATCGCCGCCTCCACCGGCTTCTGAGCGACGTCGCCCCGGGTTCTACTCATCCCACAGGTGGAGGTCAGCAGTTGGGAGAGGAAGGAATCATTATCCCAGAGTTCCAGACCAGCAGTTTGGCCTGAATCAGACGGAAGTGATTCGGATTCTTCTCTTTATGTAAACGGCTGGAATTATTGCACCAGGCTGAAAAAGCAAATGAGGGCACAAGACACACGATGCTGCTGCAAAGCTTTTATTGAGGAAAGACAAAAAAAAACTACATGCCCCTTTAAAAGATGGAGAACAGATGCTTTACGTTGACAACAGAGGCTCAGGGCTCTGACACAAACAGCTACTGGCTGCACGGACTCAGGCCCCAGCAAAGGAATCCTCTTCCTTCACTTTGGTGAGGAGAAGTAAACAGGGCGAAACTTCTCCGTGAGGCACGGCAAAGTTTATAACACACAGCAGCAGTGGAATGATTCAATACTGCTCGGGACAAAGGCACTTTATCCAAAATAATGGTAACGGCAGAACAAAAGACAGTAGACAACACAAATACAATGAAGCATTAAAGAAACATTTGATGAGATTCATGTTCCCACAAATGAATGTATGACGTGTCCATAGGAAAACACAAACGGGAGAGTTTATAGAGATTTAATGGAAGGATGGAATTTACCTCTGTCAACGACCAGATCAGACTGCACTTTGTAAAAAAAAAATATATGTGATAATAAGCCACCATTTTCCATTTTCATTAGTTCATGTGTTTTAATTATTAGCGCCTAAATTTAACTCATTTCAAGTATTTTATAAATGCATTAAATCCACATTAGCTATTTCTTTAGCCACTTGAAGTCATTAACATTTTTATCGTTATGTTTGCAGTTGCTAACACGTCCAGCATTTATGATGAATGTTAGCATTTATTCAGAGTTGTGTTTCTGGCAACATGATTTATATATATATATATATATATATATATATATATATATATATATATATATATAAATCCCCTCCGATCTTGGTTTTGGTCTTTACCAAAATCCTGCAGAAAACAGCAGCGTCTTTAGCTAAATGTGCCGCTTTGTCCTTTGGCTCGTAGCTAACGTCGTTTTTTCCTGTTGTAAGTTGCTGGGCGTGTAGCGTACAGTGAGTTTATCGGAACGGAAAATGGGCGCTGGTAAGAAGAGACAAAAAAAAAAAAGCGGAATTAAAACCCCTGTACCAGGAAACCAAAACAAAGAGCTGAAAGGTGCTAAAACGTCACGTAGAGCTGAGCCAAACGGAAGATTTTTCACATTACACACAGCCACTTTCTTTCATTTGGATATGAAAAAAAATAATAATGACTAGTGCAGCTTTATATATCCTCACATTGTGTGTTGGTAAAACATTTAACAACGTACTGTCTTTAGTCGTCTTCTCTATAACCGTCCCTTTACCGAACTGTTAACAACAGCTTTTATTCCTGGCGTATAACATGGGCCTATCTCGTCAAACAGGAACGCTGCCGTGAACATGAGCCGTAAATACCGTTTTAATCTAAGAGGCTCCTGCTGGATTGTAATCTGGTACATGTACTGACCCGCGTACCAAACACACACTCTGTGATCTGTTCTTAGGGATCGCTAGGATCGACGTTTTCACACAGATGCTGAGTTACACACCTGTCACACACACAAAAAGGATTGTATTCATCACAATGTCATGTTTTCCTGCAGCTCTTTTATAATAAGTAACTAAATTATGATTTCACAATGAGCGTCGCTGCATGACTGTTGTTCCGACGCAGCTTTTAATTCACCCACTTGCAGGGATTTAGATGTAGTTCTCCAGCTCTCGTCTCAACCAGACTCTCTCTCTATTTTTAATCTCTTTACACCTTCAACGCGGCTGTCTGATTACGGGAGCGGGTCAGGACGCCCCGTGTCGACCACGATCACGCCACCTCCACTGGATGCCCGGCAACGTCTCTGTCAGCTGAAGCCTAGCAACACGCGTGACATGACGATATATAGATTTCGTTTTCTTCTTCCTCTGTTGCCTAACAACCGGCGGTAATCAGCGGTGTCAAACGGACAAAATGAGGGATCTAAATATGGGCCGAATGTAGTCAGTGTAATCTACAGACAGGGGAGGGAAAAGGAGAATAAATGTCTGGTAAGTATGAGGAGCCCAGGTTGGATAATACAGCTTTTAGTCGTCTTCACACTAATTCGTCCTGCTGATTCACTATAAAGGAACTTTGAAGATGAGCTGATGAGAACCTTGAACATTGAGATGTTGAGTTTTCTGACACTGGCGAGATATTTATATCATGACTTCAGGACACATTTGTTCTCAAACTTTTTTTTTTTTTTTTTCTGGAAAAAGACTCGTTTTGTCCTCTGGTTTTCTGTATGAACTTGCATTCCAAACATCGATGGAAGGAAACATTCGCCGGCTTTAGTCGGCCTCACCTCTCGGAGAACCGGCGTTTTCCCTGGAGGCGTGCGAGCAGCGAGCGAGTCAGCGAGTGTGTGTGTGTGTGTGTGTGTGTCCGCTTTAAGTGTTGAACCAATGAGCCGCCTTCTCACCCTCAGCGAGAGCACGGTCAGATTCGCAGGGATTTAACTATTTTGCCTTTTTATTTTTTTTTTAGGCAATATTCAACATCCCTTCGGCTTTTTTAAACTGATCCCAGCAAACATCTGACGATTATTAACTTACTGGTCATTATTCAGCTCATTAGCACAGTTGACCACAAAGTGACCGCAGCTACAGTATATTTATATTTATTTCTTGTTTGTGCATTTTAACGCCAGCTCACGCTTTTATATCGGAGTGGGAGGAAAACTCCTTTTACCCTAAGTTGGTGATGCTATAATATCACCCAAAATCATAATTACTTCCGTTACTCTGTCCATAATATATCCATCCTCATGCACACCACAATTATTAACTATATTGTTTTTTGACGTTTATGGTTAAATGTCACGTCTAACCGGCTACTGCTATAATAATATCGATCTAACTATTGAATCACGATCACTGGGAGTGACTCTTGGATGGAACAAATCATAAAAAAAAAAAAAAAAATCATAATTTTTTGGGAATCTCTCACGGTCCCTTCTTCGCCCCGTCATCTTTAAACACAGACTTAATATAAATGGTACAATCAATACTGACATACAGCACAGTCACGTAGTACCAACAGCATAGTTCGGATTAAAGGATTACGATAAGGACACTTATGCTTGAAACTGTACAGGTAAAATATTTCCTTATTCATAAATTTTTATCATAAAGTGTCATTGCAATTAGCATTAAAAATTGCATAGCCATCTAATATCTGTTATCTTCCCTAGATTCACACAATACAACCAGTGATCTAATTCATTTCGTCATGGGGGAGGAGTTACATATTTATCTGCCTAAAAAGTATTTGATAAGAGATTACACTAAAATATGAGGCCATATATATTCATGAATGGAATGTTTCTGTACTGCTGAGCCAACAGGAAATATTCTACTGTTGGGCGATTTTTACTGGAAAGAACAAAGAGTGAAATGTGTTGAGGGAACTGCGTGCCACAGCTGCCTATGGGGCCTCGTCCTCTGACAGAGAGAATGGCAGCTTTGCAGCTCCTGTGGTCCCCGGTAATACGCTGCGAGTGGTGGCGAATATAGTGGCGTACGGGAGGAGTACACGTGATTTTTGGCAGCTTTGAAGCCAGTTCTTTGGTGTTTGGTTATGCAGAACTGTTTTTTTTGTTGTTGCAATAATAGAGCTTCAGTGTGTTAATCGTATCCACATTTGTGTACTTGTCTGTGTAATTACACTGTGCAAACACTAAAGCATAAAATAAATGCCAACAACATGTCTGCTCAGGGTTTTTTTTTTTTCCAAACACTGCTAAAGCTCCAGTCACACACACATGCACACACACACACACACACACACACACACACACACACATCCATCCATGGCTTCACCTGCAGGGCAGATGTGTCAAGCATTTTGCATGTTTGGGTGGAAGCAGACGAAAGACTGAAGTCTCGCCTGCAAACAAGCGTGCATGTGAACTCTGGCTGCAACATGCCAGGAGAGGTTTGCTGATGGCGAGTGTTATCACATGCTAAGTTATGGATTTGTAGAGATTTTAAATGAATAGTTGGTATTTTAGGGAAATATGCCTAATCGCTTACTTGCTGAGAGTTAGATTAGGAGACCTCTGCACGCTAAATATAAAGCGAGCGTATATAAACCCACACAACTAACAGATCTGCAGCTTCTATTGTAATAACACCACTGATGGTTTATGTTGTGTGAGATGTTATTTTTTACATTGGTGCATCCAACAAGCGTAGCTTAGGATAGCTAGCCAGGCTCAGTCCAAACATGTAACTCTCAACAAGAAAGCATGTTAGGTTTCTTTTTGTTTCCCAAAAATTCTGAACTATTCCTTTAAAAAAAAAAAAAATACAATTCATAAAAACAATACACAGGTTCTTTTGTTGTGATTGTACCAAGTCAGCCACTAAATACACGCGTGCAGGTGAACGTGTGATGCTATTTTCGTGTAACTGTAAGTTAATATATAAATATAGATGTGTATATAATATATATATAAATGAGATATGCTGAGGAATGCAAGCTTTTTTGGATGGGTATGTTTGCGAGAGAGAGAGAGATAGAGAGAGAAAGAGAGAGAGAGAGACAAAGAGAGAAAGTGGGTTATCACAGTGGAGGTGACCGGGTGGCGGCCGCTCAGAGGTCAGTGGTGGCCTTGGCGGTGAGGGCCTGGATGCGGCTGGTGTTACAGTTTTTGCAGAGGACGTGTCCGTCCAGCGGGTAGCAGCCCTGGTTGTCCCCCTCCGACAGCAGGGAGCCGCAGTCCTGCAACACACACACACACACACACACACACACACACACACACACACACACACACACACACACACACACACACACACACACACACACACACACACACAGAAAAGTCATTCACCACTGACCAGGCTGACACTCGCCCTAAATGAGGCGTTCAGCTGGTTTATAACTGGCCTGTGTCAAATTACACTCAGAGGAAAAAGCCTTTCTGGCTAAAATATCCTGGTTTCGAAGCAGTGGGTGAGAACTGAATATTCACCATGATGACGCACCGTAGGGGATTAAAACTTGGAATCATAAAAGTGTTTATAGTTGCAACAAAGGATTTAAAGTGAATAAATTTGGACGTGCATCTCTTTTTTTTCTTCCTTTCACTTGTGTTTATTTCCTTGTGGGTGTTAATTCACATTTTGGCTTTGCACTTGTGTTTATCAGTGAAACCTCTCTGGGCGAGTAAAAAAAAAAAAAGCTTAAACTTTTAGACAAAACCTAAAATATCTCAACAGCCGTTAAATGAATTGCTATGAAACAGTGTGAAACTCTTCTTCTGTGGTGATGACTCGTCCTGCAGCATCACCAGCAGGTTTCTATTTGCAGCTTTTGAGCCGACACACTCCTGTTTCTCCTTAATCAGAAAGCTGTACTTTGGTTTCTAGTAAATATCTGCACCACTTGACACATTCCTATCACATCACATGTATTTTGTGTGCTATGATTTGCTGGCTAACGCACTAAACTAATGCTGCTTTACAGTGCAGCAAGTTTAAAACACCAACTGGTTAGCCTTTATTAGAAATACACTTTAGGACAGATTCCTACTTTTTTTTTTTTTTCTCATTGTGTATGACCCAGAGTTACACTTAACCCCCCCCCTCTCTCTCTCTCTCTCACACACACACACACCTACACACACACACACACACACACAGAATTACAACTCCATCTACTCATGCCTCCCTGGTGACAGAATTCTTCTCTTGTTGAGCCCCTTCAGCTGAACTAATCTGCTTTGCTTTCCTTTGACCTTTATGTCTGCCAAACGCTCTGTATACTCACAGAGCTCTTTCACAATGTCACACGTTACCCCCTTTTTTTTTTTGCCAGGCACATAATGTCTCAGAGCCGCTTATCGGCCGGGGCGAGCGCCCGCTAACAGGCCGGTCACTAGGCGAGTCCGTGAACTCTGCAGAGGAGAGACGGAGCGAGATATTTTCCAGGCAGGTAAGGGGGGGATGAATCACTCGTCTGAGTGAGAAGGACACTCGCTGGACGGGCAGGTGCGGCACTGGTGTAAAAACTGAGCTGTTTCCACTGTACTAGTCCAGCGTGATAATAGTGGACAGCTTCATGTTTTATTGGTCATGAATTACTGACTCCAAATAAAAACAGAGGATGATTATAGAATTGTGTAGAATATAGAGTAGAATTATCTTATTCTAGTCACTCACTCATTTTCTAAACCCACTTTTTCATCTGCTGGAGCCAATCCCAGTGTATTACACCCAGACAGGTCAGCAGCCTATCACGGAGCACCACACCAGTCACACACACACACACACACACACACACACACACACACACACACACACACACACACACACACACACACACACACACACACACACACACACACACTCATACTTATGGACAATTTAGAATCTTGAATCAACCTCAGCATGTCTTTTGAGTGTGGGAGGAGGCTGGAAGGAAGACGTGGGAGAACATGAAAACTCCACATAAAAAGGTCCTGGCCCCACATGTGAACCTGTGATCTTCTTGCTGTGAGGAAACAGCGCGACCCACTGCTCCACCGTGTCGCCCTTATCTTATTCCATTGGCAGATCATTTCTACATTTTTTTAAAACAAGACCATATTGGCCCAAATCTTTAAAAAATGATATAAATGAAATTATTTGCCAATGGAAAAATATAATTCTGCTCAATATTGGACTAATTGGACCTGATATGACTTATTTTTGTAAAGTGTACATTCACAACAAGAGATGCACTGAGCATCCTAAAACCTTTACAGACTGATCCATACATGAACAGAATGGGACAGCAGGCATCAACTAGGGCTTCTTAATTCTTAATAATAATGCATTATATTGTTTTTGTTAGCAAGCCTCTACTGCACCAAACACAATTACCAACTTACTGTGGTTATTTTTGTATCATCTCATTTGTGCAGTAGCCATGTCTCTCCCCCAAAAACTGAATGCTGCCTTTGTACACCTCATCTGTATAGAATAATTAATCTTGAATTAATTGGTCCGTAACAAAAGTAAAGTTGTAGGGAATGGGTGCTGAGCCTGCGTAGTCCAAGTAGATTTGGATTCTGTGGGAAACACCGACCTCGCAGCGGTAGCACTGCACGTGGAAGTCACGGTCCAGGGCCACGATGCGAACGGTCTCCTCCTGTCCCGGCGCCGGCATGATGGGCTCAGAGCAGACGCAGCAGCGCGGGGCGAACTTCCTGCGAACGTAATAGCAGTGAGATTCAGAAACACAAAGCAAGAGGAAAACATGGCACACTGAGACCTGCAGCCACAGCTATTTCATCATGTGTAAAACTTTTTGCTTTAAAACAAATCCCAAAACGTGTGAAAAAGGCTTTCTTTAAATTGCTTATTGTTGGTTAATATGCTCAAAAGTCCAAGATATTAAATATACAACAATAAGGAAACAGTCATTTTTGCTTCATAAATAGTTCATCAAATAATTTTCTTTATACTAATACACTAATAAGATATGGTATTTGCCATTTTTTTGTAGAGTGACCCTTAAATAAATACATGTCAACTTATATTTTATAGAATGTTTATGTCTAATGGTTATGAACAGAAAGGAAAAGAAACTTAAAAATTAAAATAAATATATTCATTTTATTTATTTATTTCTAATTTTGGGCTATACAAATGAAATTGACTTGATTTGAGTTGACCTCCCTATAAATCTTTTGACCCCTTGCGGGTGGACTGAACTATTTCATATAAATAGAATAGATGAGGAATATCATAACTGACTTTCACAACAGCAATTTCTGGCCTCTGAATCATGAAGTCTGGGAAATGCTAACAATAGCATTAATGAGGATCTGAGAGGCCGGGCTGAGATTTCAGGTTCTGTCAGTTGACTGACGGCCAGCACGACGTTTCCTCTATTTCACATGCTCAGTGAACGCCTAGGAATCAGGAAGTGAAGAGGCTCTGCAGCTTCGGGGGAACCGCGGCTGCAACAATACAGCAGCATTAACCGGGGGAAAGAAGCTCCGGCCGTAGCGTAGCTTTTCCTCGACACAAAGGGCTGCGGTGTTGAGGTCACACTTGTCATGCGGCATTAAAACAGCAAAAAGCTGCGCGCTCACATCGAGAGCCAGCTGTTTATTTCTGTTCCTTTCTGGTCACTGAGTAAAGGAACGTTTCTGGTAAGGTGGCGGTTATGCAATCTGTGGGCAATGACAGGAATTAAGTATTAAATTTGTGTCTACAGCTGCTTCGCTTAAGGTCATTGTGCTTGTGAAATTGTCTGCAGTGTTTCCCGAACAGGAAGTGCTAAGATTCCACTTTGGTATCACTTTATTCTGAATTATACTTGTGAAGAGAACTGAACTCACGAGACCAGTAAAAGACTTTAACGCAGCATTGCTTGAATTTTTTGGCGACATGGCGGGTGTGGAGTAAGCTGTGAGCAGAACAATGACACATTATGAGAGTATAAAGTTGTTACCAGAACCCTCACGAATAAAAAATATATTTACCAATATATTGCATGAAATGTTTGGTAATATATTATTTTCAATTAGATTATCCAATAGATTACAGTACAGTATATTAGAAATACATGGTATAACACCTCATACTATATAGAGACTTTACAATACTTTTACTATATTTTATATTCTTGTAATATATGCAGAATATACTAATTATTGCTGCATTAAATATATTAAAAATGAATACAAAATATATCATATTGTATATTTATAAATATCCACCATCATCTATTTAGGTTTATTTTGGTAATATATATGAAAAGATACTGCATTGTATGTATGTTTAATATAAGGTAGAATATATGTAAATTATATGGAGGCAAAGATCCATCCATTCATTTTCTATATCCACTTATTGTGGGGTCACATGGTCTGCTGGAGCCAATCCCAGCAGGTTTCAGCTGAGGTATACACCCCACACCCATTAAGTAAAAGTAATTTGTATTTTGTATTTTTATCATGTATGTTTGATAAATAATTGCTGGCCTCTCTCATAGCTGGTGTGTTTTATGGCATTTGTAGACACACACACACATAAGCTTTGACTGATCGTGGTGACAGTCGGGGAAGAGTCGCACAAAACGAAGCGAAGCATCTTCATTACGAGCTGGTAAACTTCTTCACCTTTTCTACCTTGCAAGGTTGCAGAGAAAAGCCTTGAAGAGAGTCTTATAATCGCTATGGAGCTGCCGCTATAATAAGCACAATTAACACCGTGGGGGTAAAAGTGTTGCGAGAACGACCGGGCACGAGAAGTGCTGGTTTCTATTCTGTTTATGGTTCATGCCAATTATTACGGCAATTATTCTGGTGAATACTGTTGAGTTACTAGACTTTACTCAAAGTCTTTTATGCTAAATAATTAAGTATAGTATGCAATTATCACAACTATGTATTTTTTGCTTTTAGTATAAAGAAAACATGTTTTCATTTGACCTATAGTTCATATAAAAGTGCTGGTTACTGCAGCTGTAGAAGTAGATTTTATAAATGATGTTAATGTTAGGGAAGATGTGTTTGGCTCAGCCTCGAACAACACTTGAATCACTGCCTCCAGTAGCTATTAAACATATATTACTCCTGATGAACGTAGATAAAACATTGTCTCTCCTTTGAGCTTTGTTTTAGCCTCGTCCAACTCCTGCTGAAAATACAGGCTGCTGCATCTTTCACTTTCACCAGCAGCCAGTTGCAAAAGTAGCATGAGGTGAGAAAGCAGCTGCATCTTAAAAAAGGACCGAGGACTGTCCTATAAAAAAATAATCATAGATTCCTTTATTTAACATTGTATATTATATTTAAATAACTAAATGGAAAATTAAATACATAAGTTAAGGTGTGAGAAACACTGGTATAAACTGTATTTTTAAACAGCAGCCAGCTGCTTCTGAAACAGGAAGCTGCAGACCATCAAACCAAAACAAGGAGCTGAAAGATGCTAAAATGCTAAAAGGCCTGCAGCAGCCGATCATGTAATAAAGGCAGATTACATAATAAATTTGCCCTATTTAAAATGTAATAGGCCAATAATGTAATAAAACATGCATACGCTTTAAGGAAATGAGGTGGGTTTTTCCCAAATTCGAGTACTATAAAAGTAATGTACATACTTTTCACAGAGAGTAATTAAGTAAGGTTTTACTTTTTCAAATAAATAAAGTAGTAATCAGCAAACTTTACTTTATTATTAGTAAAATAAAGTAGTAACTACCCAACATTGTTTATTTCCTGCAAAAAGTTATTACCTTATCAGTCCAGGACTTTTATTAGGTTATTGGCCAATTATTATGATACTGGCCTATTACATTGTAAAGAGATGAAATTCATCACGTTAATAGCTGGTATTGTGTTATCGGCTGCTACGGTGGAACTGCACAGTTTGGTGATAAACGTCTGCGGGTCGTTCAATTCGTCGTTACCATGACCGACACCGATCCGTGTGGTTTTACGTACTTGTGAAAGTCCTCGATGCAGTGGATGTGGTTGGACGCGTCCACGGTGAACGGGATGCCGTCCAGGCTGCGGTGGCACACCACGCAGGTGAAGCAGTGAGGGTGGTAGGCTTTCCCCGTGGCCCGCAGGATGCGCTCCATGATGGGCTTGCTGCAGATGGTGCAGGTCTCCAGGGTGTTCTGCAGACACGAAAACACAAACCCACGGACACCCACATGATTACACAACAAACCTAATGATGGATGTAGTGATTCGGATGATTCATTTCCTCTCAGCGCTTGTTCTCTCTCTCTCTCTCTCTCTCTCTCCCTCTCTCTCTCTCAATAAAACACTTTAGTCTGCTAACAAATTAACCATCATGTCAAATTTAGAAAACTTTTGCTTTCTGCAATTCGTTGTCCCAACACACACACACACACACACACATGCACGTGTCAAGCTGCAGCCCTGCAGGGCCGCGGTGGGTCCAGGCTTTTGTTCCAGTTACACACTGATTCTACTCATCAACCACTTGAGCCTTCCTAAGGAGCTTTTAGGAGAACAGGGGTGTTACTGCGTAGTTTTAGCAAAACTCTGCACACACACACTGACCCTCCAGGACCTGAGTTTGACACGGCTGCCTTAACAGTTTTCTGATTTTTTTTTTCCTTGAGTTCCTTGTTGGCGGCGGCGAGCTCTCAGGTGGCTCCGGTCCCATTCCTGCCCGTGGCTGCGAATAAATCCACAGCGAGGACCTTTAAGCGGGGCTGTCCTCAGATGCCTCTGCAGCCTGAAGGAATCTGATTAGCACTCCTCTCGAAACACAAACACAGTCATCTTTCAGCTGCCCTCACCCACACTCCATCCTCCCATATGCAAGAGTGTGAGCAGTAAATATTTCCACTTTGTGATGACTGCAGGTTTTCTGCAGCCAGGCGACTGGGCGAGCGGCCCGCGGGGGGTGGGTGGCGGCGGCGGTGGGGGGGGGGGTTAGTGGGTGGGGAACGTGGCGGCCGCCTGCCTCTGACTTATCTGTGGCATCTCTCTTCTTAATATCTACAGGGAGACGCCATTTGTTATTCCAATATTTCATAAATAACGACTGCCTCTCTAAACAGCAATGCAATTACGCAGGGATGGATATATCATGTGAGGGTGATCAATGTGCGGCCGGACGCGGCCTTGCGTGCGCGCTCGGGCTTGTCATCGCTCAGGCTTTTCCTGGATCTCTCTCTTTCTCTGTGTATGTATGTGTGTGTGTGTGTGTGTGTGTTTTCTCTCTTTTTCCGCGCTTCACTGGGCTAAAGAGTGCACGGTTCAGCTGTTCCCATTGGCTCCTGCCGTAGTATCAAGCTGCCTCAGTGTTTCCAAACACAGCTCGGGGTGTGTAGCAACACTGCGCTGCGTCATCCGCTGCCTCCCAGATGCGCCGCCGGGGAGCCCCCGCCGCGTAAAAAAAGGAAAAAAAAAAAGAGGCTCCTGTGACAGCTCGGGCAGCGGTAGGACTCCCTCAAGTCCTCCTGGACGCTAGGGCACGCGCACTTGACATTTATAGTGTATATTCTAATGAGGCTTTTACAGTATGAGCGTTTGTTAAAAAAAAAAAAAAAACTACAACGAGAAAAACATTGCGTTTGGAGTGTTAAGATGTGTGCAACGCAGGCCTGCACCACAACTCCATCATGTGTCACGGGAGGCTAAGAGGCCGAGAGATGAGAGCAGCGTGATGCATGACTCCGGGCTGTAAGAGAAGTGGTTTGAAAAATGTCCGTTTCTTCAAAGCACTCCTGGAGAGGCATTATTTCATGAAAAGCAATGTGTGCAGACAAGCTTGGCATTTCTCTCTCTCTCTCTTTTCCCCCCCTTTTCTCTCTCTCTCTCTCTCTCTCTCTCTCTCTCTCTCCCCCCTCCAAGACAGTAATAGAAATAAACATTATTCCCAGGGCAACATTTGTGTATAAACAATGTCCATATTGCAATCCTGCTCGATCCTGGAAGTGGAATAAAGCCTTTAATGAGCTCGCTGCTTTGAGCCCTTGAGGTTTCGCCTCACGCACGCACACACACACACACACACACACACACACACACACACACACATACACACACATGCAAGAAGAACAGAGGTAGAGAGAAAGGCAGAGAGGGAGAGGATACGTTTGCAACCTGAGAATCGGAGTAAGATACCGGGGCCAAGCGGCACTAAACCGCCTTTAACTTGCGCTCATCTGTCTGCGTTTCCCACTGACTTGTCTTCTCATCTGCCCTTCATGTGGGAATACCTTGCCCTTGTTTAGCTTAACTAGAGCATGATCTCACAGCACACGGCTCCTCCGGGCCATTGTAATGAGTACAGTACTCAAAAGACAAAAATTTTCTCTCTGATGGTAAGAATCTATGACCTCAATTCATTCATTCTGCTCAGCCCTGTTGTTTTTTTTTAAATCACTCGTGACTCCTTTTTTTTTATTTGGTATTAGGTAACATTTATTAGGACTGTTTCACAAATGTGGCTCTGATGTCAAAACAGAAAATGTTTGTGGAGTTTTTTTTTCCTGGTCTGTGGTCGGGGCAAAAAAACCCTCCACAGATGGTTCAGGAAATTCTGCATAAATCACTCGGTGCCCTCCCTGTCAGATCATCCAGGGCCTTTCTGTTTGCCACTAGAGGGCTGTATATGTCTGCGGATGTCCGGGTTTTTGCTTTTTTTTCCCTGATTAAATGTGATGTATTCAAGCATATGTATCCCCCCCCATCCACCCGCCCACCCCCCACCCCCCTCACTCATACATTTCTCTAAGTGTTTGCCCAGAAGGCTAAACAAATGTCTAGGCAGATGAGGTAAAGTGAATTTAGGTCAGACAGCCTCTTGCTGAACTCTGGGTGAGTGGAGTGCATTTAAGACAATTGCGGCCCCCTCTTTTTCCCACCGCGGGCCTTCCATTTCCTACAAAGTGCTCTCGCGGTCTCCCCGAGCGCGCCGCCGCTGCCAAATAAAACACACCGATGCCCGCGTGGCCTGGCCGCGGCGTCCTGCTGTTTGGCAACGCGCTGCCCGAGCGTTCCACACAGCTGTCTGTAGGAATGAGGAGTGTGATGCAAGCAGAGCCCATAGCGCGGAGGTAAAAGGTCCCGTGTGCTCAGCACCCAACACGACACAGGCTGAGACGTTGAGCTGCACTGATCAGATAATCAGTCGGTTGGTTGACAATTAATTGCTAACTATTTTGATGACAGCTTAATTGATTTGAGTCATTTTTCAGGAGTGAAAGAAAAGTGAAAATGTTCAAATTCTCTGGTTCCAGCTTCTCAAATCTTTAGTCTTCTATAATAGTAAACAGAGGATCTTTGGGTTCTGGACTGTCGGTCTGGAGGAAAGAAATGAATCAAAGATCAGTCAATCAATTACTATGTCAAAACTATTCTATTTACTAATTACTACTTTGATTGTTGACTGATCAATTTATGTCATTAAAAAAAAGACCTGATTCCAGCTTCTCAATTTTTATTATATTCTTGTTTCTTCAGTTTTTTATAGCAGTAAACTGTTAATCTGGACAAAAAAGGATTTTAAAGCTAAATCTTCAGTTTCGGGAAACAGGGATCAATGTTTTTTTGCTTTTTTTTTCAATTTTATGAAGCAAACAACTAACGGATTTAATCATTTCAATATTCAATAGATTAATTGACTATTAAATAATTGTTATTTATTAAATAATTATACTCTAATCTTTTATACTTTTAAACTACTTAAAATAGCTGTGGAAGTAGGAAACCAGATTGGTACATATAGTGTATAATTCATGTCTTCAAATTATTAATTAAATATAAGAGAATGATATGAAATGGGGGCGACACGGTGGTGCGGTGGGTAGCACTGTTGCCTCACAGCAAGAAGGTCGCAGGTTCAAGACCGCCTTGGGGCCTGGGTCTGGGGCCTTTCTGTGTGGAGTTTGCATGTTCTCCCCGTGTCTGCGTGGGTTTTCACCGGGTACTCCGGTTTCCTCCCACAATACAAAAAACATGCTCAGGTTAATTGGCAAATCTAAATTGCCCATAGGTGTGAGTGTGAGAGTGAATGGTGTGTGAATGGTGTGTGTGCCCCACGATTGGCTGGCGACCATCTGGGGTGTATCCCTGCCTCTCGCCTTAACGCGCTGGGATAGGCTCCAGCAGACCCCTGCGACCCCGAAAGGGAATAAGCGGGATAGACAATGGATGGATGGATGGATGGATGGATGATATGAAATGGATTTGCAGAGAATGATGATCTTAATTATTGTGCAATCTGCAGGTTATGTTCACAACACATCCTCACATGGAGAAACTATTACGTTGTTATATGTCCAACAAGTGACAATTATCAGATTATCAAAAGTAAATTGTAGACTCCTTATTACCGTTTACAGTATTTTTATACTGCTTCTGCCATTTCAACGTTGACGTCATGCTGCTAATTCAGTAACAGAAATCAAGTTTTGCTAACAATTAAAGCAACCCTGCTCAACTTCCTCTTTTAAATTATAATTCAGTCTGTACATTTCAGTGTAAAACTCTGTAAAAACATGCTCGACCTGTTCCACATGTGTGTAGATGAAGCAGGAAGTGGCATGGCACCGAGTTTAAGCTGTTGACAGTCTCCTCTGACCGTATCAACACCTATCTGCTCTTTTTTCCATCTCTTTTCCCCCTCACTCAGCCGAGCCGCGGCCGACAGGAGGAAGGCTGGAGTTCAGTGAGACTGCACACGATTTATGAGCTGGCACGCCGGGCCCAGAGTGGGCCAAATTTACAGATGATCTGATTCAGTGTGTGTCCAGACCCTCACAGAATGTGCCGGCCTGTGCCAGGCCATGCTGTGTAAATTAACTACACCCCGCTGAAGGAAGCGCGGTGACGTCTAACGAGAGCTCGTTGGAGAAGAAAGATCCGAATCCTGCTGCTGCTTCATTTGCATTTCCCTTATAACAGATAGTGACTTGCTGGCGAACTATGAGTCAAATCAGTGACCCTCCTGCTTCCTGAGGGAAGGTGTCTGCTGACTTAATGAACCTCGACAAGCAGCCTCTCTCCCTTTTATTACTTAATATGGGTCAATCAAGCAGCACAAAGAGGAATCATTTTGCCAACAAATCTATAATTATTCTCTCATGCGGCTTGCTGTTTTCAACAGGAAGTGCTGCACAGGAGCGATGCTATGGAGAAAGCTGCAAATTACGAGGTGACAAAAATAACATCACAATAGAATAAAGTTATTCAATGCCTTTAAAGGAATAGCTCCACAGTTTGTGAAATGTGCTCCTAATCTTAGACAAGAACACCACCATCATATCTCTGCATGGAATTGGAGGCTAGAGCCAGAGAATTGTTAGCTTAGCATTAGCTTCAATACCACTTTGATGGAAACTATTAAATATAATCAATTAATTTACATTTTTTTAAGGTTTAAATGTATTCAGCACATCCAAAAACAACTTACATTTGATCAAAGTTCAGAACATGTAAAAAATAAAATCAAACATTTTTTTTATAAAACAAAATATTAAGCTAGCAGAAGCAGCTAAATAGCTTCTTGGCAATGTAGACAGTCACTTTACCATTAAACAATTTACTAACAACTTGTGCTTTATGAAAACAGATGAAAAATAGCTGCCTCCAAGATGATGAATAATTATATTGATTGTATATTATATTGGGTTTCACAGTTTTTATAGTGTTTTGTGTGGTTTTACAGCTTTTTAGCTTCTAAATGATAGCTGGCATTTCATTGCAGGACTGATATTAAACAAGGGTACAATAAGATGTGGTTCTACTCCTTTAAACAGAGTAAATACTTCTGACAGTCTGCAGAATAACGTGAGCTCATAAACCTCGTGCAGGTTTTTTTTTATTGGGGTTGCATTCTTGGAAAGGGCGTTCCTGTTATTTTGTGCATCCTCTAAAAATACTACACATTCCCTCTTTTACAGCAAAACTGCTGCGACACCTGACACTGACAATCAAGGAAACGCCTCGAGATTCTAACTTCATTAAAATACTTTATATACACCGAAAGATTATTTATTCACTGGCTTACAGTACGGCTGCACATCCTTTACTGAGGTGGAATTATTCCCTGCAGACAATGAATGAAAAAGATCGAACCTGACTCTAACAAGCTCTTACAATTCAGTTTATATATATTTTAGGAGGAGTAGTTACCTCACTCACAACTGACTCCTGTTCATGCATATGCATAATTGTCCATGTGTATGCATCCTGATTTCTGATGATTGTAGTTTGTCACAAACGTCACAAAAGAAAACTGCAGCGGGCACACTGACCGGACGTTAATCAAGAGGTCTCTGAGGAGCGATACCTTGGCTCAGCTTGATCATGGTCGGATTAAACAGCGGGGAGAGAAAAGCAAAAACTTCGTCCCCACATTCTCCAGCCAAACGGTGGAGGCCAGTAGAAAATGCCAGAAAATCTGCTTTTGGTCGAGGGAGGTTGGGAGCTCATTCAAATCTCTGGGATTGTGGGAAAGCCACTCTCCCCTGATCCGTGGTCTGCTCAGACAGCGAAGGTGGAGAGGTCCGTGTGTGTGTGTGTGTGTGTGTGTGTGTGTGTGTGTGTGTGTAGTTTCCTTTTAGACACTGGGGTTCAGTGATCATGATCATCTCTCTCCCACCTCATCCCACGAAGGTTAACAAGTGAACAACCTCCTGCCAATTCCTCAGACCCCCCCTCCCCAACCCCACGCCACGTTCCCCATCCACAGCCCTCGACATTCGACTCAAATTTAATTCGATATCAGCGATTGCTTCCCGGTGACCGGTGCTCCCTGGCATCCTGACTGGGTCCATCTGCCTGTGCAGCTTTCCAGGCATCGGGCCCCGCGGTGTGAGCATATGAAGACGCATTAACACGACTTGACTCCTTTACAAAATCCTGTCATTTGTAAGCGTGTTATATAAATCACCCACTCGCCTGCATGCGGACGTCTGAGGTGTGTGTGTGTGTGTGTGTCGCTGAAGGAAAGTGATTCTCATAATGGTTTGCTAACTTGTCGGCGCTGCTCGCTCCGGGGAGCCGTGACCTTGAGACGATCAGCTGTATAATTCACAGACGGAGCGCTTGTGACACTCATCTGTGTGCACGCCAGTCAGTCGGTCGGGGGGGGGGGGGGGGGGGCGGCGGCGAGGGGTTTTCGGCGCCTCTGACCCGGAACGGCCACGCTTCCTCCCGAGTGGACGTCTAACCGGCTCAGCTCGGCCTGTCTTTGTAATAAATTCACGCCGGGTTATAGATGGCCGGTGTGTGCGGGGGAATGGGATGGCATCCCGCCAGAGTGGCCTGTCCCGATTTGTTTTTTTTTTACATTTAGTTTATACCTCTGCCCCGGACAGTTTACGACCCCGCCTCGGCTCTGCTATTCGTCTCTCGCGGCAGCGGCAGAGTTCGCCCCCTCTTTCTCTCCATAATTTTCCTTTTTTTTTTGACAGGCCGCACAAAAGCGGCACGTGTCAAATGAGATTTAAATATTTATGTATTCTATTCCGGTCAGCTGTGAGGTTTTATTTGTTTACCCGGATTTCACATTTTAACGGTGTGATGATGTCAGGCTACAGTCAACAGGAAGGGATGGGCCCGACGCACAGATCACGCCGCTTCAGACCTTTGTTCAGAAACAAAAAAAAAAATGAAATAAAATAAAATAAAAGGTGGCAGCAGGGCCCTGATATCTCGGCGGCTCAGGCGAAGTGGCCGGCCCTGCCTGTCTGCCTCTCCGCCTTAAATTCAGCTCCGCAGCAGAATGTGACCCCTCCGGACTTTGGGCAATGTCTCCTGCTCTGGTTACAGAGAGAAACTGACAAAGACCCCGGCAGTAGTGCTCTCATGCCATGAGTTAGAGTGACATTGTGGTGGGTCAGCACTGGGTCACAGATATTTTTCTCCTGCTCGCTCCTGGGGTGGGGGGGAGGAAATGTGCTTAGACAAAAAAACGAAGGAAGATTTAGAAGGCCTGGTGTTTGTTTGGAGCTTCTCCCTCCTTGTGTCTCTTTGTTTTTTTTCTTAATAAAAAAGCATAGATGTTTGCATTTTATGTCTTTGTTACAGAAGAGTCAAACTCATTCGTTCATGGGCCACGTACTGGGAAAATTGGTCTCACGTCATTTAAGTATAAATAACAACAAATATATTTCTCCCCTCTTTTTTATGTAGATACATAAATGATCAACATTTAGATGATAAATTAACCCTCAATTTACAAAGAGGAGAAATCACACAAGGAAAAAAAAGGTTAAATTTCAGCAATATGATGTCTCAGTTATTCCATTTCAAAATGTTTACTCACTGTAGAATATTTTCTTTTATTTAAGAAGCAGGTGAAGGCGTCTCCTCTGTGATACAAACCATTTAGAAATGTAAATATTTTATTCCTTCAGCTCTAAAAGACGCTCTCGGCCTTCACATTTCTGTGAAAGAACAGGTCCTGGTCCATTTTTCATTCAGTCGGCCTTTAAGGGCCCTGTTTGACACCCCTGCGTTATTAGACCATCGGAAGATAAAACATGTTGCAGATATGTGTCATGTGTCTTAACCAGTAGAAGCCATCTCTTGTCCAAACAATGTTCTCTAATAACATTGCTCGCGCTTTTCATTTTCTTGTTTGTAATGGATCGGACATTGTGTGGGTCAGTAATAAGAAATAATGACCTGCTCGAGTTTAGCGGGTTTACACCCATGGTAACGCCGCGATCCTACACACACACATAATTGTCTTGGCAATTCTGGAGAGGCACTAAGATGTGAAATCCTATTCATGCAAGTGCTATCTAATTGGCTCACTCCTTTGAGGAATTAGACCGAGTTAATCACGTCTGAATATACAGAACTCAATTAGAACTCTGCGAGCTAATGCAGACAGCCATGAATATTTGATGACAAAGTCAGCAGAAAGCCCAGCCGCTGGTGTGTATGTGTGTGTGTGTTGTGTGTGTGTGTGAGCGCGCGCCTCAGACGAGTAAAAAAAAAAAAGAAAAGAAAAAAAAAACAGGGGTGGGTGCGTACCTGCCGTCGCCGGCGTTCTCCCAGCGTGAACAGCAGCTGCGCGGATGCAACAGCGAACTCACCACGCTGGCTCAACGCCTCTGGATGTGACTACCTGGATATCCATCACAGAGAAGTGACAGGTGTGTGGGTGGCACGCAGTCGCTTCTAATTAGAGCTGTATTACTCTCACCCAGGCAGCATTAGAAACTTTCTCTACCAATATTGGACGTCTCGGATCCGTGCGAGTGGATGCGAGGAGGCATGGGGCTGATTGGACGGATCGTCTCCTATCTGCCCTCTCTCAATGACGGCGGCGGCTTTGGGGGAGTTCTTGGGGGATATCCCGTCGTGAGACGGGCGCGTTTCCTACGCCGCTCTGTGAAGGACGTCCCTCGCCACGAGCCCCAATACAGCTGGCGCCATGCCTGTCGCCTCCGGGCGCCGTGTCACCCTCGGAAAACTTCCCCGTGCTATCTAGATGGTTTAGATTATGGTGCGTTTCAACTCATATGTAAAACTCTGTAAACACAAAGAGGAGCAGGCCTTGTTTTGTTCCGTTCAGGCGGAATAACTCCACACGCTGATTAATCGAGTTGCACACGGACATAAAATTGATCGACAGCTATATTGATAAGTGGTTGTCATTGAAGAAGTCGTTTAGCAAGCAAAAATTGTTCAATTAATCGTTTTTACGGAGGCACATTGATTAAAATAAAATGTGAACTGCAGCTCCAGACGCTACCTTGGGTTGTACCGTAGTAACTCAAACCACCGTCAGCCTCTCTCAACATATTGCCATGGATTTATCCCACACAGACTGACAGTTCAATTTGTTAAAAACGGAGTTCTCCCAAATGTGTGATATGAATCCCCTTCTTCTTGTTTTCTCAGCCTTTGAGAACCATTTTTTTTTTTTTTTTTTTGGCTGGCACTGTTCCCTTCATCAAAGCTGATTTTATATGAGAGGGAAGTGTCCTCCCGAGCATCCAAGAATAACCGAGTCTCTGTGGGGAAGTACAGTTCTTTTGTATACATTAGAAAATATCAGACCAAAATTAATCTAACATTAGACACAAATATGTTATATAGCTCCTTTGATTTTTGCATCGACCGTATCATGTAGCTGAGACACCAAGGGATAAATAATAATGGAACCTATAATTTTAAACTCTTCGGCTGTGTGGATGCAGGAAAATGTCGACATTTATTTCTTGTTCTTTTTGAATTGTTATATATATATCGCCAATTATTAATTATAATTGTAGTTGCAGCAATAATCATTATCAAAACTTTAAAATGAGTAGAGAGGAAAAAAGCAACTCAAAAACCCAAATACTTTCTATGCATCTGCAGAAGTGGGAGGTGAGACAACCAGACTTTGAGTGTAACTAACTTAAAGGTCCCATATCGTAGGAAGAGAGATTTTAATTGCTTTTTGATTATAAGAAGTTCTAGGTGTTACATAAATTTGGCTCCATGTTTCAAAACACTGGATTCCACAGAGATACACACACACACACACACACACACACAGGCTGTATTCATACTCTGGTCGACTGGTAAACTGAGACTTGCAGTCAAGGTGCTTTTCTTCCACGAGCTGAAAGTCTTCTAAAGTGTTTGTGCTTTGGGCCTGCATATGAAAATTAATTCTCTCCAGAAAGAATCAGCCCAGTAGTTAATAAGACATACCAAATGCGACATGAATGGGCTGTCAGCCACCGCTTTCTGATACAGACAAACACAGGGTTAAAGCTCATCAGTCGATCACGGATGTTTCCTGGTGACTGGCAAGTCAGGGCTGCTGCGTGCTGTTCCTCCTTTACAATAGCAGAATGGAATATCTTTCGGAGAGTGTAGCCAGTGAGACCAAAATCCCATTTATTTTAAAGAACAGAGCCATAGTAAAACACCAGATAATGAACGCAATTACACTCGAGCAACTTGGCGCCCGTGACCTTGGTGGTCTCTGAATTTCTGTCAAAAGAAGCAGAAATAGATTAAGGTTTTTGTGTGTGTGTGTGTGTGTGTGTGTGTGTGTGTGTGTGGGCAAATCCCTATCTCTTTATTACTGCTCTTTCAATATGAAGCTGGGCTCCTGGCGTGACCTTGTGTTACTTACATCAGTCTCATTACAGTACACTTAAACCGGCTGCACTCTGGATGATCTATATTCATGGGAAGTGGTGGCATAAACAGAAAAGTGGGGATGTGATTCTGCCTTAAACAAGGAACTGAGCATTGTCTGCAGCCTTTTTACCATGCCACGGTGACAGTTAGGTAGATTGCACCTAACCTGGAGCCGAGAGCGGTTAAAGAGCTATTTTTTTGAAGTGCATCGACATTACAAAAGGCTGCGCGAATGCTGCGGAATTTTTGCGCGACGCTAATAACAAGGCAGATATGGACAACATAGAATGGACTGGAGAACAGTGAATGTGCTGCCCTGTGTAAGCAATTAACCTCAGTGACACTGAATCCCACTATTGGATCTCTTCAAAGAGCAGCTGAGCTATCAGCCACATGAAGTCCCTGTTGCGCTCAGTGGGCTCTTGTTGTTAGTGACACACTTCCTGACGTGAAAGGAGAAAGAAAATGATCCGTCCCTTTTTTTAAAGACTACATTTTCTAATAAATGTGATTTTCCACAGTGTATATATATATATATATATATATATATATACTGCTATATACTTATTATATATACTACTGCTATACTTATTCATAGTTACCTTTGAGGTAACTGCAGCTTAATGTTTACCATATGTCATATATATAGTGTATTTTCTAATGTTATTATACTTTTCTGGTGATCTATCTGTCTGACCATCAGGTGCAAATTTCTTGATCTCAGATCAATTATTGTCGTAGGACATCACTGGCCCCTCCACAAATATCATTACTTCACTGATAAGAGTGAAATTTAGTGATAATCTGATTTTGGTCCGGCCGCACTGTGGTTGCACTTCTTTTCGGCTTTGTGAATTTCATGATGTCATTAATTTGTTCCACTTTGCAGAAAACTGACAGTCAGCAATATCTGACTATAAGAATCCGCTGGACAACGTTTCACATGAGAGCTTTCTTGGAAAACACTTAGTGGCACTAAAACTCAAAAGTGCTGTCTCTCAGTAACAATGGTAATGAGCTGGTCGGGCCAGTGTTTGCACACACGCGTGCTCTTGATCTCGTGTGTGCAAACATGGAAGGGGGAAGTTGTGGGACACCTCAGGCTGATGCACACATCAGACAATGACAAAAAAACGGCGACCCGATGTTGTCACATTAACGCGATTACGAACGAACCACTCCATGCAAAGCGGGTCATTAATTGGGCGGCCGTGGAGTTTATCAGCTGTATTCAAATGGCGGCGATAAGTCCTCCACGGAGGCAAGCCAGGGAAGTGCCGAGGACAAAGGCCGATTGCTGCTCTGCAATTTGTGGGCCAGTGGTGTGACTGAGGTTCATCAGATAGAGAGATAGCAGCTTGTAAAATCAGGAAGTAGACAGGTGACAATAACGGATATGGGTGAGTTCCGGCACATTACTAAAAGGAATTAGTGACATCTAGACAAACAGTTTGAAAGAGGCAAATCACCCCAGCGGAAAGGATGGATCTGACCAAAACAAATGTCAGCATTGTTCCACACAATATGTAAAGCCCCGGTCCTGATATGGAGGCTGCAGATCGTCTGCTGCGATACGGGGGGGGCACACAACTTTGTTGGATGGGAAAATGGATTCCTGTGATTCCTGGCAGAGGGATTAGACTTTGCCTTATATAGTTAATTAATAGCTTTCCTCAGGTACTAAAAAAAATGCTGCATCAACTCTATTATCATATTATTATATTAACACATGAGATAACACACAAAATGACTAACACTAATTTTAGATTTCATACACATCTCATAAAAATCTATTTAGTTTAGTGCTATCATAATGAATGGATTAACTTTTGTTATTAATTTGAAATCACCATAACGCATTGATTAGACCATTGATTTGTGCATTGATCAACACATTGACTAACACATTGATTAAATCATTGATTTAAACATTGATTAATGCGTTACTGTCTGGTACTGAGGCTGCAGTGGGATCAGTTTTAAAGCTCTAGTGAAGATCTGACATCTATTTGTACCAAACAGGTCAGGGAGTGAAATAAATAATGCTTTTAAGCGAGGCTACAATACGGCGATGCGTCTACATGTGAGAAGCAGAATCTTTCTTTTTCATTTCTGCAGGACTATTGTTATCCCGTTGAAATTTAACTGGTGCTTGAATATGACACATTTATTGTTGTTATATAGATTTTATATAAGTTCACTTTAAATTTGATTATTAAAGATTATTTCAATAATAGAATGTAACGTTGCAACTATTATGATAGTCAATAAATCTACCAATTATCAAAACAATTAACCAATTAGTTATTTAGAGCATAAAATTGTGTAAAATGTTGATCAGAACCATGCATGCAACCTAAAATAATCAGATTTAAGAAGCTAGAACTAAAAAATTGGACATTTTCTTCTTAAAAATGACTCAAATCAATTATCATAATAGTTGGTGATTAATGTAATACTTAGTAACTATATTAATTGCATGATTTTATATTTAAAGGAAAACAATAGAAGCTTAAATATTAGGAAGAAAATGATTAACTAATGAATGATTAATCACAAAATGTTGCAATATACTGAAAAATATTATAATCAATTGGCAGCCCTAAGTGAATAGGCGTTAACATGCATTTATTTTATATATATATATATGTGTATATTTAATACTGTGTATTAAATACTGTGTATGTAATATACACTCTTTTACTTTAAAGGGGCATTTCAGTCATATCTTTATATGTAAACACAGGATTAGAATTCAGCCTTCAGTTGAAAAACTTCTTCTGTGGTTCTGGGGAGTTTTTCCAAGTCTGAAATATTACCCTGATGATGTAATCAGGGTAATATTGTCGGGTTGCATTATGGGAAACGCAGGATCCAGTGGTTTAGGGGATATCTCTGCAGCTTTTATTTTGATGACTTCTTGTGAGTGAATAAATCTTTTGTAAGTTCCCCAACCTTAAGGAAGTGAAATAGTAAATCAGTGGAGAGGCCCTTTAGGAAGGAACCAGGATGTTTTAGGTGTGACATGGCACTGATGTAACGTGGGAGGTTGGACAGAGGGAGACAGAGAACAATGAGGGAATCTACAGTCAAAACAACACATTTGGTGCATCATTATTGTTCATTTTCTCTGAGAGATTTCCTAGACTGACTGACTCGGAGGCTATATCTTCAAGTTCTCCTCTTTCTGTCTGGAATGTGACATTTCACTTCAGAGACTTCAACTCTCACGTTCATTCTCTAATCGTACAGAGGCGTATGACCCTGAGGATGGGAATAAAAGAAGAAGAAATTACTTTCATTAAGAAATTCAGATTTCCCCCATCCTTTTGATCTTGTGCCAGAAGAACATTTATGCTGATGAAATGCATAAATAAAGTTCTTAAATTATACCGTTCCTCTTTAGCGCGCGTATCAGAGTTGGAGAACTTCCAGACAAGACAACTACAATCACAGTGAGTGCCTCTGAAAAGAGATGATTTAAGAGCCGGACTGCCACTGGTTTACACGTCATTCGGCACGGCTTCGAGACTTTACTGTGAAAGTGCATATCAAGCACTTCCCTGCGCATGATGTAAAGGAGGACTGTATATAACATGCAGTGTGGGCGAGCCACAAGGCTCAACAGTGTGCTTTTTCCTTATTACAAATAACTACTGTAAGATGATTGTGCAAGTGTTGAATCACCTATTGTTTCTAAGCTGCTCTGGTCGTCATGATGCTTATTTTTTCCTCCCCCTCTATCTAAATCGGAGCTCTAACCTCCTCATCAACTAGCAAACTGTGCTGGTACGCGCCTCAAAGGCCCATCCTCTCTCTTTAAAGGTCTCTTATCTACGGCCTCGGAAGTGGAACATTTGTGTTTCATAGGCAAATACCTCCCTGACATCACTTGTTTTAGTGTGGCTCCTTATCTGTGTCAGGAGGCCTGTAGAAAAGCCCCGGTGTTTTTACTCACATCACGACTCTTAAGGGTAACATTTCCTTCAGACACTCCGTCTCATACAAGTTTTAAGCCGGACCAAATAACCTAAATAATTCATTTCCATGTGAAAACAAGCATGAAATTCAAAAGTTACTCCCTAAAAATTTCTATTGTAGTGCCTCATTGCATTACAGTATGAAGCCACTTCCCATCTCAGCTTCCAGGAATGACCTACAAACTTACCCGGAATACTGCTGACGGTAAGAAAATTTGGGCCACTTTACATCAAGCCGAGATTGATGACAAAACTGAAACGTGTTCCCGACGAAACTGAGACTTCTGCAAAAAGATTTCCTTGCGGTCTTAGAAGATGATGTGTCTTTCCTGATAATATTGCGCAAGGAAATACTTTCACTGTCAAACAAGGTCACCGTGTTGTAAGAATGAATAAGGACACCCATTGGAATATCTCGTCAATATTTCCCCTGTCTGGTCAGATATTTCATCAGGAGAAAAGAGACAAGGATTAAAAAAGAAAGAAAGAAAACTCCTATGTTATCTTATCCACAAGACAAATGAATATATCTTATATATGATTATAACAATCATTTAATAACTCAAGTCTAGTTAAACCACGTCTTACTGCTAATGAGCTGTAACTGCAGACAGTTATTCATCACTGACTGGTCAGCAACTGTGTTCCTATAATTATCATCTTATTTACAGGAAAAAATATCTTAATATCCTCTGCTGCAAGTTTTGTGGTAGTAAAAATATTTGTTCTTTATAACTATGATAAAATCTGCAGCTTTGCTCGCACTGACCTACAGCATGTTCACTTCTGCAAGTTGGAAAACTTGTTGATTATTGTATTGTTGATTACATGCAACATTAACTTTCATTTTTGAGTTATGTCCTCAAATCTTAAACTCCTGGGGAAAACATCTTGTTCTTTAGCCACTAAAATGCTTCAGCAGCTAGTCGTTAAATGTTAAGTTTAGTGCTGTATAGAACAGTACAGAAACACTGAGGGAGTCAGGTGATTTCATTTTTGTTTGTTTATGAACATGAAGCACCTTAGTCATAATTATTAGATATCTCATTAACATGATTATATTGATGAGTGCAGCTTTAAAGGAGCATTTTTTTCCATTTTCCCAATTTAATATTGTAATATTTGTGATCTATTTATAAATATTAGAATGCTTTTATGGTCTAAATTCACCTAGTTAGAGCAATGAAATGTCACATAATCACTCAGAGAATCTGTAATTCTGTATTTGTTTGGTAGGGACCAGGGTCTGTCAGAGAATCTCTCCGTAAATCTACACATTTCTGTTAATAAAACTTGAATAACCATGTTATACTTTATATTTAAGACAAGAAACGTGAAAGACAGTTTTTCAATAATAGTTACTGAACCATCGAAAACCAAACCAAAAAAAAGAAAGAGACCGTGGAGATGTGCGCGGTAAGTCAGGCTTTGATGATATGAAATGTGATTGCCTGAAGTGAAAAAATACATTTCAAGCAGAGGACTACCAGTGTACCCTGCCCTGATTTTATATCCTGGAGTTTTGAAATGTGGACACATAAAGGTACACGTAAAAGAAAAAAAAAACAACAACTAAATGATGGATTTGAAGAGACAGAATTTACTTACGATGTAGCAAGGCTCGCAGTAGGCCTTCTTCTCCACGGCGTAGAAGGGCTTGCCACGCAGCTTGGTGCTGCAGGTCATGCAGACGAAGCAGTCGACATGGAAGACCTGGTCCATGGCAGTGCAGCCGGTGCCTTCACCCACTACGTTCTCTCCACAGCTGGCACAGCGCCCTGGGGAGAGGAAGACGAGATGGAGGAGAGGCTGAGCGCTAGATCCACAAACGTGCTGTATTTTGTACTGATAGTCACATCCCACTGTCTGAGACAGGGAACATCTTTGGGTTAGGGCTCCAAAGAATCATGATAAGCAGTTTTTACACAATTTAAATACTAAGCAACCTAATAGGAAAGTAATGACCAGATTAGTCAATAATGAAATGTATTGTTTGTTGTCAGCCTAAATCTTTTATTCTTGAACGCTACCGAAAATGTTGAGTTTGTTTTTGTTAAAGAACTCTTTACATTTATACAGTTGGCCAAAACATATTAAGGCAGCCATCAATTGTGCAAGTTCTCCCACTTAAAAAGATAAGAGAGGCCAGTAATTTTCCTCATAGATACATTTCAACTATGAAAGACAGAATGGACTCAAAATCTCTTTCCTTTACATGGATCTGTCGTCCTGGTCCCTTTGCAGAAAAACAGCCCCATAGCACGATGTAATCACCCCAATTCTTCTCAGAAGAAATGGTGTTCTTTGATGCAAACCACCATTTTTTTCTCCTCCAAGCACATCAAATTGAGTTTTTTTTAAGTACTATTATCATTTCATCTGACCATATAACATTCTCCCAGTCCTCCTCGCGATCATCCAAATGCTCTCTAGCAAACTTCAGATGGGCCTGGACATGTACTGGATTCCTTCACACCGAGCTACTTACCTATTACAGATTCAGTCTTCTTAGCTCTGTGCAGGTCTACGATATTGTTTGTTCTACAGCTCTTTGGTCAAGGCCATAGTGGAGTGGTGGACAGGTGTCTTTAATATTAATAACAAGTTCAAACAGGTGCCATTAATACAGGTAACAAGTGGAGGCCAGAGAAGCCTCTTAAAAAAGAATTTACAAGTCAGTGAGAGCCAGAAATCTTTCTTGTTTCTAGAAACTTATTTCACAAAGGATCTCTCATAGATGAAGAAGTGCACCTATGATGAAATATTGGGAGGCCTCTCTCATCTTTTAAAGTGGGACGACTTGCACAATTGCCTGACTTAATACTGTTTTGCCCAACTGTATTCAGTATATTATTAATACATTTTTTATATTTCTATTTTATTAATATTGATGCTACTTATTGTACATTGGCATTCATTGTGCGCAGCAAAGTAAGAAATTCATTGTACAAGGAGGCTGTTTCATATGTGCAAAGGACAATAAATACTTTAAATCTTGAATTTGTAGTCGTAGTATTTGTTGATGAACTTTCTTTCACAACTGAAAAGTTCAATTAAAAAGAAGATGGAAAAAAGATATTCCAACAGAAATCTATGTTCATTATGCCCGACAAGTGAAGATTAAATAGCTGGCTCCCTTCAGGCAGAAGAGCTAGATCACAGTATTGGACAACGTTGTACTTTTAACCAACCATTCCAACCTTCATCCACAAGTGAAAAATTTTACTGGCTTCATGCATTTTCTCATCGGATGATTTTTTTCCCCACCCTGCTCAGCGCATGTTCACGCAAACGCCAGCTTTCAGTATAACTAATGTGAAGAAGCTAACCTTGTCAGAGCTGCAGCCTACAGATTAATTTAGCTGGCTTTGGCTTGAAAAGCAGAATGGAACCATTAACAGGGCTCACAATTGATGAGTGCCTCATCTTCAACACTGGTTTGTCAGGTGAGAAGAAAGAAGAAAGACCATCTTTGGACACATTTCTCTTATATTCAAAATCCAAAAAAGAATAAGTTCCTAACACAATGTGATATTTTTTTTTTCTTTTGGGGTTCTCAATGACCAGTCATCACATGGTTATATATATGAGAGGATGCCAAAGGGAAAATATGGCTGGCCACAGTTTAAGGACCTCATTAAAATGATGGAGGGGGTTGACAGCTCATTGGCCGTAATCAAGAAATCCAAAATCAGCAACCTGATGGAAAGAATTTATAAGGATGGAATAAATACATTTAAAGATAGACGACCACTGCTTAAAAATAATGATTAATCTGAACATTTGAACAACCAAGGGTTCTTCTTTCTCTGCTCTGAGTGCACTTGACAAAAACAACCTGAACATATACTAACCCAACAGATCTCCCATCGACAAACTCCCAATTCTTTCGAAGCTTGTGTTGACCTGGTGCTGAAATGTGGGGGATCCCAGAAAACTGGATTCTTATAGGCAACATTGATAATGATTGTCAAAATGATCAAAACGACTGCAGTGTGCCTTACTGGACTTGGACTCAACCTCTGTCCTGTTCAGTCTGGGATTGGCTCACAGAGATCTGGATAGTCTGACAGACGAAATAAAAGTTTAATCTTTAACAACACCTCATCTGCTTCCTAATTCCACACTGGGGCTATGTTCTTGTCCACTTGCAGGTTCTGTTGGATTTCTTAGCCAAAAACAAGCCAGAGATGTTGTCATTGAGATCTACCAGATAGAATCTGGGAAGTTTTGAATGAGATAAAGATTTTGTCATTACTGCAGCCACAATAAAGATGATGGGGGTGGAGGGGTAGGTCAGTGGTGCCTTCCTCTAAACAACCACCATTTAGTTTTTTGTCCCCCATGATGCCATCAACATCCTCCAACAGTTTTCCATAGGAAACGAGAATATAGAAATAGGAGCTTTCATCTCAGATCTCACATTTCAAGGTGAATGGAGGTTTTGTTGGTGTTTACTTGGGTTTTTGGTAACAGGGGATCTGACCAGCCCAACCCAACAGGGCAAGGACCATCCTGGAGAAAAACACCTTCCTGAAACTAAGTAAAAGTAAACTGTATCCTATTAATCAAAGACACAGATAGACAAGATTCCTTTTCTTGTTGTTTTAGAAAATTAACTGTAATTAGGTTGTCTTTTGTTGTCTTGGGGTACTCATGTCTTGTCCTGTCATACATGTTTGTTTGTTTCTAGATTTAGTTTAGCACTTTACCGTTGTTGTTGTACCGTAGTTTAGGATTGTCTTGTCTTGCGCACCTGCACTTTGATGTTGTTGTACATGTAAACGCATAGGATAGAAATTGACAATAAATTTGAATTTGACTTTGACTTATTTATCTTGTTTTATGTAGTTTCTATTTTGACCTCAGGTTATTTTTAAATCCAAACATTTTATGGGCACAGTTGAATTTGATGGGTATTTAATGCCCAAACAAAATGCTATGTAAATATATACTTATCATTGGAATTTTACAGCCATGAAAAATCAACAAAGTCTGTTATAAATATATATACAAATTTGCAATAGCTGCAACTCCATACACACATGCATCCTCTGCTGCATTCATGCCAAATTTCAGCTTCTGTGGGTGAAAACTGTGGCCGTCAAACAGTGTTTGAGTTTGGGAACAGGCAACAGAGCGAGCTATAGATCTGCTGGCTGCAGCTAAAAGAAGAGAACACTGAATGTTTTTAACCCCATTAAGAGATGCTGATCATAAGTCCCCAAAACCTGATATTTTTAGTTGATTTGCTTTGTCCCACGAACTGCCAAAAACCTTAAGGTATTTACTACATTTATTGAAGTGAAGTGTTTTTTTCTTGAAGAATGACTTTTAATTTGTTTGCAGAATAATTATCGACCGACTTTAACTTGATTGTGTTTTTTTCAGCATCGAGCATCAGTAGAATATAGAGAAGAGATTTTCTTCTTTTGTGAATGGTGAAAACACATTTTATTTTGTTTTTTTCAACCTGGCTCTATTTATTACTGTTCATTTTTAATTGACATGCTAGTGTGTCGCTAGACTAAAGAATCAACAGAACGAGCCGTCCGTCAACTTATTCCACCTTATGCCTAAAATGTTGAACTCTTCCTTTGAATGATTAATTTTCCTATGTCAGAAGTGCCTAATCTTCTTTTCTATTTCAAACACCGGATAAGGAAGGATTAAATACTATAATTATGCCACATTAAAGAAACCATACACATTGCCAAAGTGTGACATGGGCGACATCTATTTCAAAAAGTCAGGCTTCAAATGATAAAAAGAAACTTTAGAAGTACAACGAAGTCTTTGTAAAAAGGGGCACAAGTGAACTGATATTATTGCGCCAGGAAGAGCCTGATTGCATATTGCGCGACATGGCATTTGGATATCTTTAATTGAGTTGGAGATATCTTTAATTGAGTTTAAGATGTCCTCGACTCAATGCAAGTTATCTTCAACCCAATTAATGACACTGACAATTTAATTACTGGTATCTTACAATAATAGGGTTTAAAAAGATATCTGTTTTATTTTTTACACATCTGAGGACAGATGCAATCTTTCAGAGGAAGCATGATACAGTATATTTAATTAATTCAAGTTGAGTTCTATGGATCACTTTTGTTCTTTTTCCATTTTTTTTGCTCAGTTTAAAGGCTGATTTGGGCGATGATTGACACCGAGTTCTCTGAACAGAGCGGTTCAAGCGTGTCACAGACACAGGCGAGACGCAAACCGGCGAGATAGAGTATCTGATCCCTGCATTTTCACAGTTCCACTCGCCGTCTTCATATCAAGAAATTCAAACAGGCCGGAATCTTCCCCAGGTATCAGCGCAACATTCGGAAGTCATGTGTTGTACGAGATCAAATATCTGCTTGACTGCGAGGCTCGCTAATGGTATTCTAATCCCAGATAACTCATTATCTTATCGTGAGGCCTCACCGGAAACTAAGGAAAGTTTTTTTTTTAAATAACAGAGGACTGGATTCACAACTTTTCCAGCAACATGAAAAACACTGGATATGTGTGCCTCTGTTATTAGAGGATCCGCCGTTCATCAACGAGGGACACATTAGGCAACAAAGGGACGTCTATCTCCTTGTGTATTCCTATCACAGCAATACTTTGTACGTTAATGCGGCGACTGCTGTCATCCGCGGCGACTTACACCGCCGACAAGTTTTCATAAAACCAGCAATCGTTTTTTATCTGCTCCCACAGCTCTATCCACACACCTCAATTACGGCTGCGTTACCTACTGTACAGGGTGGCAGATTAAACAAACTAGTGAAGGCACATCTCAGGGGGACATGTGGGTGTCAGTGGAATCACAAGCAGGGTAATCACTTCAGAGAGCCAGAGGGAACGGCGCAGGGAGAGAGAGAGAGAGCGAGAGACGGAGACGGAGCACGCCGAGCCTGTTAGTGGCTCCAGATCACAGGCCATCTTCAGTGAGTGGATGAGAATGCCAAACATGTCCCACAGGGCTCCCACTTTAAATAGCGAGGAGGAAACCTCTCGGAAATCCTTTTCCTTTTGGCAGTCTGTGATCACGAGGGCCCTCAGGAGCTATTTGTGCACAACTGTGTGCACAGTTTAACCACATCACACACACACACACACACACACACACAAGCGTGCAAGCGCGTATACAAAATTGGGGGAAATCTCTTTGCATCAGACATGTCAGACATAGATAGACGTACACAAACAAAGATGCATGTGTCGTATGAGCAGACGTGTCAAGCCCAACAAATCCACACGTGTGACGGTGTAACAAAGAGCCGCGGATCTCCGTCTTTTTGTTGTTTGAATACACACCGCCACACGCCGTTTCTGAATATCACCTTAATACTGTTCATATTGTGTGCATTTAAACAGCAGTTTCATGTCAGCTGTCTCTATTGTTTGAGAGGTAATAACAAAAATATAAAAAAAAAAAACACATCTGATCCTGCATTGTTCTCTCCCATCACACTGAGCGTTTTTTTTTAAATTTTTTTTTTTAAGATGAGCTACAGAGCCGCAAAGAACACAGTAAATTACAGTAATCGGCCACATTAGGATTCACGCTGGATTATGAGACCGTCAACTAAGGACTATTTTATTTTTTGATTCATTTGCTGATTTTTTTTACCCTCAATTAGTCCTTAAAAAGAGAATGGTCATCACATTTTTCCAGAGCTCAGCACAAAATGGATCTATCGCTTGTTTTTGTCTCAACCACAGGCAGATATTCTGTTTATAGAAAACCTGATTATTATTAACATTTAAGAAGCTGGAATTAATTGTGAAAAAATTGATTTGGTAAACTTGTCTATGAATTGTAATAAAATTGGACAAAATGGCCGATTCTAATTTCAATGGGCCGATTTGTTCCGTCCAATCATCAGTCAAAAGTTTGATAATATACAACTTATGTACCATATAAAATACACAGAGAAGTCACACATCTGAGAAACTGGAACCATTTATGTTCTGCACTTTTGCTTAATTAAACAATTACTCAATTAATTAATCAATCAATCAAATGCTTCTGCTGTCTTTTACGACACAGTATATCAACACGATTCCACAAATTATAGAAAAGAGCCTGCAACTTTCTCTTTTTTTTGTTTTAACACTCTTACTGTATGATAAAACAGAGAAATGCAGAGTGTTTGACAATATTTCACCTCAATAATTTCACATGCCTGTGTTAGAACTGAGCATTTTTCCAATGCTGAGACACTACTTCAATTGACTCCCTGAATAATACAGGACTGCAATTGAAGCAACATCCTATTTACCCCTGTGGAGATGATACCAAACACTTTCGAACTATTTTAGCTGGGCATAAAGGAATCATGAAAGGCCTCCCCGCTCCCCAGTGTCCCTTCGCAGGGATTGGAACCAGAGTCTTAATATCAAATACTTCAAATAGTTCCTGTATAACCAATGCAATGGTGACGGGGAGGGAAGGGGGAGTTCATTTACACTTTACTCACTTTCCTTCCTTTCATTCTTTAACCCTCAGAAGTGTCTCTTCTATGCTACATCGAAAGTCAAAAGAAGGACTGAGGAGAAAATCTTTTCTTCTTTTCTTTTTTTTTTTATTTAAAAGAAGCACATTCCCTGTGAGCTATAGAGGCTTAGAATGGTTAGACAATTTAATTGGATAAAAGAAAAAGATTAAAGAGGCCCTGACTCTGTTCCATAAATAATTGATTTCTAATGTATTTGTAGTGGCAGTGAGACGCTGTTGTTTGGGAATGGGGGATGTTGAGTGGCAGAACGCTTCAGATTTCCCTCAGTCTTTGCCTTCTTTGTTTTTTCACGCCGTGATATTGAAGCAGCATGAAAGGCAGAGAGGGAGCACACTTGCAGCTCAATTTGATCTTACATCGTCAGAAATCAAAGATCGTGCATGTAAAGAAGGATCCGCAAGGAACTTTTTTTTTTTTTTGTAGGAGACCAAACTTTTCACGCTATGTTACTAAAGAATACAATTCAGCTGGTGCAACCCTTGCAAAGCCCAAAGGCAGCAGAGCCAGCAACGGTTCCAAAACTAATAAGAAAACCACAAAATCCATTTGGGGACTTTGACTAAAGTTTCATGCTTCGATTTAAATATCCAGATAGATAAGTTGGTAAAAACACAAAACACAATAAACCACCGCACATGTTGTGTTTTCAATAGTAACAACACAACAGAACCAAAAAAAATACGAGTAAGGCTGCAAATTAATTGATAGTAGATTAATCAATCAAACAAAAATGTATTTATTTTACCCGTAGAATTAAAAGCCGTTTACTGCTGATGATTGCTTTACTCCTTTTTACCATAAATAGGAAGAAATGTTATTGAGTTTCCATAAAATGCTCTTCTGATTGCGGGAACACAAGTAACGTCTATTTTGTGACAAAATAGTCCACAACACAAGATCATCAGTTATTGAAGACTGAAAAACCAGAAAATAATCAAATTGGAATTAATTTTCTTCTTAAAAACAAATTAAATGGATTGCTTGAATATCAAAATAATTGGCGATTAGTGTAATTATTCATAACTAATCGATTATTTGATTGATTTTTGCAGTTCTAAGTGTAGACTGCATTGACTACTATTAACTTCTGCTCACATCTGAATCTTGTGTCTACCACTGTTATGTCTTTTTTTGCCTTGACTAACAGTCCACACCTAAATAATAATAATAAAACATTAATATATTCTTATCAAAGATGGAAGAAACCAGAAAAAACTGTTTTGAGAATCTGGAACCAGAGAATTTAGACATTTTATTCCTTCTAACTCATTAATTGATTATCAATATGGTTGGTGATTGTAGTTGGCACCTAATCAAATAATCATTGCAGCTCTATTTTCTTTCATACGCTTAATTATATTACATTGTGAAATAAAAAAAGAGCCCTCATTGGCTTTTAGTAGTTTCCTTCTTAAAAAAGACTCAAATCAATTATTTTATAGACTGAAATCTACAAATCTCTTTTAATAAAAAATAGTTGGCGACTAATTGCTTAATCGACTAATTGTTTCAAATATAACTACACCTTTGATGGATTTTGTTGCTCTACTTCAGGTTTATTAAGCTCTTCCAATAAAAAACAAAAGGAGCATTATTGTGACACGTTCTCAAAGGTGAGCCAAAGGGCCAAAGTCGTGATAACGCCTTCACACTTAATTAAAGGCATAAACAACAAGTCGGCGAGTCGTGCGAATTAGGAGAGTGGCTGCTAGCTACAGAAACGCCAGAGTCCGCGATTTGTGCGCGCCTTCATCTCTTTCTGCCCGCTAGGCTAATGTACTTTGTTGCTTCTGACCGGCCCTCCGCGCCGCCCGACAATGCCGTGGCCCTCGGTCGCCCCAGGATGACAAGAGAAATAGCTGTCATCGCCGCATTTCAGGTCCCTGAATGCCTCTTTCCTAACCCTCGCCTTTAATCTCATTCCTGATGTCAGCAAATAGCAATCTGCAGGAAGCGCTGCGGCGGTGGTAGGGGGGGTGGAGGAGAGGCGAGGCCCGGTGCCAGTGAGCATTACTGCCTCGGCCTGTCAGGGCCCGCGGCGGGAAACAGAGAGGGAGGGGGGAGCGGGGAGGGGGGGTGAGTGTAGGTTACATGTTTTAGGAGCAGGTTGGCAGGAGCAACATGAAGGGGTGCCAGGGAGCGGGATGGAGAGGGGGGAGGGAACGGGAGAATGAAGGCAGGGAACAGGTGAGTGTGTGTGTGTGTGTGTGTGTGTGTGTGTGTGTTTGCAGAAACACGCAGCAGGCCGAGTCGTGTGCCCAGGGATGCGTTTGTGTTGTTACACGCTGCTTATCCATGCGCACCCATGTGCTTGTAAAGAGTGCGTCGGCGCTTGCGTGCGTGAGCATGCGGATGTCTACTCGTTCTCGGGGTCAAACGCTCACTCACAAATGAAATCTAGCAACGTGAGTGCCCCAGAGCCTCAGCTGGGCTCGCACGCCAGCTGATCTTGCAAGCCTCAGTGGAGCTGTCTCAACGAGGCAGGGCAGCGAGCGCCGAGCCCGGCGGGGGAGGGGTCGGGGCGGTAGAGGGGGTGGTGGTCACCTCGCATGAACCGCTGCCAAAAAGGAAAAAAAAAAAAAAAAAAAAAAGCGGGCTTCTGTCGCCGGGAAAGAGACGAAGAAGAAGCCCCGCGCTGGCACGCTGCATCAGCTGAGAAACTAGAAAGCAGCACTGTGAGGTCAGTGGTGGGGCTGGGATGAGATAATGAAATAAACAAAAAATAAACTGGCCATAAACTGGACTGAAGAACTGATCCATCGCTATGAGAATTTGCAAATGCCCCAGTTTGAGCATATCAAGTGTTAAAGGTAAGATGATGACACAGCAGAAAAAAAGCCTTATTTATAAAAGATGGATAAAAACAGACGAACACAAGCAGGTAGAAATTTCAATATTGTTCATATATATATATATATATATATATATATATATATATATATATCTAGAGAGAATAAAGGCAACAGAGATTGGTCATCCATGCGTATTGTGTTGTATGATTCAGTCATACGCTATAATCCACTGTAGGTGGTAGAGTGATACACGGGTTTAAGATGAGTTGCCATGTCACCTGACTGCCTCGTACCATGACCCCCCCCCTACAAACCCCCGGGTGGTCGGTGACCTCCTTCCAGCAGCATTATGCTCTCCTGTCTCATAATGTTTGCCGCCACATATGTTCACACACACACACACACACGCAGCACAGAGCAACAAAGAGGCAACAGTGATTGGAGGAAATTCTCCAAATTAACAGCCAGTGAGGAGAAAGCAAAGTCTTCACTATAAAACTACATTAAATAGTTATAATCAGCTGTTTTATTTTATACATTTTATTAAATTCATTAGTGGTAAAGTTGCACTACTTAAGATTTCATCATGCAATAAGGAAAAAAAATCATTTCCTGTGTTTGTCCAGCTGAAAGTTGTGAGGAGGTAACGGGTTATAATATCAGTGTTATATGTAATGATAATACAAATTAGAGGCATCATTTACTGTGAAATCTGCTTCTTACATTTTAAGCTTTTATTAAATTGCAGTTGAATGTTTAACGGAGCGTTTTTTCCCCCTCGAGTTGACGTGTTTATCAATGTACACAAAATGGAAAATCCACAACGGATCGGGTAAATGGAAGCAGTTATGTGTATCGGCGGAGATGGTCGGCCAAAGGCATTTGCAGAATGTGGAGCGTGGCGGGGGGGCGGGGGGGCGGGGGGGTGGAGGGTGGAGGGTGGTGGGGCGCAGCAGAAAAGGTTTTCACTCTGACACACACACCCCACTTGTTATGACACGTAGAGGCACATCTAAAAGCAAATTCCTGAGAGGTTGCTGAGGGCGACCTCCGTTATATGCAAATGATTTCCCGCGGAGAATCTCAGACAATGCACGGAGCCTATTAATACATTAAGCCGTGATGCGTCGACGCGTGGCGGAGGAACGAGGAGACGAAGGCTCGGCGAGAAGCGCGCCACGTGAACCTCAACTTTCTTTCTGACCCAATTACCTCGGCTGATCCGTTGTGACTCCTCTGGCCCGTACTGTCACCGGAGCTACGCCGCCATTTGTATCTCTTCTAAGATTCCTCATGAACATTTCATGTGAGGTGTCTTATAAATTATGAGGCTTCTTCCAGCTGACATTATGAGGGAAAATGGCAACGCCTGCCTTCTCCGGCTCCTCTCGCAGAAACAAAAGGCTGGCTCAAACCGGGAGGAAGGGCTTTTCTCCCAACAGCGCGGAGTACAGTATGCCCCTATGAATCGGATAATTTACAAGAAATATCTAACATTACAAAAACATTTATGCCATTGCATCAAAAAATCTCCCTGGAAAATCTGTGTTAAATATTGATTTGGTATTAAAAATTTCACGTCTTCCTTAATTCCATACAGTGAAAAATCGGAAAGTCGGAGCGACATGAAGGAATTCTTTACTTGTCGTTTTGATATTAGAGCGAAAAAAAAAAACAGGGAACAGGTTCTCTGAGGCAGAACAAACTACACTGCATAAGTATCATCATCACTAATTGTAAATAATGCAGAGCATCTCATCCTTTCAATTATTCAGCTTTATGTCCTGGTTTTGGTTGACAGGAACGTAGTGATGACAAAATACTGTAAGTTCCTCTGATGCACAAAATGCCAAGGCGTCAAGCTGAGGAGCTGTGTCTTATTTGATTTCCACAAACACAGTACACCTACGCACAACCTTAAGTGGATTAAATATGACCTAAGATGATGACATTCGGAGAAAAGGCTCTTTCAGATTACTCAAATCTAATCTGGAACTCTAAATCAGGACTAATCAGTTGCTTTTCAGAGAAGCTTCAATCACAGGGAGAATTTCCGTTTTGGAAACTGGGTTTCCCACAAGAAAAGATGTTCTTCTGTACAGCAGTGTGCATCACTCAGTGTTAAACATCCTTTTCTACACTTTTGCACTTCAGAACGTGCTTCATATTTAACAGTTTCACAACAGAAAAGACTTGGCCAGAGTAATTGGTGGACCGCAACAACGTTGTGTGATTCACACGCCGCGGCCGGAGCCCCCGTTGAGTCTTATAGAAAAGTTTTTTCCTCTGACATCACAGAGCCGGAGTGTAACGTTAATTCAATTCAATTAACCCCCTCTGGACCACAGAAAACTCACTATTAGCTGTTTTCAGATTAGAAGCGCATCAAAGGCATTAGTGACACCAATGAAACTTTCGCTATAGGAAGACAACGGCTCACAGTCCGGTACGCGTGCAGCCCCACTTTGATTAATCTTGTTAATTACTAGCCTTAGGGTTTCAGCAACCGTTAGCCCTCACACCCCCCCCCCCCAAAAAAAAAAAGAAAAAAAGGAGTAGAAGAAGAGGCTTGTGCGCCATCAGATTCTTTGTAATTACAAAAGTCTCACGCTGTGGGACTCGCTGCTCCCACAGTGCTGCGATACACAGCGAGGAACATGCTGGACTAAAGTCAATTTTAACATTACTGTGGTGACTATATGTACATAATTCAGCATGTGGGGGGGGGGGCTCTGTGGATTTGCAGAGCGGCAGTGTGTCTGTACGTGAACTCCCCTCCTAATGACTCCTGGCCTCAGCCGCTGATTTCCTTGTCTAAGTTAACTCAGCTGTCACCTTGTTTAACCACAGGAATACCCCCCCCCCCACACACTAACACACACACCACCTCCCCACTGCTTGCTCCTGTAACAGCCAGCCACTGTCGCACGCTATCCGCCTAACTTGTTCCGGCCATCTCGGCTCACATGACCCATTTCTCAACTCGCATGTCCTTGTTTTACAAGCCTTTCAGCCACTCGCAATCGTCGCTGCAGAACACGGCCGTCTGCATGGTACTGCATGGTATAGCAGCGCACAGAGTGCATGCTGGGTCCGCATCGCTTACACGTTCACCCCCCACCCCCCAAAAAAAAATTAGGCCAACAAGGCTTCGAGGGCCATTCCTCTGTAAACCGGCTACACTTTGCTTAAGCCAGCAGATCCGTTTGACCTCCGTCTAATGTGAACCAATTAAGGTCTGCACATCAGTGCAACGTGAACCTGAACATCCCTTAATACCAATTAAATGCACGTCCCATGTAGCTGTAATACACCTACACATGCTATCATGTGTGCTGCGTGATTATGTGCTGATAGAAATCCTCGTTTCAGAGTGAATGCAATGGGTGAGGTATCTATTGGGCATGGGAACTAATTCCAGGGCAAAGGGGATTAGCGGCTCGAGGAGAGAGAGAGCAGCGGAGGAATGGCACTCGCTGGCAGCGGAGGGGAAAGAGGGCGGAAGAATTAGAAATTAAATATAAATTCATAGAATCCTTGCCCATTTTGCAAAAAAATAAAAAAAATAGTATTCAAATTTGTGTTTTGTTTGATCCAGGCGCTGAAAACAAATGAGAATGACATTAAATATCCAATGTTTCATAAAAAAGGGACATATTTTACACCAGGGGAGCCAAACCCAATGTAGGAATTATGGAGCACATTCAGCACAATGTGATCTCAGGTGAAAAAAATGTAAGTATAAAGAATTATGTACAAATAACAACACTTATACATTTCTATCCTGTAAAGAAATGTAAAGAAATGCATTATAAATATTTACCTGATTATTTAAACTTACATTTTTAAAAGTGCAATTTCAACAATATGATCTATTATTCTATATTCAGTCAGTTTACTGTCGCATTTCAATTCAAAGCATTTAGTCGATGAACCATATTTAGTGTTTAAAGCAGCAGGTTGCCTTACAAATCAAACCTGTAAATATTGTATCCCTTGAGCCCTAAAAGATGCTCACTGACAAAGGAACTGGTTCATAGTTTGGACTCTTCAGCGTACTGGTTCTGGGCTGCGTGATGCAGGTCCGTGAACGAGGGGGTCGACGCTGCTAAAGTCACGGCGGCTTATTTTAAGGCACCCGATCTGAAACATGAAGCATTACTGATATCACCCCTAGACTTTCTTATAATCAAAAAGCAATTAAAATCCAACTTTCTACAATGTGGGGGGAAAATATATATCTGTATTAGACAATCAAGAGAGAAGATACAGTTTTATCAAAAATCAGGAGGTTTCATCTGACCAAATCCTCTGCCTCTCGTTTTCATTCCACCCTGAGCTGGAGCCATGCCTTATCCTTTGATCACACTGATATGGCTTTGAGGCTCCACCTTGAGGACTGCTTCCCAGATTGGTAGACACGCCGCTGTGTCTACGCCATAAAAATCAATGGATAACAAGCAGCGAGAACACTCTGTTAGCCCCGCTGATATCACACACACCTGCACTGTACTCCACAAGCCTCGAGCCATTTTCCAAAAAAATAACATTTGTGGGTCACTGGGTGGGCTAATCGAGGAAACCATATGCCAGTTTTTGTTCTATTAACCCACTATCCTACATCGATTTTTATTCATAAACCCTGGCAGAAAGTTTACTTTCATTTTGGACCGAATTCTCAAGAGCAAATGAGACCTGTGTTTGCTTTTTCTTTTATTATTCTTCTTCTTTCGATCAGGCTGCCTGTGATAATGTTGACAAAACCGCGTTTGCATTGAATCAGAAAAAGATAATCATGTGCGCGTCTGCAAAGCTATTATTGTTACATGAGAATCAGACGGTGAGTCATGTTCTAATTTTAGCCAGGTTTTTGATACGCTCACCTGTGCATGTAACACTGAGAAAGGGCCTGTTGTGACAGAGGCACTTTGCTGTACATCAGAGGATATGGGGCCATTTAGAATTAATTGATATATTTTGCTTAGGTTGACTAAGCTCCGCTCCCCAAAGGGTCCAATCACTAGCAAACAATATGGGGAGCCCATTAAATACCCCCTGGTGAGCTACAAGGCAGACATACGACCGCCGTACGCGATACAGACGTGCACATGACAGTGCGCCGTAATGGGGGTGGGGGGAGGAATCAATTAAGACAGACAGAAACATGTAACAAGCAGCGGGACATTATGAGCTTGTTAGATCATAAAGACTTCATGAACGCAATTACAGCGTCAAACGTGGCGTTATGCATGTATTCACTTTCAAGTCTTCACTGTAATCCAATACAAAATGTATAGTTTTTTATTACCTGTAGGATTGAGCGACTTGCATGGATTTGAGATTTACTTTACTTACAGATTCTTTTTACTTAACTAGAAAGTAAAGATATCGATAGTTTTACAATATGCTATGTTGACAGGGGTGCAACCAATGACTATTTCAATAGTCGATTAATCTATTTATTATTTAAGCGATTAATCGATCAATTGTTTCGTTCATTAAAAAAAAACAAAAAAAAATGTCTATAGCTGTTTCCAAAAGGTTTTGGTTTTTGTCCAGACTAACTATTATAGCAGACTAAAGAAACCAGAGAGTTTTGACATTTTCTTCTTAAAATTGCCTCAAACAAATTAATCTATTATAAAAATAGCTGGAGATTAATGTAATAGTTGGTAACTAACTGATTATTGCAGCTCTACTGCTGGTTATAAAAGTAAAAATAAAATAGGGATTCTTTTTTTGAAATTCCATAATATATTTGCGTATGAAGAAAAAAGCTGCAATGTTAATCGATTAGTTGCCAACTATTACATTATTACATTGATGATCGAATAATCAATTTCATTTTTTTATTTTATGTCCTAAAATATGTTTTAGCTTGAATGTCCAGCTTTGGGAAACATTGATTTTACTCCATTTTATAAACCGAACAAGTACTACCCACTTTTTGTAGCCTTCATGTGAACGTGTCTAGAAGCTAAAAGTTTTCTTCCAGTGTCCCAGTTCACCACGTTAAAGACACAAACCCACGACCGTGAATCATGTATTTTTTATGTAGACCCGTGCTTTTGTCATACGTAACAGAGCTCTGCTTCTAGCTAAGCGAGGGTGAGACGATCTTACCGAAATATTCCTCGGATGGGGGGTTGTCCATGTCGAACAGCATCTTCTTGGTCAGGCGCTCCAGCTCGTCTTCTGGGTGGGCCGTGGGGGCGCCGCCCTGAGGAGCGAGAGAAAGGGAACATAGTTAACACACTAAAAAAGACAAATACGCAGATGCACCGGGAATTTGACTTAAAGATTCGCAGAAAAAAAGCTGACTCCAACATATCAGGACGAAGCACCGTCTCAAGGTCAAAGTAAAACCCACTTGTTGTAATTAACATGCAGCGCGTGGGCTCCAGTCGGCCGTTCCCCTCTGAGATATCTGACCCTGGCTCAGGCCCCAGTGGTGCACAACCCAGAAGGTTGTGCATATCCTTCTGTGCAATGCAAGTATGTGGAAAGAAAAAAAAGTAGCCGTGACCCTGACTAATCCTTGTATTTGGGAAAATAATGCAAACAGAAGGAGGAGAGGAGGCGAACATTCTAAGACGGGCTCTTCTGGTCTGTGATCTTCTGCGGGGACGACAGAACTCTCTGAAGACGCCACTTCCTTTTCCTTTCCCTGTGAGGCTGGCCTCGCTCTCATCACGCAGCCGCTGACGTCTGCCTGCCGCGCGTCTGTGCGAGGCTGCTGACATTTGGTGTCAATCATCCACGGAGAACTGGAAAACGTCGCTCAGGTGCGTGTGTCCTTTGCAGACGACCCCCCCCCCCCCCCGTGCTGCCAGGAGACCGACACTCCACTCCTCTTTTTTTTTTTTTCCTGGAATCCGGCGTCACTTCGACTGACCTTCCCTACATCCAGGGGGGTGGGAGGGGGGGGCTCAGCTGGAACTTTGCAGTCGATTTGATTTTCAATATCATAGCATGGTCTGAGATCCGCGCTTGACCTTTGAGGCGCCTCCTAATTGCGACGTTTGGGAGCCCCGGCGAATGTTAGCGACCGGGCTGGTTTACCGTGTCACATGAAGGAATCACATCCGTCAATAGCTGATTGAGTGAGGAAATGTTTTGGTATTCAGACGGAAGCGGTAATTACAGACTCTTCTGATACCATTGATGGAACTCAGCGTATGTGTCAATCAGGGCTTCAGGAGAACAAATTTCAACAATACGTCAACCGGTGGTAATGGGAAAGGAAGATTTGGAGTGAACATACACTGGTCTACTGAGTTTATTTCTCAAGGAAAAAAAGGTGAGAAATGCTGAGCTCTGCTCGCTGTCCACAATGTATCAAGGAGCGTCTAGAACTTTATGACGCATGGCTCCAGTGTGGCGCGGCCCGCGCTCGGGATGCAGCAGGCTGATAATGGAAGCCCAAACAGTAGGCCTCATTAACTCTGAGCGATCGACACATCGGACGTACAAATCTCCCTGCCATGCCGGAGCTCTCTCTAGGGAGCGGCCTCCGATACCTTGGCACCTCGCTCCGTAAGCCGCTCGGCCGGAACGTCGAGGATCAGAAAGAGGTGAGGGGAACGCTGGCCTGATACTCCTCAAGTGTCAAATTAAACAAGCGCTTTGATTAACAGACAACGGTCAACGGAGGTGTTGAATTCTTATAGCTGCCTAAAAAGAACAGATGATAAACCTGTGCAGAAATGCTCCTGTCATCAAAACTCTGCTCATTATGCCTGTGTTGCTGGTTTGAGACAGAGAAGAAGACGATTTAATACCGTTAATCTTAGCTCCACATCAAAAGCACGCTGAGGAGGGAACGAAATGCTGCTATTACCAGAAACAGACTTTTGAGTTTAAGCTTCATTTATACCTTATCCGCTCTCTGACACCCCGCAGCAACGCGCTGCCAGAGAGTTTAAAGCACCTTGTTAGGGAGTCTTTTGTGACAGCGCGGAATAATTTTTTCATTTGAATAAGAGAAAGAAATTGCTTTCCCTGCGTGCTTTGTGATTGCTTCGCGGGTTCCTGTTCGGGCTTTTTTTCAGCCGCGACAATGGAAGCCGTATGGCAGTGACACATGCCGCAGACATGATTTCTTTCAGTTATGTCTGGCTCAATTCAGTAAATTGTTTGCCCGCGCCCTCGGGACGCTCAGCCGCAGTTTCATTTGAGTTAGTGCTGAAATTCAGAGTTGACTGCCGTACCTATGTCCCTCTGTTTTCCCGCTGTGTCGCGGCTTATAGTATCAGGTCATCTGCCATCTGCTTTTTAATGGCACAAAGCCTATCAATCATAATACCCCTGAAAGACATCAAATACCATCCTGCATGACAAACGATTCCCACGCCGTTGTTAAATGCTAGACCACTTACAGGCCGAAAAACAACAGCGACGACTGGATGTGACCGCCGTCGCTCTCCAGCTGATGCGGCGCGACAGCGAAAGGGGAGCAGACGAAATAGAATCTGGGAGCCGATCGCTGCCCGGCTGCCACATCTACGCGTAAAGCTGCGCTGCGCCACCCACTGTGGAATTGGCATTGTGTCAGAAGTGATTAAGTGAGGAGCGGGGATAGGAGTGCGAGGGGGGGGGGGGGTGTGTGTGTGGGCGGAAGGTGGTTCGGTACGCCAGCTCTCACCTGATGCCCTGACAGCGCCACGTCCCACTGAGAAAACTAAACCTCAGGCTCTGTCTTTCCCGCTCTCCCACCGCAGTGATAGAGAGTGAACGGGAAAGACAAGCGTTCTCAGGGGATCAGATCTTTGTCGGTAAAGGTGGAACAAAGGAGTGCCAGTGAACAGGAAGCGTGAGCCATTTACATAGCCCTGCTACTATACGGAACAAGGGGAACTTACTGATCTGCAGGATAAAACGTGGCAGGGAAACACATGGGTCCACTCTGCTCCACACAGAGGGCATCCAGCGTAATGCATATTCACTTTAGAAGACATTATAAAAATATTCAGTTGAATAGTTTTATGATATATATATGCACAACTAATACATTTTAGTATTTTCTTTAGTCTTCTATAATAGTAAACTGATACTCTAACATTTTTTTGTACATTTTGGGGAGCATCTGCGGCCTTGTGAAACAGTGATTAACATTTTTATTTTAATCCTCTAACAAAATAGTCGCTAGTTCCAGTCCTGATGAAACATTGACACCAGAATTTCACCATTCTCTCAAGTATTGAGCTTTGTATCAATTTCCCACTGGCCTGATTTTCAATTGAATGGACACAGTGCACAGGGCAGATTCTCAGTAGTTCAGGGAGCGCAATGAGAAGCTCATGGTTTAATCTCTCGTTGTCTAATCATCAACTCACAATCCAGTAGCTGAAGCTTTCCAAGGGCTTGTGAATAATTGGAATCAGGTGTGTTGGAGTAGGGAGATTCCTAAAACATGTAGGATGGTAGCTGGACAACCCTGGACTACAGCAGGACTCTAGGAAACCTCCAGGACTCGAGCTCAGCGTTGACTTCCAAGCCTTACAAAGCACTGCTACCATTCAAATCTGCTCCGTGCACAGAGGGAAAACACTACAAAGCTCAGTACTGGAGGAATCAGTGAAATCATGTCTACATGTCATGTTCAGATATATACCAGGAACAGGAAATAGTAGTAGATCTGCAAAATACTAAATCAATTCTTTAAATTGGAATCTTCTTGTGACTTATTTGCATTTCTTGTACCTTTCTTGTACGTTGGCATTAATTCCAGGATGCAGCAATAGTGTCCAGGTGTAACTTGTACATCCACACAGGCAGGTAATGTTTGTCAGTCCTAATCCCATCTGTGATCTCAGCACGCCCCACATTACCCAGCGCTGTGATTTCTGACTGTCAGGTCATACCTGGACAGACACCAGCTAACACTATATATATGTTGTTAGACCCCATGGTTGCATAATGCTGGAAAAACACGTAACATCGAGTTGGATGAATGTGAAAGTACAAAGTCGACTATTAGCTAGTTGCTGCAGCTGAGCTTAGCCGCACTTGTCATCATCCTGTTTCCAAATGGAATCAAATTCAAAAGCATAATGGGTCCTCCCACATGTTGAGTCTGATGAAAAGGGACAGATGGATTAAATCACTAAAACGATACGTAAACAACACTATGTGGGCTCGATGAAAACGAGAAAACAGGTCAGATCACGCATAAACATTCATAGGATATACAGGGCCACGCGGACAGAAGTCGGTGGTGGTTTACTGACAGCGGAGACAACCGCTCACAAACGTCAGTCAATCACTGCCATTGGAAAGGCCCACCCAGGAATGAAGCCTGCAAACAACTAAATGCTTCTGATCCTCTTGTGAAACTGCGACAGATATGCATCTGTGCTGTATCAATTTTCCTAACACGAAAGTGAGAGGGTTTCAGTTTGACTTTACATCAACTTTTGAGGAATCCTGAGCTGTATACCTGTTCAAAAACAGCAATGTGCAAAGACAATGAGCACAAACAACACAAACCACTGAGCTGAAAGTGATAACCAGAAGGGGAAAAAGTAGGAGACAGAGAAACAGGGGGAGAGGAAAAGAGTCCAGCTACAGCAACACTAATCTGTGTCTCTAAACCTGTCGTCTATCAGCGGCGTATTGCCTCTCGTTTTACTTCCTCACTGCAATATCGAAACCAAAAAAGCAATTGTCTTTTTCTCTAATGCAAAAAGCTTAAGACTTCCTGCATGATCAGCACAAAACCTGAAGAAAGACATAATCACTCGACGGACATATTTATCCACAGATTAAATGATGATGGATTTACAATACAAATGCTCTTTAGTGTCAATGCAGCCGCAGCTTTTACAAGAGCAGCTTTAGTCAGCTCACAATCTGACACTCTGGCTTTTTGTTTCCCTTAACTCACAATGATTTAAAAAAAAAAAAAAAAAAGGGACACGGGGCCTGTGAAAGGGAAAACGGCTTATTAAAAATCATAGTAATAACAACAGCAACATCAGCAAATGGACCATTTGCATTAGTCAGGGTTCATGAGGGTTTGTATTTTTTTTTTATTGGATTGGAATATCTAAAAAAAAAAAAAAGGCATTTGTTGTTTCAACACTAAATGAGTGATTACAGCAGCTTAGGCGACTCTGTTTCACCCGAACAATGACGGGATTGCTGGATCCGTCACACTCTCCTTTCACTGAGTTAGTGTGTGTGTGTGTGTGTGTGTGTGTGTGTGTGTGTGTGGAGGAGGGGGTGCAGGGCTGCAACGTGCATCTGGAATTTAAATAAACTTGTTAAATACTTTTTTTTTTAAATGTGTGTATCGAGAGCCATCAATTTATAGTGGACGGCTATATTTGCTTTCTGTAGCGCAGGGATTCATTTTTTCCTGTTTGAAAGGTGGATATTGTTCGTGTCACAGCGACACAGCAGCGCTCTTCAATAGGGAGACAGCAAATAGGACAGGCCAGACAGAATTTGGAGTTTTGTGCACGATAATTCAGAGGACAGTGCTGTTTTGATCGCACAGGTGATGAAAAACGATGCAGTGATTATTCTAAACCAAATTGGTTCGTCTAGACAAAAAAAAACATATTTGTGGGAATGCATGGTGCAGTCTGGTTGTATTTCCTCTTTTTTTACGAGGCTGTTTGTCTACACTGACTTCTGAGGATCAATATTTGCTATTGATTCTTGGTATATTTAAGTATTAGCTGCTTAACATAATCTATTTTTTCTTTTTTTGGATTTCCCCTCCACCTCTCACTGGATATAAAAAAGGAAACAATGCTGTAATTGGTGCAGTATTAGTCAATCCTCTTGGAAGATCTGCGTTTGTTTGCAGTGGAGAAGACGAGACGAGACCTAAAACTGGTGTCTCTGAGGTGAAAATGAATAAGCAGAGATGGAAAGGACCACGAGCTGTAAAATATCAGCTTAATATTTCTAAAAGACGTCAGTAGTAGTTTGATGTCTTGACATTATTTGCACAGAACTAGCTGGTTAGCTTATTCTCATAATATTACTATTAAAAAAAAGCTCGTGAGCTCAATGATCTCTGATTTATTGTTATAAGTCTCATAATGTTTCTAGTAAAAGAAACAAAAAAAAACAAACTCAACCTCTCTTGCGTCTATTTTTGGCTGCCTAAACACTCATAGCCCGGCACATTTGACCTGTAGAGACCTTTAACAGACTGGACCTATTAAAGGTCAAACCTCAGGCAGATCTGATTACCATATTCTGGGTGGGGGGTGGGATGAGCAACGCACCGTTTCCATGACAACCACAAACAAAACTGGCTCTAAGCACAACAAGTCAAATGTGAAGTAATATGTTGCATTCATATGATTTAAGAAATAAACAAAAAATAGGTGTAATTGTTGTCAATTTAAGCGATTATTGTTTAAAAATACATTAAAATGCTTAAGTTTCTGAATCCCAATAAAAATCATGCCACTTGCACTTCGGTATATCTCAACTTTTTGTACATTGTTATAATTAAATATTTAACAAAAGAAATAAAATAAAAAATGGACACAAATGTGCATATCTTAATTTCCTAATATGATTATATAGAAAAAATAAAAGTAGTAAATACACAGACCTTCAGGGGCGGCAGCACAGTCTGCACACTGGTGTCATACTATAGCCCCCTACTGTGACCCTGTTGTAAACCACTTATGTTTTTAGGATTACATTACTGGTGGGAAAGTTGCCTTGTCATTTTTTTTCCCCTCTGCCAGATGCTAGTTAATTTAGGAATTTATAACAATACCTAAAAGGAATCGTATGTTTGTGGCTTCATGTAATCCAGCTGCTCGCCGTGTTAAAACGGGTTATGAATAATCTGTGAGGCGTTTGCACTTTGAGGGGGAACCATCGCGGAGCTGCGAATTAAGCTCAAGGCCACCTTCTGAGGAGGCGCAGATAAAGTATACATTCTCTCCAAACAAAATAGGTCATGCTGTTTCAGCTCCAATTAAACGCAGAGGAAAAAAAAAACATAACAGTCAACTGTAGAGCAGCTGTGTACAGAGCAGCCGACGATAATTAAAAATTAACTAATTCCATAATTGACATTTTCTGCAGCCATTCACATCTCGGGGAGGAAAGCTGAATTCATGTAAAAAGGGATAAATTTCCCGAGCGTTCGCCGCGCATCTAATGTATGTAGAGGGGCCTTTCAGTGTTTGTAAGATTGTGCTTGTGTAAAAACTAGGTCATCTGTTTGGAACTGACACATCCCCCTGCAAACAGATATTTGAAAATCTGAGAGTATAGAGAAGGGGTGCCACAAGCAATCTGAGCGGAGGGGAGAAAAATAAACGGCAACAACAACAACAAATGACTGCACAAATTGCTGGGAAGCAGATAAAACTTATTTGGCATCTCTTTGTGTTCCATTACCATCCTGTGACTGAAACAAACGGCGTATTAAACCGAATGCAGGTTCCCGCCCGCGTCGAGCGAGAGCTGGAAAAGGGTTTCCCTGCCTGCTTCCTCATTTGGTGCCACAGATCTATATTTAAACACGCGGCCGGGGACGTAACGGACATTCACACGGGTCACGTCTTCAAACGAAAAGCAGCGGCTACCTGCAACTTCCCCTTTCTGTAACGAGACGGGATCTCCTGTTTAATTCGGCCTTTTCCCTGATACATCACTGTCCGTCCAGTCTAAACAGACACGGGATTTATGTGAGTGACTGCCTGAATGCTGGAACCTGACCGTACACAAAGCTCGATCCAGTAAGAGATGCTTTCTTGATGAGGGGGGTTTAGAAAAAACATGTTTCATGGACTCGCAGCCAAGGGGAGGATAAGAGCTTTTTGTGGATTGAGTAGGACGTCGAGAGGCCAGAGAAGAATCCGGTCTCGGTGAAGAGAGAGAGGGAACTTGTCTCTGTGCAGAGAGGTGTCGACAGGAGACAATGTGGCCGAGGAGCCAGCAGGGGCCACTGTTTCTGCAGATGGCCCCTCTGGTGCCGACTGAACCAAACACAACCCTGTTTACCTCCATGCAAATTGCACTTGGTGGGAAAAACACTTGGATCTATACATTAGCACCATCAAATGATGTCACTTCATTTTGTTTTTTGCCATTAATAAAAGTAAAGATGTTGAATTATACTCTTGTGCTTTTTTGGGGTTTATTTTTGTAAATCAATTAATTAAATATATTTATTGTATTGCATATGTGCATGGTTATACATTAAATATAAGCCTCAATCTAAATCATGGCACAAATGCAGCCTGGACCAGCCCACTAAATCAGGCCTACTGGATGACTGTCCCTCATGTTTCTGCACAGGAATGTGAAGTCTATCAGCATCTTTCAGGGCTTGTAAGGCAGGAGACAAATTATCTGCCTAAAAGGTAAATATTATAAATATTTAGAATATATTTCTTTTCTTAAAAGGAGTTGTTGTTACTAATACATTAAATGTTGCTGGTCTGGTTCCCGTTAGGATCAAATGTGTTGTATGTGGCCCATGAACTAAATTGAGTTTGACTTCCCCTGGTCTTAAATGAATTTGTCGAGGTGAATCGGGGGCATTCAGGAAAGGATCCATCCAGCTGTCACCCGGCACGCCACAGCACCGTAAACTAACCAGACTTAACCAGAACAAAGCGGCAGACTAATCCGGGAGCCGCAGCAGACATCTGCATGTCTCCGCTCCAGCACGGCGAGGAGAGAGGAGGCTCCAAAACAAGAAAATAAACAAACCGCGCAGACATTTCAGATTGCCGGGGCTCACTGACCTGCAATGACAGGTATCGATCGGGGCAGTTATTTAGCAGCCGTGCTGTTCATCTCAGAGGGGCTGCAGGAGAGGAGGGTGGCAGGGCCTATTATTTATGAGCGGCTATGTGACAAACACTTCTGATCTACCGAGGGGTTACCGCCGGCCGAATGAACCGACCAATCACGCCTTTATTTCTCCGTGAGACCAACGAGTTAATGTACAACGGGACCGGGTCGGAACTAGAGTAGGGATGAACAGTGTTTACAGCGCTGCAGGGCTTTTCACTCAACAGGAAGCGGCGACAGCACGCGGGCGAACCTACACCATCGGTCAGATCAACTCGGTCGGCGAGTCGGTGACAGACGTTTGTGTGTGTAGAGTTGGTCATGAATATGCTTATTTATCATCATTTAATAATGGTTGAACAGGAAAACCCAGTGGCTTGTTTTAAATCACCTCTCATAACTTCATTTTTGTTTTATGTGTATTTGACCTGGAGATTGTGACTTTAACTGGTGTCCTGATTTCTTCTATTTTGTCCTTGTTCATGAAGCACTTTGGAAAAGTCATTTTTTTTTAATTTAAAAATGTTCTTCAAATAAACGTATTATTATTCAGAGCTGCAGAGATTAGTCGATTAATTGTTTATTTGACAACTATAACATTAACCAACAAAAATGCCATTTTTCGACCAAACAATTAATGGAATAATAATTTCAATTTGATTATTTTCTGTTTTTTCTCATTATTTATAATTATTATTAAGAGCTGCAATGACTACTTGATAAATTAAATGGCTGCCAACTATTACATTAGTTGCCAACTATTTTGGTAGTTGTTTAATCAATGGGAAAAAATGGGAAAATTCTCTGTTTCCAGTTTTTCAAATCTGATAATTTTCTACTTTCTACTATAATAGCAAACCGATGATCACTGGGTTGTGAACTGTCTGGACAAAAAAAGCATTTTAGGTCAAATCTTTGGCGTTTGGAGAACAAAAAAATGTATGACCCAAACAAATAATTGATTAATCGATAGATTAATCGACCATCAGAAGACCTATTTCTTTTATTTTCTCAGTTTCACATAAAAAATGTTTCAAATGAAAAAACAATAAAATTCATCTGTGCATAAGCCCTGATTTTTAAACCAAACGCTTCGTATTTCCTGGGTATTTATACGGAATTCTTCTGCCGTTTTTCAAGAATAAGTCACAAAAGTAGCTGAGGGATGTTTTAGAAATGACGAGCACATGCTAACATCTGAACCACACAGCTGGGCTGCTGGCAAACACACACTCGTGTTTACGTGCGTGTGTCTGCCAGCAGCCCAGCTGTGTGGTTGCATGTTTTGACGTGAAGCGCTAAGTCTGTGAATGACACCAAATAACTGAAAAATGTACCAGCGCATTAGTGAGGGTTCAATGTTTTTTATCGAAATCTGCTTATGTCTGCCTCGTACGCCACTTCACAAACTCTTCAAAAACTACTCAAGACACATTAAAACGTGGAAACACTGAGATGTGGGTGGACGTACAGTTGTTTTTAATAACTTTAATGATCACTCTGCTGACATAACAGTGGTGGTACTAGAGTCTAATTCATGTAATTCATTATAAGTGCATTTTGGCAACTCTGAGAAAGGCCCCACATTAATTAAACATATATGATTCAAGCCAGTGTTATATTCTAAATTGTACGGGAGAATAGTTTCACTGTCATTCCCCCCCTGACAACATCACAACAACTGGTTTGGAGCTGATTATTGTCCAGCGTGCGACTTACTCGAGCGTGACGCAGAAACTCACTTGAAACTTGCAGCGCAAATACGTTGAGAAGGGACTTTCAGCGAAGTCTGAGGCATCCTAAAATATCTGCATATTCACTTTCTCAAGGAGAGAGAGAATGTGTGGATGTAGTTGATAAAACTTTTGTTACCGTCGCCCCCATTGACACTTATTGGTTGTTTGTTCCTTAACGTAACGGCTATACTTGGACATTTACCTCTACCAAATATCAGCCCACAGACTGACATCAATGATGATGAATAATAAAAATCTGTCGTAGTAATCATATTTTTATTTTAACAATCCTCATAATGGCTCGATAAAAAGTAAGCTGTTTATTTATAATTTTAACTTGTTTTAACTTTTTATTTTTCATCATTTTATAATGTGAAGCACATACACATGCTTCCACTGGAATGAAATACACTTTATAAATAAAGTTTGGCTGGCTTGCTATGGACTTCTGAATTTTCTGATGACCAATACACACCGACCATAATCATAGAAACAATAAAATCATCAGAAAAAAACAACAACTTTTAACAAACTGTTTCCATGGTCAATTTCAAAAGATGAAGCTTTGACCATCGTACGCTTCTAACGCTCTTGTAACTCCTAATGAGCCTAATTCCTTTTTGATGCTGCCTGCAACTATATTTGCATTAGAGATTTGTTACAGCCCAGGGAGCCTGGTTAAAGGCTGAACACAGCTTCCTGATTTGCTGGCATGAAGATAGTGAAACATAAGGAGAGACACTTTTCCATCCCACCTCAAGGATCGGGTCGAGGGAGTTGACCTTTGCGGACCACCAGCAAGTCGTCCAACAACACGGTTGTAGTCACAGCAGTAATTATATACAGTAGCTTGTGCATGTGTAACTCTAAAGGAATCCAGAGGATCCCTTTCAAACAGTCTGACCTGCATAAATGCTGTAAATGACTTTTGATCTCACTACAGACACCAGACAAGACTGATGGAGCATAAGCCACTGAACTACTGAAATGAAGAAGAGGGTAGTAATTATGCTGTTTATCTCAATGTGTAACTCCCCATATGATTTTTTTTTCTTTTTAATTGTTATTTGAGTGATTGCAATGCATCCGGTCTCACTCTACCACCCGTAATCCTCTATGTAAACGTGTAATGAAACCGTGTACACACTGAGCTATAAACAGCCCTTTAGCCTTTTAGGCTCCTGTCCCCTAATGCCTTTCACCTCACAGATTCGGTTACAGCACCTCAAACCTCCAACTAGGACATTTTGAAACCCAACCTTCAGATCATAGCCTAGTTAAAAAAAAAAAAAAAAGAGAGATCCGTGTTGCAGCTTTCAATTACCTATTTCTGAAATTTTGCCTTTTCTGAAATAATACTGTTGTCACATGTATTTCTGTTCTCAAGATAAGATCTATCAGTCATAAAATAAAATTAATTTATCAATTATTAATTGAAAAAAAACATGAATTTAGAAAATTTTGGAGTTGCACAGCTCATTCATACTTCTTGACTTTGTGATATCTTGCAGAATCACGACCCACCTGCCCACACTTGTCTTCCAAGTGAAAAATCAGCCAATCTGAATAAATGCATGAATATTTATAATACAGGCCAAAAATGACATGTGCTTTCTGAAGCTCCAGTGAGGCACTTCAGAAAACTGTGTAAAACTGCATTAAGTTGAGTTTATGTACTTTAAATTGCAAATATATATCACGTTAGGGGGATCAAAACTCTTTGAAAAATTAAATTGTGCAGCTCTTCTAGGCTTTCGAAATGTTACTGGATAGTGAAATGAGTTATTTCCTGGTGGTTGTTTGTGAGGCTTGAAAAAAAAAAAGTATCCATCATTCCATCATTTTACAGCCGCACCTTTTCCCATAAGTGCTTCACAGCCCATGGGAAACCCGGAAGTGGTAGTAGAAGGTTTTTGGACACTGTCAAATTGGCCAAAAATGGTCTTCAAAGCCCAGTGCTGTTTGTGGAGGCCTGGCATGACCACGACCACATGGCTGCTCTTTTCTATCATTTTCCAGGTGGCGGTAATGAAACCACCCGCAGGGAAGAAGAAGACTACTAAAAGTTAACATGGTTGGAAATTGCATAATAAATCTGCCTCGAAAAATGTTTTACAAGTTGAAAAAGCACAAAAGAACAAGTCCATCAGACCTCAAGGATGAGCACACAGTTATATGATTTGGTGAGTAACAATGACTGTAAAAAAAAAAACTTGAGAAATCTCTCCTTTAAATCACTTGATTACAAGCATATCATTTGTTCAACTTCCCATGTCAAAAATAAAACCTCATTAGTTCCATTTGAAGCAACGTGTCCTTTTTTTGTTTCCATAATAAAAACATGAACAGCAAACACAAAATATGATCAAGGCCAATATGCCCCATTTATTATTGTAATGTGAGGTATTAATGCAGAGAGATTGGCTTTAGTCAAGTCAACAATCCACTTAGGGTGAACAATTAAGCCGGGATGAATCATAAAACAGACTTATCTGAGGTTTTATGAAAGACATTGTGTGAAGAAACAAAGTAAGTGTTGAAAAGGGCAAAGCAGTTCACAGGTGTAATTGGAATATTCATACTTAGATATGAGTGGGTGTGCTTTAAAAAAAAAAAAAAAAAAAAAAACATGACTCATTTTATTTTTAATTGTGCCATGAAGACAATATTAGTGTCTGAGAAAGTACATGGAATACCTTCTTATTATATTTCTAGGTTCATTCCTTGTACCTTTCACCCACATCTATACAGGAGGCGATAAAACAATAACCTGAGTCACAAACACACAAACTTTTTTTTTTCTGAAAGCGCTGCTGTACATTCATTTGGCAGAAATTACTACACAAAAATAGAACTCATAATGTTTGCCTTCAAACGTGGTGGCACCTGAATAGCAAATAAAAAAAACGGTTGAAGTACAGTGCTGCTTTTCTAGCAGGGAGTAAACTTTCCCCGTGGTTAATTAAAACTCAAGAACAGATTTAAAGAAATCCTTAAGGCAGGTTTATTCCCTTTTCGTGTATTCAGTTGACCAGTTACGTGTACAGTCTATGCAGACAAACAGAAAAAAATATAATGTCATAGTTTGAATGTGCTGTGAAAAACATGAAAATGAGTCATTGGTCTCACTGAGTCAGTGGTGTGAACAAACCAAAACTAATTTAAAAAAAGGCTCCAAATTCGTAGTTACACAGGGATAACCCTGCACCAGGCAAAGGATCCTCTCCAGTAATCTATAGCAGAGCTGGTAACCCAGCACTCCGTCAGCTTGCTTTTTTAAAGCCTGCACATAGTTCATGCATTTTGGGCACCAAGGGTCAACCACTAACCCACAAGCCAGATGGTTTGGTATATAGAACCCTCTGAGAAGTTGTCCTTGGAGACTGTTTCCAAAAGGACAGCCACTTTCAATAATACTTGGCAGGTGATTGGACGAACCTTCGATGCATCACCACGTATCACGGGCTGAGAGAGACATGGTCTCAAGATCTTGAAACACAGTGATTGGTCCAACCACAAATGGATGACATGAAGATGGATTCTTTCTTGGTCTCATGAATCTAGCAAGGTAAGTCAACCACCTCAGGAAATGACACCATGTATGATGTAAAAAAATAAAAAAGCCTTCATACGTTCACATCCAGGCATACTCTAACAACTTAGGCTTGGCTCCCTTTAGTGTTAGTGTTCAGACTAAGAACAATTCCAGCTATTAGACATGCAAAAATCTGCTAATATCAAAGCAAAACCCTTTTTTTGTTTTGTGGTGTACCTCAGGTGTCTATCCTGGGTCCCTTTTATTTTTCATCTGCATGCAACCTCTGGGACATATCTTCTACAGACATAATATTATTTCCATTGTTATGTGGACACTATGCAACAGTATGCCCCAATAAAGCCTCATACTACTGATGTGTTCTGTATTAGGACTTGCCTTGCTGATATTAACTGCATGTTTAAAGATTTCCTGCAGCTGAGTGACTTCAAATCGGAGAGAGCCTTATAATTACTCCTTCTGGCCCCAACACTACTATTATTAACAGTCTCTCATTTAGTCTGAGTGCTTTTTCTAATAATGTCAAAGAAGAAAAGAGTAATCTAGGTGCAATTTTTTACTCCCTTTGCTCAGGTTCTCTTCTTTCCTTCAGTTGATATATTTAACAAAGGTAAGGTCATTCCACTCATGGTTATCTTGGTCAGAATTGTTCTTATTCAGCCACAGACAGCATGCTTTTTGTTGATTTTCAGGTGATCTGCATAAACTGCTCAGAAAAATATCAACGTTTCCATCATTATGTTTTTTTAAATGTTTAAATAGATCTCATACAAATGAGAAAATGCCACTTACACATAATTTCTCAGATTTACTAAAACAGTGAAATCCTTATCATTTGAACAATTTTCACAGGTGTTGCTGCATTTATTGCATGCAGTGAGATTTTATTTTTCGTTTTGCAACCACAATTTTTACAGATTAATGAGGGTTCATGCCACATCATGAACATAAAAAGGGTGCTTTGGACACAATCTGATAGCGCCATATGCAAATGTTCTTCTGGGTCAAAAGGCAAAATGACCAGGACTGGAAGGCAGAGAAATGTCAGATATTTAAACATGTTTGACAGCTGAAACCATCATTGACCTTCTAGGGGGCTTTAACTGGCTGCAGGGATTGAGCAGTTCAAAATAATCCTCCCCTGTCAAACGTCACTCAAGCTCAGCCATAACACATGTCATCATCCAGCTTAGCTTTCCTCCAATTTCGGGAAAGACGAGGAGAAGACTCGTGGAAATTGGTATGTTAACCGGCAGCCATGAAATCTGTTAATTTTCTTTTGACTACAATAGAGATCAAACACTGGTGGATTTGGGTAATTAGGCGTCATTGAAGCCTGTTGATGCGCAGAGCTTTTCCCGCACCTTCACTTTACGTGTGAGTAAGGACATGTTTGGGGCTTGGGTGCCGGGTGGCAGCGGGGTGATATGAATGCTGGCTGGGGCTGCAGCACAGGCAGCAAGCTAATCAGAACAAGTCTACATCACAGAATATCATCCATGGAGTTCATCTTGTACTTCTAATGACACTGACCTTCTATGAGTACCCTCGATTATGTGAAATGATCTCTGTAATAAAGTCCTCAATCAAAGTCAGAGACCCCCTGCTGAGAAAGTCTGGGGTATTACATAAAACCACCATCAACTCCAAGTGAGCGTGAGGTTTTTGATAATTATGACAAATATGTTTTGGTTTATTTACACAACATATTAAAAGAGTCATAACCCTCTTCTTTTAAGTAGATTTTACATCATTTGTGAAAGGTTATGAATATGTCACGACGCTGGGTCACGCACAGTGACGGCGATAAAAGGCAGAGTTGACAGATTTTGCTTTCATTATAATCTGGCTTTCGTAGTGTATCTAGTTTATTTTAGCATTTAATGCTGTACTGGACACAAATGAACAAAAAAAAAGCTGATTAGAGCGGAGGTTTGGATACAAAAGATTTAAGGGGGGGGTCAGGTCAAATATGATGGCTGACACCATAGAGATATTAATGGCACATCAAAAAGAAGTGCATATGGAGCATTCATTTTCCCAATATGTTTCAAAGCACGTTGGGGGAAACCTCACGCGAAATAAAATGAGAGGGAGGGCACAGAGCCCATTATCCTTGGGAAAGAAAGACAAATATATATAGTGTACTGTACATGTTATATCTGTAAAATTAGTGATTTGCTTTTATCTGAAATCAAAGAGATACACACATATCTATTAAACGCCACCTTTTGTTTTTTAATAATGCATCATACTGGGACCAAAGCAAGCTTTTCAAGCAAAATGCAGACTTTTGTTTTGAACAAATATAATTAGACTTATTTTTATGATACTTGCTGCAATGTTGAAGCTAATTTGTATTTAGTAAAGTAAAGTCCTTGATGAGCTATTCCCAGAGGCTGGGAGGCCCAGTTTGTATTTTGAACCAGCATAAAATCCTTGAATTAAAGAAAACTCTTGGGCCTTGCACTTTCCAGAGATTGTCGGCGGCTGGATGAATTGAGATTAGAATAGCTGTCTCTGTGGCATACGCTTCTCTGTTCTAAAGGACGACAGTATTTTGCAATTCTTCTCAGACATGTACAGTACTATAAAAAGGTCTGCTGCTGGAGCCAGCATCTTGCAGTACTCTCAAACACTTGAGGCTGGGCCCCTGACAAGTCTTAAACTGCTTTTGTGGGGATTACATGTGGTGCTTTTTAACATTGTTAGATTTTCTGTGTTAGATAGAATGGTGGATCTATGACCATCGGAGAATTAACTAGAGCTGAAACAAATTATTTATTACTCGATAAGCAGAATCTGCAACTGCTGGGATTATCAATTCATTATTTGACTCATACTTGTTATTTTAAAAATGATATGGTTTTGCTGTTTTTTTTTCTGTTTCGTGTGATAGCAAACTGTATGTCCTCGGGTTTTATTATATAATAATGTTGTCGATTTAAAACTTCACCTTGGACTTCAGGAAATAGTGATGGACATTTTAGACATTTTATTAATGTGTATCTGATTAGAAAATAATCAGCAGATTAATTGATGATGAAAATAATATTTACTTTCCCTAAAAACTATGCCCTAGAATTAACTATTAAATCATAGAATCATTAAAAAAAAGTATATGTAGCATTTATTAGCCTAATTTACAAGGCATAGACCATAAGACAAACCAGCCTGACTATGTAATGAAACTTCTACTGTATATTCTTTTTTTATCACAATTAAATCAAACATACAATGAAGCTATAAACTTAGAAGCTATGAAGTCAGTTTACTGTACATACCATAGTAGGTAAATACTGTACATACTGTTGAACACATGCTGCCTTTCATGATACAAATGAAATCAGATAGTGTAAACCCCAACAGGGAAGATCTTTCAAAAATTTATAAAGGTTAAAACAACTGTTTATTCTGAACATTTCAGTGAAAGATGGCAAGCAGCTCCCCGATGCATTTCCATCTGATGCTGCACAAATATATGCATACACACACACACACACACACACACACACACACAGTAATGTGCATAACAGAAAACACAGCAGTGACGTACGTGTGTACAATTGTGGGCTTGTACACACACACACGTGCACACTTCTACACACACACACACACACAAAACACAAAAAAAACAAATCCATTGAATAGGATATAGGATGGCAGAGAAGATGCTCCTGGATAAAAACCCCATCAGCACTGTGTTCACAGGGCTGCTGCTGCTGCTGCTGGGCACAGCTACAATTAGCTCACATTCGATGAGTGTAACGTTAATGTATCTGAGTAAACAGCAACATTTATAGTTATGCTGTAACAACTAACAAACACACACACTTTACGTAGAGGTTAATCTGTGACTTTAAATTCCAGGTTTCAAGCTATAGTGTGAACTCCTCGATGCAACAGATCTCATCTGAGATGTTGGTGTATGACTTTAACAGGATTGAGAGGTGATTTCGGTCATGCAGATGTTGCTGTAGAATCACAATAAAAAAGCTTAGGCTGATATCAATGCTCCTAATTCACCTTCTGGTTCAACTCAGACCAGTAGCTATAGTCAAAGGATTTGGGTGCTGAATGAAAAAACACCATTTCAGATAAAAGTGGCCAAAAAAAAAGTGGTTTTCGTCACAGAGCGTCTATGCACCCCCTGAGAGACGGGCAGAGGAGCTCAGATATCCCACAGAGGTTTGAAAAAAGGATGGCTACGCTTTCGTTTTTTTTTTTCGAGCCAGTTGAGGTGGTAAAAGGATCCGGTGGGAATGCCTTCCAGTCTTCTCCCTATGGAGGTATTCCAGGGATATCTAACTGGGAGGAAGCCCCAGGGCAAAACTAGAACACGCTGGAGGGATTATATGTCCCGTTTGGCCTGGGAACGCTTCGGATTTCTCAAAAAGGAGCGAGGAGACACGGCGAGGGAAATAGACGTCTGAGCTGTTCTGCTTAGCCTGCTGCCACCAATCCAGACCGTAAAATGATGAAAGGGACGGACGGATGGACGGACTGATTGTTGCATCTATGTGAACGTTGCATAATTATCTATCATGGAGCCGCACTAACGAACAATTGTAGCAACAGTTTGATTGAATGTTGATGATCGTAAACGTTCTTACCTTCGGTGGAACGGCCGGTCCGGCCATGTAGGGAGCCAAGCTTTGTGGTACATCTGTGATGTAGGTCTTCTTGGGGCCTTGAGCGGGGGCAGGTTCGGCTCTCCTGGTGCCCGGGTACTGCTGCTCCTGGTACGCCCCCGGAGCCATCGAGGAGAAGCCGGGCTGAGGCGGCCCGTAGGCAAAGTCGGGCCCTTTGGGCTGCGCCGGCATGTACTGAACCTGCGTGGGGCTGCGGACCGGATGCTGGCCGAACTGCTGGCCGCCCGGGGCTTGGTGCTGGGGGCCGGGCTGGGCCGATCTCACCTGGACGTTGAAGGTGGGCTGGCTCGGGGTGGAGGCCGTGGCGTAGGAGGCGGCGACGGGCTGAGGAGCCGCGTGGCTCTGAGGCTTGGCCACCGGGCTGCCGGAGGAAGGAGGGGGGACAGACGAGGCGCCGCCGGGGGCCTGAGGTTTGGGCGTGGACTTCTTGGTGGCGGTCAGAGGCGGCTGAGTGGGAATGACCATGCGCTTGTAACCAGTCACTGGAGCGTTGGGAGTGGAGACGGCAGAGGATCCAGAATTCTGAAAAACAGAAAAGCAAATATATTTAATGGGTCTTTCACCTGTATTACCAATGGTAATTACCCAAAAATTGCATCTATTTGCCAGATAAATACCTAGTATTTCAATTAATTTACCTATTTAATGTCAATAATAAACTATGATTGCCATATATTTAGTGGTTAAATACCGAGTAATAAGGGGTTTTACCGATGAATGAAATCCTGCGTAATGGTGGATATACAACAGTTGTATTCAACAGCTATTTACTGATAGTGTAGTTTACGCTCAAATGATTATCCACCTCTCCTCCCTAGAGTCAATTACAAGGCTCCCTCGACAGCAGAGGCTCTACACTGTCCGCGACCACCCATAATCTATGGCTAATAAAGCGGGAGGGGAAGGGATAAATTGTTTTGCAGGGGGGGCGCCATGACAGCGGACTGGCAATGGCACATGACACTTGTGCTGACTCCAGCTGCTTGGACGGGGAACAACGTTAAATCACCGAGATTTGTGGTGCCAGTGTTCCTGGGAAGAGACGGCTGTAAAGCAGCAACACAACCCCACTGATGGGATTCTCTCGCCGCTCCAACTGTGGCGTTCTGTTCGCAACGGCCGATGGTTACATCGGATGCAAAATGCAGGTCTACACACAGGAATAAAGCAGCTAATAACAGCGAGAATAACAACATTTCACTCCGATGTCAAAGGCTTTTGCCCTGGTGTGCCTTTCATATAAGCAATAATTGATTTCCACTACCACTACATATTGGTGTCAGACGTTCAGCCAGTCTAAAAAGGGTCTATCATTAACCTTGGTTGGCCTATTGCCTGAAGCCAAAAAATCAGAGACAATTACTAAATTTGCAGCACTAGGAGAGCAAAAATGAACGCTTGTAGTCTGTAGACACATTCCAACTTGGTGCGATGAGATGTCTCCTAATATAGGACGCAGCAATAATTCCAACAGATTTCCCGTAAAAGATAATCATAGTTAGCTTTGTGACAGGAAATGTCATAAATAGCAATGTTTTGCAGCACTGTCACATTAACCTGTAATTGTATTAAATTGAATATAAAAAAATGTTGTATTCTCTAACAGTTAAAAAGTACACATGACAAGTCTATAACCATAATAATGTACTGGTAATGAAATCTGAGTTTTGGTTAAAGAGGTGCATGCAGAAACTTTGTCTAAATCCCATCTAATCTGAGTCAGAGGGGAGCCCCTAAGGAACCATTAAAAGCCACAGAAAATATTTTCTGCTCTCACTCGGATTTCTGTCTCACTGATTAGCGCTGATGTTTATTTAAAAAATGTGTCTGTCTGCATATGTATGGAAAAATCCCCACTATGCCCTTTAGGAAGTGAAATTACTTAATTTAAATGTTTCATGGGTTTTAAATACTCCAGATTATTAATTTATCTTTTAGGCCTTAGAACCTACAGTAGCATTTAGTTAGCAGAGCACTGGAAAATGCAAATTGGCCCCCTCAAAATAATTACACTGTCATGGTACATTTTCTACAAATTACATTAAGAGAATGGATTCACCCCTTTCCGAGGGTGATAAAACTAATCAAATGCATAAAAAAAAAGTGTCTGCATAGTGGAATAGATTTGCCTAATAACCGAGCTAGATGTTAAGTCCGAGCGAGCTACATTTGCTTGACCTGTTAATGTTAATAAGCCTGGTCAAAGATAATATAATGACAACTGAGTAAGAAGATGGACGCAAATGATGTAACTCGCTGCTGCTAGGGAGCGTTTTATATGAAGGTTGAAGTATTATTATTATTATTATTAAAATATATTATTTTTTCATTTTAACTTGTGAACAAATTATTTTAAAGCTTAATGTACTTATGTGAGCTATAGAATAACAATAATAATAATCCTAATACCTAAAATTAACACATTTTTTAACAATATTTATCTGTTTGAATTTATGCAATCACTTTGGTAAACTATTAATTTTTATTGACACATTTTCTGGGAATTAATTAACTAATTATACAAGTGTTAAAATAAAAAATACACAATGCTTACCAGAAACAATTATTTTGATTAAATCTCAGATTGTTTACTCATAGTTTCAGGTTTTCTGAGCTGACTTACGGCATCAGTCTCACACGCTGAGCTGTGCTTTTGTCCCCATCACAACCCACACACACACACACACACACAAACACACAACACATGGCGTTTCAGAAAAGTTTTCCCCAGCCCCTTCAGAAAAGTTAACCCTCACTCCACACTGTAATTCAGACTGACTTTGCAAACAACTTAAGTGTGAAATTTCACAGAGACTCTCAAGAAAGCCTTTTGACACATTAAAAAAGATTAGGAGAGACTATACAAGCCTTGGGGGGCTGAGTAAAAGTGTTAACTTCGCATTTCAAACCACGAGGGTGGGGGGATTTTTTTTTTTTTTAAGCAAGCTTGGGGAAAACCCCTAAAGAGAGAGGGAGAAGTTCTGCATTTTTTTTCTCTTCCGACTCATCTAAGACCTTGGATATTTTCTCTCTCAACTTTATTTGCTGCCATTTACACCGAGCGCATACTCTCCATTGTTGGCTCTGCTGCCCATTTCAGCACTTACAGCGCTTTATGACAACGGATGAATCCCCAGTCAACGTTAGAGCATTTACTAATCCCCCCCTTTCATTTTGAGTCATCTTGTCTCTGCACAATCAGGCACAATAGTCACATTTAACAATCTCAAGGCAGTCATGGAATTGAGGGTATCAATCCTCTTCTTAAAATAGTTCAAGATAAGGCGCATTAAATATGATTGAAACAATGTCTCTCTGGAACGTGGCGAGACCTCTAGCTGTTTTGAACTATCTTCCCTTTTGCAGATAAAGTGTGTTATACACATATTGTGAACTTTTCGCTCTGCATATCTTATATCTGCATGTCTGATTCTTTTTTTACTCCTTCAAGTGATAGCTGACAACCCTAAGTGGATACTTTGAAAATGTTTCCGCCCGTGCCGTACGAATTTGAATAAATGTTTCACGGGTGAACTGTGCCACTTTTGTCCTGAAGTGCTACCACTGTTACTAGTAGCTCCACTATTCATTATTTTTTTATATTAACTGCATTCACTTTTTGGAGGAACTGCGCTTTTTTTGCATGTTATAGAGACAAGGAGTCATATTATAATTACACAGTCATAATGGTGAGATGCAGCATGTAGCTGTTGAGAAATAAAGCCTGTACAGCGTAGCAAAATTAATATGCATTTCTCATAATAATACAGAAACTAATAATAATTATAGTTGCACTTACAGGAACAGCCCTCACAACAGCGGCTGCTGAATGCATGACAAGTCATTCCTGCATTTATGGTATTACGGTGAAGATATGCAAACAATGGGGATCTTCACAAAGTACATCTTGAACTTTACACATAAGAGTGAGGCTGCAAAAGAATGGAAACTTAAACACACACACACACACACACACACACACACACACACACACACACACACACACACACACACACACACACATTATTATCTGAGGATGTAGGAATATTTTTGATTCAGGATTACAGGCACTGCTGTGGAATGAAAACTCTTGTGGGTTTTTACAAAATCTGTTTCCAATTCTCTAAATAGCTTCTCTCATTATTATTGCAGCTACAATATTAGTACAAACCAAAAAAAAAAGCAACAACTGAAAAAATGTGTATCATATGTAATAATGCGTGAAATTTAATATGATCAATAACGTCACCACCATCTTAAGGAACTACATGACGTATCACAACGTTCTGCACTGCTTTGCAATAATTTTGTTACTCACAAAATAAAATATTCACTACTACAACAACATTTAAGTATAGAGGCCACTTTTTTCCCCATTTTGTCTCTCCACAGTCGTGTCTAAGGAAGATGTGAAAACACAAAGCAAGGCAGGTAGCACAGCCTTGCAGTCCTATTTATACAGCTCATGGTCTGCACACTCTTTGGTTTAAACACCGAGACAACACGAACACGATGTAGTTGAACATTAAGTCTGTGCAAAATTCAGTTGCGTAATCCACTAAAACAACTGGGTTTCAGAGGAAAAGTATGTAATATTTCTAGCATGATGTAACAACATCATACAAAGTAGGGCGTATTACTCACTGATGCAACTAAAAAATAATTTTCTGGGCAACTGTGTTAAAATAAAAAAAAAAAAAAGAAAAAAGAAAAAAAAAGAAACGACAGTCCCCGAGAGTCAGCGATTGTGGCACTTCTGCAGGCTATCTTTATGAAACAGGGAAATGTGTGTCTTGTAACTCTCACACAGCAGCAACTAATTGTTTCATTCAACCTCCTGCAGTACGAGCGTGTCTCTCTCTGACTCATCCCTGAGACGAGCTTCTCGTGCTCTTGACCCCTCCTGCGTCACGAGGTGAAATACTGCGGAGTTGAAAATGTCCGTCGCTTACAGTCCGTCGATGTCATCAATCTCGGAGATGAGCGGCTAACTGGTCCCTCAGAAGATGTGTGTGCTTGTGTGTGTGTGTGTGTGTGTGTGTGTGTGTGTGTGTGTGTGTGTGTGTGTGTGCTGTAAGCTTGCATGTTATTTGGAAGGGGGAAAATATGCAATGACAGCGCTTGATGGTAAGCCTTCCAGCGTTGTTACTAGGACTTTATGATGTATAGAGGCAGGTTACATTGACTGGAACAGCTTCCTGGCTCAAATGAATTTGTCATTGGCTCACCCTGTTAACAAAAGACAAAGGGGTGATACTACGCAGTTTATTTGCCTAACGAACATTGACGGAACACATTGGGCGCCTGCAGGCATGCTCCTCTCTCCACAGTTGGCTGCCCCTGTCAAAACTCAGAACCTGCTGCTAGATTGACCTTAAGGTCAACGGGCGCCACCGGCACTGTGACAACATCTCTTCTGTGCAGCAACAAAAGCAATCAAAGAGAATAGCAGCACATTAAACAAACACACAGAGAGAGAGAGGGAGAGAGAGAGAGAAAGTTACACCACCAAAACCTGTAATTTCTGCACAGGATTGTCATCTTGATGTCAGCTCTGAGCATAAGCTGCATAAACACAGTCACATACACACAGCCCCGAGGAGTAAAATATCCATTGCAAAAAATAGCTGGCTGCGGCCTTGACCCTTTATAAGGAAAAAAGAGGCTGCCTTGCATACCAGTGTCATGCCTGCGAGAGCAGAAAAAAGTGGAAACAATTGAAGCCAACATTCCTCACTAGTTGGACTTAATATTGGCAAAATTTGCAATTTCTTTTTGATTAAATTTGGTTTCAACAGTGCAGTGGCAGCTGTAACCATGCAGATGTGAAAAGAAAGCTACTATGTGGCCCTAAAACGACACAATAACCCACAAACCCAATATTATAATGGGGATTTACTAGCAAGTAGGAAAATATCGATAGATTAACAGAGAAATAAAATGTTTTTTTAATTAGTTCACAGCAGTTGTGTTCTACAGCACAGACCTGTGTTACCTTTTGCTGTGATCTATGCAATCTATGATCCGCAGAGGGACAGGTCAAACAGACGAACGACACTCAGAGAACGTTATTACTTTATGCAAATATGAAAAAGGAGAAACGTCTCTGGCCGTCTGGGATAATGACATAATACAGCTGCAACCCGATTGCTACGTTTTTTAACAACCTCACTCTACTGTTATCGGCACATGCAGAAAAACTGTGGAAAGGTTGAAGCCCAAAAGTGTCAATGTCACACCAAAATAATGAGGAAGAACTAAAATTATGGGCAATGGGCACGGTCGCTGCAAATAAACACACCTACACACTCTTCTACTAAGTGCATTCTACATGTTTGAGGGAATAGTTTTGACATTTCTAGGAATAGGCTCCTTCACTTAATTGCTGAGGGTTATATTAGGAGATTGACAGCCCTCTGATACAGTATCTCTCAGGCCAGCAAAGCATTAGCTTAGCTTAACAAAGGCTGGAAACGGAGGGGTTAACCGCTAGCCTGGCTCTGTCCAAAGGTAACTAAATTCACAGTGTCTCCCATGAGTCTTGTCACTGTAAGTGGAGAATATCTAGCCTGGCTTGGAAATAGCCAGGCTAGATGTTTGCCCCTGCTCTCAGTCTTCACGTTAAGCTAAAACACTCAGCTACTGGCTGTAGATTCTTTTTTACATTTAAGTGACGGATAAAAGTATGAGAGTGCCATCACTCATCTACTGGCGAGAATTCTTACAAGTTTATTTCCCAAAATATCAAATTATTCCTTTAATCTGATTCATTGACTATTCATTAACCTTATCGCTTCTTTTGAATGCACTGACAGGTAATGTTTCCTATTTCAACCATCTACAGTGTTGTCAAGTGCACAAAAAACAGACTTAAGTCTTTGATCCTTTGACTCTATTCCCACTGGGGAGTTTTGTTTGTGCTCTCATGATGGAATAAAAAGCAATCGTACTCCTTGCATCTTACATTTCAACACAGTTTGACACATGATTGCACCCGATACGAAATATATGAATAGTTTTCGCTCATGTAAATCCTTACATAGATTCAGTTTAGCACCTCCCTGCACGCAGATACGCAGAGTTATGGTTTAACGCATGGCGGGCGCCTCCTGAAGCGCTGAAGGATTGAAGGTGAGGCCTTCCCTTGAGAGGCTTCCAGAGTTTGAGCCTTGTACGGGGGACAGGGGGAAGGCCACCAACCCTATCATACTCTCAGGGAGCTCGGGACGCCACCAGGGTGGTCCGGAGTCGGCATTCCCTCCCGATCGTCTCCAACACACGCCGAGATCAGTGGGAGACTCGGGAGCGAGCAGCGAGGGCCTATCATTCTGCCATGTTGTGACAGCGAGTGCCATCTGCAATGCTCTTCCTGTTGAGAGATGGGAGTGTCACCGCGTTGCTTGACTGGCACAGTGTGAAGTGAGACCTCCTTAGGGCACTCATGTGGAAGGATCCGTCTCAGCAGCATTTTCAAGCGCTCGGCTTCAGCTGAACTGTCAGCAGACTTCAATAATGTAATCTGTTTTGTATGGACATGACAACTTATTACACAGACATCAGGCTATTTGACAAGAGGGAAAGTACAAAAACACCAATGTGTGCAACTCTGCGGCCTGTCTGCTGACGTAGAGGAGTGACAGTAACGTGACGTGGTCCCTGCTACTGTATGTTACCCTGTTTCACTATGAATCAAACAGGCCTTACTGTACCTGCTGCAGATGGAATCTTATGCTGGGCTGGGAGGAGGACTGCTATGTAGCTATGTAGCGTAGATTTCCAGTGCATTTATAAATAAAAAATCTCTACATCATTTCTGCATTTCACATTTCTGCACAAAAAAAATCAGAAAACTATTTTATTACTATTATAAGGTTTGATTTAGCCTTTCAAAATATGCAATGTATGTGAGACAGAGAATATTGTTAATGTTTTTTATGCATAGAGTAGAATGAGAGCCATGTGAGACTCATTTAAGGTTCCTCAGAGCTCCAGCAATTTGGACCTGATTTAGACCCATGAAAAAAAAACACAAGAACAAGGCATTAATCTAATATTTAGCAAAGAGACTTAATTTTAAAGGGACCAAAGGAGAGTCAGACCCAATCTGACCAGAGCTATGAATAATCCTCATAGTTTCTCTCCTACAATGATTATGATTGTGACATGTCATGAGCAGGTCTGCTTGGACACGTGCAGGTTTTAACATATTCAGAGCAGATGCACCACAGGAAAAATTTCCCAAGGGACCAGAATCTTTTGAAGAACTCAGAAACCAGAGACTAGATCTAAACCCTGTTTCAACCAAAAGTTCCCAGTACATTGGAACCAAAGGAACAACTTTCAGGAACTAAAATTGGATTTTAAGTCCTAAATCCTGTTTGCGTTTCCGCCGCAGTTGAGGAACCAGGTAGATTGTGCGAAATAAAACCCTGAGTAATTAAAAAATGATGGCGGGGCTTGAAAGGCAGCGTCACAGTTTTTTTTTTCCAATTGTTCTTTGTATTTACTGCTGCATGAATAGGGAATAAAGGAATGAAAATGAGAAATGCAGAGGAGGATAATGACACTGAAACTAAGAGTGTAGCCGCCGTATGAGTTAGTCATTTATTTCTGCTTTAGGACAAAACCCCCATGAAACATTTAGGAAATATCATTTTATTCCTCTTCACTTCTCTTCATTCACTCTCTAGCGTCTAGTTATTGGTCACTGGTTTTAGTTTCTGTTTAAGAGTTGTAAAAAAAGGAACCTTCAGGAACCTTTGGGCCAATTTTTACCAGGCTGACCAATGTTGATTGCTGTTGCCAGCATCAAAGTAAAAGGTTTGCACATTTTCTTCTTGTGTTTCTCAGCATCGACAACTGCCATAAAAGAGTGTGTCTTCCAACAAGCTGAGGGCGTGAGTGGACCAGGTGAAGAGAAGGAGATTCGTTTATTGAGATAGTTTGACTGTCACAGGGAAGCAAAAAGAAAAGGAAAATAAGAAACATAAAACTTTCTATTTGCCAATAGTTTCATGGCGGCTGCACACTGGAACATAAATAAATAACCATCAAACTGTCATCAGATTGTCTGTACTTTTCCATCTCTGCAAGTTTCCTTGTTAATGATTCATAATCGCCTCATTTGCATAATCTTTATGGTTCTTCGGACGGATGAGTTTATTTGTTTTGGTACGAAACGGTTTGGTCAAAAAGGGCGAATGGAGATGCTGCTGTACTAAAACAGGACCCGACCTGACCCGATCAGACTGAATATGATTTGGAGAAGAGGCAGAATTAGGCGATTGCTGCTTTTATTGTTGCTGTTGTTATTAACGGCCACGCTTAAACAGAAAACAGAGAAATATGCCGCTGAGTTTCTCCGGAGTTTTGCTCGGCAAACTCGAGCTCAGCTAGCGGCTTTTAATGTTTTATTTATTGCACTGCAAATTACTGTTTCACAGAGTGTGGGTGAAGCAGACAAGAAGAGCTTTTTAACTTCAACCTAAATCTTATCACACCAGATTGAATTAGATCAGAACAAGATGGAGCTCTAATGGAGGAAGTGCATTAGAGTTTAATTGAAACAACGATGTCACTGCTTAATGTGGACAAAATATTATTTATATGATTACTTAATCCGACTATCTAGTACAGTACTAGACATCAGCCTCCTCCTCAACACATTCACTGCATGATAACAAACTATTGTCCACTTTAAATATCATCATGAAACAATTCAGTAGCATTAAACTACATAATTGTCTTTTGTTTGCATTTTTAACATGGGGAAAGTAGTGACTGCATCAAATGTGCTGTTTTTTAGAAAGACATGTAAATCAGGTAAAGTGTGATTAACTTACAATAGATGTCAGGTTTTACTGGATGTGAATTGGGGAATGATTGTGCCAATGCTCACTCTTTAGATTTCCTTTTGTGTTGTTTCATGTGCATATGCAGCAGAATATAATTGCAAGCAAGTAGATATACATCTTACCTATGCCTTTAATATGCTCCTTGCAACACACTAAATATGCCCTACAGACAAGTTTTTAAGATGTTTAAAATACTCTAATTACTACTTTGAGTAATAATAAATACGTATATTTTTTTACCTTGTTAGAATCTTTAAAATGACATCTAATCCTTCTCCCTCATTGAAACTCCAGACTTGCTAATTAAAAAAAAAAAAAAAATTCTCAAGTCACCACATTACACTCATGTAAGTTGCATATATGGACAAGAATTGGCTTCTTATTTGTGACGTCACAAATCACCCCCATAAAGCCAGTCAATATATTATTATATTTTCAGCGAGCACAAAGGAACTTTCTGATTTCAGAAGATAAATATGAAACTATCAAACATATATCGTTTAGCACACAACTGTGGAAACAAGAACATATTTTTGAAGAGAGAGGATATGTATGTTGCCAGTCGCTGTATTTCCGTCTAATTATCAAGAGAATATTAAAGCAAACTTCTGAAATGTCACAAAAATTAAAATTCAAGGTAGGTGTGTTTCCATTAACTGGTTTAGAGCAAATAAAGTAGATGAAAGGGTTAAAATTGAGTTAAATATTGACAACAGCAAATCTTCTACAAAGTTGTTTCCATCTCACATTTAGCACATTAAATATTTTTACCAATTGTTAAAAAGATTGCAATATATAGGGTAAGTTTTATTGAATTTTCTAAAGTGATACTTTGCTGGAAACACTAAAAATCTAGACTATAAACCCAGAGACAACGAATGAGCTTGTGAGAACTTAAGATATGATCTGAGACACATTAATGTACTGAGGACTAGTTATGTTTGGGGTTATTAAGAATGATATAAACGCTCATAATCAATGTGTACGAAATGAAAAACATCCTGCCGTTAAATTTCTTTTGGCATTCTGCACAGTGAACAGGAACTGGATGTTGTAGGAAATACACTACGCATTTTCACAGCGGAAAAAGATGGTGACGCGAGTAATGTTTCATTACTAGAAAAGCGCCGGGGGGGTCAGCGGGAATTCGAGGTCACCGCAGTCCACGCTTCCGTAGCCTCCCGAAAGCAGCGGCGCTGCTCTGGAGCTTGATGAGCGCACTATTTTGACACTCATCTGGGCCTCCTTGTTAACTCCCCCACAACAGATCTGATGTGCTCAGACAGGCCTACGTTGCATGTTAGTGGGGCTGGTTGGGCTCAGATTGCAGAGCTGCACACTTGAGCGGGTTTAGCGCGAGCACACGCTCTGTTGTGTTTCCTCCAATCACAGAGTCAGTGGGGATTGAGGACAAAAGGAGTTATTGAATATTACAACAGGACGGCAAACAGTGTACGTCGGAGGGCTGTGAATATGATAACCTGACACCAGGGCCTGTATGTTGAGTAGTATCCGGCTGTCTAGCTCAGTCTAGCTCACTACAGTAATTACTGAAGCCAGTCATTACAGTTACATAGTTCTTGGAACCATTTGGTCAAAAAGGTCAAAGTGAAACAACGCTGCACTAAAACAGGACCCAGCCTGATCTGCTCAGACTGAATATACTCAATACAGCCTGGTGTTGGGACTTAGGGCCATAGCATACGACAAGTCTTGTAAACTTCCAAAAAAATCCACTGAAAGGCTGCGACGGTTAGAAAGTAGGTTTTGAATTTTAAACATCTCCCTTAACCCATCTTTTTTCATCCGCCACACGACTATTTCGAACTAGAAACAAGTGCATGACCGTGAATATCTTTGACAGAAAGCTGTTCAAACATTCACGCCGTATTTGCACAACCGCCGCTCTTTGTGGCTGCGGAGCTTCAGGCCTGGGTCGTGTGGAGCGATGACTGGAAACTTTGTTCTTCAAACTCAGAGAGAACGTTTTACGAGACATTTTCATACCAGAAACTTTTCAGGTTCAGCATATGTTCATAAACTAAAACTAATCCAGGCCTTTTTCTGCACATTTACACTCAGTGAAGCTCGTTCTCAGTAGCTCAACAAATCACAGCCGATCAGCTCCATCTGATACACTTCCTTATTTAATAACTGGCTGCTGGTCCCTGTTGAGTTCAGTTTAAAGTAACTATGGTAGATGAATATGAGTATTGACAATGTAAAGGTTTAAATTTCTTTTAGCTTTCAGATTGAATGGAAACCAATTCTTCTTGAAGTAGGGCTGCAATGAACTGTTTTTATAGTCGATCAATCAACCGATTATTGAAACCATTAATTGTTCGCTGTTAAATCCATAAAATGTCAATCACTGCTTCCCAAAGCTGAAGTTGCAACCTAAAGATAACCTTTTTACTCTTAAAGAAGACTATAAATAATAATATTTGAGAAGCTGGAAGCATTATTAAAACAGTTGGTGATTAACGTAAAATCTGGCAACGAATCTGATAATCGACTAATCATTGTGACTTTACCTTTAAACAACAAAAATCATCCAGCTTTTGGCAAAATGCCATTTTGTGGTAGTCTGGGTATAATCATCCTTCATTGCACGCAAATTCACTTCGCTGTGAGATTCAATCCGGACAACAAGGACCCAATTCTTCCTGCATCTAGGGAACCAATCACAGAACAGGGGAGGGTGCAGCAAGACAATAATGAAACACAGAATAACTGCGGATGTGATAACTGTGGATCCAACATGGCGGGACCTTGGCCTTAGAAAGCGTTCTAAGAAAAACTAATTTATTTTAAAAAGAGAGCAACTGTTAGCACAAAACTATCAGGTATCAGAGATGTTTAATATGATTGTCTAGAAGCCACGCACAGGAGCATTTGACAGACATTTGTAGCACCAAATAAACATCTCTGAGCTTTCATAAACCACATTTCTAATATGAACAAACGACTGAATATCAATCTACCATTGTGCAACGACATCCAAACATTTGGATTCCAACCTGGTATCACAAGAAATGAAGGAATAAAGAGCATCAGTTTCAGGTTCGGCTTAATTTTTCGCTGTCGCAGGATAAAAACAAACAAAACACTAACTTAGTTAAAACTGTGTCAAAAAAACAAATGGCATCTAAGATGCAACGGAATATAGAACAAATGGGAATTATATAATGATCACATTTCATTACCCACTGTTATGCCACAGAGGATACCAACTAAAGCAAACAGAATGTTTTGATGTCTGTGGAGCATCAGTGCCGGCTGAATGTTTGCAGGAATGCTACTTAGAGTTTTATGAATGAGCAGCGACGTCCACTTCCAGCCGGGAGGTGAGCGCACATGAGGTCGCCTTGCCGATTCCAAATCTAACGTCAGGAGGAAGATCCCTGTCCCAGGAGCTTGAAAAGGGAGAGCGCGCGGTGGCCTATTGATTTTGGAGAGCTGGCTCTGTAATTGCTTGTGCGCGGAAAGCTGTAAATCAAGACCGCTCGTTACTCTTTGCTTATACAAGCGGAAGATTACCGCGCAGCAGTTTGTGCCAATGCCGGCGTATGAAACCTGGCCCATCACACGGGCCCCGGTTATGCTGTAGAATAACGCACTGGAAGAACCAGAGCACCGACTGACAGAAGCAGCTGGATAGGGGAAAAAGGTCAACCTGAGTTAATCAGCTAGAATCAGCATCAGCTGAGGGGAGAGTAACAGCATGTGTATATGCGTATATATGTGTGTGTGTGTGTGTGTATCTGTCTACACAAATGTTCATAATACTGAGAAAAACGCATCAAATCGAAAGCTAAATCTTTCCCATGCAAAAAACAAAAAAAGGCCAGGCAGAAAACAGCAAAGAGGTCGCTGTCAAAGCACGCAAGATGCGCACGGTTCTTCCTAGCCTGGAGGAAAAAGGGTTAAGTCAACAAAATGTCCGATACATAACATTTCATGATTAAAACATGCCCTCACATGTATGTGTACTCTGCTGAGACACAGGTGGTGTGGGTTCTCACCCGGAACTCCAAAAGCTTGCAGCAGGTTATGATAAAAATAAACTTGCAGCGACTTTGACCCTGACAGGTAAAACCACCACGACAGCCATACATTAGTAAGTACGACTGTTCATCCGTTCATCCGCGAGCCGGGCTCTCACCGAGCCGTACAGGTGCACATCAATTTTTCAGGCCGTGTTGACAAAAGCTTTCAGACTCCTGTTCTAATATATATGTACTGCACATGTTTTTCCCCAACAAAGGTATGCACTTATACTATATTTTATTCAGCGATAAAAAAAAAGGTCCTGCATATCAGCAGCAATACTGTAGCTCCAAATCCTACAAAGATCTTTGTCCTCCTGCGTGTCAGTGTGGGCCTCGGCGCATTTTCAGGATTTAAACTTGTTTGTGTTGACACAAAAAACGGAGTATGAAAGAAAAAAGAAAACAGATGCTCTCACATTGTGTTGAAGATTCTCTTTTTTTGTAATTTACTCTGGTATGAAAACAGCTAAAGTGAAAATTCATGACCAAACTATGTAGGTGTTTAAAAAGTGTGTATATATATATATATATATATATATATATATATATATATATATATATATATATATATATATATATATATATATATATATATATATATATATATGCTTATTAGCTTTTATGCTGATAGTTAAAACTGATTTCTCATGCCTCTGCAGTAAATATGATGCTAGCCAGTAAGATTAGCTTAGCATAAAGACTGGAGACAGGGCTATGCCCACACGGCACCTTGTAGTTCACACTAATTTACACATTTAAATGTTCATTGTTCATTTATCCTTAAAAATCTAAGAGTGTAAAAATGACAAATCGTCATTTTACAACTATTTCTTGGCTCCAGGAGGTTACTCCCTACAGAAAAAACTTCGAGCAGAGCCATGCTATCGGTTTCCTCTTGTTTGCAGTTATTAAGCTAAGCTAAGCTAAGCTAAGCTAAGCTAACCGGCTGCTTGCTGTAGCTATATAACATCATATACTGTAGATGTAAATGGTCCTGATCTTCTCTTCTTATCAGGACATAAAATAATAGCCGGTTAATTTTCCGAACCGTCCAATATATTATTAGTTATACATATCTATAATATAATCTTGCCGGGGTGAAACACCAAGATCCTCACCTTGAAGTAACACACACACCTGTAGGCTGTATAATAATGACATATATAACATCAGCACCCATGAACATGTTCACCCACTGCGACACTCAGCAACACTAGAAATCATCAAGTCATGGTTAACTCGTTGCCTTAACTCGTTGCTGTCCTGACAGAACCACACTGTTCACTTCCTTTAACGCTGCAGCCGCCGTTTCCCCGGTGTGGTGCAATCATTCTCACCATGTGTGCACAACACGGTTTCATTTAGCCTCCCTGTAACCAAACCAGAGGACTTTAGCACCTTTAGCGATGCAACTACATGTGGCCTTTTGTCCTGCTGTGCATTTTACCCAAAACGCCATGTTTTTCAGACTGATTCTCAAAGCAGCTTTGCCTTGAAAAATCATAGCTATAGCAATTTTCAAATGTGCATCCTAGTCGAACGTCTAATGCGCTATGAGTAGTTGAAACATTACGTTTCTTTTCCTCCTCCGCATTAAACTGAACATCTGACATGCACTGACATAATAGGTCAGCGGACGTTAATAGTGTATGTTCTTATACACAAGAACAGGCCCTCATCTGCAGCTAAATGAATAACCCCATTAATCATTTAACATCTTAACCCTGCTTTCAGGCTTTTCGTATGCATCCTTTTTATGAATAAATAAATAAATAAATAAAACAGACAATACGCAGACATGGTAACTGCGCTATAGATGTGGCCTTTTACAGCGAATGCCCTTTCAGGTATTACATTATTGCTCGAATATCTCACTAGAGATATGATCTGCGTGGTGTTAAAAGCCCCCTGTGAGCCTTCCAACTCCAAACACAATTGGTTTGGTTTTTTTATCCGCTTGTCCTACATTTATTGTGTGTCAAACAATTTAGTGAACTGCCCAAGGCTTTAACTTTTTGAAGTTGCTCTTAATATCGTTTAATATCAACTAATGATATAGGTCAAGACTCATTTTGTCATTAATGCAAAACACTTTTTAAAAAGTTAAAAAAAAAGAATGCAACCTGTGGAAACCTAATTTGCTAACCTAACCCTTTGGAAAAAATTCAACCATTCTTGACACTTTTATACGATTTCTACCAGTAATGTTTGCACAAAAAAATCTGTCCTGTCATTTATCCATGTCAATATAAGTAGAATTAATTATCAACTTAATTTAATTACATTTAAAATAAAACCTATGACTGTTAATACTGATGCATTGATGCAGAGTTTGTGTAACCTGAGAGGTTTTGAGATGGTTAATTAGGAAGGAGAGAAAAACAAAGTTTTCTACATCCATTTTCACTTTTCTATAAATCAACTGCTTTCATTTTGCAAAGATATTTCTCAAAATGTGTCTTCTGATGCAACATCTAACACTCCATAGACATCTGAGTTATGATGAGATTCCTTTTTGCTTTTATTGGTCACAGCTTTAAAAATGTGTTTTATAAGCTTATGTTTCTTTGTGTAAATTGTGAAATTGTGATATTTAAACAGTATAGCTGTTAAATGAATATATTGCAGTGAGAAATACAAAAGAGCTGCAACATTTAAAGAATTAATTGCTGACTATCACATTAATGGCCAACTATTTTGACAACCAATTAATCGGTTTGAGTCGTTTTTAGACGAAAACCTCAAGATTCTCTGGTTGCAGCTTCACAAATATTATATATATTATTCTTTAATGGTTTCTTTTGTCTTCTGTGAAAGTAAACTGATTATCTTTGAGTTATTGACTGTTGGTCCGCACAAAAAAAATACATTTTAGTTTTGCATCATCAGCTTCATGAAACTGAATTGTGATTGACATCTCAAATAACTAATCAAATCATTGTTTCAATGATCGAGAGATAAAAATCTGAATAATTGTTAGACTCAGCCATGAAGCACAGATTTCCCTTTTAAATTCACTGAGGCTGAAAATGTACAAACTTAAATATTTAAATTTGTATTTGAAGCTGTGATTGACACCAACAGCAGCTTAACTGTCCATTCCAACCAAATGTGCTCAGTTCAGTTCGTTTTCATTGGTGTGGAAGCATCAGTCGCACTAAATCAAGCAAAGAGAGATTTCCAAAGAGAGGTGGTCTTAGTCTGCTAGGGGCTACTAACTATTCCATAACCCTCCTTGTGGGTCTTTGGTCGTCCCATATTGCCCTTATTTCTGCCTCAAATGACGCGCTATGCAACTCTGCTGTGCAGCCACTACAGAAGATGTAATACACTAAATATAATATAGATATATAGTAAGATACATAAGAGCAGGTAGCGAATGTGGCGCTAAATTTCTACTGGAAAATTCGTTTGTAGGTGTGAAAGCGGACCACGATGGAGTCTATATGCTAATTAGTAAACATTTTTTTTCGCCTGGTGTGGATCAAATAGTCGAATTACCAGTGTGAAAGCGCCCTCAGTGTCAGCGCCGTACCTGTGCAGTCCGCGGCTTGTAGGGCGAGCTGCTCTCCAGGTCGGCCAGGATGCTGGTGAGGGAGTCGATTTCGGCGTCCAGGCTGGAGCGCCTCTCTTCCAGAGTCTTCTCCGGCCCTTTCACCTGTGAGCAGATGTCACATTACACACAACAGTGAGTCAAAGAAAAAAAAAACAGGCTGCTTTTTTTCCACTTTCTTAAAAGTTAAGGACAGACATTCACGCGTCAACAATGGCGGAGCAGCTCTGCCTCCGTGCTCCTCGAGACGTCCTGCTTTGTTTCCGCGCTTCTGATTAAACTTTCTGAATTCCCACATCACCTTGACCCCCGGCGAACGTTTTGAAAGCCCTCATCAATAGCTGAGACTTTTTTTTTTTCTGAAATGAATGCACTAGGAAATAAGAAGAGATGCATTGTCTGAAAGTCAACTTTCATAATGCAGTGCACTATTCACCTCCTGCTTTTCAGCGCACTTGGATTTACAGTATTTTAGTCTCCATGCAGTATTCATCACAATCTCACCCAGCAGTATTTCAAACATAAAAGGTCAAATCCTTAAAATTAAAGTCAGATGTTTTTTTTATTATTCCCTTATTATGAACACATGCTCTATAAATAAGAATATGAATTGCTCAGATTTTTATTTAACTAGTTTATTATCAGAGGAAGCTTGGAAGCATCAGTAACAGGATCACTCCAGCAGTCTGAGACCTCGCTGATTTATTCATCTCCCATTTCTTCACGTTCACCTCAGAGAAGCCAAACACGTCAAACGCATGGAGGAGGAAAAACAAAAAAAGCACAAAATATCTTTCCAAAAAAAAAAAAAATGAAACAAAAAACTATTGTAACGCAAATGTGGAAAGGAGATAAAATGACATGACCATTAGTGACACGATGGTTCTCTACAAAAAAAAAAATAAATAAATGAATAAATTCCCGGGAATTTCTCCCGCAGAATGACAGATATATTTTTAGTCTTCTGAACTATGCTGCAACTGCAAGAAGACTTCTTGCAATTGCCTGCGGGGGCTTTTTGAGTTGGCTGGATCAGTGACTGCTTCTTATTCCAATGTTATGTGTTTGGATTACCTGTCACAATCCATTACGGGCAGGGCTCGCCTCCATTTGGAGGCAGAGAATGCTGCTTTAAAACATCTAAGGCAATCACGGGTGGGGTTGGGGGGGTTGGGGAGGGGGGGGTTAACAAAGCAAAACACTAATGGCTTGTCTCAAATCAACAAAAGGGGGGGGGGGGGGGCAGGCTAACATGCTTAACAGTGATAACGAGGAGGATGAGTGGTAACATTGCAGGAGTTGAACTGCGTGACTTAGTGGTGTTGTGCAGCAGCTTCTGGCTTCCTCTCTCAGAAGTCAAAGGAATTTTCCTCCTTCCTAACAGAGAAAACCGTTTAATAATAATAATCGATTTACTCATTCAGTAGGCTACGGTACATATCGTTTCTCCGGCGAGAGACGGATATAAAAAAAAGGCGTTTTGTTTGATATCTGATTCTGTTTCTGAGCGCCGCCGACAGTGGGAGAGTCCTGCTATGGCTGCGGGACAAATAATTAAGATACCAGTGGTGTATTAAGGAATTAAGTTTGCATGTCACGGGCTGCTTCAGCAGCCATTATAATAGTGGAGCAAAAGTTACAAATGAGAGCAGTGCAGCACTTAAAAAAAAAAAAAAACTAATTAGGCCTTTAATTCTTTATGTAATTCCAGGCGTCAAATCTCATTTGTTTCCTACTGCAGAGAATAGGAATGATGACAGAAACAGAAAGCAGCAGATGACAAGGAAACTCTAGTGCTGATTATGATTATTATATAAAGCAGGGCAATGTCAATTGATCAATTAGTCGGTCAACTGGAAATGACTTGTTAATTAATTCATCTATTTAGTTAAAATTTATAGTTCCGGCTTCTCCACAGTGAGGATTTGATCATTTTTTTTCTCAACTGTGATACAATGATTATTACGAATGTCTGTAGGTTTTCTTTACTTTTAATGGCTGCATTTTGAAAAGAAAGTATGAAAATCACCATAACTTGTGAAAAGATGTTTATGCATGTTCATCATTTCGCACTACTAGTAAAATGCGACGTTTTACTTGTTTTAGCATCAGAAGAATAAACGCTGTAATTTGCCGTCCACTTTAAATGGCGATCAGCTGCTGTTGGGCAGATGTGAAATAAACTATGTTAGATGCAGGTTTTCAGGGAGATATTTTAAAATTGTAACAGGGTTGATTTTAAAAGTCTTTTTACTGTAATTAACATTTTAATTCATCTCTGAACAATGAGAACATCTGTGCATTACGGTTAAGAAAAGGACTAGTGTTGGAATATTATGAACATTCATGAATTAAACCGTGGACGTGACGGTTTGTGCCGACTTTCGTAGAGCCAGTGAATCGATGAGGTTTTCATTATTTCTCACTGCTCATCTGTCCTTACTCTTTTATCCTCTGGTAAATATGTTAGGCGAGAGCAACTGCGCTCATCGCGTAGCCTTCGTTTCTTTGTGCAACTCTCACAACTGAACGAGCAGTTTACACGAGGCGGGTTTACACGAGGACTCGACACGCCGTGAGCGGACATGTACCGCTAATTCCAGGGACGCGGTCTAATACTGTTTACGTATACAGTTTGTGTGGGAAGAGCGGTGAATTTTACAGGAGTTGCGTAACTTATTTAAATTACGTAACATTCTGTCTCCAGATCTACAAAGGAAGCATTCATTTAGGACAGAAAACCGGTCAGATTAAATGAGGGGCTTGAAGAGGGAGATTTTTTTTTCCTGTCTTTCTTTTTTTTTTCCCTTTTCCTGCTTATAATGAACAAAGGAATGTGAAGCACTTGGAGGATTTCGAGGTCAAGTGCTGAGAGTGTCAGTCAGATCTCAGAGGCCAGATATCCCGGGAGGGCCGAATGCCTGCGGGCATTATGACCAGCTAAGCATAGAAAAAGTGGCCTGGCTCCACCAATAGGTGTCAGCCTTCTATCCTTTCCTGCATTAGAGCGCTCACAAATGAAGACAGGACATGTGTGTGTGTGTGTGTGTGTGTGTGTGTGTGTCGGGTTGCAGGCTGCAGGCAGCATCTGAAGCTGCAGGTCTCTGCACTTGGCTGCAACTCCAAAAAACGGACGGGCATTTTTTTTTTTTTTGCTGGACTTGGAACATGAACTCAAAAAAAGAAAAAATCTAACGCCGCAACAGTTTCTCTCACCTGAAAATCGTACGAGTTCACAGGAGGTGGAGGGTAGGACGACGGGAAACCGGTTGACTCGTCCGCAGGTGGTGGAGGGGGAGGGTAGTCTGCAGGGATGGAGGCACGCAACAAAAACATATACAGTGTTAAACACTTCCCCTTTTTTTCCCCCTACATTCAAACGGTCAAAAATCTGGAAGAGCAGACAATACCGCTGTGAAGCACCACACAATAGTGAGCAAGTTCGTCCTATTTTTAATCACTTTATTACATTTTAATAAGAAGTGCAAAGTGGAGGATGAAGTAGATTACATAAACTTCTTCAGATGAGTTAAAAAATAATAGAAGGTCCAGCTGCACTCGTGGTATAAAAAAAACCCCAAAAAGAACATTTTTTCAGCGTGTAATGTTTATCAAGATCAAGTGTCCGGGACTTGTTTTCCCTTCTTCATGCAACGCATGCAACGCATGCATCAACGCATGCAGCAGCGGAGGGATTCGCGTTCTTCCCTTCTTCAGCCGTTGCATGAAGAAGGGAAGAACGCGAATCCCTCCGCTGCTGCTTCAGCATCAAGACAGTGAATAGTTCACATGATGCTCTGCACGGTCAAGGTTAGAAGTAGATTATACACAGTGAGATTAGACCGCATGAACGTATGAATGGATTGGACAGAGCTACTGCGCCATAATGAGTGGGAATGTGCACACAAGCCGCACGCTGTGGAAGGCAGTCCATTCAGAAAAATCAGAGAGGTGTTCTGGTACTGCTGGTTTATATGGTATATATATATATATATACTACCATTCTTTTCTTTCACTTAGAAATATGCTTGTTTTTGATATTTCCAGCAACCATCACTCCAGTGTTCCAATGCTTCATTGTGTTTCTTAATTGTATCAGAAGCTAATGGATGGTTAGAAACCCCTTGTAGTAATTATGTTATTTCAGCTGAAAACAGTTTAGCTGGTTAGATGGAGCATTCCAACCATTATCTCTATCCATATCAATGTCTCGACTATATTTTTTATTCATGTATTTTTAAAAATAAAAGTGTGATCTTTCATGGAAAACACTCAATTGTGTGTGTGACCCCAGATAACAGGTGAAGGGAAGTGTATGTACACTTAAGCCCAAAATTATTCATACCCCTGTCAAATACAAGGGATTTCTTTATTTTATTACTTACAAATTAGTATTTCACTTCAGTTTTTACTTAAATAAGACACAAAAAGAAAGTCTGAAGCCATATTTGATTTAAATTCACATCCAACAAATGACCATGATGTAGAAAACTAGGGCATGCTTTGTGAGGGAAATCTTTCTTTATATATATACATTTTATAGTTAGACTTATTTTGTGTCCTATTTAGGTAAAAACTGAGGTGAAATACTAATTTTTTAAGTGGAAAAAATGAAGAAATCCCTTGTATTTGTATGAATAATGGCCTGGCTCAGGTTAAATCCTTTTCAAACCACAAACAAATACGTGAATGAAAAAAAGCCTCTTTTAAGTCGTTTCAATGGTTATTTTCACTGCTCCTGAACAGTAGTTGACATCAAACCACGACTTGTTGTGTTGGCTGCTCTGTTAGAGCAAAACTAGAAGAGGATTGTAAATGATTTCTGAGAAACCTTTTTTTTTTATCAAGGTGAAACTACTTTAAAGAGGCTTTTGAACCTAATGGATATGCAACAAAAGGAACATAAGTTTGCAAACCTACTTGAAGTTACACAAGTGTTTGTTGTTTCGCTGTTTGTGAAGTATTCAAATCCAGAGTATGGTCATTTTATTTCTTTGCTGTGTTCTCCATAGTTACGGGGCAGGAAGTCGACTGTACGACCAACATTTAAGATTTTTTATTTGAAAGAGAAAATACCAGTCATAGACTTTGGAAACGCGGGTTTAGATGAGTTAAGATTAAAAGATGAACAAGATGCTGGTGAATTAGGATTATTAGAAACGGGTTTGTGAAGAAAAACGACTCACAGACTAAATCTTGTGTAATAAAATCAAATCAGACATCTGATAGAGGTGGTTGATAGTCTCGTCATCCCACGTCGATGGATTGACACACATAATCGTAGTAATTTGGTTAAGTTAGAAGCACTAATCTGGTGTAAGCATGCCAGGGTTTTTTTTCCCCCTTCCTGAGATTGGAAATGTAAATGTTGTGTTTCAAACGGGTTAGAGTAGGTGTTTGTTCTGCAAGATGAGGAGAAACGAGCCAAAATTCATAGTTCTAAAGTCCACACTAATCCAACGGATTGCATCCAACCACATGTTTCAGAACGGATAAGGAGTTCCGTGCCAAATTAAATTCTGATTCGGCTCCTCTCGGCACAGGACTTAAGACTCAATCATTTGACCATGTACTTCTAAGTACCAAACCAGACATGAGCTTCGCAAATTAAAGGCTTTTATGAGACGTAATGGGAATTTGTTCCAATGCTGAGACTTTGATGAGTCCTCTTCAGAAATTCCATTTGCTTTCCATGGCTTTTATCTGTTTTCATTAGAATCTAATTGATGTCATCAATGTAGTTTATCCAAGGCAGCTGACCAAATTAATTAAGCGTGGTATTCAGTTGCCTTTTCGACAAAACAGCCGCGGAAATAAAAAAAAAAAAAAACAACAGGGAGCTAATCTAGCATGGTTAAAATTGGACACATGTCTGCGTCTTGAGCATTGCGGCATTTCAGAAATTGTGAGCATTGCATTAAACATTCCCTCTGGGCGCTGAGGCCTCCGATGTGAATTGTTTATATAATAAACTTGTGACCTCCGCTAAAACTCCAGAGTCTAACAGCTCCTCTAAAACCTCTGGGAGTGAAAAAATAAAATATGCTGCTCCACAACAAGGCACTGCCTCCGTTCCCCCTCCTCTCCTCTCCTCTCGCCCACTAGCACAGATCTTTTTTATTTTTTTCATTTTGCCAGAATAAAAAGTCACATGTAACTTGTGGCTTACAGAGAATTAAAACATTAAGTTTCGTGTATGTTCCTTCTCGAAAACATCAAAAGATGTTTTGGATTCATCATTTCAGGAAACACAAGAGCTGTAAATGTTGCAAAAGGTGCATGTTTTATTTATTATCCGAGGGTTCTGCATGTGGAACGGGCCAAAAGTGGCGACTTGTCGCTGCAATAAGGGTCATTATGCGTCTTTGCCGAATGGTTCCACCCTCCACCGCTCCGGTCGTTTAGGATGGAAACGTGTTAAAGTGCGGTTTAAAACGCTGTCGCTGGGTCCGGTTCGTACCCCCCCTTTTGTGCTCTTTCCATGCAATACCGCTCATAAATGAAAGCGCTGAACCTTGAAGTCGTCGGCGGTTGAATCGGGGTCAGCGGCGAGCGGAATCGTTTTAATACGAGCCTTTTAATTGGAGTTGCGTGTAATGTTATAGTTAGTTTCCATAATTTAACAGCGCTCCGTATGAGACGCGATTCCGACTGAAAACTACATCGCCGGCACGTTGGAGTTTCAGCAGCCGTGGCTGAACAATTATCACACAGCCAGGAGCGGTTCCAGTTGCAACTTAAAGGTGCCCCGTGGAGCTTTCTTGAAAACAAAACTCATATTTGCATTCGGAGTTTCTCACCGAAATGCATTATGCATTTTTTTTCGAGGGTCTAGCAAACATGCTGAAATGTATTTCCTTCCTCATGAAACATCTGCAGAGCACTTAACATTTCAGAGGGATCCAATCGAAACACAAGCTCCACAGGATACCTTTAATTGTGAATTTGATGTTTTAACCATCGTTTACGAGCTTCATCATATCTGTGTTCTCACGAGTTGAAGCCTGAAAAGTTTGGGGTTAGAGTTGTTTTACTGTAAAAATAACCTACACAGCCATCATCTGACTTTATATGACCACAACAACTTTTCGAGGAACCTTTTTTTTTTTTTAATTCAGGAATTTCCAGTTTTGGTCCTCTGCTGAGAAATAATCCCACAAAAGCGTTCGCAGTAATGATCAGTCTATTAATCGATTGGTTACCAATTAGCACATTTTCGGCGCTGAATCTATTTGGGTCATTTTTAGGAAGAAGAACTTCTAGTCTGGACAAAAAAAAACATTTTAGGTTAAAACTCACTTTGTGTAAAAGTTTGCAGATTATCGTTAAAAATGAGTAGTAAAAGCAAAAGTAAAATCAGTCTACAATTCATTTGTTAAAACATATTACAGCAACGATTAGTAGATTAATCTATTAGCTGACAACTATTACGTTCATTAGATATTATTTTGATTTAATATCTATTAATTAAGATATTGATTAATTAATTTGAGTCATTTTTTTTAATTTCTCTGATTTTAGCTTTAGTCTCTTTCGTCTTCTATAACAGTAAACTGATGATCTAGGACAAAGCAGTTAGGTTCTGATTACTGAATGTAGTCAACTTACAGACTGCTTATGAAAAGGTGTGTGTGAGAGGGAACAGGTGAGAGAATCAAACATCACTTTATTTTCAAATTTTTTCCAAAAGAGACGGAAAAAATCGAATTATCGTGAAAAAAAAAATCCCCACTGCACCCCTCTCTCATTTAAAAAAATGTGTCTTTCCTGTTTCTTCTTTTCCCCAAACCACGGCCGTTGTTTCAGATTTTTTGTAAAATGGGTAATGATCAAACCAGACGAAAGTGAAAACAAAATACTCCACGGTTTTGCTGGTAATTGATTTTTTTTTTCTCCTTCCTTTAAATATTTTGACATTAGTCATCTGCGCTTTCTTCACATAATGCGTGTGGTTCAGAATCATTTGGAGCCGTCCTTGTCACAGGGAGACCTAGTTTGGAGTGGATGCGTTGGCACGTTAAACTTAAAAAAAAACATAGAAAAAAGAAGATTTTTTTAAAGAGATGTGCTGGTGAGGATCTGTAGAAAAAGATAGACTTTATAATTCTGCCATTTGCTTTGAGTATTTTTCTCTTTAATGTTAATTATTTTATGTCTTCTTGGAGCCACTACAAGGAAAACCCACTGGCTTACAAACACATCCACCAAAAAAAAAAAGAAAAGAAAATTAACACAGGTTTGAGCTGTTGAGTCCTTCATTTTTTCTCCTTTTTCTGGGGCGGACGCTGTCCTGCTTTTGCTCTAACGCACGGCGAAAGCAGCCGGAGTGAGAGCGGCTTCTGTGCCGTGAATGAAGCCGGCTCCATTTGTGACAATGGGGAGTTGAAAAGCTCCGAGTGAGCACTAATGAGAGAAGCAGCAGGAATACCTACTTAATACGACAACTTCCCCTTCCCTTTATTGAGCAATTACTTTTAAGTAGCTGCTTTGTGAACAAGGAATCCTAATCAGTGATTACAGTTATTTGAGAGGCCATAAGAGGCGTAATTGGTTATCGGCTACCGGAGTATTGTTAAGGGCATGATAAAAGGGTGACGATGGATCCAGCGGTGGCGCTGAGAGCCAAATTAAACTTTGTTTTTTCACAAGTAAGTGATATATTCATAAACACTTGGAGTTCTCTATGTGACTAATGATTCGGTAACTATGAGTCTCATATACATGCGAAAGCTTCAAAACTGCAGGTTTTGCTGTTGGAGGGAAGTGTAGAAAGGTAGGAGGAAAGAAAAACCTATTCCAGGTTGAAGTGGAGTCTTTTTTTTTAATAGTTTTATTCTGTGGAAAAGGATTAGTATATACTGTGGGGGAGGAAAGTTGTACACTGAGGGTTGAGCATATGTTTACAGATTTACATATGTACAATATCAGCGCAGTTCCACTTGTGTGAGCGTCGGCCATCTGGCCTTTAAGGACCGAGGACAAACGCGTGTGCGGAATAGAAGTGCCTTCCTCCTAATTGATCCCAACATTTCAGTTCAGTTTGCAGAATACAGAGCAAAACGGGATGAAATTGATGTGATCCTAACCTCGGACGTAGAGAGAAAAGAGCTTTGTCACTGTGCTATATCAAAAAATAAATATAAATACTGCCCGCGTGTTTGGACGCACAGACCATAAATTATCTCCCACGATCCGGACTTGATTTATAGCTGAAAGCTCGACTCGCCGCTGATGTGCTGCCATCAGCCAAAATAAGGGCGACAGCGCGGGTCCACGTGACACTCACGAGCTTTTCCTGCGGAAATCTCCTGTAATATCTGGCTCTGTTGGTATTTGAGTTAATATGTGTTTCAAAATAATAATAATCAGAAAAAAGGTTCCCACTTTATTCATATTCACAAGGTTTAAAGCGATTAAGTGTTTTAGGTCCTGGGTGTCAGTCCACATGTTTTATCTGCACGCTCGCGCCTCAACCGCGCCGTGGCAGAGGTGGAGAGCACATTGTTTTGACATAATTATGGAGCCGTTTTATTCTGTCTTCCGCTGGAGAAGAGCAGCTGAGCCCTGCTCTTAATTAGCACGATATGTATAGACGTGATTTATGGCTTCATTTGGTTTAGAGATGCAAGGGGGAGGGATTTGAGGTCTGTGGAGATGTATGTATTTTAAGTGTAAAAGGAGCAGACCAAAAGAGAATTCCAAATGGGATGAGGGATTGGGATTAGCCACAATAGGCAGATTATGTTATTGTACAAAAGCAAATACAAAAAAAAAAAGTATGAAAAGGTGAATGGTTCCAAACCCTTTTTTTCCTCCTTCGTCTTTCATCTTCTTTTTTTCTGAAGTGTGAAACGATTAAACCGCGTTTGGAAGAGTCGTGACGTCGGTAGCGTTTGCCCGATGAGTGAAAGTGTGATTCATCCGTTGCCGTCGTTCCTTATAAACCAATGACAGCGGGTCAAACGTCACGGCAGACACTCGCCGCCGTGTGTTTCACAACATCAGACCTGTTGCGACCCGCCGGGCTGAGGATGCTGCGAGCTTACAGCGTGTTAGTCTACACGACGGAGGTCAAACAGGTCAAACGTTGCCACACATTCACTTACAGTATAAACTATTTACTGCCATACTTTATTATTCCCAGGCTGAGAAGCACAGTTATAGATTATGACATTTAGATATAATTACCTGCATATTTGTTATGTATTTGGTGCCTTTTCCTTTAAATATTGTCATCAGTAGAGCTGCAACAATTAAAATAGTTAACTATTATGCTAATTGATTTGAGTCATTTTCTTTTAAGAAGAAATTGTCCAACTTCTCTAAATCCAATCTGACTATTTTCTGATTCCTCTTCTGTAATAGTAAACTAATGATCTTTGGGTTGAGATGCATTTGCTCGGCTTTAAGAATCAAACATCCACACTAGATTCAGTCAGATGTGAGCAGAGATCTGTAGTTTTGTATGTTTGTAGATTATTGTTAGAAATGAGGAATATGAAGAAAAAGTAAAATACATTTCTCTCTAGTGAAAAACATATTATTGCCGCAATGATTAGTGGATTAGTTGCTGACTGCTAATTTTAAGTTACGTGTTCAGGTTTAGGAAACAGTGAGGTCAATCAGGTATCAAAAGTGTCATTAGTTGCAACCCTAGTAATGAGAATTTTGACCAAATACTTCCACAAGTCAGAGTTTCTTAACTCTTTTCTGCATTAAAACAGCCTTTGCTTCAGTAGACACCACTTCCAACAAACAGACAGGATGTGAAGCAAAATGTTTTCACAATACTATGAACCTTGAGAAGTGAAGTGTCTCAATTTCTGGCTACACCACATGCAAAAAAAAAAATAAAAGTGCTATAATATAAGTAGATGCACTAAAAAATAAACACTGTAAAGTTTCACAAAATGCAAGTGTTCCATCACTTTGCACGCGCTGTTAACAAAACGCAAAGACCTGCGCTACGCGTTCTACTTTGATAAAAGTGGCCTTTGTATCGCTCAGAGCGTGAGCCTGTGGTTTCCATGGGGACACTAACACACTCAATTGTGGATTTCCTGTAAATTCTCCTGGCGACACCCATGAGGGACTCTGACATAACAACCGGTAGTCAGTTTGCCTCTGGCCACTCGAGCGAGGAGGAATTAAAAACAGCTTATACACATGTTCCACACTTTCTGAACTGCTCCTAGCCAACAATTAAGTGTGTTTGTGGCAAACTGTGGAAAGTTTGATCAAAAACAGCGTTTCGGAACTTTCAGTGTGATTGTGAAACTTAACAACTTTCATAATCAGCAGCCAGACATCAAAAGATGATAAAAAAAACACTATTGTCCAAAAACAATAATAATAATTTAGCGCTCAATGGTGCGGTTTTGAGGTTTTCGAAAGAAATATTACTTGAATTACTTATTATTATCACTGTGTTCTGAATAAACTTGATGATGACTCAAAAAGTCTCGATATAGATCAGTGTAAACAGACATTTGAAGCAGCCGTGTGAAATACTGTACAGCAAATATGCAAATACAGCAGTAAATCAAACACTGATGCAATTAAGGAAAAGCCACATCATGTACTAAATGACTGGAAGTGTACGTTCTGAAGACATCGGTGGTTTGGAATCTACAAAACACTCCCGAGATCAACACTGAGCAGGAATTCAGGAATTGAATCTGCGGCCTGTTCGACATCACACTCGACACCGAAACTGAGAAGTCCCAGAGACCACTGAGCTGACACCGAGTAGTCGTCCGCGCGCGTTGATCGACGCAGACAGCTGCACAGAAACACAGCAGCACATGTGCAAAACATCTAAACCGGGATATATTTCTGAAAAACAAAAAGGGGATGTTAAAGAAGAAACTATCAACACACCGCAGGGATGTGGTGTCTCTTTCTTTTATATAATATAGTCCAGCGTGTGCACCTGGTATGCCCCATTTTTATGCATTTATTTATTTATATATATATTTTTACAGCTCCACAATCTACAGTAAATTAGACACTGTTGTTGATTCTGTCAAAACAAAAGTGAACCTACTAGAGAGTTTTTTTTTCTGTTGATTGCATTGCCTTGTAGATTTTATGTCCACTTCTCTGCCGCGTCGTTTTTGCCAGAACACGTAGAAAACGTCTGGAACTGTTCGATTTTCATAAAGCAATCACGGCTGACCTTCCTCTCCTCCCGGAACGTGTAGCACATGAGATCACCTTTAAAACCCTAAAGTCTCATCCGCCGTAAATCGCTGTTTGAGTGACGGGTCGCCGTCTGAGACCCGTGCGTCCTGTAACTTAAAAATGAAAGCGGTCCACGCTGTCAACATGGCCTCAGGCTGCTCGTAGCGGCCTCCTGTAGACAAAGGGACGGCGAGGGCTCTGTGCCAGAATCGACTCGTCCCTAATTTCTATGCTAATCCTCTATTTTTATATCAGACCAGTCCCCACGTTTGATATATATATATATATATAAAAAAAAGGCATTAAATAAATAAATAAAATGCAGCCAGATAATCTGCTCACATAGACATGTTATCCCATGACAAGTGGCGATGTCTGCAGACGGCTGTTCATGTTCAAGAGCGCTGACAACAAGCAATCAGCGTTATCAGATGTTAATGCTTTAATGAAAAATGAGACAAGAGTCGTTAAATGCTCGGTTTTATACCTCTGGTTTTTTCATTACAAGTCTCCCTGCAACCTGTACAGAACTAAATATAAGCAATAAGATCAGATTTGATCAAACCCTGAAGAAAGCCTGTTTTAACCAACAGCTTTATAAAGAGGCCAAAATAGTAAATATTATCCATTTCATGTAATGAATGTCACAGTTATGGAGTAGAAAAAGTGAGAATAACATTTTTTTTTCTGAGGTGACTGAGGTAACAACTTTTGAAACAATGATATAATAGCCTCTTTTTGCATTGTTTCATTAATCCTCTTAATACTCTGACAATGATCGACTGTGGAATATAATACTGTGCTAGTGGATCTGATTTAATAACATTGTGGAATTGCAAGGCTGTAATGAAATCACAAATCAGACTTAAAAACCTAAATTCTTTTTAAATTTACAAATAAATACTAAAATTGATGCATGATCGGGGTGAAACTCAAGACTAAAGGTTCCAGAATTCATTCACTTTTTTAGATGTGACACTAGAATTTGAGCTAATGTCACTCAGACACATTTTAATATTACTGCATCACAATAATTTAATGTCTCCAGCTCAGTATTTTTTATATTGGAGGCCAGTTTGAACTCTTTAACCCCTGAAAGAAAACTTTAAGGCAACAGCGTACGACGGCTTTGAGACGCCTCTTGAAATAAATGAATAATGTCTTCGGGGTGGACAGAGAGCTCGCAAAGCAGCAGTCTAAGAACATTTTCACAAAAACTAACATCTGGAGTACCAGACAGGTCCATGACTCAAACCGCAAACCCCCACAGACTCCGGTGTTTTCAAACCTCGCTGTGCGCTCGCTACTCGCTGAATTTCATAACCGTTTCCCCTGTTTTGGAAATCTAGGACTCTCAGGGGGGACTGTGAGGGTAGAGGTTTAGATAATGTTCACATTACAACACGTATACCAGATGGGGAGGTGGGCTGATGTATGGCGGTATAATATATTTTCTGTGTTCTGTTCCATCTCGCTCACAGAGGACTTCACACATATTTACTGTTCTCTGGCTTTAATGAAAACAACAACAACATAACTATAATGAAGATTCAGGAACAATGTGCGCATAGTCTTCTTTATGAAAAAAAAAAAAAGTGTATATTTGTCCTACTCATCTCTGAATACTTTAAAACGGTCATTTGTAATAATGAGCAAGTGTCTCGATATCTCATAGTTATTTCTGCCACAGACTCCAAAGTCACTTCCTTCGTTTTTTTTAATAGTTCTTATATGACTCAACTATTATTGCGCTTCTTTCTGTTATGAAAGCATGTAAATGAATATTTTTAAACCCTGAAAAATGACCACACAACCTAAAAATAAAACACATTTTATGAATGTATTCTTCCTAATGTTATAGTTAGATATAAGGTTTCTGTATCATGTACTTCCACACAAGTTAACGGCTTTTATAACTGCAGACGTCACACTCTGACGTCTGCAGCTATGCTCTGTGCAGCCAGCGGCTCCTCATCTTATTTCTACATTATTTTAACCAACTTAAAACCCAAAAGGAAATCTTAATAATTATGAACGGTAGCCTTCTCCGTGTCTCAAAGAACAGTTAAAATAAATAAAAAAAAAAGTAAAAATCCACTATTAGCAAATTGGTTCTTTGCACCATAACTTATACTGTAAAAAAAAAAGAAACATGAGTTTCCACGAGGCCAAAAAAAAACAAAGGCAGACTACACAAGACTTCCTGAACTGCACAGGACTGCAGACCGCAGGACTGAACACTGTAAAAGACTGAACACTGTAAAAGACTGATCACTGTAAAAGACTGATCACTGTAAAAGGCTGATCACTGTAAAAGACTGATCACTGTAAAAGACTGAACACTGTAAAAGGCTGATCACTGTAAAAGACTGAACACTGTAAAAGGCTGATCACTGTAAAAGACTGATCACTGTAAAAGACTGATCACTGTAAAAGACTAAACTGTAAAAGACTGAACATTGTAAAAGACTGATCACTGTAAAAGGCTGATCACTGTAAAAGACTGATCACTGTAAAAGACTGATCACTGTAAAAGACTGATCACTGTAAAAGACTGATCAAAAAAAAAAAAAAAGTAAAAATCCACTATTAGCAAATTGGTTGTTTGCACCATAACTTATACTGTAAAAAAAAAAGAAACATGAGTTTCCACGAGGCCAAAAAAAAACAAAGGCAGACTAAACAAGACTTCCTGAACTGCACATGACTGCAGACCGCAGGACTGAACACTGTAAAAGGCTGATCACTGTAAAAGACTGAACACTGTAAAAGACTGATCACTGTAAAAGACTGATCACTGTAAAAGACTGAACACTATAAAAGACTGATCACTGTAAAAGACTGAACACTGTAAAAGGCTGATCACTGTAAAAGACTGAATACTGTAAAAGACTGAACACTGTAAAAGACTGAACACTGTAAAAGACTGAACACTGTAAAAGACTGATCACTGTAAAAGACTGAACACTGTAAAAGACTGAACACTGTAAAAGACTGATCACTGTAAAAGACTGAACACTGTAAAAGACTGATCACTGTAAAAGACTGATCACTGTAAAAGACTGAACACTGTAAAAGGCTGATCACTGTAAAAGACTGAACACTGTAAAAGACTGATCACTGTAAAAGACTGAACACTGTAAAAGACTGATCACTGTAAAAGACTGATCATTGTAAAAGACTGATCATTGTAAAAGACTGAACACTGTAAAAGACTGATCACTGTAAAAGACTGAACACTGTAAAAGACTGAACACTGTAAAAGGCTGATCACTGTAAAAGACTGATCACTGTAAAAGACTGAACACTGTAAAAGACTGAACACTGTAAAAGACTGATCACTGTAAAAGACTGAACACTGTAAAAGACTGAACATTGTAAAAGATTAAACTGTAAAAGACTGATCACTGTAAAAGACTGAACACTGTAAAAGACTGATCACTGTAAAAGACTGATCACTGTAAAAGACTGATCACTGTAAAAGACTGAACACTGTAAAAGACTGATCACTGTAAAAGACTGAACACTGTAAAAGACTGAACATTGTAAAAGATTAAACTGTAAAAGAGTGAACACTGTAAAAGACTGATCACTGTAAAAGACTGAACACTGTAAAAGGCTGATCACTGTAAAAGACTGATCACTGTAAAAGACTGAACACTGTAAAAGGCTGAACACTGTAAAAGACTGAACACTGTAAAAGACTGAACAGGCAAAATATATTTCTGGTTTTAAGTAACAATGATAATCTCAATACTCTATAGTTTTTAATGATGAACTGTACAGCTGTGACATCACAAACTCAGGTAAGCCCCGGTGCTGGTTTCTAGAAACGGACTGTGTGTGTTTCTCTGTGGATGTTTCTGAAACACAGGACATTACTCGTAGAAAACCTAGAAGACCTTCTTGTAATCAGAAAAGATAATAAAATCTCACTTTCTGTGATACGGGGCCTTGAAGGAAAACTGCTGAGAATTTGAAGTCTGGGGAGCCAGAGTTTATGAAATGTATTGGTTTGAACTGTTTCAATGAATATACTATCATTAGTAGTAGTTTTATTTTTTCTGTATTAGTATTAATACGTTTCAATTATAAAGAGAGATTATAAGAGAGAGATTTAGAGTAAATAGTGGATATCATGGGGGTGTATTAATTGAATGAACAGCAACAAAAGCAAAAAAAAAAGGTTAAAACAAAATTTATGCATGTAGGGAAAGTTAATTTTCTACAATGAAGTAGTTCAAAGTCACAAATTCAAAATGAACTTTTTTCATTGTTGTTTATAGTCAATAATTCAAAAACTGAACTAGTTACTAGTTCCTTTTTTCAATATGTTGCTGTTAGCTGTTTTCTAAGATCTGTATAGATCTACAGACAGCAACGATTTTATCAGTTTTAACAGTGAAAATATATGCGTTAGATTTTATCTTCATATAAAATTTTGAACCCTTATCCAACCGGGGTTTACCTGAGCATTTAAGGAACAACCATTTCCTCATTGTTGCCGTCTGTCTAAACACTGGGAGCAGCTGCAGCTTTCACCCCTACAGGATATTGTCAAAAACAGGAGGAAAAAACCTTCTCCCTAAATGGCCTTTTGGGAGTTTGCTGTCGATGTGACTGACGTGAGAAATGTGTTCTTCAGAATAAATTAGAATAGCAAAGTTGAGACAATGTGAGGGTATTAAACGCGTCAACTTCGTCATAGAGCTCTTTTAAATTTTCATGATATCTTATCCAATGAAAAGTCAGAATGCGAGGGGTGTACTATATATAAAGGTGCCTTAGTGGTGTCTGCCGGGCTTTTACCTGCAGCGTCAGACTGAGTGGGGTCTCCCGCCTGTTTGTAAGGGTTGAACTTTGGCTTGGGCGCGACCATGGGGGCGAACTTCTTGGGCGCCTGTTGCTGGGAGATGGAGATGCTGGCGCTGCCCAGAGAGGGAGTCGTCTCCATCCTGGCGGCCACTTGTCCCGTCTGCTCATTGCTGTTCGCTGGGTTCCACATGGTTCTGATGAGGGGAAACACACACACACACACACACAAAAGAAAAAAGGTGGATTCGTGCACAACAAGAGAAGTGACGCTGGCTTCATTCGTGAATACGATCTAATTGTGCTTAAGTGTAACAACGTCTAAAAGTGGAATTTGAACTCTGAACTTTTGTTCCTTACATTCTCTATTGCAACAGTAGAGCAAAGAAAAAAAAACGTGATGTGAGAGACTAGCAAGATAACAACAAAAAAAAGATTGTACAGAGAAAACAAGTATTGAGGGATGTTGTAACGCTGGTGTAACCATCAATGAATTTTCGGCGTTGATGCTGGTGTCAGATCAGTGTTCCGCAATGATGGACGACTGATCTGAAAAGTCACGTAGAAGAGGCGAGACGTGCATCAGATCCCCCCCAGGGAAAAAAAAAGCCTTACATCACGATGAAGCCCTAACTGAGAGCTAATCAAAAATTATGCCTGCGTGTGTGATATTTTATTTGTGGACTTCCTTTATACAGTTACAGTGAAGCGAACACCACGGCAAGAGGAAGAAGATCTTGCCGCGGCTGAGGACACAAACATCAAGTATTTCACCATCGCGTTCTGAAATCAGTTGAAATATTTGAACTATTTATACGTGGCGCGTTTTTTTTTTTTCCACCCGTCCTTCTTTTTGTTTACGTTTGTTGTGCTGCGTTCTGATGTTTTGCTGTTTATTATCCTCGGTCTGACTGATACGGGGTTTACATTCTTTCTCGGGAGCGCGGCAGAAAGAGAGGAGGGGAGGAAAAAAAAAAAAAAAGCCCACGCACAATCATCTTTTAATATCTGCTGAAATCCCTGCTCCTCCTGCCGTCTGAATGCGTCTTACTTTTGATATGTTTGCTGCTCTTAATGCTGCGATTCAGACGCCGCGCTGCTGTCTCACACCCACCTGTCCTTTCAATGCAAATGCTTTCAATTCTCTGTGCTCAAATGGCTAACTAAATAAAGAAATGAATTGAAAAGAGATAGGGGGGGACTCAATACACAACATGTTGCATTGGAAATTTCTGTTTGGGTGCGCGGTTAAACTCTTTGATGCTGACTGTATTTCACAGCGGGATGTCACGTTACGCTTACTAGGCCTTAAAGTGCACGTTAAACACACCGCATCACTTTGTCTGGTGTTTCTATTGCACTTCCCGTAGAACAAGTGAAGGGCTTTGTGTGCCATTTCAAAGACAAAAAACTGAACCCAATATGCTGTAATTTCACAAAAAAGTGAATTGCATTAAATTGAAGGAATAATATTTTCTATAACTATAGATAGATAAAAGATCAATCTACTCAATATTGGAAAAATTCTCATCTTTTTAAGTCTGATTTTTTCTGGTTTCTTTCTTGTGAGCAACACAAATATTTTTTTGTTATTTCTTTAGTATTTTAGATAAAAACAGACCATAACGGCATCTGTTAGTGACACAGTGTGACTTGATGAACATGATTCATCTTAGCAACAATACTGCCACTAAAACAACTGATCCTGTGAATGACCTCTGATTCTGGTTCCCTGTTCCTGTTTGACTCCATCCCTGGAACAACTTCCCATTAAACCAGTGCTTTGTGTGCCAAGGACAAACAAAAAATGAACTCAATACTGTGTAATATCTCAAAAAATTAAATTGAATTGCTTTGCCTCATTTCAACTGCATAACCATAATCAACAAATTTAATATTAAAATGATATCATCATGATTTTCTACTAAAGATATTATGGCCATATTATGAAAATAAAATATTGGCTTATGTGGAAATTTGTAGGTCTCCTGCTAATACACAAACTCTGACTCTTGTGTTCAGCTCGGTCCAGCTGAACACAATCTGGTTAGGAAGGGCTCCTGTTGTGATGTCACAACAGGAGTGGAAGTTTTTGGGAAACACTCCTGGATGCATGTAGCTTCCCCTTTTAACTCTGCAGCGTCTGTACTTCAGTTCCGTTTCTCCAGCTGACTTTATCAGGCCTCAGGTTTCCATCAGAGCTCAGCCAATCACAGAAGAGGTCAAGAGGGGAGGGGTAGAAGCTGCATTTCAGAGTGAGTGTGTGGGAAGGCAGACTGCATTGCTGCTGCAGGTCAAACTACAGATTTTTGGGCCATAAATGCATGCACATTTCTATAAATAGAACATGAAAATTAAAATATAAACAACCGGGGATACAGAAAATATTTTTAAAAGGCCCTGTTACTAAGGACTATAGTTTTTAGAACATCAACTCAACCAAGGGTAAATTCTGGATTTTGGAGATTTAGGGATTCATGCATTACTGATTATTCTGGCAGTACCATGGGCCCATGTTCAATTCGTGGTAATGATAGAATGGTTTCTTTCACTACTTTTTAGATTTGGTTAATTAAATAAAATATAAAAACATTTAGAAAATAGCCTAAATCTTCAATCTTAACCTTACACCAAAGATCTGATGCACTAAATTTATTTTGATCAAAACAGTGCCTGCGTGTGTCGTCTACGTTCAGTGATGAATTTCAGTGAGCATGTGTCACTCACCGAATAGAATATACCATAAAGTTTACGGCTGATAGTGATTCTGTGCTATGGCGTCGTTAAGATATTTAAAATGCTATGGAGGCATTAGAGCCAGAGGTAAATCAGCAAAGAGCTGCACACAGATCAGCTGATCGGACCGGCTGCTCTCCTACAGGCTCCTGCAGTGACTCACCATCGCCCCTGAGGTACAAAGTGGTATTACAAGACGGGACGGGGCGGGGCCGGCTAGTTAGCATACTAGCTTCAGCAGATATCTCTGCAAGACGCTGCGTAGATCTCTGTGACATCAGGGCAGAGCTGTTATTTCTTCACATTCTGCTGATCATTTTGGTTCACATCTTAGACATGCTGATGGTAATCAGCTGATGCACAATTGAAAAGCTCCACATACATGGTCCCCTTACACTGCAAAAAGTGAAATCTTAAGTGTAAATGTCTTGTACTGGGTACACTTAGTCCAATATTGAAGATAAATATGATCTTATTATAATAAGATCATCCATCCATCCATCCATTTTCTATCCCGCTTATTCCTTTTCAGGGTCGCAGGGGTCTGCTGGAGCCTATCCCAGCGCATTTTATGGCGAGAGGCAGGGGGATACACCCCAGATGGTCGCCAGCCAATCGTGGGGCACACACACCATTCACACACCATTCACACACACACTCACACCTATGGGCAATTTAGAGTTGCCAATTAACCTGAGCATGTTTTGTATTGTGGGAGGAAACCGGAGTACCCGGTGAAAACCCACGCAGACACGGGGAGAACATGCAAACTCCACACAGAAAGGTCCCAGACCCAGGCCCCAAGGCGGTCTTGAACCTGCGACCTTCTTGCTGTGAGGCAACAGTGCTACCCACTGCTCCACCGTGTCGCCCATAATAAGATCATTTAATAAGATTTTATTTTTTGCAGTGTATATACTAGCCTTCAAGCAATATCAAGTATAGGTTACTTGGACAATACATGTACAATAAATTCTTTGGTCTTTTCTATGATTTCTTGAATAAGAAAAAAAAGAGAGACACAAAACAGAATTCATTAGTTCACAGTATAGTATAACTTTCAAATCATTGGATCAGTCAAAACAAAGAAGTCAGCATGGTCCGATTTTAAGGTTAAAGGGAATTAAGAGGAAAGCGTCCCCTTCCTGGAAACCCAGGAGTGTTCAACCTCCACAGAGAAAGAATGCTAACTGATGTCTTTTATGCGCTGCATATCCATTAATTAATTGGCTACGATCGATATGGCTCAACGGCTCCTAATGCAACACTTGAGGCGACTCGGTTGTGTATTTTTCATGCTTGAGAAGGCAAAGTACGGGCATGCGCCTCGGCTGTGACACGTATCATTTCAGAACTTTCTTTTAATACTTCAGATGAGTTTTTCTACCTACAGAACATGAACAAATGGACAAAAAAAAGAAACTGCACACATAATTCTATTTATTCACGTCCTTTAAAATGTGTTTGGTTTAAATGACTATCAACCCATCAGCTAGGGTTCAAAGACTGAATGTTCATAGATGAATGTTTGTTGACGGAGTCGAGGTTCATGGCAATGCCATCTTTTTAAACCCATGGAATAACACTAGAGTGTATGGGAAGGATTTTAATGTTTAAAAAGCGTGAAGGATGAAAAACCTGAAATTTTTAAAGGAACATTTCTCAAGTTTTCATAAAGCTGGTCATGGTTAATGTCAACCCAAAGAGCTTTACAGTTTGCCTCTCATTCACACTTTCGCTCACTCACTGACGGGAGGCAGCCGGCTACCAATGGAGAGCTTTGTATAGGGAGCAATTTAGGGTTCAGAGTCTCTCTCAAGGACACTTCATCATCTAAAAAAGCTTGGATCGACCCGCTCTACCTGCTGAGCAACAGCCACGTCTTCCCACCTGCAAATGCCTGGACTCGACGACTGCACCGGAAAAAAAAAACAAAGAGGCCCCCCCCCCACAGTCTTTGCTCCATAAAATAGATTTAATTTCTAATCATCTGTGCTCATTCCTTGTGTTTTGAGTGATGTGCCTGCTATGGCTGACTGGAAACCATTTACTTGCCCTTTTCCAAAGTCTTCTGCGTGTTTCCGTACCAAAGTCCCACTTTGACAAATATTACTTGTTCCAGATTTTTGTTCAATGATGTGAGAAATCATGGAGCGAGCTTGTTGATTATTGCCAGCAAGAGTCACACAGCAGTTCAAGGCAGAACGAGAGACAACAAAACAGTCCGGTTTATTCAATTATTTTATAATATTGTATATCACGACATGTGTGCTGGGTATCGGTCCAAGCCTCCCACACTGTGAAAAAAAGGACGGTTTGGGCACTTGAAAATGTTGTGTATTTGGGTACAAATATTCAAATATTAAGTAAAATGATCTAATCCCTTTAGCAGAAAATGAATCTTATTTCAGGTTATTCTCCTTATTTGGGTCAATTTGATTGAACAAGAGTAAATCATACACTAATCAGGAAGAAAAGGAAATAAGTCTGCCAATGGGATAAGATAATTCTACCCAATATTGAACTGATTGCACCAAAAAATAAGCATATTTTCATCTGACAAAAAGCTGCAATGATTAATTGATTAGCTGCCAACTATTACAAATAGTCTTATATTATAATAGATTTTCAAGTATTATTATTTTTGTTTCTGCACAAAAAAAACACTTTATGTTATTTCTTTTGTCTTTTAGACAAGAACAGACAGTAACTGTGTTAGTGACACAATGTGACTTGAACCAACATGCTTCATCTTAGCAACAATATCGCCAGTAAAACAACTGACTGTTGCTTAGGGAGGTTATTCTGTGTGTAGACATGTTTCTGTGACTGACCTCATTTGATCTGGCTCCCTGTTCCTGTTTGACTCCATCCCTGGAATAACCTCACGCTCTATCCCATGTCTTTCATTTCATCCAATAAAAAACCTAACTACATTTTCTGGTATAAGGTCAAACTCTGTCTGCACATTATTAATAGTTATCAACAGAATGGGGCCTTGTCTGGCCGTATACGTAGCACACGCTGCTGTATTCTTCATTTCTTCTTCCCTCCTGTGTTTTAAGAACTCCTAAAAGCATTGTGGCTTTCAGCTTTTTTTTTTTCAGAGCTCAGAATTCTAACCGCAGCGGAGTCAGATCAGATTAAAACACATTTCTGGAGCATGTTACATTACGATGTAACCCCCCCCACACACACACACAGCAAAGCATGGTACATTTTATTTATCGACTGTGCTCTACACTAACTTCTCTATCAAGCTAGGTTCACGCAGCTACTTCAGATATGTGATTTGAACTTTGCCGTGAATATTCTGACTCACCACATGTACAATAGATTGCTGCAATAAGCCTCCCTTTGACCTACTAATAAGCTCGTATCAGATTCAGATGCAGCGGCCTTTGTGTGTGTCTGTAACACAGTGAGGACGTAAAGGTGTGCGGATGTCAAACTAAACATGACAAGCTTTTTTTTTGTTTGTTTTTTGTTGATTTAACTTTTCACTACAGTGTTCTTCAAGCTCTACTTAATAAGCTAAATTATGCATTTGCCTACTGCTCCTCTGTATCAGCTTTGATGTGTTTACCGATAAGAAGGAGAAAAAAAAATCCCTCCCTCCTGCACACACACAGACACACACACACCCAGAGTGTATACGTACAAAGGCATGCACACACACACACACACACACACAGATATATACACACAATATACTGCTATGAGTGAAGCATATGGCATAGGTCAAAAGTACAACGTGCAGTCAGGGGAGAAAGAGAGAAAAAAAAAAAGGCCGCATCCTTATTGAAGACTCGTGAAAGGAAAGTCAATCCTGATTGCCGGGGCCGTTGCGAGATGACTCACAAAACCGTGTGACAAGGTGTTTAACAGTTTGCTTTATGGGGGCATGGCAGTCGGGCTGTCTTCTCGCAGCTGTTCCGCTGCACTTTTACAGCTGTCATTGAGGAACTGCTGCAGGTGTTTCTGCCGCATTAATCTTTCATATCCACCGAGGAAGCTATCAAACAAAACCATCCAAAGAGGACCACAGAGAGTACTGAAATCTAACATAGCAGGGTTCAGAGAGTTTTTTTTTTGGGGGGGGGGGGGCGTAACATGCTTTCTAGCAAATGTTCCTCCTGCGGGGAGGAGAACTCGCACGTTGGAAACGCATAATGTTCGGGATCTCGTGCTTTTATACGGCTCCACTCGCTCCTATGCGTTCTTTTATTGCCGTTCTTAACATATGCGGCTACAAACATCTATAGATGATGGCTCCTGTCAGTGCAGCACAGTGAAGATTCTTTCTTCCTAAGTGTTACCCATTCATAAGAAAAAGGGTTTCATTTTTCATGGCCTGTAAAGAAAAAAATGTGGTTTCTATACTATATATATTTATGATGTCACACTGACAAAGAATTACTAGTTTGTAGTCATCATCAAGAATGTATTAGCTCATTTTTATGCTCATCTAGGTTATTATTACTCGTTATCTATTGATTACTGAAACGATTAATCAATTAGTTGTAATTGATTAAAATGTTGTACTATAAAATGTCATGAAAAACTCTTCAATAGATGAGAAGAAGCCCTACAACATAAATTTTCATAAAAATACATTGAGAGGACGCCCAAGTCTTTTCAGAGCCAAGGTCCAGATCAGGTTTCTTCTTAAAAGTGACTCAATTTAATGAATCCACTGTCAAATAACTGCTGATTAACCTCATAGTTGGTGACTGATTGACTAATCGTAGCAGTGCTGATCTCGAGGCAGAGGAGACGAGCGGTGGACGCCTGTTAGGTCTGGTGCTTGTTAACAAGTCCATCACAGGCATCTACATGAAGTCGTGTTTCTGTCCACCTGAGTCATTCTCCTTCTACAGGTAAATGCAGATTAATATTTCAACGCGGTATGTGAGCACCAAGACCACTGCCGACTAGTAACCGCCCTCATTTCTACCTCTGAGGTTCCCTTGAGCAAAACGCTTGACCCCCAACTGCTCCAGTGGAGCTGTGTGTGTGTGTGTGTGTGTGTGTGTGTGCTTGCGTGTGCGTGCATAGTGGGTTGCAGTAAATACACTTGATATACGTTATGATTGTATGCAATAGTTTCAAAAAAGATGGCATTTTGCAGAATCACTTTATACAAAAGGAGAAGTAAATTACAAAAAAAAAAACCTGAATACCAAAAATGACATTTTGGCCATTCTTACACCCACGTAGTCGTTTTTTCTGTACTGTGGTACACGTTTGGTTTGTGCTAATGTTTCCCATAATGTACATCGACACTTCAATGAGTCCTGATGTTTCCTGAGAGACGACAACTGTGGCTACAAAAATGACTTTGCATTTGCAGGGTGGCGCGTTTGCAACATCCAGCTCCAACTCGTTTTATAATAGAAAAAATGGAGGGCATCAAAAGCAGCACGTTTTATGGAACAATGAGAAGTAAGCATGATTTTTCTTTTCTGTTCTTTTTTTTAGAATTTGATTTATAGAGCGAGTAAACATCTCAATTGTGATCTGTATGAATTTTGTTGACAAAACTCATTTATTTTCAAACAGGGAAAATAGCTTCATTTTCAAGTTTTAAATCAATTAACTTCTGACATGCACTATAGTACGCATGTTGTAAAATTGTGTTAAAGTTGAGTTTTATAAAAAACAATAAGCCTATGAAATATGTTCCATCCCCACCTCCCAACCCCTCACAGCTTATAATATAATAATAAAAAAAAGTCTAAACACTGTTCTCCCCTGGGTCTCAGGAGAATAAACGGATGTTTATGGGCAAAAGGAAACTAAAATTTAAGGCCTAATTATGCTGCTTCTCTCCTACCTTGGGAGTCGCCCTCTAAGCAGAGTGCAGCTGACACTACGCAGCCCTTGGCTCACTGGGCAACGATCAAAACACCACTTCCAGCAGACGGGGCAGAGATGGAGGCGGAGATTCACTTCGGCCGTCGGGTTTTTTTTTTTTTCAGACCCAATATAGGCGACTGAGATTAGCAACTCGCGGTTCGTGACGCAACGTGCGGAGGATCAGCCATGCGGACGAAACGCCTTTAAAAATTAAAGGTTCCCATCTGCGAGAGGTTGCTGCAGCGTCTTCCCGGCCTCGGAGTTGCTCTGCTTTAGAGGGTCGGTCGAATGGCTGAACAGGTTAATACGACATTACACAAAACAAGAACTCGCTCCGCGCGTCTTGCTGTTTGGAAACAGGGAAGAGCAAAGGGTTCAAGTGGTCATTACGGATCTGGAAATGTTTTTGTGCGGGAGGGTAAATATTTGAAAGTGCCGGAAGTTCGACGCCGTTCCATGTGTTGACATATTAATAAAAGCAAAAGGCTGTTTTGGACCTCTTTCAAGTGTTGAAAATTTAATAGTGGAAGTGAAATACTAGTGTCGGGGCATCAGAGGACCTGGGCAAGTCAAACATCGTGTTCTGAAACATAGCTACTGCAAACAGTGCAGCGACATGACAAGATTAACTCAACACCAACCCGAGAGCACAGAATGTGACCTTTACATTCATATTCATCAGACTCCAGTTTATTTTAAACCTAATTGTGTAGGCATCATCTGGATTCACTCGTAACTATAAATGAAAAATGAAAATGCTATCCAGGGCGTCAGAATACTGATGTTCTTTTGCACCTTCGGTGATGCCTGGCTAATGAAGACGTAGCATTTTACTGGATTTATCTTTCCTTTATCACACAATGACCTATATACGAAAAATACAGTTCTTAATACAGGACAAATTAAGAATTAGTATTTTACGCATCCTTGTAAAACATGTGATCTATAGATTAAGTAAAGTAAAGCACTGCTGGTGATTCCCAACACAATGAGAGGTCTAAATGTGTGATTTTTTTTTGTAGTCTTTGATTAAAGACTCATGTCTCATATTAAACTAGGTTACAGTCAGAGCCAGTATCTCCTAATGAAACACGTCTATCAAAAACTGCAAAAAAAAAAAAAGAGACTATAATTACAAAAAAAAATTTGATGTTTTATTCTTTTGGAGAAAAAGAAAAAAAAAAGAATTCTGTTGGTTCTTCATAAATTTGCAGCTTGAAAAATAATCAAAATTCTAATTTGTGTCGTGACAAGTCACAATGGTTAAATAACACAGAGAAATAAAAAAATCTTCGGACTGAACTTGTGTTTTCTGCAGGGCTGAAACTAACAATCCATTTTGCAATCTGCGAAAGTTTAGTCGTGGAGTTTTTCCACCACTAGTAGCACTACGGAGCGATGTTTTTAGGATGTCAAACACTCTGAATGAAAAAAAAGTTTGTACATTTACATATGTCTACTGTATACTGCGGTTTTGGTGTGGAAAAATAAAGGTTATTTACAACAAACTCCACGTGGCCCTGACCCTCTTTTGGTGTATAAAACGTCATAAAATACGGCGAGTTGTTAGAATTTCTATATTCTCATAAAGGGAGTCCTTCAAATGTCTATAGAGTTGTTCGACAATGGAAAAATATTTACAAGAGTGTAAAGAAAGAAAAGCAGCAGATTCACATCAGAGAAGCTGCAGCTATAGACGGTGTTTCGGTCTGTTTGCCTGAGAAGTGAATAAAACAATTAACTGACTATCAAAGAAGTTGCTGATTCGTTTTTCTGTTACTCGACTCATGAATACGTGCCTCAGTTGTAGTTTGGTTGAAATTTAGATAAAGGAAAATGATTCCACTAATGTGTTATTCAGCTGGTAATTGTTTATTTCAGAAAAGCAGCGCATGAAAGCGTTTGAGTACAAAAACAGCTGTAGAAACAGGAAGCTCCAGCTCATCAATATACGGTGTTTGTGTCAGATGTCCTGAAGGGGACCGTTTTAGACCAAGAACCAAGAACCAAGCGGACTTACACTGTATCTCTGGCCCAGTTGTGCACATAGGGATATTCACTCAAGTACAAGAGACCAATAAGTAGAGTAGTTACATCATAGCATCAATAAAGTTGCTATACCAATAAAGTTTTATAAAATTATGATTGGATAATGAATGAATGGAAATGTCTACCAGCTTTAGATGTACAGAACCAGTACAATGCAGAGGAGAACAGGTCAGTCGGCCTTTTTTTTTTTTTACATAATCTCAGATGTAAATAGGAATTTCCGGGGAACTGAAGCTCCCGGGGGGGGGATCCCTGTTTCCATCAAAGATCATTTTTAAATTCAATTAACCATTCTTGTAAAACCGGAAAGGATGTTCAGTGTTACACAGCGTGTTTTGTCTTGTATTTATCTGCTTCCTTGTTACACGTGTAAAAAGCCAGTCACAAATAGAAGATCTTCTGTGTAAGAATTCTGCAGAGTTCTGTAACCTGCTGCATTTTATTGTTAGCTGGTGCATCCATTTAGTGTCTATTAAAGAACAGTTACACTTATTTAATACCATACCATAGGCTGTTCATTTTAGCAAAATCAGGAAAATTAATACTGGCAGGTCAGAGTTTAAAATAAAAAAATAAATAAATAAGAAAATTGCAATCACTGCATCCTAGTTGTAGCCCAATAAGGCAAAGGGAAGGAATTTCTCCTCCTGATCTGGATCTGTACATCAGAGAAAGAAAGGAACTGTCACAAAGATAAAACCAGTGACTCAACAGTTACAAAAAAGGTCTGGACTAACTGTGTGTGCGTGTGTGTGCGTGTGTGTGCGTGTGTGTGCGTGTGTGTGTGTGTGTGTGTGTGTAGTTAAAAAAAAGGTCTTCTGAGGTCTTACTACTTTGAAGCTACCACCATCTCACTCTTTCTCAACACTTGTGTCTCAAGGTCGCCGGCACCGGCCACTTAACGCAAACCGGCCGTGACAGGGGGCGAGCGAGCAGAGCTAGCAGGCAAAATCACCTCTTTGTTCCGTCAGAACGGCTGCGGCTCAGAGCGCGGCTGGAGAAGAGGATCCCGATCACGAGCCGTCGACAGGCTGCGCTCAGACAGGCCGGATGATTCCGAGCTGCTCGGCTGCGACAGGGCAAGAGGGAACTTGTTGGATGGGTTGCCCTAACAGACACCAACGGTCTCCTGTGTACTTCTACGTTGGTGATGAAACAATGTGCGCCTTGTTTTTTTTCGCGTCGGAATTTTCATCAATCCGCTATCGGGCGTGTCGATTATTTCCGACGAGAGGCGGCGGCGTAAACCGTCATCTGCCGCAGGTTTTAAATTGCAAATTGTCCTTCCATTGTGCACTGGGACGGGTCGCGGACCCGCCGGTTCACCTGGCGCACGCCGTTAAAGGCCAAGAGAGTTCCAGACGCAACGTTAATTAGGCTAATGAGGCTAATTACACAAAGGGATAAAATGAAGGTTAATCGAATGATAAACATGGCAAATACCGATTTGTTTTCCCCATTAGCTATTGTGAAGCCTCCATCCGGCTGATAACCATTACAAATGAGATTCCGAAGTGTGACTACTACAAAGAGTAACAACCCCACCCCCCGCCGACACCCCGCAGCACCTCTCTGAGCAGGAGAATGAAAAAGAAAGAAAAACACTCAAGTGTATAAACGGGTGAGAAATGAAAAGGTGGCTCTCTTCTGAGTGCTTTTATTTAAGAGTTGAAAACGTCATGTCAGATGTACTTCAGAGTAAAGAAAAAAAACACTAAGAAATAACTTAATAACTTTGACGGCTTTCATGTAGCACTTTAATCTTTAGCGCTTAACATTTCTCATTCACCTATTCACGAACACAAGCACAGATTCACACACACAGATAGACACACACACACACACACACATTAATGACTACCATGCAAGGTGCTGGCCTTAGTGAATGAATAAACGTGACGTTTCCCAGACAATGCCTCGCCTGCCTTAAAGGTGGTGTAGAACTTTAAATATAAATCAATATGTGTGTGTGTGTTTGTGTGTGTGTGTGTGTGTGTGTGTAGAGAGAGAGAGGGAGAAAGACAAAGGTGTAGGTGCAAATGAAGAAGGATTTTCCAATCGATTTGTGACAGTTGAGTAGAGAGCGATGCACGTGTATGAATGTACTATATGTTGTGTGATGTTTTACATGTGTGTATATATACACACACACACACACACACACACACATATAGATAGATAGATAGATAGATAGATAGATAGATAGATAGATAGATAGATAGATAGATAGATAGATAGATAGATAGATAGATAGATAGATAGATAGATAGATAGATAGATAGATAGATAGATAGATAGATAGATAGATAGATAGATAGATAGATAGATTATAACATAAACTTAGGGCTCCAAGTGTTAGAACAAGTGGATCATATTCTGCTGGAGAAATGAGTCATTTCGTGGGGGTTGTATAACGCTCTAAAACAGTGTTGCAAACGGCTAAATAAAATGCCAGTTTCAGAGTAATGACACAGACCTCCTGGGCTACAGCTTTAATTCTGAAAAACGACGGATATTTTGGGAAACAGGTATCACTTTTACAATGCAGATCTATAACACTTCCTGGATGCACCTGATTGGACGTACGCTTTCACTGCGTTGGGACTAGATTTTCGCCTTTTTTTTTTTTGCTCGAGATACAACACTTCTTATACCCAACTGAAAAATATTTCTGAAATGTAGTTTCAAAATCAATTTTTGGCTAGAAATTGCATGTTTTTTATTAGCTTGCATATGATTGTATTAGATGCTATGATTAAACCGTGGTTTAAGCTTATTTCTCATCCTTTCTTCCTTCACAATTCCACCTCAGTTAATTCCTGATCAATTGATTCTGCTCTTACATCTTTTTCATGCAATATTATTTAAAACATTGCCTAGCATGAAAACAAAATGACTAAAATGTGACTTTAAACTAACTACAACATACAACGAGCATCTAAAAATAAAATGACATTTTAAATTCTTTGATATATGTTGCCTGTCTCTGCAGGTATTTGATGATTTGCATATTTGTATCCACCAAAGGTCACCGTGTGTCATACTTTTATCTCCTCACATCTTAAATATTGTAACAGCTTCTTCACTTGACCTCACCAGAATTGCGCTGATGGACAGAAGCCTGCAGCAGCTGCAGCTTTTAAGCAGAGCTAAGAACGTGAGCCCACATCATCCACTGGCTCATCCACCGCTTTTGTTAGGGTTGTTGTTAGGGCTCTATCATTGTTTTCTTCAACATATGTGTATGGTGCATTTTTGTTTTTCATAAATCTGGGCTAATAAACCAAACATGTGACATCTACACACACAAACATTTTTTTGAGAATATTTACTATATATATGTGCTTCTTTCTTTCTTCTCAAGAGTCATTTGCGTTTCAGTATTTCAAGCGAAAACAAGAATTATATTTCTATATCACTTTGGGCGGAAAGGAGCGCCGTTTATTCCACAAGATAATAGCCGTGTTTGCTAAAATAACAGTTTGAAACTTCCTAACAAGATTTGCATGATTTTTTTATTTTTTTATCAGCTGTTGAGTAGTTTACTTACTTACGTTGTTTGGCCTTTGCTCCCTAATGACGGCAGCACAACTTTTTCTGTAAATACGTGAATGTGACTTTAATGCTGACTGACAGCCTGTATTGGCTTGGGATGTATCAAATAGAATCGGATGGCTTGCATGAGTGGAGTATGTGCTCCTTGATACTGCGAGTAGTAAGACGCGACGTCTCGGGAGTTCATCTTATCTGAGTCTCGGGAGGTTCCTGACTGACAGCTGTAAATATATCACAACACAACCTTAACCAGCTCCCGCATACCTCTGTGCTGAATACCACACTTAAATATATATATATGTATGTATGTATATATGCATCAGCAATGAACAAAGAAAGGAATCTCTCATTTTCAAAAATCAATATCAAATGACACAGGATGATGTGCCTTTGTTTGATAGTGATGGGTAATGTTCAGCTGCAGATGCACCAATGGATGAATGCAACACCTAAATGAGGTTTCCAACAACAGTAAAGGGATATTAAAGCAATAATTCCAAGACGTGTCACAATATTATTTAAGAAAAACATTATTAAAGAAAGACTATAATGCATTGAGCTAATTTATCTAAGTCCTATAAAATTATACAGGCGGTTTGCTTCAAAATAAATTCATTCTCTCTTCCCTGGATTGCGAGACGCAACTAAAAGGCAGTAAAAAAGATTTAATTGCTTGCCAAAATTTTCACTTTACAGCCAAATACCAACATTTCTCAAAGTGTGGGCGAGGAGCCACTTCGACGATGTGGCGGCGGCTGACAGCGGAGATGGACGACTTTTATTAAATTTAGCTGCGGAAAAGGTGTTTGGCGCATGCCAAAGCTGACACCAGCATATATGTCAGCCGCTGAGTGACGAAATATTGCAGCGCAGAAATGCCAAAGATGTGTCTAACGCGGTTTTGAAACAGTGACACCGTTACAGAGTGTAGTGCACCAGGGGAACAAGTGTTCTGCATGGTATGTAGAGCAACTACTAAATATCCTATTTAAATGCATGTTCATGCTATTGTATGTGTTCATGCAAAAAAATGATGAGTGGGAATCCCAGATTTTCTCAAATGTAACTTAATTCAGCGTCAGTCCGGCTATAATAATACTCTGATCTAATTACTCATTAGATGCAATTAAAAGTCTTAATTATTTTTCTGCTTTAAAGCTTAAACTCAACAGAGTCGGAAGACAGAAATTAAAACTATTTTGATCATCCATTAAATATTTGATTACTTTTCCACAAATAAAATTACAAACACTGTTCCATTCTTTCCAGTGTCAGACATTTGCTGCTTTTTTCAGTTTTATTTCAATTAAGATGAATATTCCAAAGATTTGGGCTGATGATGATAAGATCACACAAAGACTATTGATGATAGCACTGGCTGTTTCACTGATAATTAAATGTATGGTTCATTCATTAATTGATTTTTCTATTAAAACAATTCCCAAAAAATTTGACACACTTTGTTTGTTTCCACTCATCATGAATATCTTGTAATTTCTTACTGTAAATAAAAACAATAAGCAATGAGTGATTTAATAAAAATGCAGTGGTTGTCGTGGTCAGCTGTTTGGTGCCATCGCAGGCTCCAATTGAAACCAAACGATAAAGAACCATCATTCATCCACGTGTCACTCTTGGATAGGTAGCTAATAAGTACCTTTCGGTTTTGGAAGAGGACCGGGGCAAAGTCGACAAAGCGAAGCTTTTCTAGAAGGGAACAACAGAGCGTGAGAGGAGCTGCGGCCTCGCCTCGGACGGATAAAACATCGCATCAAGCCGTCATCATTAATTGGTCTCATCTGACAGCCATTATCCCGGGGCTCCTTATCGCAGCAAAAGAAATGCTTATCATGCAACAGGACGGCTCTTTTTGTTGTTGTTGTTCTGTAACAAACCTGCACAGGCAGGAGGGGGTGGAGGGGGGGGGAGTCAGGATCTACCATCTTCAACCTTGATGTGTTAATTGCTGCCTTTCATTTCGCGAAATGAGCACTCGATGTTAAGAAGCAGATCTCAGCAGAAGGCCCGCTGCTAGACAGACGCTGCCGCTGCTACTCTCAATATTTGTTCACGGCAGCGCAATCAGCCTGATGATGTGCGATCAACACCGGGAGGTGAGGGGATTCTGGTTGTAGCGTGCACACATACAGTCGGGATTTAGAGGAGGCTGCGGTGCATGTGTAGGTCAGTGGTGTCACACACGACGCCCTGGATGACTGTGCAGAGTGGGACAAAAAATAAAATGGTCCCAGTTCCTGTGTCTTCACAGACGTGTGAAGTCGGCGAGCATCGTTCAGGGTTTATAGTTTTGATTGGAAAAGGGTTTGTAAGGCAGGAAAAAATACTTCCTAAAGAAGTAAATACTGTTCAGTAGGTAGAGGGGTTGAGTCGCATTGAACATGGAAAAGCTGAGGCATCATATTGTCATTTCTCCTGATTTGTATTCAGCATGTACATATTTATAATTCTTTACATAAAAAGCCCCCACTGAAGTAAACTGTGGTGGTCTAGGTGATCATTTTCCCATCTGTCAAAAACTTAAATGTTATTTATGCAGACATGAGCAGACTGGAATCCTTGTTTCCTGAGTATTGTATGAATTATAAGAATTAGAGTTAATTATTACCCTGAACTCCCAAACAAGTCCTACACCATAAACCAAATATGATAAAAAGTGAGGCAGAAGTGTTATAAATGGATTTAATTCTTAGCTGTTTGTGTCTGTATAATTGTGTAGGAACTGTATTAAAACCCATTGGTGATTGAGAAGGACTATAATCTCACTGCCTTTTCAATCATTTAAAAAAAAAGAATCTAGGATTTATGATAGTGAAGTGAGTCAACTTTTTCTTCCATGGAAGCTCTAATAATTTTTGGCAAACCAGGCGTTCGTTTGGGGCCTGAAAACGCACAATATTTAGTGTCTTCTTGTCGAAAGGTGATTTTGGTTGTGAGTCAAAACTCATCAAATCTCATTGAGTTCAGACGTTTTCATCGTTGCATTCATTTAGAAGATACTCCTCGCAAACACACAACTGTACAACACCGACAAAAATGTCAGGCATCTCCGCTGAAAGCAGGGAATCTTAGGAGAGGTCTACTGTCTGTTTTCTGTCAAACGGATTTATGTCACCCAAAAGACAAAGATGTGTTTTTTTTGTCTGCAACACACCTGCTGACCAGATGCAACATTAGGCGCAGAGTAACATCTCTCATAGCTGAACAACAACAGCAAGTGGAAAAACAAACTGAGAACAGACGAACCAAAGCTGGACGTGAAAACAGGAACCAGTGACAGAATATATAGGATATAATCCCTGCACTGGAAGAATGGTGGATTATGGGATTTCTCTCAGCTTCAGCCGTATGCTGTTGTAGCTACACCTTTCCAGTCTCACTTGCTGGAGATGCTTAAATCCTTTAGTATTGGAAACCTCATCGAAAGATCCTTCAATTAAACGTTTTTCTTTTCAAACGTCAGGTAAAACTTGATGAATCAGGGCATTTCTGTCTCTTTTAGTGCTTAATAAAACACATAATTGTTGGTTTATAATTTTCAGTGGTAAATGAGGGGAAAAAAGGGGAAAAAATCCCAGCTTGAAAAAGTGTGAGATTGTGAAAACCCTCTTTTTTTCCTCCAACATCACAGGTATTGAGCAGTTATCTTAATGTTGAACACGGCTTATCCTCTCGCGCTACAATGAGCACTCGTGCGTCTATCCTCTTATTCAAACTTTACTGGGTTTTGGCTTGGGGACGTAATCCCTTCCCCGGCTCGCTCACTGGCAAAGCCACATAGGATCGACTCATCAATAACACTTTGTTTACAGAATACAGATGACTTTGCTCAAGAATCCCCTCAGCACAGCACGGGATATAAAGACATGAATCAAGTGTAAGCTCATGAGAATTTCCATCCAAGCTTTCTTTTTTTTTTTTAACACTTGAGCTACCGTTTAAGCAATTGCAGCAAACGGGGAGATTTTTCGCATCGCAATTGTATCTGAATCATTTCGATTTGAGCTCAGGCCGGATGAAAGGAGGCCGACAAACACCGGGGAGCCTTTAGCCCTTTGTCTTGACTCACAGGTGCCGCTTCGATCGTATATTCTTTTCCCCGGGAACAGAAGGCGAACCCGGCGGGTTGGCAACGCCGCTGTAGCCGCCGCCGCCTCCTTCGCCCTCTCTCCACATTCTGCAGCGCCGGACTGCAGGACTGCTGATACATAACAATGAGGAGCTTTAGGCCCAGATCTTCATCATGTCATGTCGCGCCAAGGTTTCCTCATACTCCCTTTAAAAAACGCGCACAATACCGGGGGGCTAAGCCCGGTGTGAGGGGACTGTTATTTCAAAGACTATCAGCCACAAAGGGCCTGAGACTGATTACAACTCCATAATCTACATTTTAGGGCTATTTGAAAAAAAAACAGTGGCAATCTCCAAAGCGAGTCGCCATATTAGATTTGTTTCATCCGTACGATAAACATTGGCTGATGATTTCGATCCACGATAGTGCATCACAGAGATTTTACCCCCCCACCACCACCACCCGCAGAGGATGATGACTTCAGCTCAGGGATTTCTTACAGATCGCTTTGACAAACACGTTACGGCACAGATGTGCTGTTTTGATGTTCAGGAGGAACACGTAAAATCTATAAAGTGGGGACACGCCCGCGTCTGCTGCGCTTCATCTGCATGCAGACCGCTTATTGAAATAATCCAGATCTTTGTCAGACCCGTTGGAGGGAAAATAAATAAATATATGAAGCGCTGAAATCCCGCTTGGCCCTGGAAGCATCTGTGGAACATCAGCGGGTGTGTGTGTGTGTGTGTGTGTGTGTGTGGGGGGGGTTAAACGCTCCAGGCCTCGGTCCTGGGTTGTTTGGACTCCTAATCGCCTCACGTCTCCGCTGCTCACTCGGCAGCACCGCGTCCCCCCGGCCCCCACCCCCGGACTAATCGGAAAGCAAAGTTAAACTAGTTGTTTTTGGAAGGCTTTAACCTTAATTGACTGATGGCTGTTGCTGTTTATCTGTTCCAGCCAGCGTATCTGGTGTGAGCCTCTTAATCACTCCGGGTTCGTCTTAATCTAATCGTTCCTCCCTGAGCGTGTCCGCTTGTTTTCTACTCTTCACTTTTCCCTTGCAGGAGGTGGTGGGTGTTTTTTTTCCACCCTCCCTCTACAGAGGCCGTCATCCTCGGACAAAACACGCGGCTCGTTGGCAAACATCAAACACATGAGAAGCGTTCCGAAACAAAAAGGCTCAATTGCTCTATCATATGCCGGTTCGATACGCCATTATTTTCCACTGCATTGTTAATGCGCGTGGCCCCTCCCAGCCAACAGAGCGCTATTGATCTGGTGAAATAGATTAATGCTCACAGTATGTTCGTCCTAAACGCGCTCTCCGCGCATCAGTGTCCCGGCACCAGACATAAAGTTAACAAAACGGAATTAACGCCGTTCAAAATGAACTGCCGATAACGGAGGAATAAAAACGAAACGGCGGCAGCTACGAGATAGGAAGCCCAATCAATCTGTACCTTAACACGCTGTAAATGGCTAAACGCTCGACTTTATCGGCCTCAAGCTTTCGTGGAGTCAAAATCAGGTGGTGGATTTTTAAAGATGTTCTCTAAACCAAAATATTCAAATTGACCTTCTTTTGTCTTGATTTTTACCTTGGATAATATTCAGAAATACTCTCCCACATTCGCGACCAAGATAATCTACCTAGAATATAAAACTAGTTGATGGCATGTGTTTTTAATTTATGACATTCTGTTTCTAAATATATGCTCGTTCGGGTTGGCAAATGCAAGCTACTGACAGAAGATGGGTGTTTAGGATAGTTTTGTGTCTTTTTTTGTGTGAATATTTGGATGTTTGGAAGATGCTGAAAAAAAGTGAGTGAATTCTGTTGCAGGAGTCATTGAAGAGGTTGAAGGCTGTTTTTCAGCCTACTGGGGCTGACCAGGATTAGAGCAGTACTAATAATCTAATTTAATTTAATAAATTGTTATCATCAATTAAATTCAATTTATTTTTTAAATTCATTAAATACATATTTTCATCAATTTCATTCAAAATAGTAAGTTTGAATAATCTCAATATTACTAACACAAGGAGCTAAATTATGTCCAGCTTCCATCACATATATACAATAATGGAATAAATGCATAATATACCAGCAGGGTGTTTTTTCTTTTTTGTTTTTTTAAATGTAAAGTTCCTTCATGTTTTCTAAACCCACTTATTCTAAGCACCTCATGTTTCCAGCAACAATGATATAGCCTAAGTCTATAGTCTGTATACTTTCAGGCCTACAGGCCTAATGAAAGTTATTAGCACGGCCCTTTTAGACGATTATTAACTTTGTGGTTGGAACAAAAACCTGCACCCACACCAACCCACCAGGACCTGGACTGTCCATCCCTGGCATCCACTTTCCATGAAGGAATTTGCGAATCATAAAGTGAGTATGGTGCATGCAGCATAAAACAACACAGTCTGTGACAGAGTATCCCCCTATGGCCGCATCTGTTAGCGATAACATCTTTACCATAGATATCACAAGAAAATCATTTACCTCAGACGCTGCTTAACGTAATCTTACTCTGACCACTTGGGCATGTCCACCTCAGCTGTCGTAACTCACTGAGTCTCATCTACCGCATTGTTGGGTAGAGAAAGGGAAGAAGGAGAAGGAGAAGGAGAAGAAAGATCACCCCCTGTGACATGACTGCACTGTCAGCCCCGATCATCTGAATCTGCCAAATTTGATGTTAATGAGGTGCAAAATCCCATGATAACAGATGCCAAAACAGAGCATTCCCGACTACTTGTTAAGCAGAGCTTAAGGATGTAAAGCACTCCAGGCTCCATGTAAGTAAATACTACAATATAGTACAATATTCATCAGCTTCTATCAAAACTGTCCAATCAGGACGATCTTGGACTCCTCGCTGTGACTGCACCACGTCGCGATTTAATGTGCTGACACCGACGCACGTCGCACGGGTATATGATCCATTTAAGAGTTTCTGAAAGCCGGCACACTGCGGTTACGCAGGCTTCCCAGAGAGCAGGTCTCGTGGAATGTGACACTGGCTAGAAAAAGAAGTTCTGACATATAGTAGCATCCATAAATTTCAATGCGAAACTGTGAGGCATTAAAACCAGATGCTCAAGGAGTTGAGAAATCATCTACCATAGATATATATATATATTATCGACTTGATTCGAGCAAAACTGAGAAATGTTCAGATGCCATTCTGCAACGGAAGCGGATACCAAACAAACATATTTTTTTGGACAAGATCTTGCCTGGATTTCTCTTTCAATCCTGAAAGCTGCTTCCACACCAAACACACACCTGTCAGGATTATCAGGTTGGAAAAGCTCTGAAGGAATTGCCAAGAATCATAATAAAGACACGTATGTATCGATAAGACGTTCGCCTTACATAGAATGGGCTGGCTGGGATGAGATGTATGCGTTTTAGAATGAGAACGGAGAAATTACCTAAAAAGAAATGGAGGCCATAATATAATTTCCCCCAGTGCCTCCCCAGGAGAATACGGCACAAATTGGAGGATTTTGTCTTTTCAAGTTAAGCCCCTACGTTCAGAGAACGAGTCAAGGAAAACCACGGCCAAGCCCAACAAACAGTTAAGTATTTGAAATTCTACAGTTGAAGCTAAACTGGTCTTGAAATTCAGCTGGCAGGCGGCCTCGCTAGTCATCCGTCGATTTGATGTGTGCTTCAAGAATCTGGCCCAAACAGACGAACCGGGAGCCAGGAATCCAAACAAACAGCCTGAGAAAACCAAGAAGCGTCCACAGCGAGTTAACTTCGCAGTGCCACTGTGGCCCGGGCGCGCACGCCGGACTCTCACTCCACATTTACGCCATCGTGACGCTTTCATCTTAAACACTCGCTCACTCAGTAGACCACAGAAATCACTTTGTGCTTACATGACCATTTCTTTTGTTAGAAAAGAAGCTATGAATCAATACAAATATTCCGCTTTGTGTGAAAGGACTCGACAACTCTGCAGTGTAAGTGTAAATTTGTTGTAAGAATGAATCAGAAATCACTACATATATGTGTATATATGTATTATATGCATGAATCTCCCCCAGACTGACTGATTGATATATTCCTGACCATATGTTCCCCCTGCATCTGTCAAATGATGAATGTACTAAGAATTTTACTTAAGAAAACACAAAAAAAATACCTACTGTAAAGCAATTAGTTAAAACCTTGAACAGATCACACAGCTCTTACAGTATGTCGAATACGCCATCACTGGTGACCCTGACACAAATACAAGCCCATAGTTTCCATGGCAATTTTCTATGAAACATTATGAGGGGGAAAAAAAAAATGCCATCGGCTCTTTTAAAGAAATACATCGATGTAACTGTTTAATATTTGAAGATTGTGACTGACCACAGATGGAGTTATTTCTCAAAAAAGACTAATGCCTTAAAATACCTGTACAAAGAAAGCACAACGTGTGTTACGAGTCACGGATGATTACGGTGCATTTTCGAGATGCTGCAGAGGTCGAAATAACCAAGAGCAACACAGTGGTTTTATGTCAGCTCACCAACGCTAAATTCCATCAACTATGTTGAAATGTCATTAAAGTGCAAAGTATCAAATATAGAAACAGGCCTAATAGTGCTGTTATAGGAGGTAAAGAGGATATAAGCAAAGTGACTGTCAAGCTATACACCCAGTTACATTAGACCAAAGAAGGATTTTTAGGGGACTTCAAATAGTTGAAGATTAATGTAAAAGTTGGCAACAACACATTTGACCAATGTGTGCAACAGTTATCACTAAATGTGATCAGCACATCACATACATGTAGCTACATTACTGGCCTTACCTTTTATGCATCCATAGGTCCAAACCATGGCATTACAATATTTGTATTCCTGCCACTGCATGTATTGTAATTGTGTAGTTACATCATACCATTAAACAATAAAAACTAATAACTCTAATGCAAGATTGAAGTCGTGATTTCAAATGTCGTTGAGTGCTTGAGCAACAGCAGGTATTATTACAACAGAAGAAGTGTGTTTTAACTTAATGTAGAGAAGGGTCAGAGGCGGCATACGTGTGTGAAATAGTTGACTAAAACTAAACCTGGGTTTTGTTTTAGTCAGCTTTGACAATCTCAAGATTGCATTGCCTGAAAACACTGTATAGAGAGCCTGATTAAGATAAAAATTGATGTAACATGCTTGCAAGTACAATCTGGACTATTATCTACTTCCTGCAAGCAATACCTATTGGTGCAGGAAGCTAAAGCCAAAGATCTCTTTATGTACATCTTTTTGATTGTTCCTTTTCACTTAACAAAAACAAGCAATCCTAACAAAACAACAAAAAATAATATTAACCTCAGCCAAATTTAATTTTCATAGTTGAGAAAACTCAAGAAATCGTGTCTCTAGCATGAGGAAGTCACAGGTTTAGAGTGGATAGCGGTGCAGACGCCTTCCTGAGATACAGTATCTGTGCGTCTCCTACAGTGACTGCAGGCTAGTTTCACATGGCCACTGGAGAGGAGTTGATCCGCCATCACAAATTACACCCATGCTCTAATAAACACTGAATCCTGGACGCCTATCACATCATGAAACGTTCCCACGCTGTATGTGTGCGTGTCGGCGTCATGTATGGTTTTAAAAGATGTGTCTAATAACAAGTTTGCCCAATTTTTGCCTATAAAAAAGGAAGCGGGTCCACGGTCTCTGAGGCACAAGCAAGCTTATTATTACTAGAAGAATAAAAGTGTGTTAATGAAAGCCGTAGCAGGGAATGAAGCTTCTTGGACCACCTGTTCAACATTTTCATATTCAGTGAAGAAGAGCTCAGGTTCCCATATGAGCACCTTACCATCTGTTACAAAAATATATTGAATTTTGATATTCAAAAACAGTGCATGCTTTGCTAAACACAGACGCCTCGGAGCTCACTCGTATAACGTTTGCATATACAATTTGTGCAAAATACTGTTACTATATCTTCTGTTCCGTATAATGCATGTATTTCAGAAAGGTTTAGTTGCTGGGGGAAAACTCTTGATGAGCATCTTTGGTCGATAGAAGTTTCTCAGCGATTAATAAGTTAGTAAAGCTACTTTAAACGAGGATGCGGACAAATGACTGAATTACGTTAATCTAAAGGCACACGGTTTTAAAATATTTATTTAATTAAAACATACAAAGTGAGCATGACTGAAACACTAGCGGAATTACATCTTAGATCAATTATACCGAAGACCATTAGCGTTATCAGGACATGCAAATGCAGTTTTGATGTGGCTGTTAAGGGAGTGCTCATCATCTTATCAGAAACAACCAGCAAAGCGTCAATTAATCAGCAGATAAAGGGGATGGATCACTGTAGACTTTACTAATGTACCTAATGCAGATTATCTATGCACCAATAAGTCTACAAACAGATTTTACTATCAACACATATTTTTGTTTTGGATAAAGTCTTGTTTTTTGACATTTATTTTAACATTTCAGGTGCCATTGACAACAGTCAATAACAGATTAATCAGTGGGTAACTGTTCTAAGAAATAAAATTATAAATCCTACTATAATAATTTATTTTTTGACTTAACATTGTTCTGATGAGTGTCATTAATTAGGTTATTGGTGTTATATCTGTTTTATGGCAAATACAATCCGACACTGTATTTTTTTTTTTTTTACATTGGCCGCTATGGCAAACTCACCAAGAATCAATTTACTTCATATTATAATAATTCAAATCTTTATTAAATTCTAAATTAATTCCTAAACTGGAGGCAATGTTAGTTGGCCTGAAAAAAATCTGGGTTATCTCTATGTGAGGATTTAGTTTCCTCATAAATGAACAAAATAAATCAAGCAATGGAAACGCTCACAGTACGTTGTTGGGATGAACCCTGAACTTTTGTTGAGTTTTTAATAACAAAAATGCCTTTATTAGGTCAGGGAATTAAATTCAAACTAGTCGTTGTAGTTACTAAGATGTCAAAATATAATAGATAAATGGATTTAATGATGAGGAAATCATATATTTATAGAAGTGAAACACAACTAATAGAAAATTATATTATAATCATATTATATTATAACAATTGAAAAAAGTAAAATTGAAAGTATTATTTAACTATCATTATTACAGATATCATCTACTTGTACACAAGCAGGAATCAACATGACCATGTTTAATCCATGCCCTTTTTACGGTTTAATGCAGCAAAGTAGTTGAGCTGGAGAAAATATTTTGATATTTCACATCTTAATGAAACATTTATAATCAGAACAATAACTCAGACTGAATGGCCTTTTTGTAAATGAAAGATTTGCACAGACCACTGAAAACAATCAATAATATTTCTAATTAAAATAATTTCGAGTATGTCCAAAAAATAAAATCGGTGCTGAATATATCTGTGTATAACATAAATTTACAGTTTTTTATGAGTGAAAATGAAACACCTAGTTGTACGTTAGTATCTTATCTGAACATTTAAAGGACGTAAAGAAAGGGGGTCGATCACTCACCACACTTTAACTCTTAGCAATGGTGGGGAAGACAGGATCAGACACCTGAAAAGAAACAACAATTTAAATGTGAAACATCAGACAGGATAATAACTTAGAGCCGAACGCGTCTGCATCAACTCATTTCCACCTGTCCAACCTCCGGTTGCAGCATTTCTTTGGGAACCTGATTCCTCTCGCTGCTGTTCAGTTGTTTACTTTCACAAAGTTCCCGTTAAAGTGCGCCCGCTAACTCCTAAAGTGAAACACCAACTTTTGACTGCAGGGGATAAATTCAAAAAAATGATAATTGTGACTGAAATTTCTATTTCTGGCGTTGCGAATGTCCTACATTCTGTTTAGATACAGGTAAGGGTGGGGGGTGGAATATTATTTTGTCTCCAGGGCCCCGAGATGTGTGTATTCCTCTCGCTGAGGAATGCTTTTGTTCTGATAAATTGACAGTTTCCCACATTGCCACAGAGTGTCATATACTATAGGGAGCTGTAGTGGGAACAGACGCCGCTTGCGATTGGCGTCAGTCAATGTGACAGTTCTTGTTTTTTCCTTTTCTTTTGAGGAGGGGCGGGGGGGGTGGTGGTGGTGGGGGGGGGGGGGGGGGGGGGGGGGGGGGTCTATTTTTCTAAATCTGAACTTCCAAGTCAAGGAAGCAGGAAGGAATAGGAATTAATACACCTACACTCCCCTTTTCCCTTTAGAATGGCAAAAATCTCTTTGTACTCACATCATAATTACTGGTGGGCGCCAGTTTGGGATTGTTATCCATGCCTCCTTCACAACCTGTTTTTTTTTTTTTTGCAAGCATAATATAATGTTTGGAGAACACGCGACTGACAATGAAATCTTTTCTCAACTTTCTCCAACAATGAGGTAACGAGTTATTGCTTCAAGCGGCGTTCCTTCCTCCAGCATATGCTTCCTATTTTCAGAGGCGGCGTTTCTCCGCACGCGTGCGGCGAGTCGCCGGGCGCCGAGGAAAAGTAACCAGCAGCCGAGGTGCCGGGGACACGTTTCTCCGGGGAAATGATGTTGATGAACAAGCTCTGTTTCCGTGTCTTTTCATACAGTCTGATTCTGTTATCCTACTTAAAATGCAGAGTTTTAATGTGTTTTACTTTTAATTATGAATGTTAGTATTGAGCACTTATAGAACGGTACATGCTCAACTTACTAATGCTTTTCTCTATTACTAACTGTTTATATTAAAATATTCTAAATATTCTTCTTCTTTGTGTAATTATTAGAGCTCAAACAGTTGATTGGCTGAAATAGTTGGTGGCAATAGGGCTGCAAATATAATCTAATATTTGATTAAACTATTGATTGTTGAAATTAATCATTTTTAGTAATGATCAGTTGCTTGGTTCATAAAATTGCTGAAGAGTCTTTTTTTTTTGTCTAGACCAACAGTCTACGACCTAAAGATCATCAGTTTCCTAATATAGGACTAAAGAATGCAGAAAATAGACTAAAGAAAACAGAAAAATATCAGATTTGAGAAGTTGTAGCCAGGTTTTTAGACATTTTCTTTTGAAAAAGACTCAAGTTCAGTAATCACTTAACACAGTTATTTGTCAATTAATGAAATTGTTGATTAATTAGTGAATTGTTGCAGCTCTAGACAGAAAATGAATCCTCGTTATTTAGCTCCAACTTCTCAGTATGAGAATTTGCAGTTTTATTTCGTAAAATGAATGCTTGTGGTATTGGGCTGTAGGTCCGGAAAAACTAAATATTTCTTATAGTTTTCTTACTTTTCTTACAATATAAACTAGACAATCATTTTTCCTGCTCCTAATACAAAGGAACTCTATAAAAACTTGATATGTTGTTTACACTGAATTGAAAAGTGTCAGAAAAACTCAACAGCAACATGCCCTTCAGAAAAAGGAAAAAAAAAGAAAAAGTAGTGTGCTGTACATTCAGAATACTCCACAGAGTTCATTATCAACAGTCTTTAGTGGGACAAAAGCCGCGCGAGAGAGAGAGCGAAAACTCTCCACTCTGCTATAAAAGGTAAACGGTAAGTGGACTGCATTTGTATGGCACTTTTCTCGGCTTTTGACCACTCAGAGTGCTTTACACCACAAGCGTGCGTTCGCCCATTCACGCACGCGGCGTATGTTCGCCGATCGTTGCGGCCGCACATCGGGAGTACCTTATCATTCACAAACATTCACACGCCGGTGGAGCAGCCATCTGGAGCGATTCAGGGTTAAGTATCCTGCCCAAGGACACAGCACCATAAGCTTCCCCCCCCCCCCCCAAGCCCTACCATCAATGCCAAACCTCTGCTACTCACACTGCCATCCACCCGTACCAGCCAGCTAGGGACCTTATTAACTGTTAAAAAAAACAATTCACTTCCTGTTTGCTTGTCTCTGCACCACCATGTGGTTGAGATATTTTATTTATAACCAGGGAAGACTTATAGGATGCAAAAAATATATATATTTTTAAGTCACTTCATGCTTCACATGCAGAAACAGTAGACATATTCACTCTTGGAGTCTACTGATACGAGCATTCCTTTACCACCATGGCTAGATTTTCTGCAGCTGTGAAACTCCCCAAAAAAAAAAAAATCTGTGACTTTCACTCCAGTTTAAGGAAATGTGAAAATGATTCTCAGAAGGTTTTGGGATTATCAAAATATTTTCATAAATTCCATGAGCAGCGAGAGGAACGTCAAACACATCCCGGCGAATTTGATTGATCTTGGACTTACAGTCTCTGAGTTACAGAGACTAACAAACAGAAGGGTTCCAGTACATCCTGTGCTGAGAAGTCCAGGGAAGACGCCAGCTGAGAATGAGAGTTAGTTGGTTATCTGGCCAACCATCGTGGAAAAAAACGCAGGTCAGATGGGCTCATGGGTTTTCTATTTGGCTGTGAGTTGCCAACTGCAGCCAAACCAATAAATTTGAAGCATAAATTTTATTTCCCTTCTTATTCTAACGCGACTCCTAAAGTAAGCTGACTTTCTTGTGATCTTCAAATATGTATTCCTAGAACAATCGAGGCCATGTTATTCACTCTGAAACGGCTTTAATGGGAACGCTGCAGTTGCCCCATCGCTAGAATGTGATTATAGTAGAAATGGCAATGGCTTAAAGAAGGAGTGTCAAATTCAATTTCATCACAGGCCACATCAACATGATGGCTGCCTGCAAAGGGCTGCTTGTAAAGTCTATAAGAATATATCTACTTTTTAAGAATCATATTATGTATATATATATAAAGCATTGGTAGTAACAATGAAAATTTGATGTGATTTCTTAATAGATTTTGGTTTGCATATGTAGGAATGAGAAATAATGGGATATTTCAAAGATGCTGCAGTAAAAACAACACAGAATTTCATCACAGAGATACCTAGAGAGTCATTGTATAATAACATGATGAGGTTCACTGAAACCAACTGCTGCTAACAATTTGATTTGATTAGTTTATTGGATTTCGAAGATTGGAATCTACTGGAATCTATGGCTATGTGATTATTAAAAAATATTGTAGTGAAAGAACAAGAAAGCAATGGCAGATGTTTGTATTTCAACAAAGGAAAAATGAGAAAATATAGAAACTTTCCCATTTTAAACAACCTTTTGCGGTCATTCATGCAGAGTTTCATTTTTACTAGGTGCGCCAGATTGCACCATAAAGTCCCTTGTTTTTCTTGTTTTTAGATTATATGGCCGGTACTCTACGAAGCAGCACAGTCATTCTTTAAGTCTTTAAGTTTTGTAGTTGTGTACATGGCGTGATGTGACTGCTCGGAGGGTGTTTGTGTGTGTGTGTGTGTGTGTGTGTATGGGGGGGATGAGTCATGATGCAGGTGCATCCGCATCTGTTTGGAAAAGAGAGAGAGAGAAAGAGAGAGCACCAGAGCAGCGCCAAAGTTAAAAAGAAAAGAGAAATCAATTTGTTTATTATGATGGGCCACCACAAATGTAAAAATGCATGGAAAGCCGTGAGTACGGCTCCATTCTTGGTGTCGGATTCCTACCATAAACTGTTTTATTTTTTATACCACCACTGCCTGATTACAAAGACTGGCTTGTCTCCGTCAAGAACAACATATATTTGCCTTCCCCATCTTTCATTAAATTGCGCAAGTCTTTGCAACAACCCCTGATAATACCATTTCAGACAATGGTATTTCTTAGCAGCATGAAAAACAGCTTCACAGAGGTAGAGCCTAAAGCAACATTCGTAAAACTGTCCAAATTGACATCAGTGAATTATTCGAAACCCGACTCCATGGGCAAACTCAATACTTAAGAATGATTTCAAGAAACTCTGCCTGAAACTGAGTTATCATAATCTAACCTCGACTTCCTTCCCCATTGTCATGTCTAACCTTACACAACAGCATCTAATTAACCAAGCGTTTCCTGCAGATGGGCCATGTTTTACATTACAGTAGATCACTTAAGGTTAAACAGACCAACATTTGCCGTCACACCCGAGACCTTCACAAAAACCTTTTTTTTTGTGACAGTCAAATAAAATAAGCCAATTTCGCTCAATGCCAAATCCATTATGATAGCTTAGGTTGAACTATTTTCCATCTTGTAGACCAAAGAGGAAAAAACACAATGAGCTGAACGCTCAAATTATCAAATCCATTAAAGATTCAGATTAATTTGCTATCAAACACAAGTGATCATCCGAGTACATTAGACCATTAACACAATTCTAAAGACCCTCAATCTGTCAAAAAAATGTAATTTAGGCTTTGAAAAGGTCTTTATTCATCATCTTATGATGGACAGGATTCAAAGAGACTAAAAACAAGTGCACATTTCTTTAACCTTCATTTGCTTCTTGGTTCTTTGCTCTGGATGATTTAGCTGTTTTTATAGGTTACATATTAGATGTGTTTGAATACTCATGCTTTTGTTTTTTTGTTGTTGTTGTTTTTTTTTTTTTTTTTTGCAGCTGACCCAAACAAACATCCTTTTCAGATCTATCAAAGCTGAGTAACAGTGGGTCCATTTCCTCTGTGGACACATGCTTTCTAAGTGATCCTACAATGGACGGCTTGATTGGACCTTTATGTTTACAGGCTGAAAAGGTAGACCAAACCAATGAAAAATGCATATCCCTGAAAATACCTTGGCCTTTTCCCCAGGCTTTATGATGTATTTATAACCACTTCTTTAGAGCGTCACCGCAAAGTGAAAGGCATGTTCAGATTAAATTAGGTGCCTTTTCTGAACCAGGCACATAGTTCCACTGGGCTAACAGGAATCTGCCTGAGGCCAGAGCACAGAATACCCTTGACAGAAAACAAGTGGCTCACCTAATTTATACCTGAACTTCTAACCATTCATGAGAGGTTTGTACGGACCGCGAACATGTCCGGCCTTGACCTATAGGTGAGCAGGATGAATTTGGTGGAGCGGCTTTTAAAAGCCCCGCTCTGAATTTTTGATTACAGCTCTTCTTTCAGGAGAGGACGCGTTTTCTGAAGGAACCATTGTCTCCGAATTTTCTGTGATTCAAAATGAAGACACCCTAGTTGCAAATATTATGCCTAGCTTTTCACACCATTACCCTTTCAGTCAGTATATGGAGTAAAATGAACTTCAACAAAATAAGATAAGAAAAAAATATATATATTTTATGAAATATATCTTCAATCCCAGCAGCGAGAGCCACCACAGGGATGATGCGTTGTGTTCAGTCAGCCCGGAAGGCAGTGACAAGTCTAAAAAAAAGTTCAGACAATAATATTGTTGATAGTATTATCTTGACAAAACAACTTACAATTTAGTCAAAAGTTATTTGGAAGAGGAAATAAAAGCCAACCGTCAATTTCAGTTTACAGCCTGGTTTCCTGCATCAACTTTGACCCTTCATATTCAATGTAGTTGCATCATCTTACTGTTTTACTGAGTATTGACGGTTGTTTTTCCTCCAAAGTCTATGTAAATCTGAACTGAAACTGTTTACAACCAGGTATGATCATCTCATTGTCTCCTGGACTGTACTAATCCCACTGTTGCGTTGCAAAGTGGAAAGAGCTTTTTTTTCCTGATCAATTGTTCCTAAAGTACAGAAAAGGACTCGTTGACTTTCTCTACAGACAATGTGAGGTGCCTGACAGTTGAAATACCTCCCCAGCTCGTATGGGCATGGAACTCTCCCGAGAAATGATAAAAAGGATGAAAAAAAGATAAAAGCCTGTGTACAATAGACATGATGTGAGTCTTTTAACTACACTTATCACACGTTCCTGACTCCTCTTCATCTTCAGACACATTCAGTCAGACAGCCGGAGCGTCTTCCCTCCCTTCTCTCAACAGTGTTTTCCTGTCATTCCTCCCTTGCCCACAGATTCCCTCCTCAGAGGTTCATCAGACCCAGTCACCTGCCTCCTGAGGCCTGTGCTGTCTCGCCACCGTAGCGATCTGACACGAGGAGTTCTCCTTCCTGTCGCCTAGTCTGAGTCCCAAAGTCCACCAGCAGTCTCTCAGACTTTAACATGCGGTCCTAATAAACTCTGTGCAGAATCTGGGTTGTCCTTGAAGGCTCTCTTGTGGACTTTTTGAGCCTTTTTGCTCAGTATTGATTTTCCAAGTGTTCCTTAAACTGCATTTTGAGTCCTTGCAGCCTCCAGCGTACAATGATGCAGATGATGTCAAAGTCTGTGAAGGTTCAGTGCTAAAAGTGGACATTTTTGGTCAACTGTAACCTTAATGCGTCAATATACTCCGTCTCAATATAAAATATAAAAATATAACGAATTGTACAATTTTTATGTATGTGCAGTGTTTATGTTACAAGCAGTATTTCCAGAGACCAATATCTGGAGAACAGACCTCAATGGTGCTGTCAGAGAGATCAGAATCCAATGTTGTAGCCAACTTAAGAGATTATTGGTTAATGCTCACTATGTTGTTCCAGCTGTCACGAAGACGTGTTGTGAGCACTGAGCTTCTATTTCATTTACCATGAAGTAGATACCACAATAAACACTGCAAATGCTGCACAAGTACAGAACATGTTAATTGACCTTAAATCTGCTGACACAAGCAAATGCACCGAATTAACACAAAGAAAAATCAAAGCACCGAGGAGTGTGTGTTGTTATGAACATTTCTCAGGATGATTAACTGAAACCAATGTGTTTTCCTTTTTATGCAACTTTGTGTTGATGACTCCTATACAATCTCACTATTTAGTGCAGGATGTGCTGCTTTTCCTTCCTACTTTAAACAATTGTAACCTTTTTTTTTTTTCTCCAGATGGGAAAAGATTCATTCAAGGTATATCTAATAGAAATGGAAACCGTTTCACATGACAGAATGTCATGTTGCTTTTTTTCTGGAATGTCAAGAAAACAATGCTTTCTCCACTATTCGGCTCATAACTCAAATTGCACAGAGCCACATGAGCTTGACTTAACATCGTGAGGGCAGCAGCAAGAAGGACAAGGCCTCTTTTTCCCCTGACAAAAGTATTCACGTAAACAATGAGTGTTGTCTCAAAAGGACATTAACAGAAAATAAAACTTTATGATAACAGTTTTTAGTGAGGTTTGACCTCATTTCTAAGTGAAATAAATGCATTTGTAAGGAGGGGTAGGCTGCAAGTTTTCCTTGTACTTTTATTGTATTTTTGGTAAATCATAAATTATTATGTGAAAAAAAAGAGGTCAACAGAACAAAACTAACTAACTAAACTCCAACCAGTAGGATGGATTCACCTGCATAGTTGCCTGTCGACAGCCAAACCAGAATCAAGCTACCTGAGCTATCAAGATATCAAAAATACTGTATATCTAGGGCTCTGGTATGTTTCTTCCTAATTTAATGCTTAAACAACAAATAGAAGTCAGGCCTGTTAAGGGAGTTAGGAGATTAAGGAACCCATCTAATGTACTGAACCAGTCTGACACTGACCCAAGTGACCTCAGCCTTGACAAGTAAGGTCCTTCTCATGCTCAGCTTAAAGCCTGGAGACTATAACCTAAAAAAGCAAGCAGGGATCTCAAATAACCAAGGAGCCAGATATAGTATACAGGCTGTATGTCAGTGTTGAGGGTGGCTGCACTATACTTGATCCACCAGGCATGCTACATCTCATTCAATTGGATAATCCGTTAATGAAGCAGATTTGGGGGTGCGTCGCTGAGACCCGGACCGTAACCTCCAACCACCTACATGGCATGAGAACAGTGCAAGTAAAAGCACATGCAGAAGGAACAAAGGAGCTTTTCTCTTGATGCTGTGACAAACAAACAGTATTGTGGAAGCTTCTTCTAACTCTTCCCATATACTTGTAATAGCATTAGTAACGCCCTAGCTGCCTGACTTCATTAGAGCTCTTAACAGCACCATAAATAAAAGGTTTCCATTTAGTTAAGTCTTGGCTTGTTGTTTTTTGTTTGCTTCTGTATCCTCCGTTGAACCTAATAGAGATTAGTATGAGGCAGGTTTTTGATTATCCGGTAATTACTGGACTCCAGGATTTTTTTTGCTTCTACGGTAAAAATGTCCAGTGAAAATTTTCTCTCACCATCGAGAAAGATTTCTCTCTGGAGACCCGTATGAAAACAGCTTGGCAAAGTCATCTGAGAGATAAGAGAGTCACAAGTCTATAGCGCTTTACATTTCACCTAAGCAAAAATTCATTTAAAATTCTATTTTCTAAAAACATCCTTAAGCCAGACATATGCTTCTCCCCATCTATTTGAGAGCATTAGCCAAAAATTGTATGAGCAAGTCCTGATGTGTTTTGATGCAATTGTTTTGCAGTTGTTTTGTGTTCATGGTAAAACAGTGCAGGCTTGTGTGATACGATTTATTTATGCATGTGAGTCCATTGATGCAGTCTGTAATATAGGCTACTTTTCAACAACAACAAAAATTACACTATGAAGTGACATCCCTTGTTATTATTCTTATGCTTATTTCATTAGAGTGGGACTTACTAACACAGCACTAAAGTGGTTTGCATCCTACTTAAAGGACAGAAACTACTTTCTGTCTACAATTTACATCTAAACATACAGGGATAATCTGTGGGGTCCGGCAAGGTTAAATTCTAGGGCTCTTCTACTCAACATTTACATGCTCCCACTGGCTAAGATCATGGAAGAAAACACAATAAATTACTATAATTATTCAGACAATATACAAATATATATCTTATCACAAGGAGATTATAATCCAATAAAAATTCTGAGTAAATGCATTGAGCAAATCAATGATCTTTTAATTATCCAGAGATAAAACTGAGCCAAAGAAAAATGATTAAAAGTCAGCACTCAACTTCAATCAGTGATGTTAAAGCCGACAAACCAAGCTAGAAACCTGGGTGTAGTTATGGACTCAGACTCGAATCTCAAGAGTCACATTTAAACTATCACAAAGTCAGCATACTTTCACCTGAAGAATGTATCGAGGATTGAAGGCCTAATGTCTTAGCAAGACTCAGGAAAGCCTGTCCATGCTGTTATTTTCAGTAGAATTGACCACTGTAACGAGGTCTTTAATGGCCACTCTAAAAAGTCAATCGGACAGTTGCAGCTAATACAAAATGCTGCCACTTGAGTCCTCTATAGGACTAAAAAAAAAAAAAGATATCACTCCAGTTCTGAGGTCCTTGCACTGGCTTCCTGTCTGCTAGAGAATTAACTTTAAAATACTTTTACTGGTTTATAAAGTACTAAATGGTCCAGCGCCTAAGTATATCTCTGATCTGCTGATCCCTTATGAACCGTCCAGCCCTCTTAGATCTTCTGGGACAGGTCTGCTCTCTGTTCCCAGAGTCTGAACTAAACATGGAGAAGCAGCGTTCAGTTTCTAAGCCCCACAGATCTGGAACAAACTCCCAGAGAGTAATTTTCATTTTCATTAGGGTTAGGGTTAGGGTTAGGGTTTCATATCTAATTTTCTTTCTATCTCCACTTTCAAACCACTGTTTTTAAATTGCATCTTGATGCTTTTGATGTTTTAGGTAAGCAGTTTGAATTACCTTGTTGAAATGTGCCTTACAACTATACAACAGTATAAGTAGTAATTTCAATAATTTGTAGATTAATCTATTAAAATAGTAATTAATGTGAAGCCCAACCAGTAATACCAGCGATAACAGACAAAACAAAGAACTCAAGGAATGACACAGTAAACACTACCTGCATGTTGATTAGAATATTATAGAACCATGTTTGAAATCCTGCAAAACCCAAAATATGTTGCCCAACAACATTTCTTTACATATATGACAATGCAAGTCTCATCCGGTCATGGAGATTGAAACCTCACAAGCACATTTATTATTAGAGTAAATGACTTTGTCTCAGGCTTTTGGTTATTAGAGCTTTCCTTTCTATCCTACATGAACAGCTCAGATAAGAAACCTCCTGTTTCTAAAGATTTGGCCCAAATTCAAAGCTATTTTTGATTCAAGCCTAAATGAAGATTTTAAATCTGATTTCCACCTGATATCTTTGATTTATTGTTGATTAATGATTCAACTCTACAGATGAATAGCAAAAAATTGTCTTTTCATTGTAATTAAATTGTTGCACCTTAATTTTGCAGGTGGAATAACACACACGCACACACATAAAAATCACGCAGAGCCTTGATGTATAGATCCATCAATGGGTGAGGTGTGAGGTTATGTGAAGACTTAGTCCCAGGTGTAACATTGCCAGAACAGAGACTTCCAGCCAAGAGAATGATTTGGGTCAGTAGGTAATTGCATTCCTGGACCACAGGGGACTTGTTGGCAATTAATCCTGCCACGTGAAATATGCACACGTACAGCGTGCCAGTAGACACGCAGCTCTGTTCACGCAGCTCTTTCCAAGAGTGATAGGGTCAAATTTCTGATGGTGACACGCTCGACGTACAAGGATGAGTTTGAATTGCTGCAGAGCAAAAAGCGACTATCATAACTCCTTCTACTCAGTTTACTATTGCTTTTTATCATAAATATCGGCTAAGGGTTCAAATAAGCTTTGTCAAGCCTCTGATTTGATCAAATATCCAATTCCTTTATTTCCTTCTCTTAATCAACCTTCTCTTATGGCGTACGTAAATTCAAAAAGGACATAGTATTCCTCCCAAAAGCAAATAGCACCAACTTTAAAGTATCATTTACATCCTCTTATTATCCTACAACACTTCCCTGCTAGTACTGTAGGTATTGTCCCATTACAGCTCTGTAAAATTACAATCTTGCTTTGGGGTCAAATGAGCTGTGTAATGTCAACACTTCCTATGTGACTTACAAAGAGTTAGAATAGTAGAACCCCTACTCAGGAAAAAATTTGATTCAAGAAGCTTCTTCAAAATGTTGGGTAATTCAAAATGTGTAAATTATGTGACATTTAGACTGGAAATACAATTTCTTTGATTTCTTGCTGCTCATAGTCTATGGTAAAACATTGTTTTAATCATTAACATTAACTATGTGCAAACTTCCATTATTATAATCTCATCTATGTGGTTTTCAGTTTATGTTTTAGCGCATCATTAATTGCTCGTGTTTTGCCAACATCATGCTTCGGTAATTTGTCTTTAGAGGCTGGCATCTGTCATTGCTCTTCCAACAAGTGCAACAGTCACATTGTGTATAGTGTCCCATCGGCCTCAAGCCTCTGCCTAATCTGAGATTAATCAGTTAGTGGCATCTTATCCTTAAACGATAGAGGGACAGAGAAAATGCCACTTCTGGCACAAAATCATTTGACCGGCTGTATCTGGACGAATTTAAAGAATGTTTACCAGTGAAGAAAGTGTCGATGAACAGAAAATTACATTTTCCACTAATTGCGGACTGAAGGTTTCCCCAAAAAGTCCCTCGATGTTCGGGGAAGAATCAGGAAATACCAAGAAAAGATACTACTAACATATTCCAAAGAGTTTCATCAGAATCATCCCTTCCGTGGTGACAACACCCCTATTCTTTCATGTTTTCCAGTTAGTCATTCATACAAGAAATAAGATTTCTAAATTGAATGAATCCTGGAAATTGCTAATGTTTGTTCCTAATACGCAATTGTTAACAAATCTATGAACATGTAACAGTTTGATTTGTAATCACTGTAAAATCTTACCTAATACGCTCTATGCTGAGGACATGAGACTATTCATTATTAATAATTACATCAAACTATGAAGGGTGGTTAATAGCATGGGTTATTGTTGGGAAATGGAATAATAGATGAAAAGGCAAAGTATTGAAGAGAACCTGCTTCAAACTGTCGAAATGCTTAAACTGAGACAATGACTTATACTTAAAATATATAAAATGTGCCTCAACATTAAAATGAGGGACCTGGCTGTAGCTTTGAAACTAATTGAAAACAAATTTATCTGAAATTGCTGTTTATTGACTCAGCTCAGTCATTTGGAGAAAACCAAAAGATTCTTTAAAAGGATTCCTAATGCATAAATGTTTTTCTGCATTTCAGTTCCAATCAAACAGCAAAAACTCAACAGCTACAAGCCTCAATTTTATAATTGATTCGCCCACTATGATAATTTTGCCATGAGAGCTCACAAAAGCTAAACAGCAAACATACAATCTCAAAGTTCAATTTGCACTCAATGACGAAGAAAAACAAAAGCTGTTTAGAAGGAATCACTGGTAAGAGTAATCAAGAGTTGAACACAAAAACAGGAGTAATCAAACCCTTAATTCTCCTTAATATGAAAAGGTTGTTTCCTCCAGGTCGGCTTGATACTCCTCAGCCTAGTTGGTTCAGTGTAATCGCTGTTGTTAATCATGCCGTAATTTGTTGACAAGATTCATTTGGAAGACTTGTCTTGAAAACATATAATCTCTCCCAATCAAGGGAATGCCGGCATCATGAGATTAGGGACAGCAAAGTAGATTGAGACCAGATTAAGTCATTTTCAGACTGCTGGAGATGATCAGTTTCTTTCAGTGCTCATTAAACTAGCAGAGCCGACCAAAGTATCTCGAAAACACCCTTGATACTGTGGTTGTAAATAAAAAGTGGTAGAAACTACAATCATTTGAATAAATCGCACTGGTTATATTCATATTTATATAAGATTATTGTATATCTGATGTCTCTAACAGAGTGTGTAAAAATCAGCTACAGCATGATTAGCTTTGATGGCTACTAAAACAATAATTACGCTATCAAAGCGCTGCATCTCTGTCCCATACTTTTTTATTACGACATTCAATTCTGGCCAAACTCCTCTTTAAACCCCTCCTCAGTTTCTACCCAGTAAAGCTGCCCAGCTGTCGGGCTTAGTGCCTTAAAGCAAAACTATACTTAAGGTCCCATATCATGGAAATTGCCATTTTTCGTTCCTGTTGTGACTACAGGAAAGGTCTAAGTGTGACATAAATATTGTACATTGCATAAAACACTCAATCCACAGAGAAATGTACACAGCCTGGGGTTAGAAACCGGGCTTTCAAATGGCTTGTTTGTACTTTTGGGAGTTTATGATGTCACACCTATACAGCAAAGCCCCCCCCCTTCACAACTATTCAAATCAATCAATCACAGGAGAGGCTCATTAATATTAATGAAGCTGACCAATCTCACCCTTTGCTTTGTAGAGCTTCAAAGAGAAGCCTTAGAGAGGAGCTGTAAAACTCTATTGAGATAATTTTCGGTACTTAAAACTGCAGATTTATAACATTAGGGATATCAAAACTTCAGATGAAACCCAGAAAAAGTGCAATATACGAGACCTTTAACAACAGTCACAAAGTGGGCAGTGAAATCAGTTACACAGCAATATCTACGAGGGATGGGAATCGTTGGATATCTCCACAATTCATTTCGATTTAGATTTTTCCGTTCACGGTTCGATTTAGAATCAATTATTGATTGTCATGTATATATTAAAATATTGCATAATCTCACACCAAAAGCACTGTGTGAACCTGTAACTTTCAGCAAAACTAAAAAGTCTGCAGGCTGAGATGTTAGGAATGGAATCAGAATCCCGCAGGATCCTGATTCTTGTGAGAATCAACTTTTTTTTGAGATAGTTAATACAATAGGTAACTTTCCACTGTCTGTAATGTGATATCTGTGAATGTGTCCCCAGAAATGTGGGCTAGACTGAGAAATGTTCAGCTGGCCAGGGATGGATGATAGAGGTGAAGAGACACGACTGGAAAAAATGTCAAAAGAAAAAAAAAGGGAGGCCACATAACATCAATAAATATTATCTTATGAGGCCTAAATAAATAAGTGCAAAATGCAGATGTATTCATCACTCATTGCTGAGTTAATATCAATATGGTGAAATAGACATTCTATAGATGCATGTTTGACATATCTATTGCCCTCAATGGACTATACCAGAGAGGTGTGTTCTCAGAAAAGCAATACTGAACAAAATCAGAAGGCTGATCATTTTCTGGTTAGAATTGCTTCGTATTATGCAAACTAGGTTCAATCATGGCTGAAAATATTATTCACATATACTGTAATATAGTATCCATGTGCAGCACCACTCAAAAGGCACATCAGGACAAAGACAAAGCCTTTTTATAATATGCATTATCACAGCAGTTTGTTATGTACTGACACTGTTTCTGTGAAACATAACTGATGATCTCAAACACGTTAATGAGAAAAGATATCCCATCAGTTAACTTTTGACAAGGCAGACCAGTGAAGAGAACACCAGTCCAGGTGACTGCCTCGTGAAGCTGGTTAAGATGCCAGACGTGTGCAAACCAGTGGCTACTGGTTAACAATTCTTATGTTTACTACACAATTCCAGATGTGTTATTTTAAAGTTGTGATGATCTTCAGTGTTGTTCTACGATGCAGAAAATAGTAAAGATGAAGAAAAAAATACTCTATATTCAATAATAAATGTATAATCATGCAGATGTTAGTATTCAGTAAAACTATATGGGGAAAAAATTATACTTAACACAGTCCCAGTGTAATATAAAGAATATTAGAAGCAGTACTAAAGTCAACAGCATCAGCCCTTGAAGCTAAAGCAAAAATCACCTTTTCCCTTTGCTTGTGATGGAAAATAACTGCCAGGTTAGGATTTACCACAAAATGTTTGAAGTGTGAAAGCAAGAGCCAGAAGGAAGGTCAGACCTGTTAAAAGTGTGGCGATCAGTACGAGTGGATGCTTGGAAAATCAGAATACTTCAAATGACCTCAGCTTTCCCCCAACTCTCTCTTTCTCTCACGCATACACACACACACAGACACACACAAACACATACACAGGAAAACATGATGGACTAAACAAACTCCATTCAAAAGCATCTATTCAATTTGAGACAAACGAGTCGAGACACTACAAATCTATGCACTTTTCACCTTCATCCACAACCTCAAATTCCTGACAAACATCTGGTCTGTCTCAGTCAAAGGAATTTTTCACTGCTGCACTGAGTTACTTTTAACAAAATAATAAATGTAATATGTAATATATAGAGAGCTCCTGTGAACAGGCAAAATCATTCCTCTATATTTTCCACATTTCCAGACATGCATGGCAGCAGTGTGTGTTGTTATTGTGCTTGATCCATGGCATCAGTATGAGATGTCATTTAACTAGTGACAAATAGGGACAAAACATTCCTAACCGAAGCCAATATAAATAGACATGAAGAAATGCATTATAACATTATATTGTAGTATATCGTAGGATATATAATAATATATCATATCAAATGTTATTTTATAACAGCTGTTTTGGTAATAATAAATGCAGGAGCAATTCCTTCTCTCATTGAACACACACAAACACATGCCACTATAAAACTAAAATTTTAACACAAAAAAATGAGCACAGAATGATACTCACAGTTTGTCTTTAGGTCACTGAAGCACAGAAAAACTGCTAGCCTCACTAAAAGGCTCCTCTCACCCCTAGAAAGCCTTATGCAGCTGAAATGACTCACATCCCCTCTTCCAACCTCTGTCAACCATCGTGAGGAGGTAAACATTTCCAAATATGGAGAAAATATGAAGACAGTATTGAGGGCAATATCAGTTTGGTTTGCTTTTAGCCTGGAATGCCATACTCCGTGAGCCAGAGTCACTTGACAGAGCCAGTTCTGTGGTGCATACCTTTCACTTGGAATAATAATGATGATTGTAGAGAACTTTTCACAACCCGTTTGGGCTCGGTCTGACCTAAGATGGGTAAGGCTTGCGAGCCTGCCCCTAAAAGCTGCATTTTTTTAAAGCGCGGAGGAAGGAAGATGCGTTATCTTACAGCTGTTAATCTCAATAAAATGCAGGGACGTTTTGGAGAAAAGAATGGAAAGAATCTTTTTTTTTCTACTTTCAGGGGATAGGGCTAGCCAGTGAAGACAGCACATTTACTTGCGAGAAGACGTCTTGTCGCATGGATTATTGTCAAGCGATTAAGAAGGTATAATTAAAGTCTGATTACTGTGCCGTGGGTCAGTGGAGATCACGGTTATATTAACAGCACTAAGGGAGAACATTACGCCACCTCTGCCTGGACCGAATTTTGTATTAAGGAGCAACTTGACTTGTTTCCTGCAACAATACAACTATCAGGATCCCAAAACAAAGGACAGTATTAGTATTTGAAATACAGATACTGCTTTCTTTTCATTTTGATTAATTTCCTTTATTTTTTTTTAAACAAAAAAAAATCAACTGTGTATGAACATTTAATATTTGTGGCCACTTACATATAGGGCTGCAACTAAGGATTAATATTGATTGATAGTTGATTAAATTTGAATAAAAAGTTGAAAAATTGTGGTCAAGGTGTTGCTGGTCGAGGCAGAGCCACCTCAGGTGTTTGATATCACTAACGATTTTGATTAATCGATTAATCTACTGATATTAATTGTTGCATAAAAAGCACTGTAAAAGGGACAGTTATACAGGGCCATGGAGATATGGCTTAAATGTTAAAAAACAACAACATATATTACTATAATACGTTTTAAATTGAACTAAACCCGTAATTTTAACCCTAGCCAGGGAGATAAAATGCTTTTGTTTTCTCTGTTTTGTATGAGTGTCTTCAGATTGGTATTCAATATTAGTTGCATAACACCACATACTGTGAACAATCTGACCTAAAATACTTAACAAAAAAAAAAAATGAATCCTCATGACAGGTGACAGCATTCTCCAGCTCTGACCTAACGTTTGGAAACCCAGAACATCGTTTAAAAACACTTACCGCTGTCCCGAAGGTATTTCCAAAAGATTCTTCCCACCATCTGGATAAAAATGAAACTCAGTCCGCTGCTCTACAAAATATATATATATATATTTTTTTTTTTTTTTAACTCATTTCCAAAACTGTCACTGTTTCCTATCCAGGCAGGTGGAGGGCTTTCATCTTTACTTTTCATACAGAAAGAGACGGGATAACTTGTGTGAAAATGGGTTCAAAATCTTTCTTATAATTCAGCAGGAAGAATACTTTAGAAGTTAGAAGAATCTTTGGGGATTCTGGAAATACCCTCATAACAGTGATGCATGTTTTAAAACCACCTTCTGGGTTTGTTCAGACATCATAGATTGATTATCGCTTAGAGAAACCGATGCTTACCTCTCTGACCCCAATTAGGGGACCAGCATTGTAACTAGGACTGTAAAAAAGAGTATTCTCATACTCGAGTAATTTAGTGATAATTGAAAGGATTATTCAATGAATGGTGATGAATGAATGAATGAATGAATGAATGGTTTGGTTCATAAAATGGTGTGAAAAGTCAAGTACTGTTTCCCAAAGCCAATTTTTTTTTCAGACTGACAGTCCACAACCCAAAGATCATCAGTTTCTTATTATAAAAAACTAAAGAAACCAGAAAATAATCAGATCTGAAAAGATTTCAGACATTTTCTCCTTAAAAATGACTCAAATTGATTAATCGATTATCAAAATAGTAGGCAATTAATGTGATAGTTGGCAACTTATGGATTAAACATAAGCTCTAGAATAAATAAAGTACAAAAACAATTAATTTTGGCTTAATAGACTGTTGAAGCTCTAGTGAGGCCATGGATTTAGAATTTCACCTTGCTAGACACATGGTTAGTTATTATATCTGGTATTGTCATGGTGTTACCGGCAAACTGATTATGAAAATAGTTGACTATTAATGTAATAGTTGGCAACTAATCAATTAATGGACTACTTGTTGCAGCTCTGATATTAATACTGTTGGACCAGCTAAAGCTAACTATGTTGCGAAGGTAACAGACACTCATACCAAACAACAAGCTGCACACTAAGCTAACTAGCGCACTAACAACATGCCACATTACCCAGAATGCTGCTGGAGTCACTATGGAACCACACAACCTTCTACAAGTAGCCGCCATCAACAATGCAAACAATGTGCACCACACAATGTAATAAGAAAACCAAGCGAGGCTCTACAGGTGCATCATCTCAGCAGCTGTACTTGTGTATATTAAAAGCGACAGCCAAAGCCATCATACCTTTTCTCCTCTCTGGATAGACGGGGACGGAAGATGGTTGGCGCAATACCCAATACTATCTGCTGCAATCTGTTGAGAGGAGGAAAAGACAACGCTGTATTACTCAAATGGATTAGTGGAGGACATTTGTGCTGGATGGACAGCACCACACCGACAAGGTAAGTGGCTGCTGTCAGCTTTTTCTCGGGTTGAGTCATTCGTCAGTGGAAGGATGAATCCATCCATAAATCCTGTATGAATCTGAGTGGTAGCTGTCCATTTACATTGGAGTCGTTTTTCACACTGTTGTAGTGATACTTCTCAGCACGGAGGAAACAACGCTGACAGGCGACACGACGCGAAGAGAAAAAAAATGTGTCGTCGCCGAGTAACAATCATTTAGTGGAGAGCAATTAACGGACTGAACAGAAATGTTGATATAAATGTATGTAAATTGGCAGCCATGTGTCGGGTCATAGCAACATGTCATTACTTGGCGATAATTAAATGTGAAACAATTCTTTTCCATTTTCTTTTTTTCTGAAGCCTTGGCACACCCACGCATGTGTTTTCTATAACCCCTGCTGTTTAGACATCTAGTCTGTTTGAACCTGGGTGAAGCTATGCTGCTAATTACATGATGTCACCAGACTTTAATAAGATTAATAACAGTGTACGTTATCCCGCTGTAATAAAAAAAAAAAAAGAAACGAAGACGAGATGCAAATCAAGAGCAGCCCTCCCAGTCTTTAGAAAGGTCTAATAAGGCAATGTTGCTGAAAACACCTGCGTGGATGAGGCCTTTGCGTAAAAGTTGAATGTCACGACTTGTGATCCAATCCTTTGTGTATTAGCATAATGGCAGCTAATTATCAGCAATATTACACGTTATAATAATTGGTATTAAATGCACAATGCTCATTTGTGTTGTTCAGGCCTTTGACTTGTGATTGTTTTATAATTTATAAATCAATGATGCTATTGCTCAAGCTTGCATTCTATAAAAAAAGGTTCTGGGAGCCTGATGTGGCTTCACTCACTGCTCATTTTGTCCAAGGCTATTTTACATTGATATATGAAACTAAAAAATCCTTACATTCCAGAAGCTGAAACATATTAGTGAACAAATTAGGGCTGCAATCTATGATTATTTTAATAGCCCATTAATCTATTGATTACTAAAATCATTGCCTAATTAGTTGTTTGGTTCATAAAATAGTGTAAAATGTCAATCAGTGTTTCCCAAAACTGAAGCTCAATCTAAAGTACAATTTTTGTCCAGACCAACAGTCCACAACCCAAAGATCATCCACAGGAACCGAAAAAACTTGTACATTTTCTTTTTAAAAATGACAATCAAAAGAGTTTGTAAATAATGTAATAATTGGCAATTAATCAATTAAATTGTTGCAGCTCTAGAATTAACAATAAAATCACTTAATTAACTAATCGTTACAGTATAAGTGAGGTCATGGCTTTTGTTTCAGCTTCTCAGATACATATTTATCATGTCTGATTACATAATCATCGTGGTGGTGGTGGTAAAAACACAGGTGAGCAGTACACTGTTGAACACCTGACTTGACTTTTACTCAGCAACGGTTTTGTAAAAAAATCGGTTGAGGATGTACCATTGCTTCCTCTCTTATTATTTTTGTGTAGCAAATTCCCTCATGGATCACGCAGATGGTGCCTAGCAAAAGTTGGTGGGTGATTTCTGATGCAAAAGCAGAAGCTTTTCTTTCACCGAACAAATTAACATATGAGACTATACTAATTTTCGTCTCCTGATTCTTTTAAACTGCACAACAGAGCGAGCTAACAGACCTCTGAGAGGAGACAAAACCACTCAGTTCGTGTCAAGACCCTCTTGTACTTTGAGCACCAGCCTCGGCGCACCAGCGAGTGCCGGCGTAAGAGAACAAAGTCCTAACGCATATCATCACTCAACAGGAGCCATAAGTGGATTTATTGAAGTAAGCGACAGTTGCCTTGTTGTGCCGACCCGCCTACCTGAGAGCGTGGCGGAAAAATCAAGCGGGCACTGACATGTCAATAATATGCCCTCGTCTGGTGCTTGAATGAATCATTATCTCTGAAAAAAAAACACACGTAGCCTGTTTTTTTTCTGCTCTTACATGTTTATCTCACCTTTTTCTGAGGAGGACGAATATTTCAACCCTTCACATTAAATTAAAGTCCACTGCTGTGTTACATTCCAGTCACAGAGCTAAGCATCAGTCTGAAAAAACGAGGAGGTTGCTTGACAAGCAGCAATTTTGTCGCCGTTCTGAAACGATTTCCAAAGTTCTTGAAACACTCTTCAAAACATCTGGATGAAAAAGAATTCTCTAAATTACAAAATTAAAACAATGTTTTTAAACAGTTATAAACACAAAAGTGCATGGTTTAACCCAAGCAAAGGTGGTAGATTGAAATCAAATATGTCCAGTCCGTGCTTTTTCTGTTCACATTGCATTAATTAAGGGAAGATATACAGTGTGTCATTTTCAGCTACCATCTTTGATTGGATTAGGAAAAACTTTTCTTATTGTGCAGCAGACGGGATATTTTTTTTCTCATCCAGACGTTTATAAGAGTCTTTGAGGATTCATGAAATAACTTCAGAACAGTGGTAACTTTTGTTAGCGACCTTCTGGATAAAAACCAGAAAAAAAGGTCATGGGATATTTATTTTTAAGAAAATTGGATGCTTGGCTCAGGGACTCAAATATGATGGGAATATATGAGAGACACAAAAACATGGCTAATGTGTTCCCTAACAATCAATTTAGCAGAGAAAACAAGCTTGTTTTTTTGTTTAATTAGATTGTTCTTAGTTTTCTTTATCCTTGATGAGTACAATGAGTTGTGTCTGATTTGTTTGCACCAACAGACCAACTCTTCCGTACATTGTAAGGGTAAGTGAAGGGATGCATACAAACTGCTGGCTGGACCTGAAGCGGTTTATGGTCACCTTGTCCCAGGTGACTCTTTCTGAAAGCACAGATGTCCTGTTCTACTCTAAAATGCTGCGTTTTGTGCCGCGGAAACGGCTGCTCTTCCTTCCAGAAAAAGTACATCCTCATTAAAGTCTGCCGAAGAAACACAAACAGAAGAAACAACTTGACTCAACCTAGCAGGGGGGTCTGAGCTCAAAGGCGGCTGAGGCACTCGTCTTTTAACTTAAACATCAACGCTGTCAAACGGGTCCTTTTTAACCCGATATTTAAAAAAGACACTTCCGTTTAATGTTGCCGGAGTCGAAAAAAAATGTGTCAGAACGATGGAGATGTATTCAGTTTGATGGCGGCGCTGATGTTATTGATTTGAGTTTGTAAAAAGTTTAGAGTTTGAATTCGGTCTTTTAGTGGGACTTTGCTTTTGCCATTTGCCACATTTCATAGAAGAAGAAGAATCTCTACGACCAGACCGGGGCTCTCTTCTCACTCAAGGAGGAAGGGCAAGTTAAGGCCATGTAGAGCAGTTAGTCATCCATGTGTGACTGTGACCCATGTAACGCTCCTCCGTGTCAGTGATTAATAAAAAATCAACTACTTATAATAGTCCTAGTAGTGTCTCCTGTAACACTGCTGGATAACAGCAAAATGATCTGTGACAAGGGAAAGAGCAGGCGATTATTAGAGATGTGTCACGTCCCCTATTTAGAAAATGCATGAGCTGCTAGCATCAGGCAGACTTATGCTGTTAGTATTGTCACTGTCTATTTATTTGTCTGAGGATCTATCTTTCTCTCAATAAAATTACCTGGTACATACAATATTTTACATGCGTGCTTGTGATGAATGAAGTATCATTCATTGATAAACAAGACTTGAGTATGCCACCAAAGCTACAAGAATTTCCCTGGTTCAATACTTAATTTAAAATATATATAAAGTCACTTCATTGTGGACTGTCCTCCATCACCTTGATCCGGTACATGGTGTCTGTCTACTCAGGCTTGTTGATGTGTAAAGGTGTCAGATAACATCATCATAATACAATTTGCACAGGCTTTGGCATAGTGGTAATGACTAGCAGTCTCATAGACATAAAGTGTGTCATAAAGTGTAAAACATTACCTGTTGAGACTATTCGTTAGAAGTCAACGTGTGGGCGGAGTCAGGTGTAACCTCTTTATGCATTTATGGGTCACAAATGGTTTCCTGTTTGTCATTGCTTCCATTTTTTTGTCCAGATCCAGACTCAAAGTGCACGGTATAGGCCTGCACTGTAATGTTAGTACACAGCTGCTTTAAGGGAAATAGTGGGAGTAGCATTAATTCTGTCTTCAAGGACAATGTGCGTACATTGAAGGACATTGTCATTTTCAGTGATGGACATCATATCCTTTCTTGAATAATAGAAACGAGAAACAATGTCATCAAATACTCAATGGAAAGTAAAATTCCTAAATTGCAAATTGTGTGTATGTATAAAACATTCCACTACTTTCAAACACTGAATGAGTACACACATGGGTGTATCATCACATACTCAAAAAATATCAGTACCTCAAAACTGTATTTGACCACAGTACTTGAAAAGATGTACTTAGTTATTATTCACCACTGCCTATGGGTCACAAATTAAGATAATATCTTGCAAATGTTTGCTTTAAGGGTAATAGCAGGCCTAATGTTACATCACGTATCATTAATTCTGTCTCCACCAAAGTTTAAAGGCGGGTATGCAGGTTTTATACAACAATAAAGTCATATAAACGTAATCACTCTCAATCTTCACTTATGAACCAGTGGAAGTGTGTGGTGGTGGTGGTGCGTTTATGTGGTGTGTTTTGGGACATCCCTATTCACCAAAACAATGAAGAGGAGAAACACAGGCAGCAGGGCCTCTACACACAAACACACCACCACACACTCATACGTGATGATTGAGAGCGATTATATTTGTATGACTTTAAGTGCTGTTTTTTAGGGAAATCCTGCATCCTCTGTCTTCAGACTGTGCAATAAATATTGAAATGTCCATGAACAATACACTACCATTCAAAAGATTGGGGTCACACAGACAATTTTGTGTTTTTCATGAAAGGTCACACTATTATTTATCAAATGAGTTGCAAAAGGAAATAAATATATAGTCAAGGCATTGGCAAGGTTAGAAATAATGATTTTCATTTGAAATAATATTCTCCTTTAAACGTTGCTTTAGTTAAAGAATGCTCCATCTAACCAGTTAAACTGTTTTCAGCTGTGCTAACATATTAGCACAAGGGTTTTTCTAATCAGCCATTAGCTTCTAATGCAATTAAGAAACACAATGTACCATTAAAACACTGGAGTGATGGTTGCTGGAAATAGGCCTCTATACACCTAGAATAGTTATTTACTACAATGTAATAGAGTGTATTTCTGATTTGTCTAATGTTATCTTCATTTTTAAAAAGCAGTGATTTAAATAATGAGATTTCTAAGTGACCCCAGACTTTTGAAGCCTAAAGTAATAGAACATTTAAAGCAAATATAACTGAAACACCTGGAAATTATTGTGTTTTTAAGGAAAACCTGGATACGCTGCATGCACTGTTGTGCGAGTGCTGCAACAGTGAATGTCATTGTCACTTTGGAGAGCTTCAAAAACGACAAAAGTCGACAAACATACGGTTTTAGGAGTGTTTTTTTTCCCTTGTTCTTAATCGAACTGCTTAAACAACGTGGCGAGTCGGGGCTGCCGTAAACAAGTGCGTGCGCTCACACGTTCACGTGCGACACGGTGGCTTCTTTTAACGGGCTTAACGGCCGCTTAGCTAACAGTTACCTCAACACCGTAACGGGACACTCGTCTTAAATGGAACTAGTTACTGGGTAAACTTCGGCGACATATTTCCCCAGGACGGGGGTTGGTTGGGTGGGTGGAGGGGGGAAGGGGGGGCTCGTGTCGCTCCGCTGACATGTCCCGTCTTCCGCATTGCTCAGCAGCGGGACCGCTTGTCTAAAAACAGAAACGCCAGAGACGCCCAGAGCCCCTTTAGGCGAGACCTGACGGCTAGTTTCAAGCTAGCAAAAACAAGTTAGCTTCGTTAGTTAGTTCTCCCCCATCTGTACAATATCGTGCGAGTCCACGCCCTCATTGTGAACTCCGTCCGAGCTACAGTAAAATTCACGTTATAGCCTAACAAGGCCGAACAAATTGGAGACGAGCGGCTCCCGACAGATGAGTTATCAGTCATTCCCGAAACATTCCGCCGGGGCTGGAATCTCGAACGATACTCGGCGAAAAGCGCGTTTAAAAGTGTGTGTAAGAGGCGCCGTCGGAGAGCTTCGCTTACCTTCGCTTTCTAGGGAAATATCACCAAGAAGGTTTTTGTTGTTGTTGTTGTTGTTTTTTTTCTCCTTTTTTTTCCAAATCCCACCGACCGGCAACAACAACAACAAGAAGAAGGAAAAAAAAGAAAAAGTGAAACTTCTTGATCCCCCCAAAAAAAATTCCGGGAGAGTTGTAGAGGCAGTGACGTCACACTGTGAAATTCCAGCCGTCTCAGTCAGTTCAGAGGTTTGCCCATGTAAGGCAGCAGGCCAGCGGTGTCACCCTGCCAAACATCCCGGCCCAGATAACCGCAGCCCGCCTGCGTCTATCGCAAGGATATGTGTGCAAGAGAGAGAAAAAAAATATATATATATACACATATATGCACATATATGCAATGTGCGTCTATCTTGTTGCTGTTGTGCATTGGAACGTTAACAAATATTTGTGCAACTTAAGATAAGATAAGATAAAACTTTATTGATCCCACAACGGGGAAATTTGTGTGTTACTGCAGCGTTACAGATAAAGAAAAATAAAGTTGAAAAAGATAAAAAACTATAATAAAAAAAAAAAAACACAACACAATGTACAAATTCGCAGAATTTGTTGATCCGCATACACAGTGTGCATTATCGACAGAATGGAGAGAAAATGCTAATAAATAGTAAGAAGAAAAAAAAAGTATGCATAAGAAAGGCATATATACATACATACATGCACGTACATACCTACATACATACACATACACACATATTTGCATATATATATGGACATACATATCCACGCACATACCCACATGTACACATACATAGCTAATGCACACTTAAGGTGCGGGGTGTGTGTGAAGAGAAAAAGTGACCAGTGAAAAAGTGACTACAGTGAGGTTTATGTTTATGTTATGTTATAAAGTCTTATTGCTGTCGGGATGAATGATCTGCGAAAACGCTCCTTCTTGCAGCGAGGGTGTTTGAGTCTCTGGCTGAAGGAGCTGCTCAGCGCACCCACTACCCCATGCAGAGGGTGATGGGGGTTGTCCATGATGGATGTCAGCTTTGCCAACATCCTCCTCTCTCCCACCACCACCACCGACTCCAGAGGACATCCCAGTACAGAGCTAGACTTCCGTACCAGTTTTTCAATTTTCCTTCCGTCCCCGTCTGAGCATCCGCCCCCCCAGCAGACTACTGCGTAGAACAGGGCAGATGCTACGACGGAGTCCTAGAAGGTCTTCAACAGAGTCCTGCACACACCAAAGGACCTTAGTCTCCTCAGCAGGTGAAGTCGACTCTGGCCCTTCTTGTACAGGACATCAACTTGTCGGGAGTTGCGCATATGCTACACATAGAGGGTGCAAGCCCGCAAATATAAGTTATGCAATAAACAGCGAAGCGCCATGTCATCTTGGTGAACAAGATAATAAGGAAATGGAAGTTTAAATAACACTTAGATGCACAAATTAAAGTTTTTTATTAACATGTTTTTTTTTTTGGTCCAATAGAAAATCAGTTTGCCTTCTTGCACAGTTAAGTACACTATATTTCCAAAAGTATTCCCTCACCCACCCAAATCCTCCCATCCAGTGCACAAAGCGACTTCCATAAAGACCTGGATGACAGAGTGTGCTGTGGGTGAACTTGACCGGCCTGCACAGGGTCCTGACCTCAACCTGATAGATAGATCACCTTTGGTATGAATTAGAGCAGAGACTGAGAGCCAGGCCTTCTCCTTCAACATCAGTGTGTCACCTCACAAATGCGCTTCTGGAAGAATGGTCAAAAAGTCCCATGAACACACTCGTAAATCCACATGGATGAAGCTGTTATAGCTGCAAAGGGTGGTCTAGCTCATATTTAACTCCATAGAAACAGGAATGGGATGTCACTTAATTCATATATGAGTCAGGACAGGTGGGCGAATACTTTTGGAAATCTAAAGTACATCCAGCGCTTTTCTATACCCTGCTATTCCTGACCATACCCCATTATTCCAGGGTTAGAGGGGTGTGCTGTAGCCAATCCCAGTATATTTCAGGTATACACCACAGACAGGCCTGCTGTGGGGCACACACACACACACCATTCACTCACACCTACAGGCAATTTAGAGCCGCCAATTAATCTAAGCATGTTTTTTTTTCATTTTGGATTGTGGAAGCAAGCCGGAGAACCCAGAGCACTATGTACTCTTTCGTTTCATAGTATTTTGTTGTTACCAGTGGACCTTTTTTTCTGGATACATGAGAGGTTGCTATATTAACTTGCACTCCTGGTGTGACATCACAACCAGAGGTCTTTTTTCACAGCTTGTTTCAGCAGGATCAAAAAAAGTCCTAAATATTTACACCGAAGCACCGATCAAGTTTTCTTTTTACATATAGATCCCCTTCAATATTATCCCCCTCCCCAGGCATCCTGTTGAAAACCCAAGCTGCATCCATGGTAAGTGGACAAAAAGGAATTGCTTCTATAAAGGAAGCAGCTCTCCACGTGTTCCGATGCTTACATTGAGCACTCGATGAAGTGTGAAACGTCACTTGCTGTGAATTGAACAGATTCAAATTAAAAACATGCGTTTCACGCTGCAATGCTCTCATTCTCTGTCATGCACTCACTGTCTATCTTTTGGGCCATGATAAAAAGTGGTGCTCATTGTTGTTTCAGATTTTTCTATTGAAATGTTATTTTTCACATTAAAGTATGGGATTAATAACAGTAAATTTATCACTTGGTTAAATGTTGCACAAAATATATTTTTTGCACAAAACATTGGCTACAGTACAAACAATAGATTGTAATGTTATTTTAAAAAGCATTGAATAAAACACAATATCAAAATAGATGCATCACATAGTCTTCGATGCATTTGTATAATGTTTTACATACTTAATTTCTGTGTTAGGTTTAAACACAAATGGAATTGTATTTTCCGGAAATCAACAGTATGTGATTAACTGCCACAAGTGTTTGTACTCTAATAAATGGAAAGAAAGACAAATTATACTAGAGGTGGAACAACAGATGGATGGATTTGATTAAGGGATTAATAACCATAGTGATGAACATGTTTGTTAGTCACCTACAGACTGAGAGCTGGAATCAGTCAGAAGTCAAGTACAAGGCAGGAAGGAGGGGCCTTATGGATCCATGGGCAGTAGCTATTAAGTTCCACTCCTGTTGTGACATCACAATAGGCGTCATTCAAAATACACACATTTATTGACACATTCTTTACATAAATATATTAATTACTAGAGCTTTAATATTAATAATAATTGTTGTATATTTGTCCACTGTCCACAATTTATGTTCCTTTTCTGTAGTTGTGAGGAGCTTTATGATGTGTATCAACAGCATATTCAAAAACAAAATTCGTGTACATATCGACTGATTTTATTATACTCACTCTAGTAACTTGTAAGATTTATAATGGCTCTGCTCCCTAAAAATAAATCCTACATGTGTATATGGATCCTTTGCGCAATACCTGACCAAAGTCTAGTTTGTGATGACTGAGCTCTTTTGATTCGGAGTCGTTATGCCACTTCTGTCAAGGTCAAATGCTTCTGATGTTCAATACAAGTGAGCTATTATCAGACATTTGATAAAGCTCTCTACTCACGCCTGACCTCAGGGATCTTTGCCATGCAAACAAGACAATTATTTTGCATGTTTGTGATTTCATGCAAAAACGATAACTGCTTTTTCACCTCTGATTCTGGTCTCACAGTTGTATCCTATTGTTGTTATTCATAACACTGACATTATGTGTCTCACGAACGTGTCAACACATTCAGATACAGTTGATTGTATCTTTTATAAAGAATAATCTAATAGGATGAATAGCATAATTACTCATTAGTTTGTATGAGCTGCTGTAATACAAATATTTACAAGTCATTCCTTTTTAGAGGCCAAATGTAAAACAGAATCATTCTCAGAGCCTTATCTTTTCACCGATAATTCTTATTTTGCTGCAACTGATTACATTGTGCTCCAAGCAGTTGAATATACTTTTTTTTTTCCACCGTGCATGAAGGAAGCATACACAGCACTTGCAGATCAAGCATGCTGATAAAACCAAGCGATTTGAGCTATTTTAGTGTCTTACCCATGCATCCCCTCATTTCAAAGTTCCAGGGCACATTGAAAAGGTAATCTCATTTGTAATGTGTGACAGCTTATTTGCAAGTGGGTACACTGGCAATTTTTTTTTTGAACGGGCCCGCCAGTGCTTCTTCTTCCAACTCTTAAAGCTGATTTCAAAAAGACACCCTGGAACAGTTTAGGTGACACATGCCATCGCCTGTGAACTCAAGTTATCAATCAAGCACCAATTAACATGGTCGGTTAGAGGAAATCAAGGGCTCTTTGATGTTCGGCACTTGGGGAGTGTAGTTGTGCGTGATTGATATGACGGGTTCCAATTTTATCCTCACTGTACCGTGACATATGAAAAGGAATATGCTCACAGGGTCCACCACAACAGATAATTCACACTGGAGATGCAATTGATGTTTCCTCTAACTTTGTCATGTCGTTTAACTACAGACAATAAATGTAGCACAGAAAAGGGGAGGAAACATCATAATTTGTCATATTTTTATGTTTCAACTGTTCCAGCATCGGATATCCGGTTTTATTTGCTGGTTGAAAGACCGTCTTCTTCCCCCACACCACTTCCTCTGAAGTAGGTGAACCTCAGATGCAGCAGCTGCATGGTGGATGTGTACTTCCTCACAAAAGTGTGTGTGTGTGTTTCGCACCTACGCGCTGAATGAGAAAACAAGAAGGCAATTGATTGCCTAAATGCAGCTCTTTTGGTTTCAGAAAGGGCCCAGGTTTAAGGAATCGATGGCTGGTGTTGACAGAGTTGACATCATGCAGGTTACATCCTGACACGTGAAACCAGGACGAGCAGAATGATCTTGTAGTTAATTTGTAGGCTACATTATTGGGTATCTCACTATAATCGTCGTCAGTAGGCCGACATGTCCAGGTGGTTTGCACAAAAACAACATCAAGATCTTTGCAGGGAAAAAAACAACAAATGTGTATGGCCTGTGTAGCCTACGCTCTGTTAATTAGAGCTGAGATAGCAGATATTAGTCTTCAAGCACAACCATATTACAGAGAGTCATGCCAAATAAGGAAAAACAAAAGTAGGAGACAGGCAGACTCACTACAAAAACAATGTCCCAAAGCTACTAATCAAACAACTCCTGATCTAGATCTAGACCTTAGATTACACTAATGAATTCTAATTCCTATGTTTTAGCATGTAAATATGTATTAAAATGGTAGACAGAGAAAATCCCCGCCTACAGCAAAGTTTTTAGCATAAATGATAAATACTTGTGAGCTTAATGCACCTTTGAAGCGTTTTTAGAGTAGTGGGATTTTGTTGTTTTATCCTAAAACTACTTTTTGTTTTTTATTTCTTTTTTAAATATATTCTATCAACGTTCGTACCTGTGAATAAAAAATAGATTTGACACAATCTGTTCCTCAGCAATAACAGAGCCATTGTAACTTCGTATTATTGACTAATAACCTGAACAAATGCATTCTTTATTATGTTTTCATCTATCCATTTTCTATACATGCTTATTCCTCACTGGGGTCACGGGGTTCTGCTGGAGCCAATCCCAGCACACTGCAGGGATACACCCCAGACAGGTTGCACACAACATTCAATCACTGTGGGAGGAAGCAGGAAAACATGGAGAAAACCCACATAGAAACGGGGAGAACATGTAAACTGGACACGGAAAGGTCCCAGCTCAAGGCCACAAACCTATGACCTTCTCGCTGTGAGTTAACCACTGTGTCGCCCTTTTTATTATGTTGTAAAAGGGGATTTTTTTTACTTAAATCAAATTTCCTGCATTGCTACACCATCTAACCTCTTGAAATAAGTACAGTAACAGCCACTGCACTCATCTTAAATTAATACAGAATTATGTATTACAAATTGAGCTAGTGTCTGTTTATGAGTTGTAAGAACTCAAAAAAGATCTTTTATAAGGAGTAGCTTAGATGTTTACCAGTATGCTTGGCTCTGGTGAATGTAATATGTTCCTCTGAGAGTAGGAACCAATCCAGGACTTTATCCAATGATATTTCTATATTTAACCGGCAAAAATGTTTACTGGTACTTATGAATGCAGGATTTTCACTTTAATGAACTTAATTCACAACATAACACTATTAACATTTCTAGCATGTTTGTACAAATGTGTGTGTATGTGCATTTGATTTTACATGTTTGACTGTGTCCATATATATGGCCTATTCATTTTCAAGACTATGTTTTGTGATGAAATTTTCATCATTAGCTATTATAATAGATAATGTTGTAATAATCCATTTCCACCGGTTAAGTAACTTCAACATAATTTTTGTGTCCATTGACTTTCATTAAAATCACAATTTTTTATTTATTGATTCATATAAAACACTATATGAATTTATGATTCCATATTTTTTCTTTCTTTCGTTTCCAATTTCAGGATTTTAATCCAATAAATACAATTTGGTTTACTTATTTACATATTGTCCACTTCCATCAGGAACATTTTTGATTCCCTTTGATATATTTTTTATCTGCATCTCGATGGGTGGTTGGAGGAGGAAAGGCTAAAGAGTGGGCTGCCAGTAAATCCATTCTGGGTGTACATGGATGACATGATGGCGATTACAACAAGTGCATGCACCAAACGCCTGTTGGATAAACTCCAAGAAAACACCAAATGGGCACGAATGGAGATTAAAGCTAGCAAACCCTACAGCATCTCCATCGTCAAAAGGTCAGCTGGCAAATGAACGGTTTCACAATGAGCCAATACCAACTGTTCTTGAAAAGCCCATCAAAAGCTTTGGCTGTTGGTATAGCGGAGAGCTGGAATACTCAAAGCAGGTGGTACAACTCAGGCAGGACTCAAGAAGATCAACAGCACTGCTCTCCCTGGGAAGCTAAAGCTGTGGTGCTTTCCACTTGGACTCCTGCCCCATCTTATCACCATGCATTAGGTCACGCTCACCAATGCACAGGTAAAGAAGTGGCTTAGACTGTTGAGGTGCAACCACCTATACCTGTACCACCTGCGACACACACCGAGGCCTAAACAACCTGTGGTGGACCAACCGAGCCGAGTGTGTATTGTGATGAGTGGTTGAAACACCTAAGAGGAAGAACCTCATTCGTTGTACTAAATTTTGGGATATATATAACACCTAGTCCTAATAAGTCTAGCTGTTGTCATCAGTAATTTAAAATACAAATTAGTTTCAGTATTTCTGATACATTCGGTGTCATGTGTCACATGGCAGAAGTTTGATTCCATGACATTATTGCATTAAAAATAATCAAGCTGTTTATTTAAATATCAGACAAAATGAAACCTTTTTACAGGAGTCATACAAAGTCATACGTTATGATTTAGAGGAGCATCCATGTAACAAGGGAACCCAGATATGTTAGATTGAGCAATATGATGAAGGACTCTGGAAAGTAGTGAGGTCAGAACGTGTATTTTCAGAGCAACAGCCGTTTGTTTTGGGATAACGGGCTGTCGGACTAATGGGCTTTTGCTCCAATGGGACTTTTTTTTTTTTTTTTCGATCTGTTGAGGTTTCGGGAATAATGCAACTTGTGACCAATAGGCATTCTTCATGTTGAATCGGTTCAGTATTTTGGTGACAGTACATTCCTACTTTTAGTTAATTTGGAGTTTCGCTGCGATGGGTCAAGCAGGTCACCTCAACCTACGCTAGCGGCCAGCCATCTTTTCAGTTCTATTTTCAGTCAATGATCATAGTTTAGCTGAATGTTTCTAACCTTCATAAACAGTCAGGCTCCCATATGGACTGACAACGGCAAATGATCAGCGTAGTAGCGATAGTAAAACAATAATTCATATAGGTTGCACGGACATAATCGCCTGATTGAGGGGGCTGTATGATGTTTTATTTCTTTTCTATTAATTTGGGTAGAAAAACTCAATCAGATCAAATTTGTGTCATGCCGAAATAAATGCCAGCGGTGGTAAATGCCCAAACTTGTGTAATAATGCATCTACATAGCAGTAGGAGGGAATAAATTCATTTCTAATGAATTCAAAATTTCTTTTTTAAGAGAATGATTATTGAATATCTTCTTCCCGTATACAATATATTTAATTTTATAGTGATAAGGCGATGCCATAACATGTATTTCTTAGCATTTGTTTCTTTTGCGTTACAAAACTCTATGTAGTGAAGGTAATATCAGCCAATTATTCTACCTTCATTTGATTTATTTGTGATGCTTATGAGATTTTTTACTAATATATGTTTGTTATGTGCTTGTTATGTTCAATCAATCAGTGTGAACAAACATTTTTTACCCATTTGGTAAATCTTTTATTTTGAAATCTTTCACTCAAGGACTCACACCACCTGTTAAAATTTAGAAAACATATTTTGAGCCTAAATTCTCTCTTTATCGGTAGATCATTTATCTGCACCTTACATTACCTAAGTGCACACAGAAAGACAGAAAGAGAGAGTGGAATGTTCCTGTGTGTTCAAGATGTTCAAGGCAACAACTGCCTACAGATTCATTTTCTACAGCCTGATAGCTTTCAATTCACTGAATCAGATCCTGAAGGTGTTTTTTTTTCCTCGTGAAGGCTTTTTTTTTTCATCCTGAAGGTTTTCTTGTCCATCCCTGTGTGAGCTAACAGCCTCTTTGGTCTATTAACAATGCTGACTCAGTGCACCACCGAAACGACAAACATCAGAGGGAGACATTCCTGAAAGGACATGATGTTAAACTAAACTCAACATGCAAAAAAAGAAGAAAAAAAAACAGATGACAACATTCCTGGCAGCAGAAATGTTCGGTGTCACTAATAGACTGTCATCATTGACCTTACATACAAGGACATACAAGTTAATTTAGCAAAGTATTCGCGTGCTGCCTCTGTTTATCATGTTTAGTTAGAAAACCTGCAAAATTAGATCCCAGCAGCAAACATTAATTATTCATGCGCTGTTTGTTTACAACGAAAGAATCACATTGCTGGAAATATACACAATCAAATAACTATATTATATATATATATATATATATATATACAATAATAGTTTGTTTTTAAAAGGATTTGATACAGATGATCACATTTTTTAGACATAATATAACTCTTTCCAAATACTTTTTACCAGCAGTGCTATGACTTTTGAGTCCTTCCCTGTAAAAGGTAGCACATGGTAAGCAATAATTATTATGCCAGTAAAAAGACAAATGCAGCAGCTTATAGGGTGTTTATGGACATTTTGCTCCATATTTAAAAGGTAGTTACACATCTGTGCTGCCTGGCCTGTAGTACCACCACTGTAGTAGGAAAGTGAGATGGATCACTGACATTTTTTTACTTCAAATATTTCAATGTTAATGAACATAGAAATTATTAATGCTGCCAGATAATGATTTATGCAATAAACACTAGTTTAAATTAATTTATTATTGTTTCTAAGAAATCATGTTTTTGTCCATTTCGGCGATATTGGCGTGGATAGAGTTGCAGGGTAATTCTACTGGGTCTATCCATGAAGTGAAATGGCCACAAGGCCTGTAGCAGATTGCATCCTTTATAATCAACCACAGCATTTCCACTGACAACAGGAGCTGTGTGATGGCTTCACAGCCCTCTGGCAGGTATAAAACAACATAGGTCTTTGTGGAAAATAAGTAGAATCTCTTTTATAATATCCCATTGTGTCTGTTGTCATTGTATTATAAGCATTGTGTTTTATATTATCGGAAAGCTCTTCATTTCCATTACCAATGATGTCCCATTTGTAAGGATCATGCAATTATGAGATGAGCAGCACGGCTGAGATGTGGGTGGGGTCCCAAGTGAAATGTGCCAAATTTCCCTTCCTTTGTCGTATCTCAGAAAGACAATGGTTCCTCCTTGATGGGAAGGTGATGATCTGGTGTTCTTATTGTGACATTGTGTGTCTGTGACATGACGTGCCTGGTGGTGTAAAGCCATAAGAATATTATTGTACCAATGAACCGCGGCCAGTTGGAGCCACCATGGAGAAGCAACATGGAGCAATCACGGGTCTGGACATGATTAATTCAAATTGCTTTGTTGCTAAAGTTGCAAACAATAGACATAGTTACTGAATTCATTTGAAAAAAGACCCAGAAAATGAATAAACCGATTCACTCTGCAGATTGTAAATCAGTTTTCTCAACATTGTACTCCTTAATTCCTGGCCACTGTTGGCTGTTTCTTGCTAAGCTGCACCTTGGGAGTTATAGTTAACTTCTATTTATAATTTATATATAAACAGTATTGTACTTCTATCTTTTACTGAAGAATCAAAACCTACACATGTTTTTTTTTGCATGACGTGTGGGATCTGGACTACTTACAATGTAGGCATACCATTTTTGCCAATAAGGACTGAAAATGTAGGTGCTTTTTAGAAGGATACCCAGGAAAGGTTTATGCCAATTCAAGCCGTAGGTATAGGAAATACATAACTAGCATGTTCAGGGTGCTTTTACCACAGAAGGCTCATACAAGGTAGAGGAATTTTCTCCAATAGAGTTCATGTGATGAAAGTGAATCATAAACTCCTGGAAGGCACGAGTCTTATCAGTCCATAGAGGTCCAAAAGGGGATAGGAGATGTAAGGGAATGGTTCTCCTTATCTTAGGTGATGATGGAGAGTGAAGAAAGTGTGTGAGTGCTCAGCTTTTTATACTTTTCATGGTGAACACATTTGGAGGATTCAATAAAAGAAATCCTCTGATTCTTGTCTATACATGCATGGGCACAAAATGCTTTTCATCATACCATGTAACTCCATGGTGTGGAGGTGTTTATGTAAAAATGTGAATGGTACAAAAAACATTGAAATAAAAAAATAATGAATTGATTTACCCATTGTGATGTCATAATTGTACTTTGAAGTCAGATTTTGAAGCCATGATTTTAGCATTTTCACCAACCTATCTTTTTTTAAAGCCAGAAGTGACCATATTTAAAAGAGTGTGGAGCTAGGGAGGAGTTTTCTGCTAGTGGATAGCTAGCAGCAGCCAGGTAAAGTATGCAGGATTACTTTAATAAACAAGAACTAATCTCAGAGACACTGATCCCTGCCTATATTTTCTTCTTTTGTAATTGTTTGTTGTGGGTCTGGGATGTTTATGGGCGCCAACCTTTGGCCAACATGTGTATGCATGTAGCCCCCAGCCCGTAACGTTATAGGGTGTCAGGTGTCAGGGCCAAGGACCAACACTTTACTTCTGCATTCAAAAATAAGTTGAACAGAACATAACTGCTGTGGCAGAAATAATTAATAATTTAATTTCTCTGTTTCCCTGCATCGTTCGCATTGTGAATGCATACCTGTGTGCAACTGGGCAGGTGGGGGCAACTTTAAATATTGTGTTTGAAAATCCTACATACTCTACTTTAAGGCTTTATAGCATTTAAATGTGTGAACTATTAAAAACTCACCCCCATACAGTAGAAATTAGAGACCAAAACTGTATATTTTGGATGGTAAAGTTAGGCATTTTTACACAGACGCTCTATTGGGGTTGAATCACTTTTGGAGCGAGCCTCAAGTGACCGTTTGAGGAACAGCAGTTGTTTTTTTTCCCCCAGTCTATCATTAGCAAGCTAACAAACTGACACAATGAAAAATCACACTGGAATGCCTCGGACAGATTTTATTCCTGATACTGAAGATCACACTTGCTGCGTACACACTCACAAAGGTTTTCACCGTGCGTCTGCTAATGAAAGACAATCCTAGAATGATCCGTGACAAAGCTGTCACTTGTATCTTGTGTTTCTCCCAGAAGTGTATTTTCTCTTCCCTCTACAAATGGCAGCTAATGCAAAGCACCAGATTAGGCGATTCTGACCTTTATTAGAGCTGATAGCAGCAGCTGTGGATACCCGGGGAGTTCCATGTTGGCACAACAAAGGCTAGTAGTAGAGTTAGATTACAGATCTATGTGATAGCAGGTAAGTGAAAATGACAAGCAGGCATTATCCCTCACTGATGTGATAACTACCTGTAGTCTGCTGCCTCAGAAAGGTTATTTTGCACACAAATGAGCTGCAAATGCTCCAGGAAACTCCGAGAATGCAAAATACAGTAGCACTTTGTTTATGAGGGGTCTGTGACTTCAAATCAATAAGGGTTGGGGGAAAAAAAATAAGGCACACTGACACACTTAAATAGATGCTGATTTAATAATCTATAAATCCAGGTAGCATCACTAGGTGTCACAAGTTTTCTGAGGGTGAAATTTTAATTAACTGGGTTGTGTTTTTCTTGGAAAAGATAGTAGGTGTTAAATTCTTCTGCAGACAGCGCGAGGTCACTGTTTGCAACTCCCAGGCAATTTCTTCAAACCCTGCTTATATGAATTACTGCCAGGCAGGCATGCTGCAGAATGAGAGAGAGAGAGAGAGAGGGAGGATGCTGTGAATTGTGGATCTTATACTTCCAGGGGACAGGCCAGGCCAGAAATATGATGTCTGTCTGGACTTTAGAAGCTGGAAAAAATAAACACGTCATGAAACCAAATCAAGTTTGCATCTAGGTTGCGAAAGAGCGAGAGAGAGGAGGAAAAAAAAGAGAGAGAGAGAGAGAGAGAGAGGAAGCCCCCTTTTAAAGAATCTGGTTGATCCCTCTTTTGTTAATTTGACGCAGGCCGAAATTACATCAGATGACAGCATAATCCAACATCATTATCAACATCAAAATGTGTTTGACGCTGTTTGGCCTGGGGCCGACTGCAGCACAGCTTCTGTAACAGGATGATATGGATTACACTTTGCAAACCGACCTTGCCCCCGTCTCATTTTTTATGCCTGCCAGTCGAACACAGTGATGACCGCGTGCGTTGCATTGCTGCCGAATAAAACCCAAATATCCAATCCGATGATTAAGGTCACTCACACACAGGCCCTCCTCCCATAAGCCGCACAGAGCGGGAGAGGTAGGTCGACCACTCCAGGTTCCACTCGGTCTTGATGTCTTTATTGCTATTTCTCTTTAGAAACGGTTCTGTCTGCCTTCGCCACAGCTGCCGGTGACAATATAAGTAATCAAAATTTTCCTCAGAGGCAGTGTGACCTGTTGTTGGCTTCCATTTGTGTGTCAGTTCAGAGGTTTAAGCTGCTTCATGAGAAGTTTATCCCTGGATCACAGGGATCTGAGGGCTCACCGGTCATTCGCCGTCAATATACCGAGAGCTCAGATTGTTAGAGCCGCTTTATTCTGAAATATGATGGAAATGTGTTGGACTAATTTGGCTTTAGCAGGATTGGCCGAATATTAGTCCACTCATCCAATGGATTATCCCGGGGGCCGCAATGAACATACTGTACACAGACAGATCCGTCAAACGCCCATCCATATCTCTTTTCCCCTCCCTCTCCTCCCGTCTAATGTTTATTCCTTCTTGTATGGGAGCACGTTCCGACACATCCGCCTCATATTTCTCCGTCATGACAGCAGCACTTATAAGCAACGCGGCGCCTTGCGCTGACACCTTGGTAATAGCGGGAGCTTTGGGAGTTCTTCCCCGCCGAGGTGAGCTTATCTGCGCAGACAGAATGTGCGTTTGTTTAATCTCAGTTCATCATCAGGTGTCAAGAAATATTACACACTGATACGCGGACTGCCTTTGCATTCACGCCGTGGATTCATGTGCAGAACACAACATAAGCGCTTTATTGCGTTTGCAGCCAACATATAAATATCAGTTTATTGCACGCAGTTGTTTACTAATTATTTAATATTCTACATACTGATATTATCTTTTTTTTCCCAAATATATTACTTCACTGTTTTCAGGATTTGCCTCCCTAATTTGCTCTCCAGCAGCCACACATCTGACCTTCCTATTGGCTGTGCCAGGTTGATGTGACAGCTGGTGTGATGTAATAACACCCCCCCCCACACACACACACACACACACCCCTACACACACACACACACACACACACACACACCCCTCCCCAACCACTACACAAGTTATAAAGAGCAATATCTCGTTCCATGGATTGAGATAAGCTTAGGTAGATTAATGCTGCAGGACACTGAAATGTTTGTCGTATAAAAGCTCTGTTTAGAAAACAATGTGTTATAGCTGTATATGGAAAACTGATTTGGCAGATGGCCTGAGCGAGAGTATCTCCACGTTTAAAGGCACTACTTGTCTATAGTTTGTGTTCCCGTGGCTTAATGGGATTTCAGACTCTCCATTCAAATGAATTATATATATAGAAAAACTGGGATTATTTTACAGGCTGTTTAATCCACCCACCCCCCCCTCCTAAAAAAAAAAAAAAAAAAAAAAAACTGAGCCTGCCCCACGGTTTTAGCATTCGTGGAAAAGTGGAGCGACTGAGTGCTACAATCAATGAACGCTAGAGTGCAGGCGGCCTATCAGCTCAGAGAGAACCAGAGATGCCCTGTGGACCGTTTCACTAACATGAAGCGTGCTCAGTCGACTTGACTCACTTCAGCCCGGCTGCTGTTGCCACTTTTTTTTTCCAGAAGCGTTTTCCCATCCTGCTGAACAACAGAGGCTCCACCAAGAGCTGCTCCACCACCGCGAGATACAGCTTCGGTGCCCTTTTGCACTGAAGATCGGCTCCATCCCCCCAGCTTAAGCTGCCACTCAGGGGAGGCGTGGGCACCGCTCACACTTTGCATCCTGGATCATCTAGCTACTTGGCACAAAACAGAAATAAATCTCTGGTGAAAGCAGCCAGACCATTTTTTTCTCCTTTTTTTGAACTCACCTTCGTCAGGTAGAAAAAGTTCATTGATCTCAGTGGCTGGCACAGACAAAAAGACTTTTGGAACCTCTGCCGAGGCCCCATTCGCTTCCTGGACCCGGCTCTCAGCGTTGAATTTCAAGGTGCAGAACTGCCGCCGAATTCCCACTACAGATCCCATCATGCCTCACTCCTTCCAGCAGAAACAAGGTAAGACTTTTTCTTTTCTTGTTATTTCACATCTCAGCGAGTAAAAAAAAAAAAAGACAAATAATCAAGTCTGGCAGGGGAATGGCTGCAAAACTGAATGAATTCCTGGCAGATATCTGTTCTTTATTGTCATGTATAAGAACAAAAGACGCATCATGTCAACAGGACACACATTAGGTTTAAGTCAATTTAAATCTAATCTAAATAAATTCAAATATTCAAAAAACATACTTTACATTTAGTTAAAGTTGATAAGATCTTTTCATATAATTTTCTGGATTCTGCTATCTTGTGTATTGGATGTATTGGAATGCAAACTGTGTGGCGTGCGGGAGCAGCTGCATGACTTGTAATTTCAATCCAGTAATAAGAAATAAACCTTAAAAACATGAATTTTCTGTCTCATTATAATCATACTCTGTTAAAATAAAGACCGTAGAAACATCTGCACTGATGAATGTCAGCAGAAGACACTCCACCACTCACACAAAAGGCCAGAAACACTCGGATGCTAATTGCTTGCATCAAGATGAATGATACATCTGTGTATTTTCATACAGCATATGTGACGGCGGGCTAATCTCTGAGGTCAGATCAACATACAGCTGTATCGCTTGAGCTCCCAAAAGCTTTAACAAGAGTAGGCATGCAAAGCGACTTTAAAGCACAAACAGAAAGTGGCCACAGATTTTGATAAAGCAACTGACATCTGATAAGCAAATGGAAGCAGTGAATGCAATAAATAATGTCCTGTAGGTTTATCGCCACTATGTAAAAAACATGTAAATTCGATATTTGGCTCGAGCCAAGATTGGATCTGAACAATTTGAGAGAGCTTTTTGATTTACTTTGAATTGTAGTGTAGGTATACGCACAGATATGTGTACATATAAGACACCTAAAGCAAAGATCACTGATCTCCTTTTGAGAGTGTGATTTATACTGTGATCATCATTTGCAAAATTTCTTTGGCATATTTTATGTTGAATTTGTGTCTTGTCTGCTGTGTGACGTGCAGAACGCTGTGTTGTGCAGACAATTCGTCACCCCGCTCCCCTTCGCATCAGCACTTCCACCTGGCATTTCCTGGGCTGGAGTGGTACTTTTAATGAAAACTCTGAGGAATATAGTAGCAAAAAAATATGTTCATAACTTCGTCTCAGTCTTGCATAAATACAGACTAATGAGGCCTGACGGTTATGTGAGTCGATTTGTTTCTATAGCAAATATAAACAGTGGGAGTTTTTTTTCCTGAATTTAGAAGAAGAAAGCACTGTCTAGCTTTATTTATGAACTGAAATGAGGGTGTAGGCGCTGCTGACAAAAAAAAAAAAAAGAAAAAGGCATTTTCATTTAAAAAAAATCAAACAAGAAAGAAAGATTTTTAAACTAAACTTGTGCAGATTATTATACGGTGATTGAAAAAAAAAAGACAATTTAAATATTTACCTTTATTTTTTCTATATTTATGTTCCCTGATATTTGCAAATTCATTAAAAAGTGTTAGAATGAGACCGTTGCCAGGGGTTGGGGGTGGGGGTGAAGCTGCTGGGATTGCTTTCATTCCTTTACCAATCCTATGTTTCCATGTTGGATTTAAACCCATTTACTGCTTTAGCTGGTGGAAAGTAAAAGTACAACTACTGTGTATACTAATGGAAGCTGGAAATGTGGAATCTCCATCTAACATCCTGATTGCAAAATATACTCAGGCCTAATACCTCTGATGATATGAAATTAGGGAAACCCATCTAGGGAACATTTAAGGACTTTTGAAAACAGCAGTGGAGATGACCTCTCTATGATTGGATGTGGGGAATTATGAAATCCAGCAACACTTTAGCCAGGATTACATGCATTTTAGGACTTTTAGAATGCAGAAGGAAAACATTTCCATTGCAGTTACAAATGTGCTGTTGCTGCTTTGTGCATTGGTTGTTTTTGACCTGTGGCCAGAAGCTACATGAGTTTAGTTCCTGTTTAACCAGCCCTCTAAACAGTTATCAGCACTTGGCATCGGATGCAACATGAAAGAATTCAATATAGTTTCAAATAAAATTGGTTCAGGAGCAAGAGAGAGGAACAGAGAGGAGAGAGTGCTGCAAACAGTCGACTGGTGGAACGACATGAGAACTGAGTCCCAATAACGAAAACACAAAATCACTCTAGTGAGTGTGTCATCATTTCTACAAACTGTAAAAATACACGCCGATCAAAGTGAAGGATTTGGCCGCTGCTTTATTCGTCAGTGGTAAACCCTCCAGATTCACCCGAAGTGGGTGAGCAATCAGTACAATGCATAATACAAAACAAAGAGGTCGGACTGGTTTGGCGGCTTCGGGCCTTGATCGGGCGCGTCACCATAAACAGGCTGACGGTGGAGGATGTCACCACGGGCACCTCTGTTTCTGACAAAAGGTACGTTCGTGCTTTTCCTGCTTCGAGCTGGACCATGTCCCAGTTATCTCCAGTCACGGTCTGAAGTGAACATGTTATCATATGCACTCGATTATCCCTCCACCAACACCGCCCTTCATGTTGGAATTGATTTTGAATTGGATATCATGCAAAGCAACAAATCAATGATTATGTTAGCATATTGTTTTGTCTAGAAGTGAATTGTAAATATTTAGTAGGGTTTGGTCAGGTTTCCTTTATGTTTTACTATTTTATCTACTATTGTTTAATGTTAAATGATTTATTCACTGTGTCCATTACCTTACCTATTTATTCTATTACTATATTATATACTATATATATATATACTATATGTACTACTATATATCTATTAGTTTAAGATAACCATTTTTTACTTTTCTGCTAGCATGCTAAAATTATGAATTTCTATTTAGATAATTATTTTCCTTCTTAACACAGATATATGGACATCCTATATATTTCCCCCGCTAAGCAGAGCTTCCTCTGTTTGGGAGTCACTGCTGTTCCGATCGGGTGTGTTTGTATGTAGGATTATAAATAATGTCAAAGAAAAAATAAAAAATGCTATGACAGGAAGGAAAGGAGCTTTTTGACATTTGCAGCACGCAGCCAGAATATCAAGATCTACAGCTTGATATCAACTAGGAGGTGTTGTTCCGGCAATGTCGGGGAAAAGGAGGGATTTGATTCAGAAAGATGATTCTTTTGGGATCGTTACTGAAGGTGGTGCAAAGAAATGAGGCCTGTATTTGTTCACCATTGGAGCCTCTTGTGCTAAGCCTCATCGCCCGTGAGAAAGGAGACTTCTGTCAAAAGCCCGAATCCATCGTGGAGACACATAACCGAGGCTTCAACACTAATTTGTTGTCCCAAATTTGAACAACTCCTCCTCGTGTTGCTCCTGGAACTCTGTGCGTTTGCAGCCCAGGGGGCATGTGAAGAGAAAAAGGGAAAAGAAAAAGCAAACTGATTCTGAAGATTTTGTAAGGATGGTAGCTATTACTGCACATTATTGTATAACACCCCCCCCCCTTTCTTTGTGTGTGTGTGTGTGTGTGTGTGTGTTTTATGGAAGTAACTGACCCACCATCCAGCAGATGGCACACTGGCAATGGACTGTTTGTGGTATGCAAGGAAAATTCCATCCAGTTTGGAGTCAGCAGGCTCGCATTCTTGCCTTCTCTCAGCTGGCCTTGAGAAAGTCCTGAGTCCACTGTACATGATTGGATTCGGCTAAATTCGAATTCTAGCCCACGAACTCGGCTCTGGCTATAACTTTAGCATGTAGCTTGCACAGGCAAGGTACTGAACTCAAGGTTATCCACACAGGCACACTGCACACCTGCAAAGTTTGTGTGTGTGTGTGTGTGGGTGTGTGTGTTTCATTTTCTTGAAATAACCAATAAAGTAATTGAGCACTACAGCTGCCCTACAATACGATGCAAATCCTTTTGTAGTCACCATAAAAATAGAGTAAAACACCCTGGATAATAATATTTATATTCACCAATATATTGTCAACAGTCCATATAACAAAAGAAACTCCTTTCAGGTAAGCGTGAATCTTCTGCAAAATCCCTTTTATTTTTCCTGCTGCTGGAAATCTTCCTGTGTGTGTGTGTGTGTGTGTGTGTGTTTAACCTTGACAATGGGATGAAAGACAACTTTCAACCTGGAGTATTAGCACGGCAGAATTGTTGCAAGCAGACATGATTTTTTTATGTCAGGAAAAAGGACTGCTTGTCTGCTAATTAAAAAAAAAAGCAAGAGGCATGTATCCAAGTGAAAGTGGTGCTCATCACCTGCAAAGAAAATCTTCTGAAGTGGCATCAGTGGATTTTCTGCTACATCTATTTATTACATCTTGTGCTCCTAAAGTGACGTGATGAATTACACATGTCAATGATCTGCTCAAACAGGCGAACAAGGAAAGATTATGAATACATACAATGAGGCTGGGAGAGCAAATCTTTTTTTTTTTTTTATTGGAGCGCTGCACAATGTCACAATTTTTTCTGACCTGCAGTTGTGACAGTGTTTGACAAAAGGGAAAAGGAAGAAGAAAAAAATGCTTCTGGGATGTATGAGTTAAAAAAGTGAAACTTAACAATATAAAAAGAAATTCTTTTAAAGAAAGGAACTAAAAAGACCTCTGTAGCCTAACAGCATTATCTGTTTGGTGTTACAGCTCGGTTGCATCATGTCTCTCAGAACAAAACTCCACACTCACATCTTTGCTGACAATGAACACTGAAGTTGGCAGAAATTTGCTGTGAAACGAGACAAAAGTGTGCAGTTTATGAAAAAAAAAAGAAAAAGAAAAGGGGGAAAAAAAGTGAGGCAACCTCCGGGCCTCCAGGCTTTTGTCAGTGGGCATTGCTATTCAGTGACCTATCATGCGCCAAATGTAGGCAATGATACGGCTCAGAGATGTTTCGCACCGTGTCAGAAGTGAACAAGATTCCTTTTAATGTGCGGCAGCTGTTACTGGCCGACCGGACCTGAATCACTGTCACAACCTGCACCGCTTGTGATTTGTGTTTTTGAGCAGCGTGGCCGCTCAGACAAAGAGCCCCAGACTTGAACGCCACAACGTGTTATTTCCCTTTATGTCGTGACCGGCTAACGCGGGTTAACTGATACACTGGTACTAAAGTGACGTTTAAAAATGTGGATATTGATCAGGTACCCCGCACGCTTTCTCTGTCCTCTGTAAGTGGGTCATTTATTTTTTGCTAGGAATTGGTTGAGTAAAAGTTTGCCAAGGATTTGCAGTAATTATCTCATCCTTCTATAGCTGGGCACAGCATGGGGCCTTGGTAAATTACACATCTCTCTCCTTACTCCTGGATGGTTTATGGCCGTGCATTATGCATAACTGTGCTGGAGCGCCTTAAACATCCCCCAAGTGGATTGAAATAAAGTTGACGCTGCTCTTTGTTTGGAGCTCAAGATAGTCTTTATTTGGCAGTGCTGAATCGGAGATTGCTGTAAAAGCGTGCGTCTTAATTATTTTGGAGACTTTCTTTTTTTTTTTTTTTTCACTGTGTGCTTGTTCCCCAATGGTTTGCGAACACCTGGAGTGTTTTTAGTGGGATGCCGGATCCAGATGGGCGGATGCTTGGGCGATCCACAGGGAAATGTCGGTTACATTATAGCAGAGTGTTTCGTCAGACAAAGGGTTAAAAAAAAAGAAAAGAAAGACACTGCATCTGATTCATTTGGATGCCTGTAACACAGTCTGTTGTACGCTGAGACAAAGGTAACCAGCTGCTCCAATGTCCACGTCAATTAAACATCATGCAGTGATCACTGTGTAATAGGGCTGCCACTGGCAAATGTGTTTTTAATCTCATAAAAAATAGCCTTTTCCAAAAAAAAAAAAATAAGCCTTGCAAAAAAATAGGACACGGAAATCAAAAGTTGATCAGTTCTTCAAAAACTGAAACTGCATTTTACACTTTTATCACGAGATAATAAGAAATTTACAACATTTGCCTCTAAGGCTTTATGAAATATAGAGCGATCAAGAGAGGGAGCACAGATTTTTTTAAAGTTCAAATGTGGATACTTTTACAAAAGTAAAATATGAATCCACATCCACTGTATGTTTAAATACATGCTATTCTGATAATAATCTATAATACCTGACTGATGAAGTGAAGCCCATGCTTTTGCTCACTGATAAGCATATCAACTTCTGCATTCAAATGTTGAACTGTTATTGTGCCACCAGAACATTTGAAAACCTAATCAGGGCTTCCGTGTGTGAATTTTAAATATTAAAAGTGCTGAAAATACATTATGTATTTATTAAAGGGGAAAATAATTCATATTCTAACAAATGTATAAACTTTGTGATCTCGTCTCAGCCCAGCAAATGCTCTTTCTGTGCCAAGGGGTGAACGGAATGAGAAAAGACGGGGAATCCGTGGTTTGGAATCACCACAAACAAAGTTTCCAAGGTGAGTCACTGACAGTATGTGCTTGCCATTAAATTCTCATGAAATTAAACCAACTTTCAGACACTACCGTCCCCTGATCGAGCACCTACGACCATATATCATTAATGACTGTAATTCACACCGGCCCACATCTCAGAGCAAACTACACAGCTCAACTTCTCCCTCTTTGATGCTTGTCATTTCGCACAAAGCATTCTACATTCTAGACCAGAAGAGCAAAAACTACACAAATAAATGAAAAAAAAGCCTGTTTATTCCCGCCTGTCTCCGAAATGACCCACATGCCTTTTAAATGGGAGGGAAAGGAAATCACAGCGATGCATTCAGTAAAATTCCCCAGGAAATGTTTTCACTTTGCATATCAATGAGCAATGTTTTGGTTGTAAAGTGTGCACATGCATCACCTGACATGGTCAAAATTTTCAACTGGCATCAAGCCTCCTCATTCAAATCCATCCAAAGAGATCCAATCAAAGTAGATTCTTTTCTTTCAGGAAGGAGGAAAGGCGTTGAAAGGAAAGTGAGCTGTATAAAAAGTCTGAAAAAGTGCTTGAGGAGGAGGATATAATAATGTGGCAGCAAAAGAAATGCCAAGACATGATTGACAATAAATATAAAAGGGGGAAAAATTAGAAAAAAAAAGCTAACTCTTTTTTTTTAATTATGAGGCTTGATTGCATCCCCTGCTCCTCTCCTCTTTGTCACGCTTTTAAATTGTTGACGCGCTCTCTTTCATGCAACAAGTTTCCTGTCATTGTGAAGTTATTTTAACCTTACTGGAAATCCCAGTTTGCAATTAAACATGTTTCATTTACCATCGTTTTACGGCAGAATACACCCAGCTATAAAGCGACTGTAAAAAAATATATATTATAATGTCACTATCAGTCAGTCAAACCATGCATTGAGATCAATTGATAATTCACACCGCTAAGCAATTAACGTACTATAACATGCCAAGAGCTTACATTTGTTAAGATTATTTTTTTTGCAACAAACCCCCCAGATGGTGATTCGCAGCGTTCTCCATCTATGAAGTCAGCATACCTGTAGGAAGTGTGGCTAAAAACAGGGGGGGAAAAAGAAAAAAAAACACAGGAAAAGAAAAGTAAGCTGTCCGCATGGGCCTAATTAAGATGTCTGTCTGTGTGCTGTACATGTTCGGTCTGTGCGTTAAAAAGCGACGGAAGGCAACGCAGCGACACATCGCTGAAGTCATGGAATATAAATTAGTTCTGAGAATATCGGGGGCTGGGTTTAAGGAACTCGTGACGTCGCCAGGCTCGACGTCCTGTGACTGTGGACTCGTCCAAAAGCAGGGGGGTGTCCGCGCCGCTGCGAAACATTCTCCCGTGTTGTTTTATAAGATAAAAAGCGTTTTTCTCCTCTTTTAAACCTTTAACTCACGCCGCTCTCGGTGTTAAAACCGCATAAATGTCCAAGAGCCGGTAAAACCGCTTCGAAAAGAAGTTGTTCTCACCACGAGGGGAGAAAACGTGCCTCCCCTGCCTCGCGAGAGTGGTACGGTCTCGGGCTCAAATTCCGAGAATTGAGCTCGTCTGATTCTTAGAACTGGGGTTCTTAGAAGTGGTGATGCAAGAAGTTTCTAGGAAAGCGCTACCAGGTGATATTTTAAATTCTTTTTTTATTATTATTATTATTTTTTCCTCCTAATATGGCGCGAAGTTGTTACCTGCCGTCGCTATTGCCGGTGTTTTTAGACATATGTTATTTGCGTTATTTGCGCTGTTTGTCAGTGTTTGTGCGTGAAGACGGGGCTGTGTATGTGTACGTATGAGTGTGTGCGAGTGAGCGTGTATGTGTGTAAGTGTGTGTGTGACTTAGTGTGTGTGTGTGTGTGTGCGCTGGCAGGTTGAAACAGTGTGAAGCGGCTGCGGCGGTGACAGGCGGCGCGCCGCTCGCTGACAGACCCGCCGCGCCATCAACAGACCGACCAGCAGCTTTCCCCCCCTTCCCGCAAAAAAAAAGAACTGCGTGTTTGAGTCATAATGCTGTAATAAGAACGTTCGGGTTTATAAATGCTAACAGAATTAAAAAAAAAAAAACAACAACAAAAAAACGAGTGTTTGTTAGCGCGGTGAACGCTGTCCCGGAGCCCGGCTCGTAGCGCGCGGTGCTCGGTTGTCAGTCTCTCGGCTCCAGCCGCTCGGCTTTAAAGCCACTTTTCTTTGTGGAAGGAAACAGTGTCAACAAGCGGCGGCGTCTCCGCGCGCTGTCAGGCGGCACAACTTTGCTGTCGGCGCGGCAGCGGCAGCGGCAGCGGCAGCGGCAGCGGCAGCGGCGGTCATTTGCTCTAATGGAGCGCAAAAAAAGGGCTGCGCCGAACAAGCACCGCTGTTAAAAAAAACAAAAAAACAAACAGCGTTGCGGAAATATTAGTGTTGATATGTATGTGTGTGTTTTTCGGTGTGCGGACACGTCCCCGCACCAACTTGTGTGTTTGTTTCCACCGTGACACCGCCGCACCAGACGCGGGTCCACCGCCGGTCGCAGGGGTTTGACTGTGGCGGAGATGCGCGCAGAGTTTGGCTTCAAGCGTCTCTGCAAAGTGTTGCCTCATTTCTGTCACGGGCTGAGAGTTTCGCTTTTATTTCTGTAGAAATAGACCCCATATATAAATATATATGTTTATATGTATGTGCGTGGGCATGTAGGCTTTTAAAATAAATTCATATTAGTAGTAAATTCTGATGAAGCTCTGATCAAGCGCTGTGCACATTTTAAAATTGCGCAGAAAAATTTAGGCTAATTAAAAAAAAAAGTTTCCCACTGACTGCATTTGCAGGCTGTGGTTGTAGTCCACGTCCTAAATGTGGTGTGAAAGATGGGAGCTGGTGTATTTGTAGGTCTGTTGGTGACTGGAGGTCAGAACTCACCTCTGGATGTGGATCAGTGTAGGCTGCTTTCTGCTCGGCTCTATTTACAGACGTGTCCACGTTCAGACACCATCACACTCTACATTTCTGTCACATTGCATCTGTCTGTGTGCTGTTCAACATCTGTCCCCCGAGCCGGTGAAAATGTTGGCTTGAGTGTTTTTTTTTTTTTATTCCCCCCCCCCACGTGAAAAACGTAAAAAGGTCGCCGACCCGCGCGCGCGCTCGTTTATTTGGCGCACGGGGGCGAAAACAAAGCGTAGCTGCGTATTCACGGGGGGGCAGTTTGTTTCATAGAAAGTGAAGAAGTGTCACTTCTTCCAGGTCCTGGCTGTGGTGGCATTCAGGGCCATCTCGCGGTGGAAAAATAAAATATTATGATGCTTATCGTCTTGACAAAAAACAGTTTTCGATGATAAGTTAACTACTCGTTGTTTTTCTGTGTTTATTGGTATAAATGTATCGATCATCAGCTCTGAACTGTTTAGAAACGTGCTGAAAGTCCCACTAAATGCACGTGCTCATTTTGATTCATAAATAATAGTAAAACTGTCTATTTAAAAAATCATGTTCACTACAACTGATGATGTTCGTGAATATTTTCTAATCGTCAGTCAAAGCCCTGTGTGGGTAATTGTCAGATATTTGTTTTAAAAAAGTAAATAAGAGTGTTATTACTAAATTATATCAGATAATATATATATACTTTTATCTGATCAGGTAGATCATGTGCTACAATTTGACTTTTTGTGTGTAACTTTATTTGTTATTTCAACCTGTCAACCAGTGGTTCACGAGAAGAGAGAGTGAGGGGAGAGAAATGAGTCTAAAGGTAGAAATTTAAATGTCTAGACAGTGTTTATTTAATAAATGGCGCCGCCTCCTGGTGGAGAAGCCGCATGTGTTTCTGACTGAGGATCATAAATAACTTCATCCTTTTTTAGTTCCTTTACTCCCACTTCAAAGCTCAGCATGTGTGGCACCTCAGCGAATTAACCCGGCGAGGCGCTTTCTCTGTGAAACAAATCTTTATGTGTGTGTGTGTGTGTGTGTGTTTTTTCCTGTTTGCAGAAATTGACAAAATGGCTTGCGCAGCAGACAGCTGCATACAATTCACACGCCATGCAAGTGATGTTCTGCTCAACCTAAACCGGCTGCGCAGCAGAGATATCCTCACAGACGTCACTATCTTGGTTAACAGGCAGCAGTTTCGTGCACACAAAACCGTTCTCATGGCTTGCAGGTGTGTGTTATTTAAGTTATACAGAGCTAATTTTTCTTTCTTCTGTTGCTGTTTGAAGATAAACTGACTGAATCTTTCTATGCTCTTGTGTTGCCTTTCTCCTGACTGCAGTGGGCTGTTTTACACCATCTTCACTGACTCCCACAAGTGCAACCTTAACGCAATCAGTCTGGACCCGAAGGTGGACCCAGAGGGCTTTGCCATTCTGCTGGAGTTCATGTACACCTCCCGTCTCACACTGAAGGAGAGTCTGATTATGGCGATCATGAACACCGCCATCTACCTGCAGATGGACCACGTCGTGGACACCTGCCACAGATTCATCAAATCGAGGTTGGTAGAGGATTGTTGGTCTGTGGCAGAGCTCGCTGTATCAATCCGTCCCCTGTGAACTGCGTGTGTTTAACCGTCTCCTTCCCTCTGCAGTGATCCTGCTAAACTGCCCAGGGACGAGTTTCTGGTCAGTCCGTTAGTTTTACCTCAGGACGTCCACGCTTACCGGCCCCAAGACGTTGTCGACAGTTTGCACGGCCGCGTCGCTCCGTTCAGGGACGGGAGGCCCTACGGCTCGAACATGTTCAACGGGGTGAGCACCCCCAGCAACTACCACCTTTACGGGCAGTTTCCTATGCCGGGATTCCCGTTCCCCCTCTGCAAGCTGACCGACGCCAAAAACACTTTCGCCGACCTCTCCAAGAGCGGCATCCACCACAAGCACTGCCCCCCGCACGACGGCCCCAGCGCCATCAGGGCGGAGTACTCCAGGGTAGTTGGCGCCGGCTCCTCCGGCATCATCCACTCCACCACGTACGCCTCCAGGGAGGCGGGGAGGGACGAGGAGATGAGGAAGGAAAGCCACGAGGGACACGGCCAGGCCGTTGGCCTCGGCGCGAGGAAACGCGTGTTCCCCGTGCTAACCCTGGAGCACCAGAAAGACTTGGGCAAAGAGCACGCTCCGCAGGCGGAGGAAGACCTGATCCACCAGCACTACCCGCTGGGGACCTCCTCCGCCGGGCGCAAGAGCCTCATGAGCAGCCCGCAGAGCCCCCTCAAATCAGACTGCCAGCCCAACTCCCCGACGGAGTCCAGCAGCAGCAAGAACGCCGGCCTGTCCCAGGCCGCCGGCGTGCAAGCCCCGGCGGGCGCGCAGGACCCCAAAGCCCGCAACTGGAAGAAATACAAGTTCATTGTGATGAATCAGAGCGCCAAGGAGGACGAGGGCGGTCTGAGGGACCCGGGGCTGCGTTCGCCACAGCGGCTCGGGCTGCCGCCCTACCTCCACCCCGGCGACTCGGACAACCTGGAGCCGCAGTCGACGAACAAGAGCAGCGACCACAGCGAGGACCTTCCTGTGCCCCAGGCGAGTCGTCTCAACAACATCATCAACAGGTGAGCTTTTGTGTTTTTAGCAGATACACAGCTTGATATGAATATGTACGACGCACTGGAAGAATTTTTAAGAATGTGTGAATGATTTGATGCCCGATTTGGATTTTTAAAATCTGACTTCATGTCCTGAAACAGATTCGTACCAAGATTAATTAAGAAATTCTTGAAGTGTTTGTCTGCGTCTGACTTGGAGCATCCGTTCGTGTCTGACTTGGAAGTGTTTGTGTTTCGTCTGTAGTGCACGCGAGGGCTCGCTGAGGAATGGCGACGGTCATCCCCAGCACTACCTGAGCCGCCTCAACTGCTCGTCGTGCGGCGCCCAGTCGCCGCAGCACTCAGACGTCTGTGTCAACACCTCCCGGTCCCGTCTAGCAGAAGACATGGCAGAGCTGCATTCAGAATACTCCGACTCCAGCTGCGGTGAGTTTACATTATTAAATCAGAGGTTATTCTTATAACAAAAGACGGATATTAGATGTGAAGCGGCTCCTGCAAATCAAAAAAAGTGCATCCTTTTGTTATTTTATTAGAGGTTAACTTCGTTGGGTTTTTTTTTTCCAGAGAACGGCACTTTCTTCTGTAACGAATGTGACTCCAAGTTTGCCGAAGACGAAGCTCTGAAACAGCACATGCTCCAAGTGCACAGCGACAAGCCATACAAGTGCGACCGCTGCCAGGCTGCTTTCCGCTACAAGGGCAACCTCGCCAGCCACAAGACTGTCCACACAGGTAGAGCCAACACCCTGGTGGATATGGAGGAAGGAGCTTCATCTGAGAGATGACTTTTTTTTTTTAAATGTTTTTATTTATTCATTTTTTTCCTAGCACAGTAAAAGAACAGTTTGACAGAACAGGACTTGACAAGAAAAGAAAATTTGACAGCAGACATTTATAAAAAAAAATAGGTACATTAAATAAAATCAATTCATTAAGAGGCAAATAAATGCAGAATGTCCAGGTGGAGTTGAGGAGTTAGAAACATAAATGGCTTCTTCTCCAGATTAAGGAGCTGCGTTACATCTCTCAATTACTGAATCCAGCTTGGTGGACAAGGATTTTTTCCCAGTCTGCTCATCTGAGAGATGAATTAATCTTCCTTTTTTTTTTTTTTTTGCAGGAGAGAAGCCGTATCGCTGTAATATCTGTGGTGCTCAGTTCAACAGACCAGCTAACCTCAAGACTCACACGCGCATCCACTCAGGAGAGAAGCCATACAAATGTGAAACGTGCGGAGCTCGTTTCGTGCAGGTAAACGCTCTGAACATTTTCTCTTTCTTTATACGCTAATGCTCAACTCTGAACTGAACCGAAGTGAACTGTAATTACGGCCGAGTATTGTTATTTTCAGCTTTACAGAAGTACCCATAATTACAGTGAGGGACATCCTTATGGGTGTTTTGGCTTCTATACAATGATACGTGTACTGTACTAAAAAAAAACAAAAAAAAAATCATCAAAGCATGAAGAACTTTAATGCTCTATCCCGCCTTGATGAGAGTTTGAATTGGTATGAATACGTTGTTTCATCTCCCTCGGTCGTTTAGTTGAAGCCCATTTTCCTTTTTGTTCTGTGTTTAGGTCGCTCATCTCCGCGCCCATGTGTTGATCCACACGGGTGAGAAGCCATATCCGTGTGAGATCTGTGGAACACGCTTCCGTCACCTGCAGACGCTGAAGAGCCACCTGCGTATACACACAGGAGAGAAGCCCTATCATGTAGGTTGACTTTAAAATCATATAAACACGAAAACGTCCTGTTGGAAATTTGAGAAATCACAAAGACCGAAAAGTCTGAATTTAGCGTTTTTTTTTTTTCCTTCGCAGTGTGAGAAATGCAACTTGCACTTCCGCCACAAAAGTCAGCTACGGTTGCATCTCCGGCAGAAGCACGGCGCCATCACCAACACGAAGATCCAGTATCGCATGTCGAACTGTGACATGCCCACTGACCTGACGAAGGCATGTTGAGCTGTAAGAAGGGAATCATTTTGACAGGCAATCTTGACCTTGGCATTTAAAAGACCCCCTCCCAACTTGTACAATCATCCAAAATTGTAGTGCCACACTGTGTTTATTAGATAAATAAATTGGCTGTGTACGCCATTCTAAACGGGTTTCCACTACATTTGAACGTAGAGCCACATATGGCATCTTAGTCACTTTATTGTTTCTAAATAGATATAAATAGATATAAATATATATATATATATGTATGTTGGGAGTGTTTCTATGCTTTGAAGGTACGTATATAAAGCTTTATTTTGTCGAGAAGGATGGAATGTAAACAATCTGTTTTTTGAAAATACAGTATTTTATATCAGAGAACTTACTTTTCTGAAAGTATTGAAAATTTTGATTGACGGGTGGTACATATATTTTAAGATAACCGGATTTGCGGCTGTATAGAGTTGTCTATACATTTTTATGTAGATGTACGTACATGTTGCACCATGTCAAGTTGCCATAATCATGTGAAAGGGAGGAAGAAGAAGAAGGAGAAGAAGAAAAAAAAAAAAAGACATTGGAACTGGCTTTTGTCTAAAACATATCAGATGACTGCTGCTGCTGTCTGATGAGGATATGCATGAGGTACTGTTACCGTTTGCCAGTTGTCAGCGTACACAAAGTGGGCAACTGCATAAATATTGTGACATATTGTGTAATTATATCTGTGGGATTGCTCTCTGCGGGCAGAGCCAATCTACGACTGTAAGTGTTGAAATGCATTTCGAGGTACTGCTTTGTTATGACCAAGAAAAATATTTTGCTTCAAACGTATTTGTATAGATGTGACTTTTTGTTTTTGTTCCGTTTGTTTTTCATAAGTGAAGGTTTACAGTTCTGGTCATTGTTCTAGATCCTACAGTAAAGTTGTGTAAGTGTTGATTCTTTTTGTTTGTTTGTACATACACTGTGTATTCAATGTGCCTTTCTCTATGGTGACTGAATCCTCCCTGTTCAGCCCAGCTCTGTTAAGGTACAACTCAAGGACACCACTAGTCCGAAATCCCTGAGAGTGTGTGTGTGTGTGCGTGTGTGTGTGTATATATATTTTAAATGCTTGTCACCAACCTTAAAACATGCAAATTCATCATTGTAAATCTTCAGGACTTGTTCTTTTTTGGATTGGGCTTTTTTAATTGCATTAAAAATATTGTACAATGTTCTAGATGTATGAATGTAAAATAAAGGTATTGGATTTCTATGTATTAAGATAAGAGTTAATTTTTTTTATTGGTCAGTATTTTTGAAACATGGAATGCTTGATTTATGGCATCGTAATGAGAAAGTATTTTGCAAGATAAATACGGACCCTAATCTCTTCAAACAAACACAAGTGGAAATAACTTCTCTTCAGCCTTTATCAAGTTTAGTATTGTTATTTTGAAGGAGGATTATCAAATTGTATCCAGACAAAAAAGAAATGTGCAAATAATAGCCTTGATGTGGATCTAAATTAAATCACAGGAAAAACATGCATCTTTCAACATAATTTCACATATTCCTCTTTTTGGAATTTTACTGCAAATGCTGCAGGAACAGACATGAACTACAATAAATTAATTTTGAAACTCAAGATATGGTTATAGCTTCCACTTATATTTGTAGTAGGATTAACTGATTGAATTATCATTTACCTTTTACTTCCCTCTCTTAGCAATTGTAGTGAAATCATCCCATGTACAAAGAAAATATATGTATTCTTTGCTAAATGACAGCCATAAAACTGGCGATTATGTGATAATGGGTTATGGTAAAGTGCAAAAAAAAAAAAACTAGAACTGTGACTCATGAGGTCAGTAACTGACTCAATAATGTCAGAGCCACTGGTTAGACCAAAAAGTAAAGCACTGAGTGAGCAAACAAGGGGTTTTGTCGCTTATGAACTAGACTTTTTGTTGAGAGTAAAAGTGGTTAGTCAGAAAATCTCACTTGAACTGATTCTATTAAATCTGAGCACAAGTTAAAATGACAAATTAAGTTCCACAAGTATAAAACCTAAGTATAATCTGCACCTGTAGGATTAACCTAGTGGATCCATGAGCTTTAGGTGTGTCCTTTTTTTTTTGCAATTTTCATGCATTTCATTTGTCTCAATATCCTGATTTGGATGATTGGACACAATGAAGCTATAGGCTTTTAATGTGTATTCATTCATTGTAATAAAGTCATCCAAAATTAAAAACTTTCTTAGATGCTCACAGCTCAGAAAACTAAATCAGTTCTTCTCATCAACTAAACACTTTCCACAAGAAGTGACATCAACATATAAATAAAATATCAGTTTTATTTTTAAGTGGCATAAAAAAAAAAGAAAATTCCCCAAAAGTTTTTTTTTTAAGATAAAGAGCAACACTTGTGATTATGCAACATAAACATTATGAGTGATCTTTACCTCTACTGGCTCTGTGGACTCAAAAACTGCATTAAGTTGTGCTGTTTCTCCTAAACAAAACATAGTCAGTATCAAATGAAGACTCCAATATGGCCTGTGAGGTAAAGAACATTTCATAACAAATCATTGATCACCATTATCAGGAATGCAATTACAGTCGACAACCAATACTGCTTAATGACAAAAGCAGGACAAATTATTAAATCTTGCCATCTTTAAATGAACTTCACTCGAAACTAAAACGACTCATTATCCACAGTCAAAAAAATAAAAAAAAATCCCCCTCTCCGACCCCCACCAACCCCGGACTGAACCCCATCCTTCAGGTGAAATCACTGCTTCTGCTGCATCGCTTCTTTTCGAGCAGCGTCCTGCAATAGCTGAGTGTCCACTTCATCTGCGGGGAGCTGAACGTATCGCACCACCGACCCGCGGATGAAACAGTTTTTCACAGACAGCTGAAGGAAAAAATGAAGCAGAGGCACTAGTGAATTTTAAAGAATATCATTGTCAAGATTTAAGGAGCATGCCTTAACCAATGTAGAATCTCAGCTAAAAGTTGACCGATTAAGACTAAACCTACCATGTGTGGATATTTTTCTGGATCTGTGACACTGATGTCTGTGAGTTTGATGTTCAGGTACTGAAACACAAAACAGCGAAAAATCAGAACCAAATAAAAAGGTGTAAAATGAGAAATTTGTTTTCAAAGAAATGAAAAAAAAATCCAACCTGATCAACAGAATGAAGTGTTCCACAGATGCTATAAAAAATAGATGGCGGTTATTACACACTTTAATAGACATCATATCCTTAGAAATAAGCATTAGTATTGATAAATGGTTATGGGGAAACCTTAAGGTCCCATATCATAAAAAGTGACATTTTAATGTTGTATAAACACTGTTCCATGTTTTAAAAAGAGGAATCTACAGAAAAATGCGTACAGACGACGGTTAAGGGAACCGTACACAGTGGTATTTATTTTGGATTTTTTTCCCTCCACAATGCCGAAACCCATATTATATTAGTATACATTTCCTTTTCCTCTCGGTGCAGACCATTTTCTACATTTTCAATTTCCACAAAAAAAGGTTACACAAATCTTAAGGATTGTCTTTCCAGACTTCTCCTTTTAGACCATGTCGGCATTTGAGGGGAAATAATTATCATTTTTTCCTGGATCAATATATTAGATTGATCCACCCACCTGTTTTAGTCTGCTATATAATTAAAAAAAAAGTGTCTGAGTTTGTTTTATTTTTTTTTATTCTGCCAAAAACATAGAGAACGGTCAGACTTTATGAGAACTACACCATAGCATATTTCAGAAATGTTCGAATAAGATTAATATCTGGGCATCGCTATGTTAGAGTCTAAGATATTTATACATTTTCGTTTTCCAGACCTGCCCGGAAATTACTCAAATTAAATTTTATATTCCCATACTGCCTATTAATAGTGAAAATATTAGTTTATAGCTTTACAGTGTGTGATAATGGGCTAGTTTAGTTACATCTTGTGTAGTATACAGCACACAGTAGCATGCAATCCTGAGCCGGAAACCACTGTCAGGCTTAAATTGGCCAAAACACCAACCTCAGGTCGTTCTTGAGCTCCACCACCACATCCTTCCCCACCAGCGACTTGAAAAACGAGTAGAAAAGCTGAAAAGCAAAACGACACGATACCGTTGCGTTAGCATCGAGCTAACTGTGGATACATGCTGTAGAGAGCGAGGAAAAACACGCAGCAGAGGTGCAGTGACTAACATAGGGAGCAATGCAGCACTTCACTGTCTTTAATAAACCATTTAATGTATAATAAAAACAAACACATGAGCTGAAATGTATTTCTTACCATTATTGCTGTTGGTTTTTTTTAATGGAGGTTCGACTCGGGTTGATGACGTTTCACGTTGCGTCATATGACAGCGCCGGAGCGGAGTGCAGTGACCTGGCAGCACCACGTCGGGGAGCCACAGGTGCGTTCAGTGATTTTAGGTGTCGAGGTGTTCACGATGAAAAAAGTCTAAATTCAGACAGTAAATCAGCCTGCTTTTAAAGTCTGTGAGCGGATAATGTGATCATAAAGCAAAGTATAACTTTTACACGGTAGACACAGAAGTTACCGATGGTATTAATTAAGAATCAAGTGTAGAAAACATGCAAAATAGAAGTACCCTGAATGCAACACAACCTAATTATTATCATTAACATCTACGTTTCCCTGCTGTTTTATGTCAACATAGCTGCCATAAAGTACCATTACTGCTATATTACACATGTAAAAAAGTTTTTCATAATCTTTCCAGCTGTTTTATGTGATATAAATTATATACTTAATGTATATAATAAATATCAAATAAGACTAACAGCTAGAAAGATTATGTGATATGAATATATTAACCTGTTAATTCATGTATTTCTTAGGGTTGTTCTGTTGGTGTTTCTGGCCAGTAAATTTAACAGCAGAGTTAGAACATTTCAGTAACAAGCTGAATTATTGTTTTTTAAGCACAGATTCAATGTAAAAACAAGTCATAAGTTGGGGGGATCCCTTATTTAATGTCCATCATCAATCAGTGTCTAAACAGTGAACGTCGCTTTATTTCATTGGAAACATTAAAATAAGAAAACACAGATTTTGTTGACTACATTTTTCTTTTTCCAGTCATACACTCTCCATGATTTAAATATCATTCCAAACTTGGATAACATGATATTCTCATTCTGCTTGTATTTCTATTAAACAACAGCAGATGGAAGCAAAAGATTGGAGTGTTCCATTACTACTGGAGCCGGAAAGACATGTTTAAAGTAAGTTAAAAAAAAAAGAAACAGTGTCAGGATTTCGATATTTGAATTTATTGGAGCATTTATTGAGCATCTTCATAGCAATCATGATGTCTGTGCAAGGTAATACTGTCTGGTAAACTGTCATTAGCTATAATATAGTGTACAAATGTATATGATAATAAAAAAAATATTATTAGAGATGAATGTATAACCTAACCTTGTTGTAATGCAAGCTTTTAGCATATATGAAGGCTGAAAAAATGTTTTTAATGTCTATGGCACAATAAAGCAACAGTTTTTTGGCATTTCAGGAATTACCCTATTTCACTTTCTTGCCGATGGCGAATTGAGACGATTAATGACGCCCTCAGATTTGTGTGTAAAATACAGTCAGAAACAAGTTTTCTTAGCTTAGCATGAACAGTAATATTAGGGGGAAACTGATGCTTTTCAAAAGGTGTTGAACATGTTAATGATTCATCTTCAGAGGTGCTGATGTTAATGTTTACCCCGGCCTCCATTATAACTGCTGGCAGTAGATTTATATTGAGGGGATGGATATTTTTTTCTTCCTCCAAAGTCTCAGCAAGAAAGGAAGCGCATACTTTCCAAAATATCAAACTATTCCTTCAATACAAATGAATAGCCACTCATCAATGATTCATTTGCCAAAGGGAACTGGCTGAAGCCGTAACTGTGTGAGTAGGAAAAGCTTCACAGATCTCTCGTCACAGGACCGCCGCCGTCTGGGGAACTTCAGGATGCGCTGGAGAAAGACAGAATTTGTGTCATTGTGTGAAATGTATTTGTCTGCATATTTAAGACGGATGAGCGTCGCCATGAAGGCCTTACTGTCTCTGTGCAGCTGTGGGCTGGCCGGGTCTCGCTGGCGGTCTGTGTTTGCCGGGGAATTCTGAGCTGTCTCTGTAGTCTCTGGGTTTGGTGGTCTGAGGATCTGGCAGGCCCGGACGGTGCTTGGCGGGCAAAGGAGGCCGGTTGTTAAGCATCCCCCCGTCTGAGCGCGAGGGCACTACCGGCTTCTTTTGCATCCCAGAATGCATGGAGCCGTGAGCCGGGGGATGGGATTTGGGGTTGGGGTCAGAGCAGGTGAAGGAGCGGTTGCGGGGCGTGGGCACAGGGGGGCGATCGGGGTCTCCTTCGCCTGGTTTGGGGGGTGTAAAGTCTGGAATTGAGAGGTGCTCCTTATGTGGAACATCTTGGTCCTTCCAACTGTGCGCTTTCCCCATTGAACCATACAGCGGATTGTCGAACATCTCCGACTTCTTCTCATCGTTGCCACTACGAGTCAAAGCATCAATTAGTTTCATTTCTTGTTGAAACACATCAGCTGCTGGTGTTGTTTTATTTTCACAGCAGATTAACACACTTAGTCTTATGAAACATTCACTTACAATGAATTTAGAGGCTTCCCAGTAGGACTGCGTGTTCCTACATCATAACCGCTCTTTTTTGGGTCTTTACTGCCCTGACCGGCAATAGGAAGATTCTTGGGTGGCATGCTGTAACTCCAGCCTCTGTCTATCACATTCCCACTTTTGTAGGACACTCCCATGTAATGTGGGTTAGAAATATCATGGGCTTGGGTGATAGAAAACCTGGTAACCAGAAGGTAGAATACATCACATCTGGATGCCATGTCAGGGATGCTTCAAAGTGACCACGAGGTGGGAAAAAAAGGCCTTACTTGTTAGGGTCGTTGCCTTTGCCCTTTGAGGCGCCAGGGTCGTCCCGTTCAATTTTGATGAAATCTGAAAGCAGGGGGATGAAAAACATGAAGGAGAAATCATTCTGCTAAGCACTTCTCAGGTGTGGATAGAAAGAGATAAAAGATCCAACTCACCGTATAACTTCTCCGTGGGCTTGACTTCAAGCGTCTGTAGCTGGATGTTGCCCGTCAACGTGCCCGTTCGCTCCCCGTGGTGCGTCAGCGTGACCTGAAACTCCGTGTAGCAGAACTGAGCGGCTCGCAGCGCCACACAACCCTCGCCTGTGGAAAACAACACGGCAGCAAACCATACGTAGCGCTCAGCTCAACGCGTCTGCGATTACGAACCGTGTGTTAAAGTTCAGTTACCGTATGACTCTTCACAGTCGGTCGACTTGACGCAGATGAGGATGTGCTGCTCCAAAAGGTACTCGGGGTCAGAGATTATAGGGGTGAGCTGGAAAAGGTTAGAAATAAGACAATAAATGACTGATAAAATTCTTGACAACTGCAACAATATGAAGCCACAGCTTCATTTTACCTGAACATGGTCACCAAACAGAACTTTTATTGACCCATCTGGAGTTCTCTCATCAGAGTTCTCTCCCTCTGGAGTCTTGACAGTTTCTGTGGACATTCAGAAAAAAGGTTTTGCTTTTTCTGCAACAGATGATTTTAGTAATAAAAACGACCAAAACGCCAGAACGTACTTTCCAAACAGCTGGAATGGTATTCAATGAAGAACTTTGTCTTTGATTTCGTCATCAAGTTGGCCACGCAGTTCATGACCTCTATCCTTCCTTGGGGTGCGTTGTTTGGATCTGAAACATTTCGGGGGTGAAAGTGACAACGTTTCGTGTTTGGAGCAGGTAACATGAAGCCGGCGGCAGTGAGATGCTGCGTGTACCTTGCTTGGAGACAAACTGCGAGGCGACGCCGACTTCAAATGAGGCGAACACGGGCGAGTGGTCACTTGTCATGATGTCATTAGTGCAACCTGCAAGTTAAATGCATTTGTCCCAATAAGTTTCGTCATATCATTAAAATCAATTTATTATTATTATTAGCTTCTGTTGCGTTAAACTGCTCAGTGAACTACTTCTCTCTCCTCGCACCATATATGCCAGCCCACCAACACAACTTCAGTGGTTATGGGTAGAGAAACACCTAGGATGTCTTATGATATATGACTTTTGGATATGTAATCTTTTTAATTATGCATTTTCACAGAGTTCTATAATAAAATGTGAAATGCTCGAAAAACATCCATATGTTTTATGGCACAAGTGAAGCAGGTCAAGAAATAAGTTGTTTCTCATGATTATATATAAATATGATTATATATAAAGATTGCATGGGGAGATGGAAGACTTAGGCACTCCTGTCATATTTTTTTTTAACAATTTCCTCGCCCTGGAATTGTGAAAATAGAAAGATTTTAGAAACTCTTCTAAGGAAATGATTCAGAAATGACAGAATGCTAAAATTGCCCAACCATATTCACAGGGAATTACTCACCATAAGCTTGGCAGAGGACATAAACCAGAGGGTAGGACTTCCGAAGGACCCGATCACACCATGAAGGCAAATTGTATTTAGTCTGTAGACGTTAGAGACAAGTTCACGGTACGGCATTTGTCTGCCTGGTCTATCAGCAAGTCATTCTCATGTACAGGTTGGAACACAATCAAACCAGCTTCCCCATCTGGATGTATTAAAGAAATCTAAATATTTTATGTTTATAAAGGGGAACTTATTACATTGACCCTGCTGGGTTGTATCATGAATTTTCTATGCTTCAGTTTATTATCACATGGATTTTCCGACATCGATGCCTTAAAGCATGTTCTTCATCTGTATGAGATCTGTGTTCTGAGGCTGTAGTTAGACATAGACTACTGTTTGTGGATTATGAGGTTTAACAGGAACCATATAGAGAAAAACATCTTCCTAAACACGAGCTTACCCCCGTAGCTTTGGCCTTTGTGTAGGCATACTTCTCTCGCGTGTCTCTTTCAAAGCGATATGTCGGGGCAAATGTGATTTCCTCTTCATCTACAATCCAAATAAAAGAAACAAGACGTGTTATTAATATTTTATATGCCTGCAGGTCCTGTCACATACTGCAAAAGCTAATTTATATCAATCTGCTGTACTTTGTCTTTTTCATGGTTTTACCAAAATGCAAGAAGATTTTTCCGTCCTTCCACTCCATGTTGAGTTGGTCTTTACTGAGCAGTTCCTGGTACTGCTGCTGTTTGATCTTTGTCACAATGTACTCAGCTTCCTATGAAGGGAAACAGTCGATAGTAGTGACTTTTCCTGCCAAAAAAGATGTTAGTGACTAAGAGATCAGACAGCTGAAAACAGCTGCTGATTTATGTACCCAGCATCTACATTCATCATCATACACGTTTTCTGCTGTAAATCTCAATCCTCCGTTTAAAACACATATATATATTGCCTAAAACTTACTGTCGACGGCAGCTCAACCCGATAGTTCAAATCACCGAGCCAGAAGAGGTGCGTGAACCGATGCGTGATGTCGAACGGATTCATCTTCTTATCTCCCAGATTCAGAAACTGCAGGATGTTCGTGTAGTTTTGATTGCGTCTGCAAAGAGAGCAGAGAAGAGACATTACTACACTTGTAGGAATTGATGATACAACGATTTTTTTTCCTCCCTTATCTTTGATTTTTACTTTTTTGAGGAATTAAAACTAAGAAATTGAACTAGAATATAAATGAAATGATCCCACATAAACATCATGTTTATCTGACTGTGGTGATATGACTGTGGTTAATTATCCAATGTGCCAACCTACTTATCTGGATCCATTTATTCATTATCAGGGACAAACTACAGAAAAAAGCAACAACTTCAAAAGAGAAATGATCATTTGTACCAGATTTAGCTTCTTATTATCACACACATTCACATTCTCATTTTAACATGCAGACTGGAGGAGCTGGGAATCGAACAAATGATCATATGATTGTGGGTGACATACGGGGGACACACAATTTAATAAAGTGCCAGTGCCAGTGCTATATTGGACATTGTGGAGGCCTGGGAGGTGTATAATACTTAAGTCCACCCACAGACAGGTAGTGACAAATGTAATGTCAACAAGCCTGAACTAAACAGAAGTAAATGCATCAGTTCAGATGAAGAAAGAAACAATTAGTCGATATGAGATGACCTGACTGTATCTTAAAACCCAATTTAGCTTGTTGATTTTTAAATATTTCTTTTTCCCGTGGGTTGATAGGGGCACGCTGACATTAGGATTAGAGGATGATCACTTCACCTCCTGAACCATATCTGGGCTCGTCCAAGACCGGAGCAACCAAAAAAATAATACTATGATTGCACATGAACTTTAAAAACAGGAAAAAGAAGAGCCATTAAAAAAAGGATGAGCTAAATAGAAAAAAATATAGATTTCTTCTTAAATCTCAATTTATTTGTATTCAGCTATATATTTTGTTATATATTTGCTGTCTAAAAGTCTATACTACTGTATATTCTAGAATACTTCTACAGCACTGAGCTTTATCCTGTTAGGCTGACTTCAACTTCTGAGGCTAATCCTGCAGCAAAATACGCATATACACTATGCTGCCAAAGGTATCTGCTCACCCATCCAAACAATCAGAGTCAAGTGTTCCCATCATTTCCTAAGTATTCCACAGTCTGTTGTATTATAAGAACGTAGAAGTGTTGGGAAATGACAGGAAGTGGTAGGCCACGTAAACTGATGGAGCAGGGTCAATGAATGCTGAGCCCCATAATGCAAAGAGTTAATCACCACAGACCCCCAAGCTTTATGTGGCCTCCAGACCGGCTCATAGAATGTGTTTCCATGGCCAAGCAGCTGCATCCAAACCATCCATCAGTGAGTACAATGCAAAGCGTCAGATGCAGAGGTGTGAAACACGCCACCACTAGACTCTAGAGCAGTGGAGGCTGGAGTTCTCTGAAGTGATGAATTGCATTTCTCCATCTGGGGAACAATACTTGTTGGACTGGTTGTTGGAAAGGAGTGTGAATGCTGCAGCGAACCGAGACAAACGTCATATTAAACCCCATAGACTAGGACTGGGATGTCCCTTAAATTCACATGCAGTCAAGTCAAGGCAGGTAAGCAAATACTTTTGGTAACATGGCAGATGTTTCCAATGAAGTACTAAAACTTGATGCTGCACACCTGAGCTTCTTCTCACTTCCAGACGTCAAGTGACTGTTGACAAAACCAAAGGATGTACCGTTGAACATGAAGGACACTCCCACTGCTCCCTTGTTTCCTACAAGAATCAAATGTCACAGTGAAGGGCCTATTGACGGTGTCTTTATCATCAAAATAATCTTTTTGTCCGGTCATAAAGACCAGGCCTACGTGGAACCACTCACCCAGCCGGTTGGCGATCCCTGTCTTCACGCTGTCTGAGAATACATGGGAGATCCTGTTTTCATGCTCAGGTTTCACCAGAACAACAATCCGAATGTTCCACAGAGTTTGAATTGCTATCTGGATGTGACAAGAAGAAGAGTTACGATTTTGCACCCCCATTCGGTCCAGTAAATCTGTTCTCATGACGGTCGCTGACCTGTTTAAAACTTATGTTCGTGATGTTCCTCAAGACCCCTTTCACTGTGTCTGCCCACTCCCTCTCACCCAAAGGATCCTCCTGTGTCCCAATGACGTAGAAATCATGCGGGATGTGCTCTGCAGTGTCGTCTAGTGTCTTCCCTTGGCCCTTACACTGGAACCAGGAGCTTATGTTGTTGGGGGGACCAGCATTTCCTGTGTGTTCATGGGGAAGTTTTTTTTACCTGTTGCCTTTTACTATTCAAACGAATTGTGATCTTCAAAGAGTCGACATTGTTACCCATGTTCCAGGTGCCAACAAACACTGTAATCATGTCTGGTTCTGGCTTCTCAGAGTGTTTGTTTTTCATTTGTTGAAGAAGCTGACAGAACCCCTCTCTTTTCTGGCGTTGCAGAAGAACAACATCAGAGAAACTGCACTCAACTCAAAAATTCCATTACAATGGAATTCAGACAAAAATCAGGATTACAATGGTTACCTTCGTGTCATCAAACACAAACTCTTTACGCAAAATCTTCTCTTTCTCTGTCTCGACCACGATGACAAGTTTGGCGTGCATTTTCTGGGATTTCACCAACTGTAGGACTGAATAATAATTGCAATACACTTATTAAAATATGTAGTATCAATTGTTTGCATCACTTTGTTCTACTTTGAAAGCTGCCATGTTGGATAAATGTGTGCTTTCTTAGGCATGAACACTACTTGGATGTTGAAATGACTATTTATATTGGCAGTTTATCTAATGGTTTAGTTTTATTTTATTTCCATTAACAACAAAAAAACTTTATGACGCCATCCATCTATCCATCCATATGGGAATCAAATAGAACCACGTGGTTTCTCACTCTTATTGTGCACAAAGTATTTGTCCTCAGCCCCCTCTCTTGACTTCTTGAAGTAGATCTTCCCACTTTCAACATCCACTTTCAGGAACATCTTCATGGGAATTCCAAGAGATTCTTGCTTGACCTGCGAACGAAAATGGATAGAGTACAAATGAAACCACAAACCTCCAGACATTTTAATTTTTTTATTTTTCTTGCAGCTGAAGTATAAAAGGACCAAACTGGAGAGGCACCTCAAACGTAACAACTGGTATGAGAGATTTCCGGTGGCCCCCGTCAAATCCAACGGAATCAAAGACAACATTTTTAGTCTGGAAAAAAAACAACAGACAAGTGTCTTGTCATTTGTGATATAATCTTTGGATATGTCCGTACCCAAAATGGATTATCAGCGAGTGTTGGCTGGTAACATAAGCCACTGAGACTTTACCTTATCCTCTATTGAGTACAGCAGTTTGGTCAGCTGCTCGAGACGAAACGATACAGATTGACCCGAATCAGACATCTGAAAATAAGGGGAAAAAAAAGCAACTCATGAGAAACAATTCTGTGTTAAGACCGCGGTAGAGAGTCAAGGGTGACACCCACGTGTTTTGCATACTGTCCAATCCCTGGCGAGAGCTGCTGGTCCATCGTTCTATGAAAAACCTCCAGAGCTGGCAGAATGCGGGAAATTTCACTGTATCACCGAAAAGATTACAGTGCGGTTTATTTATCTGCGTGTTTCACGGCGTCGCAGTGACTTACAGTCTGTCGATCTGTTGCCCGGCAACTTTACCTGTTCACGTTCTTGCAGATTGTCATTATGAGCTTCTTGAGGCCAGGGAGGTTGGGGTTTCCGTTCTTCAGTTGGTCGGCGTCCAGGCAGATTGCGGTCCTGAAGTATTCCTGGATGGCCACTTGCTGTTCCTCTGGTATTCTGGAAAAAAGCAGCGTGTGCAACACAACAGCATGATTTCCCATCTTTCACACATCAGTTGGCTTCATCCAAGCATATCATTGTGTCAAGTCCTTGCTGCACCCATAACCGCATGAAGAAATCCATATGATATGAATTAATGCATTGTGTATACAATGAAGTACCAGTGCTTCATGGAAAACATTAGTTTAGCTTCTCTTTTTTTTTTTTTTGTGACCATACGTGGACATGTCCATGTGCTTCAGCCTCGCCAGGTACGTGTCTGATAAGGACTTGCGGGCTTGCTCAGGAGACTTGGGGTCATTGTCTTTTACGTCGTTGGTTGGGAAGTTCCTGGGTGGAAGCTGAGGAGGTTGATTGTTGCATTCTGCAGGACAATTACACATCACGATTACGTTTTTTTTTTTTTTTTTTTTTAATCTATCTAGCTGATTCTGAACTGCACAGGTGAAGGTGTTTGACCTGGCTCCTCGTCGACCTCCTCTTCCCTCTGGACAGGATACTGCAGATGGGTAATGAGACCCATGTTGGGGCTGTAGTATGCGTCCACCAGCTCAGGCAGCATCGAGAAGAACCTGATAGGCACTCCCTCAGACGCCTGAAGAGCAGATCACAGCACATATGGTTGACTAGAACTGAAATGCGTTTAACTTTTAACCAGTTGACATAAGCTAAGAGTGTTACCCACCAGGTAATGTCACTTGCAATTTTTTTTTGTTGATTTTGCGACTGTCCTCTATATTATTTCTAACCCACACAATTTTTTCACCTGACATCGGGAGCCTCAAAATCTCACTTCATGAACCTGAGAGGTTATGAAGATTCATCTGCTCCACTTGTTTAAAGTTTCTGATATTAAATCATCTTCTAGGCTTAAACTCTGTCTCCTTTTCATGTCACACAAGTTGTAATTTCACACCTGGTGTCAAGGAAAACTCAAAGTAGTAGTTATTACAAACGAAGCACCAAAATGATTCAGCCTTTCCAGCTCTGCCTCTTGCATCAATGATTATGTTGATGCCGACATCTGATACTGATACCTGTACTGGCTGGAAAGTGACTAATATGTTCAATCATTCATTTTGCCTGCAGGGTTTAATTGGAATCCCCATCATTGATAACTTGTGGCTAATTAAAAATTTCTGTCTCTTCATCCTTTTTTTTAGCATCGACACTATGCTGATGATACTCTGTTATATCGGCCAAAAATTAACTAAGGCGTTTTAGGCGTTGCTTATTTATTTTTAATATACGATTATGAGATTATTTAAATCAGATCACAGAACCATAGTTTAGGTCTAACAGAGGCATGTGTGGCTTTGCCATATTTGACCTGCTTTCAAATGGTTTTGTATCCTCATCTACAGCGCTGAGTAAAGGACTCATCACACACATCAACACACTAACATTTTAGCAAAAAGTACTTCATGGTAGTATTTGACTTACTGTGTAGCATGCCTCTGCATAACTGCTTGTGACACATAGTTTCTACACTGCTTTAAGAATGCTTCTGTTGTTTTTAGATCATCTGGTTGTTCCTAACTTGTCGCTTCACCAATTTCAGAACAACCTGTTCTGAAAATGGGCTATGTGGTTAAGACTGGCACATTAAAAGAGATGTTGGTTAATGTGCATTTCCCTTGTAAAAAAAAAGAAGAAGAAAAAAGGAAGAATGAAATAAAAGTGAAACTGGCAGTATTTGGTAGTCAGTTCAAGTTAGATTAGATTTAATAATATGTTGCTACAAGTAAATGAAGGGTAATTATGACTCTATCTATTGCTCATCCTAAATTAAAATACATCTTTACAGGTGCTTCATCTTCATTTTTGAATTTTGAAGATAAACATCTTTAATTTGACTCCTTTGAGTGTGTTTTTTGCACCTTAGTAGATTTATTTATCAGATATATTGTAAATACTTGACATCAGTGACTCAACTACCATAATGCATCCAAAATCTTTCAATTTAATCAAATTAATGCGGGAATTTGTCAAACTGTGGACCCACCTGGACAGATAGCTTCTTATCCTCATTTGGCAGGATCCTGTATGTGTACACACAGTTCTGGAATCTGTGTTTAAAAAAAATGCAAACGTCTGTCACTGTAATGTAACGTGAAAGTGAACTAAAGGATTTTTATGATGGATATTTGGTGCTGCATATATTATTGCAACATTTGAGTAGCATTAAAACGGTGTCCTGACGAAATAAGATATGATTAGTAGAGGCAAAGGGTGTTGCTGTTTTAGCAGCACATTATGCAAATAAAGGGGAACTAGTGTTGCGTTGTAATGCGTCTGTGCAAAAACAAAAAAACAAAAGTGATACTGTACAGTGTAAAACCAATACTGCAAGGAAAACCTATATTATTCAAATGATTATATTATTCACAGAAAAAAACTCTTTCACTTATATCAGATGCCAAAAGCCTACAGTGTAACAGCCATGTGTGTCAGATTTCATTACATTAGTTAGGATCCGTTCATATTTCATGTTTTGAACTTTTCTGGAACAAGGAACAACACATCAGCTCTATCAAGCCGCATAAAAACTAAACTTCCAGCAACATGTTCAACAGCGGAAAACGAGTGTTTTCTACTTACAGAACACACAGGGCATAGGCTCCCTGTATGGACTCGCTGCTCCGAATAAGGAAGCTCCCATCTCTCGCTGCTTTGGATAAGAGATCCTCAGCTTTGGATCGTGTTAGATTGCCATGGCACCAGGGCATCATCTTGTTTCTCACCCTAAAGCCTCAGCTCAAGCGTTACATCGGCTCCCACAACTATGCGCCAGGCAAAACCAAACGTGGACTCAGTTTTTCTTCCTGGCTATTTTCATCTTTCGCAGAGTGTCCTTTTTTTAAAAGTCCTTTCTTTCACTTGTTCGCCACTTGCCTCCGAAAGCTGTAAAAGGAAGCTGCTACTCACTCGGCTCTGAACTTCCTCATTTGAGAGGTTAACAGAGGAGGGCCTAGTCGCTTCTGCTCTGCCTGTAATGACAGACTGCAAATGGAAATAAAGACCATTGCTTGTTAAATCGAAGTCTTTATCACGTTATTTTCATAATTTACGAGCATTTACAGCTTTACAGGATGTCAAAAAAAAGTGCACATTGATTGTGCTTTGTAAAGATTTGAGTTGGGGGAAAAAATATTTGATTTGACATTTGTGTGTTAAATGCATTTCACTGCAAAGCACTTCATTTCATTGCCAAATATGTTTTTTATAATGCTGAAGTCATCTTGCCGTCTGACCTAGAATGAGATAAAACAAGCACTCAGAAGAGCTGTTCCCCGCTAAGACTCCTCACTCTTTAATTATCTAATACGAATCGTGCATGCTCGTTTTTTTTTTTCTTTCTGAAAATATATATACGTTCAGGAAATACAAGTTAAGCACGTCTTGCTACGTTCATGTGATGGACAGGAAGTCTTGCAGTAATGAGAGGAGGAAAATAAGCTGCTCACAAAACCACACGGGTCACATGATCTGAAAAGAGAACTACACAGTGACATGTTACTGCAGCCTCTGAGGTTTCTGCCCTGCGCCTGAAATAGGTTTGTCACTTTCACAGCGAGCACACGTCAAAGCTACAGACATGCTGTCAGATGTCTGTAGCTCACAAGTGACGACTATTCAAATACATCTTTTTTTTTTCCAGATTCAACATTTATTTTGCAGCTTGATTCTATAACATTAATTACACGTTTATTATTTACAGGATGAAGCCGCAGTCTCTGTGGTTAGTTGGGTAATGTCTAATGACAGTATGTCTTCTGTGTCAATCGTGCCCTCTTGAGCAAATGAGCATTTACAGTGAAATAAGAGTATTAGTTATCATGCAGTCAGCCAATATCATAAAAATGTGGACAAAACAATAAATGCATAGGAAAGGAGGTATTTGATAATGAAGACTATATGTACAATGAGGATTTTGTCGAGCACAAGCAAAGTAAACATGATATATAGTGTCTTTCAGCAATAAAAAAAAGTCATACATATAAACATTTGTGGGTGGATTTAAGGATACACCAGATCTATGAAGGTGTACGGAGGCACGGTGGTGCAAAACTACGGTATCGACAGATTATAGAGAATCCTTCTCTGTAATTGCATGGTAATCCATTGAATGGTTATTGAAACATTTCAGATTGGAACAAAATGATGGACAATAAAAACCCCAACATTGCCATCCCAAGCACCATGCTGCTAGCATAGCTAAACGCACCATGAACAAACAAAATATATAGAAGATAAGTACTTGTATTTATCAAATTTGGCATAAGATACAGAAAACGCACAGGAAATACACATTAAATGTTGACTATGTACATATCTGAGCGGCCTTTTGGTGTTTGACACAAATCCTTTGCAACAAAAAGCTTTTACAAGCGACAGACTGAACACTATTATCCCAGGTCACAGGAGCTGGATGGAGTCTCTGAGTGGATGAAGACCAGCAACGGCACCGAGGGCAAGTGGAGTCAGTCCGAAAGCTTTTAGGCCCGTTCCGGTGTCCACGCTCACTGCGTCCGCCCTAAGTGTTTGAGAGCCCCGCGGGTGACTGTCTGAGCCTTTTATACGTGTCCTCTTTGAGTCAACAACTCTTGTTGACTTCCTTCATGGGAATAAACCATAATGCATGAGTTCTGACAGCACAGCCGGTGGAACTCACAGGGAGTTTAAAAGCGTTAAAACGATAAAAACAAGAATTTCCCAAAGGGACGTTTTTCCTGAAAGTATTTAGAGAGCAAACAAACTCTCAGGTTAATCGATTTACATATTATTTTTTGTCAACATATATCGTTGCATTTAGGATGAAGGAACATAGCTGCCTTTGCAGCATTGTGACTTTGGATGCACAAAATAATTGAAATTTGTTGACAGTAAGGTAAAAAATCACCAGATGTAGCTAGCATTAGTTGCAGCCTATAGCATCCATCCATTTCTATACCTGCATATTCCTCACTAGGGTCACCAGCCTATTGTGGGGAACACACACACCATTCACTCACACACTCATACCTACAGGCAATTTAGAGTTTCTAATTAACCTCAGCATGTTTTTGGACCGTGGGAGGAAGCTGGAGAAAACCCACGCAGACACAAGGAGAACATGGAAAACCTCCACACCAGTAAAGTATACCAATGCTTTAAAGGGGACAAAGTGTTAAATGTGATTATTTTCTGTTTTCTTTAGTCTCCTATAAAACTAAAGCTCTTTGGGTCGTGGACTAGTTTGGACAAAAACATTTTAGGTTGCATCAAAAGCTTTGGATAAAAGCTTTCAATAAATGATTAATTGATTAGACCATCACAATAATCATAAGTTGCAGCAATATAGCAACATTTTATGGTGATTCTTTACAAAATAACACATTCTTTAATATGCGTTATTGATGTGTGTATGAATTGTCATTGTTTTTCTTTTATCCCTGGCAGGACAATAACACCCTTCCCGCACTCGGGCCTGTACACTGATCATAAAGGGGAAATCTTAGAGTCTGTGGGGGTTAATGTCGTAGGGTCGACATGGTAACCGTGCCGGATAGACAAGGCTGAGTGGCACATCGATGGAATGAGCCCAATGAATGAGAACCTCCAGTCTGACAAAGGCAACAATCAGTCAATAGTGGGAACAATTTTGGTTGTGCTGGAGAAGCATTCCAGATTTCTGTTTTCCTCCTCCTCAAAACTCAGACTTGGCGCTGACAGAGCTCTCGTGTGTCCCCTTCAGCTCTCCGCTGGTGGCCCCTGACGCCGCCGCCAGGTCTTTGCAGAACAGTCGCATCAGAGTGCCGCGGAACTTCTCCGCGCCGAACAGGTAGATCAGCGGGTCCAGGGCGCCGTTCAGGCAGGTGAGCGAGGAGGTCAGGCGGTTGGCCAGGCTCAGGCCTCTGCGCGTGTGGCAGGAGACGTCCGGGTGGCTGTAGCCCAGGATGAAGGTGGCCCTGCTCACGTGGTACGGCAGGAAACACACCACGTAGATGAGCATCACCAGCCCGATGGTGCGCAGGGCCCGCAGCTTGAGGGCCGGCTCCAGCCTGGAGCCCCGATGCAGGCTGTGGATGATCAGCAGGTAGCAGGACAGGGTGGCGAGAAACGGCGGCGTGAAGGCCACGGCCAGCGAGATCAGCGCGTTGCGCGACGCTTTCTCCCTGTACAGCTGCAAGCAAACCGTCACGCCTTCCACCTGCGCCGTCTGGTGGGTGACCAGCAGCGGCGCCATTGACACGGTGACCAGGGCCCAGAGGGAGAAGCTGATGATGTGAGCGTAGCGGGCGCGGCGGACCTTCAGTGACCTCACAGCGTGGACCACGGCCAGGTACCTGTCCCCTGCCACGCAGGCCAGGAAGTACAGGCTGGCGTACATGTTGACGTAAAACAGGAAGCCCGCCAGTCTGCAGGGCACCTCCCCAAAGGGCCAGTGGCCCCCGGTGAGGTGGTAGGTGGCCCTCAGCGGCAGAATGATCACGTACGACAAATCCGCCACGGCCAGATGGATCAGGAAGACGTTGGCCGGAGAGGAAGCGCCGCGCTGGTGGGAGAAGATCCAGAGAGCCAGGCCGTTGCCGTTCAGCGCCAGAAAGAAGACCAGGATGTAGAAGCAGCCGAAGAGCGTGTTCTCCGTGGTCGTTTCCACGGCCGCGCAGCTCTGCGAGGATTGGTTGGACAGCAGCTCCGTGGCAGCAGACTCCATGTTGTCGGCTGAAGGAGACAGACAAAAAGAAATGGAATTTTACCAAAGCTCTTCCTTCACTCAAAGATTTTTATCTGCTTATGAAACATCTGCAGGACCAACGTCTGCTCATTAACATGCATTGAGTCAAGACTTTTGATTTCTAAACTCGTTGGATGTTAGTATTCAGACAGCAAACTGGCCCAGTGAGAGGAAACCGTACCAGGCCAACCCCTGTCAGACAATAGGCAGGCAGAGTTTTTGTCACAGTGCCAGACTCACAAGGTAACAAGGATGTCAGTGTCCTGGCTAATACGCACATGGCCTCAGGACGGGTAATCGCTAACCACTTCAAATGTAAAGTCCAGGAAGTCACAGTCGTTATTTATTCAGTCTTACAGCTTCTCTGCCCACACAGTCCGATTTGTCAGCAAGAATTCAACTAGACTTAGGGATAGTTCAGCGTTTACTTCTAGCTCCATTTCCCACTTAGCATGTATCTGTATCAGTAATCCCCCCCAGTTTGACCTTTTTAGTGATTCCCTGTCCAGCCATAATTTTTATATAATGGAAGTGCACAGGGCACTATATATATATATATATATATATACATATATATATATATAACAACATAGGAAAATGAATGGTAATGCTACCAATGTAATCCTGAGGATAAACTGTAGATATAAAAAGTCTACACAACCCTGTTAACCCCTTAATGCTTGAATTTATATAAATGTATATAAAAAATGTTTTATGTGTGTTTTTGCCTTTAAGTAAATGGTAAATAATGTTGAGAGTGCATTTTACTTTTGCACAAAAAATAAGTAGAAAATTCGGTATGTTGCAAATTTGCAACAACAGACATAATGTTCAATAATAGGATAACAATAAAACAGTAATATAATAGTAAAAAAGCGGTTTGTTGCATATTTGCAACAGCAGGCGTTAAGGGGTTAAAATTTCCTCTTAGAATACGTGTGTGAGTGGATAGTCTAGATAGACACCTGATAGACAGGCCTTTCACCCACAGTCCGCTGGCATTGGCTCCATCAGACCCATAAACCCGTCCAGCAGAGCCCGGCTCTGTCTAAAACCTGCTCACCAGTTGTGGTCTGGGATTGTGTGTTGGGTGGTTTAGTGTGGTCTGCATTAGTCTGACAAACAGTCCCTGTTCCTGGCTGCTACTAGTAGCTCTACTTTTTGTCGGTGGTTGTGGTTTCACCTTCCCTCTACATTCTCCTTCAGAACCTTCAGCACTCACTAGTTGTTTTTGGCTCCTAGAGATTCACCACCTCCTGGTGGATTCCTGTTCTATCATCATGTGTTTGCATAGCCATCTTTAGATATTGTTTGTTGGAGGACGTTCGTGCATAGATGTTGAGTCTTAGCTGGTTTCCATGCCGTTATCTATTGCACCTCCTTCACCATTGGGCCCAAGTGTTGTGACTCCTATCGGTTTTCATATGCTGTCATATAACTGCATGCAACTGCTTTGGGGTCAGGTCTTGACACTTCACTGCAAACATTTTTCCACTGACCAACTCTCCTCAGCCGTCTTTATGGTGTTGTTGAGTCTCATCATAAATCACCGTGCAGCAAAGTGGTAGTTGAGCAGTTCATTCTGTGTCCATCGCTTCCGTTTGTTCCGCTCATGTACAAGCTGTGAGTTGGGGGCCGTTGGATCCGACACAGTGGGTTAAACATAGATGGCTGATTTTTCTCAGAGCCGTTTCTAGAACTGGCATTATGCCCGGGCATATTTTCCTTTATGAAATCCATTTTTATGTGTGCCACTGATTGTTGCTTGAAATGGACACAGGATGTCGCGTCCCTTCATTCCCCTGTTTGTGTCTTTTGTTCCTTGTGTTTCTGACTTTTTTTTCATTAAATTCCCTTAAAGGCTATTTTTTGCTCCATGCTCAAAAGCTCAACAATTACCATTTTATTTAAGTCTTCTATGAACGGAAGTGAATATAACTTATGTTTGCACACATCCAGCTGTTTCACTATTTCCATTAGTTGGCTAGTATCAGTTTATTCTAAATATGGACAGGAAAAGCAACATTTTCAAACAATTCCTTTAAGCGTTGGTATATATACGGGTGTAGTATGATTTTAGGCCTTGCTTCCTCCTCAATGACAGGTTGTAGTTTAAAGTTAATATTAATTTAACACATTCCTCATAGGATTATGCTCATTGTTTTCTTTTTTCCCAACTATTCAGACACACCTAACACATAACTGCCCACTCTGTGTCCCTGGGGAAACTCGGAGAAGCTCCCACGCTGGTCCACTCCTTGTTCTGTTTTCATCTCCCCCTTTCTTCTTCCGCAGCCCGACATCTACACAAACATTACTGGGGCGTGAGCGGCCAAGTCTGAAATTAATTTGTCGTACAAAAGGCCTCTCCTGATTGTTAACTCCAAGAACAATATCGGAACATGTGCAAGAGGGAAGAACCTGTCTTCTCACAGTTGAGCAGCGTGTTAACAAATATACAGAGCAGCTTACTCGATAAACTGTAAAATGTGATTAATTAATACGGCACCATTGCAAACACTAAACAAAACAGAAGAGAAAAGGGATTGTCTCTGTTTATCAGACTGGGCTCTGCTCCAAAAGCACATTGTCTTGGTGTTGGTCCATAAGGAGCCAGCCAGATGTAGCAGCTTGGCTCTTTGTGCATGTGTGTGTGTGTGTGTGTGTGTGTGTGTGTGTGTGTGTGTGTGTGTGTGTGTGTGTGTGTGTGTGTGTGTTTCGCAGATCTGTGAGACTCACAACCAAGGGCATTTCTCAGCCACGGCTTAGCCTCCCAGCATTCAGGGCCACAGAAAGAAAGAAAAGGTTACAGTGTCTGAGGGGATAACAACCCAGGAGCTGCTCAGATGAATGGAGACGCTTCCATAAATACGGATCCCCATCGGATAATCCTGAACAGACACCATTCTGGAATACACCTGTGGACGCAGGTGTAGAGTCCACGGCGGAGAGGAGGCTGAGCATCCTGACGGTTGGTCCTTTGAGAGGAGTCCAAGCTTCTCTAAAAATGTGACAGGTGTGTGTGTCTGTGTGTGTGTGTGTGTAGCCAGAGTAGAATTAAAAGTGAAATTTGGTAATTGGATAAAACACATGTTCACTGTACCAGGCCTAAAGTTAGTTAAAAGATTGACAGCTGCAGCTGATTTAAGTTTTGTTGACAAAAATCACATATTTAAATTGTTTTATGCATAAATTTGAGTATCAAATATGTAGGTTTGTCCATTTTTCTACTTATGCATTCTTGCTCAGTTTAATTAAAAGGAATCCTTCTTGGAATTTTGGATAAATCAATTTACAATTTGATCAAATTCCGAAGTAAAACACACAAAAACTTACCAGAGAGCGCAGGAGGTCTTCAGAGAGAGAGAAGGGGAGAGCACTACTTGAAGATCTCTTGAAGAAAGGTTTTGGCTGCTTAGGAAACAAATGAGCCGCTGACGCACAGCATGGAGGACGGGTCGGCGCAGGAGCAGAACAGAGAGCTGCACGGCAGTCGCCCGCGAAGCCAAAGTTGAGTCTGAGAGTTTGAACGTTGATCCGTTGGAGAGCCACAGCCCCAACACACACACACACACACACACACACACAGAAAAAACCAAAACGCTGTCCTATCACCCTCCTTTCTCTCCCTCAAGATGTTCTCGAGAATGAGACTGTAGCTCTTTTTGTGCCTCAACAAATTTGATAACAGAAAGGGAGTCCTGGAGGGAGCCTGCGGGTTGAACCTTGACCCCACCCTTTCTTTCTCCATCCCCTCTCCTCAGAGAGCCACTTGTGCGCTCCACAATAGCCTGACTCAGAATACGCTGCGCGTTTTAGCAGTCGGGAGAAGAATAGCATGCCTCTGTCGCAATGAGTCTGCTGGTATGACTCCATGGATACGAACGCCGAGTGGTGCGCCCTGAGCTTCATCGTGAACTCCCACCCCCCCGCTGATAGATAGAAGATGCTGTGTAGTTAAATTATACGTTTTAATGACTAAAGTCTCTGAGATGATCTTTTGTAGATGGTCTGTTATGTTCCAGAGAGGGCCCCCGATGCTCTATAGGAGAGCAAGTGGAAAAACAAGAGCGGGGAGGGGAGGGGAGGGGAGGGGGGGCCTGGAAGAGACAGAGGCCCTTGTTAAGTCTCTTGCCTCCTGGGGGCATCCCTGAATTGGAATGCCCAAAATAATCAGTCACATAGCCATCGGACAGATGTGGAGAGGAGGCGAACCGGCAGAGAGGAGATAATATTTCATTCATGCACGGAGATCACAGCTGTGCGTCGGGACACATCGGCCCTTTCTGCGCTCCGTGTCATCGATATGCAAATGGCCCTCTGTAGACTTGAATTAGACCATTATCCGCTGCGACATTACACTACCCCTGTTAATCTACTGCCAAGCGCTAATTGGGACAGCCGCCGCTTTTGTTCGGCTCCGCCGCTCTGTCTGTTGTGTGTCTCGTAAACTGCGGGGTGAAAAACATTGCGTTTGATTGCTTTAAATATATCATTCCCCCCCCTCCCCCGCCTCCGCCGAAAAAGAGGTGTGACACTCAACCAACAGGTTTATACCGGGAAAATGATTTATTTCACAATTTTAGCAGAAAAAAAATGCAGTGAATATTTTATCAGATAAAGGCAGAATCATTTCAAGCAGTTGAGACGTATTCTTAAGTTTGGCTTTTTTAAAGGCTGCCCTGGGGAGGTTTGATCACTAGTAGCACTAAGGAGCCATGTGTTTTGCAGACACACGATATGGTACACAAGAAAAAGCAAACAGAAAACACACACATACACATTCTGACATACAGTAAACTACCAGATAAAAGCCAAATGTCCTTTAGGCGGATGTAAAAATGCCTATTTTTCTTCTTCGCCACATCAAATGACATTAAAGAATATTTATTATTGCTTAATTGTCTGTATGTATGAATGGTGCAGCAAATAAATAAAATGTACAACATGAAATTCCACCTTTCTGTCATAATATTTGCAGAGGAAAACTGCCTCGTCTCTAATAAACGCCTGATTTGTTAAGTGACTGAAACAAACGGCTATTATCTGGTAATTTACAGCATGTTTTTTTTTGTTATGCCAGTTATTGAGCCAATAAAAAACACCACAGGGCAGCTGTAACGGTGTTCATAAAGGCAAATTAACATGAAAGAGGGATTATCTTCAGTTAAAGTGATGGATACATGTTTCAGGATCCTCCAAATAACAACAGGATTTGCAAATGTGTCTGACAACTTTTGGTCTTTTACATATATATATATATATATATATATATATATATATATATATATATATATATATATATATATATATATATATATATATATATATATATATATTCCAACAGAAATCACAGAAGATTCTACCAGAAACTACACACTTTGTTTCTTTGACGGCATTCAAGACGTTCAAGTTTCACAAATAATTGTTTGCTCAAAGGTTGGTAATTAAAAAAAATAACTTTAAGTTGTAAATATTATTACTGTATCTAGAATATGGTTGCTTACTAAAGTTATTTTGGGCCTATGTTGTAAAAAAGCTTTACTTCAACTAACAAACCCACAACAAAACTCAGCTTTCAGAGAAGCATTTGATGTTTAAATAATTTTATATATATATATATATATATATATATATATATATATATATATATAGCTGATTGCAGTGTTTTTTGTATTTACTATATTTTTATGTATCCTTTTCCCTGTACCAAGTTTAATTATCTTGAGGGGCACATTAAAAAAAGTGTAATTATTATGTTAAATGATATTATGATCTATTATTCTAGGACACGCCTTGTGAACACTGTGTCATCATGCACAGTTCTAATTCAGCTTTTATTTATGGATCATGAAACATACATTCATCACTGGTGTTGAGACACAGAGAGGGAAGCTCCAGATAATTGTGTCCACAGCATAACCTCCCCCACACTCCAGATTGAGACATCTGTAGAAAGGCCAAAGTCTTTCAATAAATTCTGAGAAAAGCTAAGACGACTTTGAGTCACGCAATAAATCAATGTGTTTGTTTTTTTTTCCCCCACAGAGCACGAGTATTGTTGATTGCACTTTTAAGAAACAAGGGAACTATTACTGCCGCGCCTCTGTGTGTGTTTGTGTAAACTCCACGTTTGAATCTGCAGCTGCAGAGCGAGGGCACAGCTTGCGTCACGCTCGTGCATTTGACTCGCTCAGTTGTTGAAGCGCTGGTTCCTGGTTTGTCTCCTGTCTCTGAGGTACATGTTGACATAGGAGGTTAAAAGATCATCCATCTTGTAACCCTGCGAAAGAACACACTTTTACTTCCTGCCGGTTAATCAGTACATGTCTCATGACGGATTCAGATACTAAAACGTGTCTCACCAGTGAGGTTTCACACAGGAATTTGCTGCCCTTCACTAAACTGCCAATAGTCATATGAAAGTAGGTGCTGCCACTGCACCAGTTAGCGATGCGGTTGAACGGGTAAGTCGCCAGCACGTCCTTCATAGGAGAAAATAACTGTTAATGGAAAGGAATCTTATGCCAATTATGACAATTTTACATTTTCGTTCCCTACCTTGGTTTTGGGTTGGATGATTGTGAGTCCTTGCTTGCTGATAGCAATTCGCACAATGTCTGGAAAATTCGGCTCCGACGTTTGCTGAAATAAAAGAAAGCGAGGTGAGAAGTTTGCTTCATGATCGTCTGCTTTCCGGGCTTCAGAGGCTGCGAGGGACCATGAAAGCGTCACCGCACCAGATAGATAACCACCCACCCACCCACCCACCCAAATGACTAAAGATAAAGCGCCGCCCGCGCAGCACTTACCTTCACTTCAAAGAATGCACAGCCGAATGTCGGCCAGTGATGAACCGCCTTCAGGAATGCCACCTTGGCTTCTTCTACAGTCACGCCAGCTTGTTTGTTATAGGACGCGACAATAGTCTAAAAATGAGAAAAAAAAGTGTGTCACGGTATGATAAAAATGAGGTTAATGACTTTCTAACCCCCACAGCCTTCAGGCAATCTTCTCCGTGCACTGCGATGGGATCACAGAAACACAATAATGGTGACATTGTTCATGGGCTGGCTGCATTCTGTCTTCTTCACTATCAACAAATCCCATGAAAAAGCTAAACTGAGGGTGAACTCTTTGCTAATGGCAAGTTTTATCTGCGCATCAAAAGTCTGAAATATCTTAATCGTCGGCGCTACAGAGCTCCATTGTTGATCAAAAACTAATAAAAACACATCAGTGTTGCACTGGCTGACATGTCTCTTTATGACTCTAACACAGGCACTTTAATATGACTCAGACCTGCACACAGCCTTCTGCCTCCATTTATTCACTCACATACAACTTGTATATGTATGCGTATCAATTCACAGAAGAGGGGAACTATGTACTTATGACATGTTTCTGGACATTTTAGCAGCACAGTAGCAAATAGAATTTGTAATGTTGGTCACAAATCTCCCATTGGTTTGAACCCTCAAGTTGGATGAGATTGTGGAGCTGAGGAGGAGCTGTAGCTAGCAGACAGCTGGCTGTCACTCAAAAGCTTCTACACTTGTTGTGAAAAGGAAACTAAGAGACCTAAAACCATGTTTTTTCGTACCAGACTATAATCATAATTATTTCTGCTATAAAGTTGGGTAAAGTTGAACTGCAGTATTTGGAACTCCCCCATTGGCTTTGTTTTTCAGCCTCAGATTAAAACATACTTGGCAAGGATTTGAAGGACTGCCATGAACTTTTGTACAGATGTCCTCCCAAATTTGTCATATCACTTTGTCAATAGTCTCAGATGCACTTTGTGTTTGTTAACAAACTGAACTGACTTTAACATTTAGCAAAGAGCACTGTGTGCATTGTTATCTTCATTAGGAATTAGTAGAGCTAGAAAAGGGAAGAGAAATACCAGTGGTTCCTATTTTGGTCTTTACATGAGATTTGGCCCATATACCTTCTTCCACTCATTCTCAGACATGGCTTTCAGGTAGTCTGCAGGCACCAGCTCCTTCAAGATCTTGGGAATCGTGACAATCTGGGTCTTGTCATTGCCGACCTTTATCCTGAAGAGCAGTGATGCAATGTTGACCAGTTCCTCTTTGGTGCAAACGTGGTAGCCCCTCAAGTACTTGGGTAGCTCCTGAAAGACAGAAAGATAGTCTATGTAGTGTGTGTGTGTGTGTGTCTGTGTGTGTGTGTGTGTGTGTGTGTGTGTGTTTAAGAGGAGGCGGGTTGATTCTCCACAGATTTTTTAAACCAGTTTTCATTTAAGAGAAAATGGCCATTGCATGTGTGTAAGTGTCAATGTCCAGTGTCTCTATCTGTGTCTACTGGTCATAATAAATAGTACTATCTCATCTAGCATTATGTTCATGGAAAATTTCATATCATGTGGAGGGGGAAAAAATATCAGCCTGGAAAATGAGCCGATGGCCGAGCGGCATCATTCAAATGTACCTGAGGGAAATGGAAGATAAGATCAGCGACTATGTCTCTGCCAGGGATCACATTGAACCACAACTTCCTCATGAAGAACACATGGTAGGTTATGCTGACCAGCCCACCTGCAGACACACACACACACATGCAAAGAGGTTTCACAGCCTAATACAAGCAAATCATTTGCACTCAAATCAGATAAATGTCCGTCTTACCCTCTTTGATCCGTGTGGCTTTCTTGGTCCAGTCTGTTATCTGTCTCAGACTATCAAAGAAGTAGTCCGTGTCATTCAAACTGAGAACCTAAAATAAGCACAATGACTCTCTTTATGTGTCCTGCAGGCGAGAAATGCATCAACTTCTAGATCGGCATATATGACGTGTGGGGTTGAAAACCAGCAAAATGCACCTTGTCGTGTGTTTTGACAAAAATGCTGAAGCCGTCGGCTGACGTCAGCTGCAGCTTGTTGCTGATGTTCTGGATCAGATCCCTGATCTTGGTGCTGGTTGCTACCTCGAATACCTGAATCAGGACAACATGGTCGCTGTTATTAATGAAAGAATATGTCACTTTTTCTTTTTTTTCCTGTGGCTTTATACATTCTTGGTGTTCACACCTCCTCTGTGTCATTGGGGAAGTGGATCTTGTGGAAGATCTGGGTGCTGTTCTGCTGGATGGCGTCCACCTCCACCTGGTGCGGCGGCAGCTTCCTGGGGTCCATCCTACACAAGAACAGCAGATGCCACGTTCAGAATTTCACTTTATTCACTTTGCCTCTAAGCCACAATTCAGTGCACATAGAGAAACAGCATGCACTCATCTAAAAGAAAGAAAAAAAAAGAAACGCAATGCACCATCTGTGCATTGTGCAAAGCCAGTTGAACCTCTTTGTTAATGTGTGCATGCAAAGCTAATTTATTTGTGGCCATGCAAACGCAGCATGTGGTGTCCCTGTGATGAGGCTGTTTCAGTTTATAGATTGTGCTCTCAAGGGGAACGCAATGTGGTGTTAAAGGTGTCAAGTAACTGAGAACAAATACTTTATCACCTTACTAATAGAAATTTTGAGTATCTGTACTTTACTGTTTTTCAGCTGACTTTTTACTTTCCTTACATTTTACACATTTTCTGTATTCTCCTAAATTATCTTAGAGTAGTAAATAGTTTCGCTTATTTCAAGTTCTTGATATATTTTTTTATTGTTGTTATTCTCTAAAATATGAGAAATAGTCCAAATGATTTTTTAAAAATGAGATAAGCTCAAGAATATTAGATAAAAAAACAACATAATTATATATGGTTCTCTATTGTATTTGCATTTGTCCATATTTTACATTGTACCTCTACCTATTTTAAGTAGTTTTGAAAAGCTGAAGAGCTTTTATACTTTTACTTGAGTAAAAAGCTTGAGTCCACAATACATATTTTTAAACTATAGTATTTATACTTCTACCCGAGTATTGAATGTGAATACTTTTGACACTCCTCTATGTTGCATGATTGACTCTCGACATCTCACATGAGAATTCCTCAGCCGTATCAGATCAGTTTTTAGAGAGCGATTGCCAGGGAGATCTAAAACACAAGGCAGTGTGGTCATGACATTTCCTCTTCTCACCACCCCCTTCCTGGTGTCATGTCATGGTGGCTGTTAAACTGGAAGTAGCTGCTGGCTGCGCAGCGTAATGGCTCTACAAAAATGATACCATCAGCATTTGTATCGGCCTCGCGTTCACTATGCAGTTCTGTCTGCCACCTCAGGTGATCTGCAAAATATTAAGGCTTAACAGCACTACATTAGATTAGAAAATAGACTGATAAACCCAGGCTGATGTTTTCCTATGATAAACATCAGCCTGAGTTTAAAATAAAATAAAATAAAAAGACGGGGCCACCGGATTTAGCAGTAAGCCACTTTACATATAGTAGCATATAGTTACATATAGTCCTACCATAATGATAGAGTTTTCATACTGACATAGACACTTATACTGATAAGACAGTGGTTCTTTGTATCAGTTTAGGTCTAATAAAACATTCTTAAAAAATGCAAAAAAAAAAAAACAGAATAAGAATAAGAATAGGGGATAAGATCTGTGATCAAGAGAAAAAAGAAAAGCATACGTGCATCCTTGGAGTATTGCAACTTTAACTACCAACAGTGTAGTGTTTCTTGACACTGGTGTGTAATGGACAGTGGTCTTTGTATCAGTTTTGTTACTATTAAAAGTAATCTATCAATCCAGTCAGTGGATAGTATAAAAATGAAAGACGTATAATAAAACATTTCCAAAATGATTACACATTTACCATATCTCTCATTTCTTTGTTAGTGATCGCTGACAGAATCACTGTATTTTAATCAGTGCTGACTCATCAGTACAACAGCTTCTGCCTGTTTTAAAATTCAATATAAAATTGCAACAATTTCAATTGAAGTCTTAGTGCAACTTCTTTCATCTCTTTTATCTCCAAAATGCTGTTAATAAATTCCTCATGGAGGAAAAAGAGAAGCAAACCGGTGTTATGTCTAAGTTTTTTCCCCACTCAAAGGATGTTCCCCTCTTGGAATTTGCACTTTCCTCAGCAGCAGGTCTGTGGTTTGGGGTCATGACGTGGGATGTGGTAATAATTATGAATAGATAAAGTAAAAGTAACTGGTTGGCGTAATGGTAACGCTGGTTGCAGGTTCAAACAAGGAGCAAAAAAATTTCAACATCTGTCCTGGTTGCTTTTGCAACTACAGCATAAAAATTGCCAGTGTCCAGTTTTAGGCAGAGTGCAAGAACTGTTGCTGCATATTACTTCTCTATAAACAACATTCACATTGACCTATAAAACAAACCGGCATTTGCTTGCACAAACATTGTAATTATCATTATGAAATCAGGCTCCTCTTGTTCAGCAGTATGTGCTGCTGTGTGTTACAGCTGTGCTGTGACGTACAGTATAACATACTGAACTAACCTCAGCGCGCTCTGCAGCCGCTGCAGACAGTCGGAGGCCAGAGGTTCTCTGCGCCGCGTCTCCAGGAACCGCTTCGCGTGCCTCAGGAGGGGCTGGCTGGGCGGAAACAGGCCACAGCAGAGCCACAGCAGCTGCCAGCCCTGCTCCATGCTGAACCTGCAGGATGGACAAAGGCAACACAGACATACATGGACCTGAGGATGAATTGCAATGATTTTCTCGATTGACCATTGTGTAAAAATAAGAGAAAAAAAATATAGTTTTATATGTCACATATAGAATAGGCACAATCACTGTGAATATGCATATTCTCAGTGAGTTCACTCAGTGCATATTCTGAGTAATTATTAAATTATTTAAATAAATTCCTGTTGAGCAAATGTTTTACTATGGTTAAAATATGTCATAACAAAAGAATGATTATTAAACACTGGAGCAAGTGTGTAACAGCAGTGATTGACATTCCCTCTAAGATCTGAGAAGCTGCCACAGTGACAGGTGAGCATACCGGTTGTTGTTGTTGGTCATCTGCTTCATGATCTGGGAGTAGCACTCGTCCCTGAGCGCCTCATTTTTAGTGGCAGGACCAAAGATCTGGTCTGTGAGCTCGATGGGACTCTGCATCTGCTTAGTGGGGTAATCGCCCATGTACTTCAGGATCGGTGCAAAAACAGTCAAGGAATCATCCCCAAAACCTGAAGGATTGTGCTGAGACAAAAACTAAACATCTGAAAATCAAACACGTTTCCTGAGTGTAACAGGGTGAGAAATGCTCCTGTTTTGAGATAAATGTGAAGAGGATATCTGTAAAGGCCAGACAGGCTGTGTGGCTGAGCTCCGAGTTGCCCGCCAGCTTCTTGAGGAGCGGCTGCCTGATCGGCTCTCTGGAGTTCACCCACAGCCTCTCGGGAACGGCGTTCCTGGACATCACCTGCCGGTTCACATCCACAGTGGGCTGCCTGTGGGATCAAGGAAAAAAGACGCACGTCACCGCAGCCTGCGTCGTTCTGGCTGGAAAGACACACATATGAGCGACACATGTATTATGCAGAAAAAAAACTGAATAATTTCCAGGGAACCTGAAGTATTCGATGGAGAATTCCTTGAGCGTGGCAGGAGCTAATCTCTCCACCGTGCCTGTTTCTCTCTGGTTTGCCTGTATGATGTTTTTCCTCTGGTTAGGAGACAGGTTGAGGAGGTTCTAAAATAAAAAAACCAAAGGAAAAAAAAAACAGGCATCATATTCAATGTTCCACAGAACCACTAAAGAAAGCTGTGCCGCCGACAAACTCCGTACCATGACCTCCTTGGTGGGTTTGCTGAGTGTGGGCAGGATCAGGATGGCCTCCGTGGGAACGGCTCCTGTCCGGGCCTTGCCCTCCGCCTGTCCCTTCACCCAGCCGCGGTCCTGGGAGAACTCGTTGTCTTTGATGATGGTGATGAGCTCTCCCTTCTTGAAGCTCAGCAACGTGGGGTCGTCTGTAAAGAGCCGATAACCGACTTTTAGGATTACAGAGCAGGGGGAGGTTAAGCGACGCGAGAAACACACGGGTTCTGACCATTGCCCTCGGCGTCCTTCAGGGCCACGGCGTACTGGGAGCGCTCCGTGAGGCCACTGAGGAACATGGTGATCAGCTCGGCCATGTCGTCCACCGTGGACCCGCTCAGAGTGAAGTCTCCTTTCAGGGTCAGCAGAGACGCGGCCTGGCCCGACGTTTTGGCCTCCCTGTGTAAGGCATCACGGCAGAGTTAGAAAGGAGTTCCCACCCAACACGTTCCCGCTTTCTTCTCTGACTCCGTGCTGTCCCTACCTTGTGGTGTTAACTCCAGTGACTTCTGGGAAGGACAGTTCCACCAGCCTCTTCTCTCTCTCATTCAGGAATGTGATGCCGGTCCAGTTTATGGCCACAATGAACTTGCTTTTAGGCAGCGGAGGACCTAGAATCAGCCACAGGAAAGTCTTACTTCCTCTGTGAACGCTTCAGACAATCAAGCCCTAAAATCAACCCATGATTATTTAATTGATTAATTGACTCATAAAAATGAAAATTAAAAAGTGACTCATTGCTTTTTAACTGTGCAATATTTTCAATGATTCAAAGCAAAATGGAGATGTTAATAAATAGCAATATGTGACCAGATTTGGGGTGATTCAGATCATGTGGGTGAACTAATCCCTCCATTTGAATTGATCTCATGTTCTTATAGTGGATGCAAAATTTGGTGTTACTACAGGTGTTTTGACCTTTTTCATGCCAATTAATAAAGACCAGTCAATTACACACCCCTTCAAGAGGTAAAATTATCCAAGATTTTTCTTTTTGAAATTAAAAAAAGATAAGCTAATAAAAAGTTAGATCTTTCTAGCATAGAGGATTTTCTATATATTACTGTATTGTGTTTTTCACGCTAGTCATGCTTGTTAGACAGTTCGAATGCATCATTTTTGCAGTTAAACGTCTGTAATTCTGAAATCAGAGGAAGGAGGAAATCTTGTTCCTGGCCCACTTACTCTCTCTTAATCAACTACTTTGCTAGAATCTTAACCCCAGTGGTCTAGTGCGTCTATAAATAGTGCGACTATTCCAGTCTGACATAGATACAAAACAGCTAATTGCTCAGAGGGGGGTCTGCATTAAATCTTAATAATCTTCACGGCTGATCATTAAACACATTTCAATCCTGGGGAGATGTTTGTCTAATATTTGTTTTATTCAAACATTAAAATAAAAAAAATCCTTTTTGTTACTGTCCCTAATAGTGGAGTGCATGATGCATGGAAATGTACATAACTATTCAGGTATTTGTTGCTGAAAATACGTTTTTCTATTTCCTAATTATCAGCAGGAAAAAAATACCTCATGAATGAAAATATTTTTTTTCTTGTCACATGTGGCTGTTGGTGTACTGTCAATGAAATGATAGTTATATATAGTTTAAATAAATGCAATTATAATGGGTTAACATACAGCTTTTACTGACCCTGTGGTTGTGGGTTCAATCCCCAGTTGCTTCTTTATAAGTCAAAAACCCACATGTTAAGCTTGAAGAAAATGAGGTGAAACCAAAAATGGCTGAAGGTTTACTGAAATTAGGAATGTTGAAAATGTGTTGTCAGCTAATGTAGCTTACTTTTTTTTTAGAAAGTTACTTTCCTCACAAGTGTTGTGAATGAGGATTGAAGCATCAGTGACATGTTACGTCCATTAACTAGTGCCCACTGCTCCAGTCGCTTTCACATTCAAAGATGTTCTCTGGCACATTTATCGTCTTCATTTTGGATGTTGGCCTTTTAAATTCAGACCCTCAATACTTTGAAAGGATCTTTTACTAGTTCAGCCACTGGTGGATTGGAATCTGCATCACTGGCCCACTCTCACTTTCTCACTTTCACTTTGGATGTTAGACTTTGTAGATTCCAGTGGATGGACGCTTTAAAACTTTAAGGTGGATTGAAACCAGCATCCACTGGCACCATTGATGTGTCAGTGGTTGCAGCTTTCCCACCAGTCACTGCCACACAGAGCGTTTCTCCAGGCGAGTTTAACATCTTCTCTTTGGATGTAGGACTTTTAAATTCAGTAAAGCTTGAACTCACAAGCTGAAAAACCTTCTGACAGTTTGTCTATTGGTGGATTCAAAGCACACTATGCCTGCAGCAATGATACTTCAGGGTCATATAGAAACCCACCACTCCACAAGTCCTCTTTAGACTCTGGGCACTTTAACTGACTTATAAAGAAGCAACTAGGGATTGAAGCTACAACAACAGGGTCAGCAGACGGCTGTCCTACCTGGTATGGGGTCCATAAGGGTAAAGTTTGGGCCACACATATGGCGGCCTCATATATAAAGTATTTTCTGCGACTTGACGCTCACCTGACACTTTGACAACCTCAAAGAACCTGGAGAAGAACATGGGCCATTTCTCTCGGGCGAAGTCCACAATCTCCCCCTTCACTGAGTCTGTTTTTTGCCTTGAGCTCAAATATGAACCCTGGAAAAAAAAGAAAAATATAAACATGAGCTCAAACCCTTGTGTGAGCGTTATATTCCCTACACACGGTGAACAGGCTCTGGCCGCTGTGACTGACCTCGCTGTGAGCCGTGCTGACCATCTGCACCCATTGGTCTTCTGACTTGGCCTCCAGCAGCGAGCTGTTGAAACAGTCCTGCACGGCTTCCTTCACCTTTTCTGGGCTGCTGTCTGAGCCGTTCTGGATGTACAGGTGTTTTGCGGCGAGTTCAACGATATCACCCTCCTGCGTGACATGAAGCATGAGGAAAATCCATCGTATATCAGAGTGATTGATTGAACTTTCGTGAGTGAATCATTCAAATATAAGCCCACCTTTTCACTCTGGTACTCGCCACACTTCAGCCCATGGATGATCTGTTTGTAGATGAGCTCCGTGCTGATGGCGTCCTCCTTGCAGTCGTGCCACGGCGTGAAGACCTCCTTGCGGAAGAAGAGACGCCAGGGAGCGTGCTGCTCCTGCCCTCCTCTCCGCTTCACTTCCTGCTCACACTGTGAGATGGCGTCCATCACGTGCCCCCGGCCGCTGCCCAGAGCCCACACCTTCAGGACGCGTCAACAGGTTAGATATACTACAAATCTACATGCTACATTATGGAGGCCCTCTTCTCAGAATACACCTTTTAGTTTAGTTTATCACCAAATTAAACCACTGCTCACTAAACCTCACCTTTTCATACAGAGACACATAGACAGCAAATCCAAATGTGTCTTTGAGTTTGACTTTATTGCCAAGCACTTGGCAGATCTCTTTGGACGTAGATGCTGAGTCCACAGGCAGGTTGATGGATCGTCCGTCCAACACTGTCACAGACACGATCATAGGCTTTTTTGTCTTGGTTGCCTGTCATCGTGCAAACAAATATTTTTAAGTAAATTTATGTCATCAGACATTTTGAAGACAGATACCTCAACAACTGGATGAAATAAACCAAAACAACAACCAAGTAGAATTTGGGTGCACCGACTCTTTAAAATGGAGCACGCTGTGGAATCTTTGATCAGTTTTCAGTACCTGAAGCTCCATCCAGGCTGGAGGCTCGCCTCGCACTCCGTTCAGTACAGTGCGCTGCAGCCTATCAGCACAGTAGGAGGAGTAGCCGCTCGGAGCGGAGCGGATGAAGCTTTGGAGGTACTGCAGAGACGAGACACGAGACGGGGATGAGCAAAACATCACGGCATGTGGTTTTCTGTTCATGACTGAAGCAGCCAAAGCAACTGTTAGTTACTTCAGTGTTAATCAAAGTAAATAACAATATCGATAAGACACAAATGACTTGTTGCATTGCCTTTATGGACTAAAGTAGGCATATTTACAATCCAATGAAAATTATATGGGACAAGCCAATAAAGCATGCAGCAGTATGCTGGCATTTATAATAAGAGATGTGGATATAACAGCATTACTCTACCAACACCCTCATGCTATAACATGAAGTAACATCTAGGATTTGTGTAGGCACCAAATCTCCATCTAGAACGACCTGGATGTTCTTAAAAACAATCATCACTAGGCTATCTGACATTTTAGCTTCTTCTCAGGAGCGGTAGGAAGGAACCACACCTGTAACCATGTATAACCATATATATATATATATATATATATATATATTACAAATAATAAAAACTGTTGAGAATGAATGAAAGAATGTTTTACCTTTTTAATAACAAAAATAAAAAAATACTTCAAAAAGACTAAAAAAAAATAAAATAACATGCCACCATTAACACTGTTCTACTTACTTTTATAAAGCGTTCACTCGGGGGGAAAATGCCCAAACAGAGTGACAGCAGGATCCAACCACGGAAGTAGCTGTTGCGATTGTTGTTATCCTGAAGCTGCTTGCAGATCTGACAGTAAATCTCATCCCTGGACAAAAAAAAGAGATAACTCATTCAAGAGGCATAAATAAAACATACATTACTATAATTGATGTAATAATCACACTTCAGCAACCTGAGGTCGCGCCTGACGATGGCGTATCCCACAATGATGTGGAGTTTTTCCATAGACGACAGTGGTCGGTCCAGAGTGGGTCCTTCTTCGGACATCACATCGCCGTCCTCCTGCACCGTCTGCAGGGTGGGGGGCTTGGACACTTCAGTCTGATCCTCTGCCTGGAGGAAAACACATTAAATTACCATCAGCAAAAGAAAAGAAAAGGCGAACACATCATGTTCTGATTTCACCTCACCTCCTCTGGGATGATAGAGGGTTTCCTGAAGCTTGAATTGGATCTTTGGCTCCCTTGAATGTCTCCAGCGTTGGACGCTTTCCTGTTCCTGGACAGCAGGTCTGTGAACGTGGATCCCTTCCTTGCTCGTGGGTTCCCTTCAGGCACCGTGTATATCTTTGGGTTTTGAATCGCCTCGCTGGGAACAGCAGACGCTTTCCTGTTCCTGGACAGCAGGTCTGTGAACGTGGATCCCTTCCTTGCTCGTGGGTTCCCTTCGGGTACCGTGTATATTTTGGGGTTTTGAGCCACATCGCTGGGAACAGCAGACGCTTTCCTGTTTTTTGCCAGCAGGTCTATGAAAATGGAGCCTTTTCTGTTCGTGGTCGGCTCCTCTGGGACGACGGAAGGCTGTTTATTCCTCAGCACCCTCTAAGACAGGCAGAAACATTTTTTTTAACGTATACATATATATAAATATATTATTAAACACATGACTTATTAACCTTGTTGTTTGGTGAGATAGTTACCTGATCTAGGCCCACCATGTGGCTGAGACGCCTGCCTTTTCTGGCCATCACGTCCTGCGACAGAAAGCGATCCGGCCTGAAGGCCTCCTGGGTCTTCACCTGCTTCTTGGGCTCAGGGAGGTCTCCCATGAACCTCAGAACGATCCACCACACAGTCAGCGAAGCCTAGCAAAAACACCACACGGTAAATTTAATGACACATTAAAATAAGAACCAGAACAACTGAAATGTTGGCTTTAAAGTGGTCAGAGAGAAGCACCAAAACATCTTCTTTGTCCTCGTGGTACAGCAGGGGCTGCCGCAGCCTCTGGCGGATGTGCGTGGCGGTGGCCGCGCCCTGGAAGTACATGGAAGCAAATTTGGAGAAGGAGTACTCGTCCAGGTCGTCGTAATCTTCTTTGGGAAGATCTTCCGCCATGGGGAGGTCGTCTATGTCGATCTCCTCGGGAAGTGTCCTTTTCTCCTCGAGATTCTGAAAGCAGATAGAGAAGATGCTGTCCACCATCTCCTGGTCCGTGATGGATTCGGACTGGGCTTTGGCCTCCATCTCCTTCTTCTGCCTCAGCACTTCCGCCAGGTGTTTCTGTCTCTCCAGAATCAGTCGCTCTTCCTCTTCTTTCTCTTTAGCGGAGAGGTACAGCTGAAAGAAACAAAACATAACGGGAGATCCAGCATGCTAATTAACCATGCACCCAAATAACAAAATACACAGCAGTGGTTTGGGGAACCAGGACTTGAACGACAATGATATTACAACTGTAGAATTACCATTATCATCCCAGTTTTCTGCTGCTAGCTACTGAGTAAAACCACATGGGACTTCTCCCGACAATTGTCATCCTATGAAACAGAACTTACATCTCTTTTCATCTTTTTGAGAGCTCTTCTCGCCAGCACGCCCCTGGTGTGTGCCTGCAGGAGGATCACAGCGTCCCTCTTGCGCTTCCATTCCTTCCTGGCCAGATACCCCCTGGCTCTGGCCTGCAGCACGACGGCTGCCTCCCGCTTCTTCTTGTACTGGAAGCAGAGCTGGCGGGAGCGGACCTGTGCCTGCAGCCTCGCGAAGCCCAGCTGGACCTGGAATTATCACGCAAGCAAAGGGAGCAATGCATTCCACCTTCTTACTCACTCACCCTGAAAAAGCCTGTTTTTCTCTTCCCCTCCCGAAAAAAGCAGAAATGTCCTGCACTCACAGAGCTGGGGTCAGAGTTCAGATTGCTTTTCATGAGATTAATAATAATAATAATAATAATAATAATAATAATACAGAAACTATCCCCAGACTCACCACTTTGTACAGCTTTCTGCCTTTGTGCCCTCGCCAGCATTTCTGAATGACAAGAGCTCCTGCCTTTTTAGACAAGAAGGCTTTCCTATAAAGACATACGGTTCACATGTAGTCACAGATTTCATTAAAAAAAACAACACATTTTAAAGCCAGAAAGACATTATTTGATACCTGTATTTGTAGCCTCTGAGGACTTTCTGTATCAAAAGTGCTTTAGCGTTTAGTTCTTTCATTCGTTCCACTTCGAGCATAGTGTCATGTGAGTCCTGGAGGGAAAAGTAATATACATTTATTATTATTGTTGGAAATAACAACCATTACTATGTGTTTCACACATCTAACACTAAGCAACATTAAAAAGAGCAAGGCAGCACCTTCAGAAATATCTTTGTCTTCCCAGTCTTCCAGTCGCCCTCTTCAGCGAGCACCGTCTCACAAATGCTTTGGCAGCATTTCTCTTTGCTTTCCTGTTGGAAAAAAATGGAGGAATCATCAAATAATCACAGCAAGAAAAGATTTAAAAAATAAATTAATAAATTCGTTCCAACTCACTATTTTGGGATCACAGACGTATGTTTTCAGCAGGACACGGTAGCGCTCTAGAAACTCCTCGAAGGTGTATCGTACAGGAAAGCCAGATTTACGGATCCTGATTGTCTCCATCATCCCGGAGTAACGGAGCTGACGCAAGCACAGCTCTCTGTCAAACAGCTGGGACATAGACATGGGATTTACTACCATGTTTATTGTAAACTACCTGAAACCCACTTGTGTGTTTCCAAAAGTAACTAAAAGTCAGATTATACTCTTTCAGATTATATAGAACATTTTAATATTCACAGATTCATCTTATTAAAATACATCTTGTGTAGAGTATTTTTTGTAGACAGTTTTTCATCTGTTCTGAGTGAATACATTAATTTGTTTTGTTTTGTTTTTATTACACTTTTGCTGAATATTTGGAATCTCACGCCTTAAAACACTCAAAATTGCAACTCTAATAAATACTGAATTTAAACTAAAAATTATTTAAAACTGAAATTGAACACAAAACCTATTGTCCTGACATAAGCAAGTTTTTTTTTTACTCTCTCTGTCCTCACCATGGGCTTCTTGAAGTCGTTGGGTTTGATGCAGCGAATGAAATAGGGCTGGCAGGCAGACAGAGTTTTCATCAGGGCATCCAGAGACTGACGGAACTGACCGGTCAACGTGGGCATGCGCTTCTTATTGTCATTCCCTTGCTGCCACACAGAACACAAACAGCACGTAACGTCAGTAATTATGTAGCATAATGGAGCTTTTATTTGTTCACAGCTGCGTTCAAAGGGCTAAAAGCTGCACCGACCCGCAGCGAGTTCTTGGGTGTGGTCATGATCATCTTGGGGTTGCCGCTGGCCTTGGCCGTGTTGGAGGACAGCTCGTTGTGGAACACGTGTTTGAGGAGTTTGTTGGTGGAAGTCTCCACCAGCTGGATCAGATCCGAGCTGAGGGCGTCACGGTTCTTCTCGAGGAAACCTTGGAAAAAAAAAAACGAGACAATGAAGACGTCAAAGGGGACGGGAGCAGCAGCGCAGATTGTTCGCTGATAAAACAACCACCTTTCGAGTCATAGTTGACGACGCCAGCAAAATGCCGGATTCCAAACTGTGTCTCATAGTTGTTTTTGGGGGGAATGTAGATGTCCCCTTTCCCATGAACCCGATTCATTTTGTCCAGCATCGTGGTATCTGTGCCCTGAAAAGAACAAACAGAAGCTGTCAGTTGAAAACCTGCGTTGTTTTGTCGCAGCAGAACGTGACGAGGGAAGAGGAGGCCGGCGACCTTGGGGAAGTGGCTCTCCTCGTCGATCAGAGCCAGCATGTTCAGAGGTTTGGCGGCGAGCACGTCCAGGGTTTTTTGGTTGTCTGTGTAGTCAATGTAGTCCCACACAATGTTTTCCCGGGCGTACTCTTCCTGCTCCAGCTTGAAAACATGTCTGACGAAGAACTGCTGCAGCTGCTCGTTGGCGTAGTTGATGCAGAGCTGCTCGAAGCTGCAAGAAAATTATATAAAATACATTATGGGGGAAAGACAGATGAATATAGAAAAAACAGTGTCTAAACAGCTATTACGAACTATGTGAAGAGAGCTTTTTTGAACAATAACCTGTTGTTTTTGAAGTTCTCAAAGCCAAAGATGTCCAGAAGGCCGATGGACTGCTGGACCTGCTTGGAGTCCTCAGAGGGCTTGTAGATGGCACTGTTGATTTTCTCCACCACCCAAATGAAGAGCCTCCCATATATAGCCTGACGAATAACAAAGATTATACAGATTATTACTTCTTGTTTAGTTGTCCTGGAAGAGAGATCCCTCCCTGTTTTTGCGTTTTAGTTTTTCCTTCTACAATGTGGGGGTCTATGGAGGGAATGTTGTGTTGCTTTTGTGTGACCTGTAAAGCTCATTGGGGTGAATGTGTGGTTTGTGATTTTGGGATATACATTAAAATATAAAATTGACTTGACTCGATACACACTGTATCAACCAAACAAGACAAAACATCCAATCTCTTGGTATTACCTCTAAAATATGGTAAATGATTTAGATGTTTTATTGTCTTAAGCATTATTAGCCTTATTGTTAGCCTGCCTTTAAAACGGTGCTCAAAAATACATTTAAAAGTTTTAATCTAGCACCACCAACAGGAAAGGATCATTTTCAGTTTTTCAATACTTCAATTTATTAATATTTGTTTAAATGCATTCCTGCTAGTCTATGCTGTAGGCTGAGCCTCATGCTAGCAAATGCTAGCATATGCTAACAAACAAACATTAGCATACGTGCTAAACGTTAGCATGTACTGTACTTTGAGCTTCATGCTGATACGTCACATGAACATACAAAGTATGTTAACATGATAAAAGCCTAAATGTTACCACTAGCATGTTGCTAACACATAAAAAACTCACACATGACTAAATTAAACCTTTATGAAACTTTGAACACAGACTCCGCTAAACTCTGAAACATTATTCCAGTGACATGCTGCTACAAACCATTACGTTATGTGTGAAAGCCTCTTCAGTGTAGAGTTTACTGTGAATAATTTAACCAAAAAAATATATTTTTAATTAAGATGTAACAGTCAACGGTCTATTTTCAAGGATTTGTAGAGGTTTAGAGGCTCATAAGTAGAAGAAAATTAACATTTTGTGTCACAGGAGTTATTTGTGACCCCTTATCTCTGGCTGGAATCCACTGGCTTAGACTGATGAAACCTGTAAGAGATAATATTATTTCCTCCGGCACCATCATTATCACCCATTTTTTTCTTTTTGGAAAAGAATCTCAATTTTGTACAAGCGTTATAGCTGCATACGCCCTCTCGTTAAAGTGTATAGTATATAACATTAGATCAGGTGTGACTCGCGTTACCTTGACGAAGGCGTCTCTGCCGTCCACGGCCTGAGCAGCAGTCAGGCGTTTGGTCACGCTCTCTCTGGCCGTCATGAAGGAACGCTGAGTCAGACTCTTCTCCAGCGATTTAGGGTCGACCTGAAGCACCGGGACAGGCACAGAAGGTCAACTCAAATCCCATTGGTTTTGTACAAATAAATAAAAATGAAACCATGTTCATATACCTCCAAAAGTTGGCTGGCCATGTTGAAATGTGATGATGAGAGGATGTCACAGCCCTCAAGGTTATTCACAATGGTGCCTGGAAATCAAAGGGATTAAATAATTGATATTGATGTGTTGAATTGAACGTTAATAATGAAGACTGAATATACACGCCGTGTACAATAACGTCCTTACTCTTGAAGTCCACATTGCCGATGTGAAGGATGGCCGCCAGCAGTTTGCAGATTTCCCAGCCGTCGCTCTCCGTGAACATGAGGATCTTCAGCGCGGAACGGAAGTGGGAGTATTCCTTCACGTCGTCTCGGCCTTCACACGTGGTGCATTTACCCTGGTGATAGGATCACACAGCTCCGAGATAAACCTCATATCTGCGATTTACACCATGTGTAATGCCCAATAAAAAATAAATCACACATATTCAATTCCAGTTCCTCAAATGCTTTGGGTACCATGGTGAGATAGTTGTACTGAGCAGCGTCCTCAAGCGACAGGATCTCTTTCTGGTTGGCTGGCATTCCCATCAGCATGTAGTAAAAGATGTGGTAGTTCCTTTCCTCAGGTGCCTGTGCAAGAAGCATGTTCCTCATCTCAAGAAAATTGGACTTGAACCATGTTGCTATACCTGGAAATATTTGTTTTTTCCCCCACCTGGCGACAAACCCTGGACTTCTCCAGAAGGTACTGCTCCACGCGGGCTCCTTGAATGGCCCCTCCCTCGGTGAAATTGATGTCGATGTACTTCCCAAAGCGACTGGAGTTGTCGTTGCGAATGGTTTTGGCGTTGCCAAAGGCTGAGAGGAAAACATACGTTGAGGTAAAAGCACCTTTTGTTAGTTTCAAAAAGGGGATTCAGCTCTGTATTGGTGCTGTACCCTCCAAGATGGGGTTGGCCTCGAGGATCTGCTGCTCGATCCAGGAGTGCTGCCCGCTCACTGCAGCCAGGAACTGCAACATGAGCTTGGTGCTCTCAGTTTTTCCTGCTCCCGATTCTCCGCTGAAGTGGGGAAACAGAGAGATGAGCATGTGTAGAGACCAATTTTCCCTGTAATGTTTCCACCTGCACACATCATCTACTGCAGCCTGTCCGTCCTGGAAGAGCGATCCCTCCTCTGTTACTCTTCCTGAGGGTTCTTCCATTTTTCTTTCTCCCTGTTAAAGGTTTTTTTTAGGGAGTTGCAACTGTAAAGCCCATTGGGGCAAATCTATGATTTGTGATTCTGGGCTATACAAATAAATTGAATTGAATTAAATTGAGGGCGACACGGTGGAGCAGTGGGTAGCACTGCCTCACAGCAAGAAGGTCGCAGGTTCAAGACCGCCTTGGGGACTGGGTCTGGGACCTTTCTGTGTGGAGTTTGCATGTTCTCCCCGTGTCTGCGTGGGTTTTCACCGGGTACTCCGGCTTCCTCCCACAATACAAAACATGCTCAGGTTAATTGGCAAATCTAAATTGCCCATAGGTGTGAGTGTGTGTGTGAATGGTGTGTGAATGGTGTGTGTGCCCCACGATTGGCTGGCGACCATCTGGGGTGTATCCCCCTGCCTCTCGCCATAAATGCGCTGGGATAGGCTCCAGCAGACCCCTGCGACCCCGAAAGGGAATAAGCGGGATAGAAAATGGATGGATGGATGGATGAATTAAATTGAATAGAGACGATGCATTTAGTGTCCTTTCGTGTAGCTTCAAAATACATACTTTATTTTATTTATAATTTCAATCCGCCCAAACCTTACATACAGGTTAGATGGTTGTGTTGATATTTTTCACAATTTTTTATGGAAAACAATTAACTGATGGATCAAATTAAGTGCTTTATTTTAGGAGGCCACAGGGCAGAAAGGTTGGGACCAGCCTATAATTGATCTGCAATCAGCCGTAAGTCTCAGAACATCCTGTTCGCAGATAAAAACAGAACCTGATGACGCAGCACTGGTTCTTCTGGTTGCGGCGCATGTTGAAAAAGCAGCTGTCGGCGAGGGCGAAGACGTGCGGCGGCAGCTCGCCCAGCCGTCGGTCTGTGTACGACTCCACGTGCTCGGTGGTGTAGATGGGCAGCAGCTGGTAAGGGTTCACTGCAACCAGAATGGAGCCTGTGTATGTCTGGGGGGAAAAACAAACAAACAAAGCGCTGGATGTCAACCGTCACACAGAAGCGCGTTTGATGAACGTGAATGCGCACATGAGCACAAACAATTTGTTATGGTTGCAAAGCGTGTCGCCAAGCCGGCGACCCCGGTGACCCCGTTTTGTCAAGGAGCGCCGCACGGGATTCATCATCTAAATATGACTCTTTGGCTTCATACGTGTCACGGATGGTTTATAATCATGAATGGCCTGTGTTAAATCTGCGGTTAATAAAATGAAAGCTCGGAGCCTTCGCCGTTAGTGGTTTTAAAAGCCAAAATGGCTCGATTCATGATTGGAGACACACTGTTGAGCTTTGATGCTGTGACAAGAAACACTGGGACGCTCTTTTTCAACAGAGGCTCATTCGTCCCTATGGAGACAAACAGCACTGTGATTAACTGCAGGGGGCAAAGTCTAAAGCAGCGAGGGAAAACACAGCCCACAAAGTGTTTCCACAGGCAAGCTATGGACATCATAAAACCCAGGGCAGCCAGAAGCGGATAGAAACCTACGTAGATCATGCCCTCCGTGTGTCGCACCAGGAGGTTCCGGAGGAGCCCCGCCTCGTTCAGGTCGCCCAGCCTGATCATGTCGTCCACGCCTTTGACAGAGCTGGGGTGCATGGGCCGGATGGCGCCCTCGTTCTTCTTGGTGATCTTGTGCTCCTGTTGTGCGTGTTGTGAGATTAGCGGCATTAGATAAGGAGGTGTACACTGATTTCCCGTTGGACGTGATAAGAGGAAACATGTCGTGGGTTTTGTACCTTTCCTTCATCATCAATCAGCTGGAGCTGCCCCGTGTCCGACACGCCGACCTCCGCCCCGATGGGCACCCCGACACCAGAGTCCAACCATACAAAATCCCCCTGGTTACGGAAGCCACAAGTTGTAAATGGAAGCGGCAGCTATTTTCTTTACCATTTGAGTAACAAGAATTTTCAAATTAAAAGTAGATTTTATAGAAACTATCCTTCTTACCTTCCGTAGCATGGCATAAACCTGGATCAAGTCTGTCAAAAATAAACTTATGATCATAATCTATATCAACCATATACCAAACTGAAGCTTTAAAAAGGAAAATATAAAAGGAACCCTGTATGTCTTCAAACACCCTTCAAACAAAAATCTAAATATACATCTGATCATATTGAGATAACATTCACCTTCAGCCATTCCCATTAGTTAGTTAATGCTGCATCTCAACTTAATGTGACCTTCTTAAAAACAAAAAATATAGTGTAATTCAGAGTTGAAGGCACGGCGTATTTTATCAGCTCTTACCTGAGGACACTTTTCCTTAGTCGAGGATCCCACTACCACTGCTGGACTTAAGCTTAACCCACTATAAAGCAGGAAGCTGGGTGTATTCCCAGCATAGCTCCCTTTATGGCCCTTTGACTTTGCTCCTGAGAAGGTAGAGTCAGGATGGGGGAGAAACTCACATGCAAATATCAAAGTGCATTGTTCACCTGGCAAGAAATGTGACTTACTGTTGTGAACTGTAAAACCATGCATGGATTTACTGCTGATCAACTATACACAATAACCTTTATAGCCTGTATCTTTTTTTTATTTCCTCGCTCTAATATTTGTTTTTCACAAAACCTGTCTTGTCACTGTCCTTATTACAACAGCTCATAAGTCAGGCGTTGACAGAAAGCATGCTGGAAAGGGAAAAAAATGTAATTCCTAAATGCATGTAGCTCACTCACATTTGCTGATCCTGCTGATGCTGTTCTTGAACGTGCAGGCAATTATGTTATAAACCGTAGATAATAAAGACCGTGCTCACTCTGCAGATACGAGGATGTGATCATGGTGATTAAAAAAAACTTCAAACCATACAAACTGTACGGAAATTCATTATACACTTCACCAGCGGGTTACAACTTTCAGAAAGTGAATCTTTTAAAAATTATTAAAAGTTGTTAACTAGTTTTACACATGGTCAAATAAAAAAAACTGTTGTGCTATACTAGTGTTTCATAATATGTAATAGTAAAATGTATGTACCATGTCATGATTCATGATGATATTGGTGATGCTGTAAAGCAATTATCCTGTAATTGCACTAGACTTGTCCCCAGGTGTGGCCAGGCTCAATTTTATACGAGCAATGAGTTGTCAGAAACATGGAACAGGATTCAATGCAAAGGTATTTAAATTAAATAGATAAAAATTAAAAAAAAAAACCTTGATTTAAGTTAAAAAAACAATTCCACTAGACAATGTGATAAACGGACTCAACAGCATATTTTGTGTTGTTTAAGTATCTTTACTATAATTACACAGACAAAAAATAAATGTACAATAGCTGGATGTCTCAGGCTCACTTCATCTCATAATGTCATTATCATTACACGAAATGGCGAAATGAAGTGGCACATCGTACAGCACGAAATGTTTCATTGGATACAAAAACTGGAAAAGAACCGCGTCAATGAAAAAAAAAAAAATCAAGAGCACATTTACAGTGATTTACATGAATTCCGTTATAACTACACGAGGACACTCACTCTGTTGAGCTGCACCCTCTGACACCAGATGAAATATAAACGCCATCACATCCGTTTACTTTGGATTAAGCGGATGATTCATAGCAGTTTTAAATGTATGTTCTCACTTCCAGAAAAACATCATAGGACATTTTTTTGTCCTTTAAGAGCATTTTTTTGTATATTGAATCAATTCCTTGTGACACCTTTAGATTCTTTTGTACTACTAAAGTCTCCCATAATCTTTTAGATTACATAAACCTGTGGCTGGTGGTTAGTCATTTACCAATTTCTAGATGAACACATCCAAATTAAACTTGAAAAATACAAGTGCAGGACATTCTGAGGGAAGAAAAAAAAAAAGTGGCAAGCTGCGTTGACCCCTTCCTTTGTGTGATATTTTAAGAGGAAGATTTTCAACAGCATGTGGAACAGCTTTCACATGTCCCTGTTCATTTCCTGTACACAGACAAAATGAAGGCACGGATCGATGAAAAGAGCACGTTCGTGTGTATACACACAGTTTTGCTAAAGGACTCTTTATAAATGTTTTTATTTTTATCCACCTGTTTGATAGTTCTTGGGATTTTTACTGAAACACTTACTGAAATACTTACTGCACCAGCCTTTTAGTGCCCGACATTATAGATACACAATGTGCCATTTCAAACATTGTCTTAAAAGAAGAGGCCACAACTAAGTTAGTAAAAATTGTCTCTGGGGGTTTTTCCAAAAAAATTAACAAAAAGAAAAGGGGGGGGGCGGTGGGGACTGATGACGGGGTCATCCAGGTGGCCGTTCTAATGCAGCCTACAATGCTCCACGCACAACACGTGTGTTGTGCCTTGAGTGAGAACCTATTCCTGTTGGGCGTTTCTACCTCTGAGGTTGGTCCTCAGTCTCACCCCTCTCTGTCCGCTCTCAGGCAGAAAGGGAGGCTGCGTGCGATTGTATGCGGCAAATCATAGCACCAGATTATGAGCAGTTCCATCTCCCTCCCCGTCGAAGGGGGCAGCCCGTGGTGGCGTTGACAGAAGAGACGGCGCCGCCTAAGCCCGCTCTTTACGCTTCAGTTTGGAGGACTTCTTGACAGCGCCGTTCTTGTTGAGCAGCTTCAGCACTTTCTCCTTGTGGTCGAGCACTTTCATCATCGTGTCTCTGGCCTCGGTCACCTGGTCCATGACCAGCTTGCAGCGCTGCATGTTGCCCTGAGGACAAAACAAGCAGGACGTCTAGTTGGACAATGACTTTTCTTTATACTAAATGTGTGAGAGCACTGCATTGCTATGATTCTGTTTTTCTTTCTGATTTCATTTGTGTACTTGAACATGAACTTTCAATGATGATACCCAGTGGTTTGTGGTGTTTTTTTCAAAGAACCCAGCAGAGAGAAGGTCCCGTCCTGCAGCCACAGCCTCACCTGTATGAGTTCGTTGATTCGGTGAAGGTCGTCATCAGCGCCTGCTCGCTTCTTTGGAATTAGACCTTCTTGAAGGGTGGAGAGGCGGCTGTACACGTCATTCTCCAAACTCGACTACAGGACAAATGACAAGCAAAAACCATTTTACAGTAGCTGAATAAAAATATGACTTTAGGGCATCATCAAGTACCTCACAATGAGATAATGTCACAATACTGCCCTTTATTATCATAATAAGTGGTAATTAATATATTACAATTTCATCTACAAAATATATCACAATATCTGTGCCTAAAGAAGAAAATACACCTCTTAAAAGGCAAGAAGCAGAATATATATTTTTTCCAGTGGACCCTTGACATACATACTTTTTCATATCAATATTTTGCTTAAGTGCATCAGTTTTGTACAGTGATGTGTTGCAGTACGACTGAATAACATCTATTTGATAGTGGAATAATCAATAAATTATTGAAATAATTATTCGATTTTATTTTGGTTCATAAAACAGTATAAAATGTTGATCCCGGTTTCCCCAAAGCTGAAGATTCAACCTAAAATCATGTATCTTTAACCAAAGATGGGTTTACTTTTATAGAAGACAAAAGAAACTAAAAAATAATTAGATTTGAAAATTGAGCAATCTTTGGGGCTCTATATTGTAATATTGACCTTTTTTGTCCCACTTCTACTAAAAATACATCAATGATTGTATGATATAATACAGTGTTTAATCTGCTACAGCCTTGTTTTACTGTAGTCAGATTCACATGTCTACAGGTTGAGGAGCAGCACTCACCAACTGCCTGAGCTGTGCAGCACACAGATGAATTTTCCAGCCTTGTGCTCTGCATGCAACTCCTCTCTGATTGGCCATATCCTGTAAGCTGCCTTTCTTCTCCTCTGAGAGGGGGACAATTGTTGTTGGAGGGAGGAAAGAAGCCTATGTTAGTCTAATAAAATGTCTACAATCATTAAGGTAATATAAGCACGTATTTGTATTTATAAAAGCAGCTACTGACCTTTGACCCGGATGTCGCTGTACCTCTGGAAGTGGTGGTAGGCAGCCTTCCAGGGGTTACGGTAGTGCCGCAGAAGGGTAACAGGTGGCCGAGGCCTGACCGGCACATAACGCACTCCTTCCTCATCTGAGATGACATTGGATGTTAAATATGTAACAGTACAGACAATACAACTGTTAAAAGAATGATGTTACGGCTGGGCATGATGGATGACGTTACATACCAACGTATTCTCTTGGTGGAGACTCGCGCCTCTCTGCCCTGCCGGTGATGGGCCTGCCGGGAGCTTTCTCCTCGTCCGTGCTGTTCGTCTCCACCATCTCGCTCTCCTCTGTAGAAATGACATGCTGCTGCTTGCGGGGCTTCTTCCTCGGGGAGGCCCCGGGGATCAGGTCTCCGATCGCCGGAGCGTTCAAGGTGGAGGGCTGGGCGTTGAGGGCTGAAACTGCGGATAGGTTTGCATTGGGATCTGAAGGGGAGAGGAGGAAAAAAAATAATTGTTCACTTCTGTTCCAATTTCTTTACATTCATAAATTCTCCTAACAGGGTTTCCCACACATTGACCATTATGTGGCGCTCGGAATGTCAATCTCGCTCATCAGACACAGAGCGAGCAAGTGAGCCTACAAGAAATAGGCAAGGCAAGGTGAAAAAACACATCATTGCTGAAACACTTCTCACCTGGCTGAGACGTGTCCATCGCCTCCACCTCCTGCTTGATTTTCACATCTGGGCAGGCGGAGCTGGCGGCGCAGGCCGCGGTGCTGCTGGCCGCCGGCTGAGTGGGCGACGCCACGGTGTTGGCCATTGAGGCGGGAACGGGGGGAGTTACCGCCATGGCTGCCGGCAGGGCCGAGAGGACAGAGGAAGGCTGGGAGGGGGGGACGGGCCCCGGCGTGGCCAGCATGGTTGGGATGGCCTGGGTGAGGTGCTGGGCGTTCGAGGACATGGCCTGCTGCTCCCCTCCCTGAGAAGGCAGCGCCTCAACGGTAGCCATGACAGGAGGGGCCAACGCCATGTGCACCTCGGCTTTGGGCTTCACGCTGAGGGAGGAAACGAAAAATGTCAGGCTGTGCTCCTAACAACTACGTGTCTGTAATTGGTGCGATCGATTGGATGGGAGCTCACCCTGCAGGTCGGGGAGATCCTGCTCCTCTCACGCTGCCCTCTATTCTGCCGCTGCCAGGTTCACTGGGCTGTGTGGGGATCAGGTTCTTACGAACACAACTAAGGCACAAAAAGACAGGAAGGTCAGTAGAAAGAAAGATTTAGCAACAACAACATTAAGAAAATAAATATTCTTAGTCAGAGTAAAACTGGACTTTAAAGGTACATGTAAGCATGCAAGTATGTTAGCTTGATAGCTTGCTAGTTTAGTCCTTTACCTTTTGTTATGATATAAGATCAACTGGTAACGGCGCAAGCTCAAGAGTGTACATCACGTAAATTAACGAAGGCGATTTGACTTTGTCAATAAATCCATTTATTGGCCACACATGTAGACTGGGAGGAGGCTGGTAGTTTGATTAGAAGCACGAATGTATTTATAACCACAGCTCAATATAACTGCATGTAAACATGATAAGAGAAAGCAGTCCAAAGCCAATTGATGTGTAGTTCATAAAACAATGTAAAATGTCAATCATTATTTTCCAAAGACAAAGATGCAACCTAAAAATATCTTTCTGTCCAGACCAACAGCTGCAACAAACAACTATTTTGATAGCCAATGAATCCTTCGGCTATTGATATTATTAATCAATGAGTTGTTTGGTTTATAACATGACATCACATATCAACTACATAAGCTGAACATGCAACCTAAAATGTCTTTTTTTGTCCAGACCAACAGTCCACCACCCAAATATCATCAATTAACTATTTTACTTTAGAAGACTAAAAAGACCAGAAAAATAATCAGATTTGAGCAGCTGAGACTAGAGTATTTGAACATTTTCTTCTTGAAACTGACCAATTATCAATATAAATCACAATTAATGTAATAGTTGGCAACTAATCGATTAATCAGTTCTAGACTCATGTGCCGGTGTTAAACTCACCCTTCATTAGCAGGCTTCTTGCGGAGGATGCTGGGTCTTGGGGAGGAGACCAGGGTGGGAGCTCCTCCGACTCCTCCCTGGGTGTGTGCCTGCACCATGGTGGCTACAGGCTGGGTGGTGCTGAACGTGCTGCTGATGGGGCTAGCTACGAAGCCATCAGCCAAAACCACCCCTGAACGAAATAAAACATGCGTTAGAAACAGCCTGCAACTCTGAAGTATTCATCAAGCTCATGTTTTTTCACTGTCCACTCAGTCGTTACCAGGTTTTGTTTCAGACTGCGATTGTTGCTGCGGCTGCTGCTGAGTGACGAGCGGCGCCTGCTGGATTCCCTGTGCCGTGATCGAGGCAGACGTGTGCAGACCCTGCACTCCTATCGGCGCGGCCTGGATGCCCTGCGCAGTGATCGGTGCCGGCTGGATCCCTTGGGTGCTGATTTGTGCGGAAGGCAGACCAATCCGGTCCACTGCCATCAGCTGCATGTGGTTCAGGTGGACGGTGGTGGCCACGCCTACTCCGGCTTGAGTGGGCAGTGCTGAACTTGGAGCTTGAGGAGTAACTTGTTGGGTCAAAGCAAAGTTCAAATGAGATCTCTCTGCAAGTCATGGTTTACTATATTTCAGCAAAATGTCCATCAAGTCAAATACTGAACTCTATAAGTTTGCTGCTAATGAAACTTTAGTAGTTCTTACCAGGATATTGGCGAATGGTAGATACTGAGCTGCTGATAGGGGTGTAGGTGTGTGTCAGGGGGTATGACGAGGAGTAGGCTGGCAGGAAATACTGGAACTGCACTGGCACAGGGGGCCTTAAAATGAAAGCATACAAGAGAAGTCCAAGGTTTAAACAGCACATCTCTACTAATGAGGTAATGCATTTGATTTCTTATCTTCACTACATCCATAATGATATACAATTCATTCTATTAATGACAAGATACAGAGGTCAAAACTACTTCCAAGGTTCGACATTAACGGATGCCCGCTTGCCCGGGGCAAGTAAAAATAACGGGCGGGCAAGTCGAACCTGTTCAGACTTGCCCGCTCGGGCAAGTGCCATGCGTGTGTCTCTGTGTGTACGCGTGCGCGCATGCGTGTCAGACCGCAGCAATGGCCGAGGGTTCCGAGACGAAGCGTAGAAGAACTTTCCTGCCTTCCTGGAAGCAAACTTTTCCGTGGGTCGATTACGATGGGAAAGTCATCTTTTGTGTGGTATGCAGGGAATTCCCGTCAAAGGCTGACAAAACCAGTTCGTTTTTCCGCGGGAGCGAAAGCTTCCGAAAAAACAACTTGGATAGCCACGCAAAATCAGCCCCGCACTTCGCTTGCGTTGAGGCAAAAAAACGCACTAATGTTCCTGGACCTATGGACCGTTGTGTCCAAAGACTTAACGAGGAGAGCCACAACCAGCTCAAAAGATGTATGACCACCGCTTACCACATCGCCAAAACGGAGCAGCCATTCACGCAATATCCATCCCTCTTAAGTCTCCAAAGTACAAATGGCGTTGATGTCGGGTCACGATACGGGTCGGATCAAGCATGCCGGAGGTAAGTAATTAAAATTCACGTTAACTGTTAGCTCAGTGTTTTACTTTAAGCGCAACAGCTGCAGGCTGTATTTAACACAAGCTAACGTGTTTAACCACAAGCTAACGTGTTAAGCTAACGCGTTTAACCACAAGCTAACGTGTTAAGAGACAGCAGATACGTTTTTCTAACATTGAACACAGTACTTTTTTCTTTATCGTTTCCAGATTCATTGAAGTTATCTACGATGATATCTGGGAGCCTTGCTTAAAACAAATAAAGGCAGCACCCTTCATTAGTGTCCTGGCAGAAAAACTATTGCTTATTTGTTTTTTAAATGTAAAAAAAAAAAACAATATTCCCAGAAATGCTGCCCATGTTCGGATATTATTAATTAAAGCCAGAAGGGAATGGAGAAAATGTCAATTTAAATTGAAAAAGAATTGACTGTAAAATTGACAGTATAAGTAAATCTTATTTTAGTCAGCTCAAAGCAGCTTAACATATAATTCCTTTGTGTTTTCCCTGATTACCATCAAGTGAATTGTTCTTCTCCATTCCTACCTGAAATTGTATCATTCATTTCTTTTCTCTACATTTTATGCCACAGAATGAAGATGGAGCTGCTGAACAAAGTCCATGAAAGTCTCGTGAGACGCTTCAAGAATGTGGAGACAGATGAGGTTTTGAAGGCAGCTTCGAATCTTACAGATCCAAGAGAGTGGCCCACAGACAAGCAAGACCTGGCCCACTACGGCAGTGACTTCCTCCATACAGTTATGAGCCACTTTGCTGAAGTACTGGACCGTAATGGATGCGATCGCATTAAGGCAAAGCATTCAGAATGGCCAGCTGCAAAGATATTGATAAAATCCCTGCCACCAGGCCAGCAAGCCAGGGCATGGGAGGATTTTCTTCTTGACCCAGAATGAAACAAGTCTTTCTCCAACCTCCTGATGGTTGTAGAGGTGATCCTGGTGCTGCCACTGTCCACTGCAGCATGTGAACGTGGCTTCAGTGCAATGAAGAGGATCAAATCTGATTGGAGGAGCCAGCTGTCTGTTAAAATGTTGTCTAGGCTGATGTTTTTGGCTATTGAAGGCCCTCCTGTCCAAGATTTCAACAGTGATCGTGCTTTACACCGGTGGCTCACAAGTTCAGAAAGGGCACGGAGAGTGTAACATACACACACACTAATTTACTGATGCACTAGTTCTAACTGTACTTTGTTGTACAAAATGTTAAATTTAAAGAAAAAATAAATACTACTTTCTGAAGGAAGACATGTTGTGTAGTGTCATATAAAGTCAACAGACAATGGATTTTATTAAGATAGAATTCACGATGAAGATTTGAACAACACAAGCCAAAAAAAATAACGTCTTAGGTGGGGCAAGTAAGAATTTAAATGGGGCAAGTAGATTTAAGAAGTACTTGCCCGACAGGGCAGGTAGGAAAAAACCTTAACGTCGAACCCTGACTTCTCTAAATAATCAACGTTGGCCAATAATTGTGTAAGTTTATCCCTACTCACATGAAACAGCACATGATTAACTTTGTCACTACTATCAGGCCGATGATAACTACAGACCATAATCAATTAAGTCTCTGTTATGCCTACAGAGTCGATTTATGAAGAATTAGTGCATTACAGTATGTATTCAAAAAATAGTAGATATTTTAATTTCATATTGTCTGTTTTTTCCTTTATAGATCTTCTTGAACAGAAACTTTCTTGCCAGTGGCCTAATCTTTTAAATATATATTTTTTAAAGAATTCTACAACATACTGAAACACTTGTCTTTTGTAGTTGTTCAAGCATAGGTTTGTTATACATACGGACACATGCGTGTGGACTAAGAGTCAGAATCAATTCACCAACGTGGTGTGCACACCTGTTGTCGCTTCTTGCTTCCATGGTGACGGGGTTAGGAGAGGACCGATGACCTGGGATGGGGATGAGGTTGGTTCTCTCTCCGGGGTAGTCAGACTGCACGCGGGATGAAGAGTGGGCGATCGGCTGAGGGACCACTTTAGCTGTGAACAACACCAGGAGACCAAGTGTTCATCAATGGTCAAGGTAACGACTCCTGTCTATGAAGCACAAAGCAGTTTCAAGACTGGTCAACTTACCAACAGGGATGGCAGAGGTGGTCAGAGGTGCTGTAGCGTGAGAGGAGTGTGAAGCCATTGTCATGGTGACAATCGTGTTACTGGTCATTTGGCTATGTGGCACAGAGCCTAAACATGAAGAAGACAGGATTAACAATATCTGTGCCAGAACAACTGCTCATTATGATTAGAAAATGTGGTTACAAGCTGATAAAAAAAAAGACACAAAAAGCTGATACCTATTGTGGTGGTTGGTGGCACAGTGTTAGTGGCAACAATCGGTGCCACAGTTGCTGCAGCTACTGGCGTCACAGTACTGAAGATGGGCTTCTGTTAAGGATAAAAAAAAAAAAGAAAGAAATTATTTCAGTTACTATCTACAATGGCTTGTTTGTTTTGTTGAGGGTCAATAAGAAGTAGTAACCTGTGTCATGGTGTGCGGAGGTTGAGGCTTTTGAGCCCCAATCGCAGGATGAGACGGCAGCGTGATCCTCGTAGCAGTGTCACGGGACGTCTGAGGCCTCTGAATACTAACAGTGGGCGGTGGAGGGTGAATGGTCAACCCTGAACGCCTGAAAGAGTCAAAAACTCAACTTACTTCATCTTCATGTTAAGATCAACATTTCTGACTTTCTTTTTTCCCCCTTCAGAGCATCACTGGCTCCTTTCACCTCTTCAGCTTTCAAAGATCTACAGGCTCAAACAACTTGAGACACAAAAACAACTTTTTAGTTAAACTGTTCAGCCCAGGGCCACGTGTTTGGTCTTTGTCAAAGGTTGGAAACTACTGGTCTGCGTTGTGTTTTAATAAGACTCAGTAAACAAGGTCACTATGTTTAACATCCCATCATCTCCTGGACATCGCTGCTGCAAAAAACTACACAAAAAGAACAGTGTTTCATCTCTTTTCTCTTCTACAGTTCACTGTATGCCCCAGGGCACAGATGCATAAAAGCAATTATTCTGACTTTTTATTGCTTTACTCAGTTTTATCCTGTGTCTGAATAACTGCTTACAATCAACAACTCATTGCAAAATAAAAACCTAAATGTTCCAGGCTGAAATGACTTGATGTTAACTTCATTTTATTTCAATATGCATATAAATCAGAGGAGACACATATACATTTAAAAAGCTCACTATTTAGAAATACAGCCGAAATTCATTTATTCTGGTTCCTAAATTGCTTTGCTTTAGTTTGTTATAAAAATTCATCATCAAATTAAGTAGTGACCAGCTTATTATGACTTGCAATGACATTCAGCATCCATGTTATTGATGCCCCAATTAGAGGTGCAACTAACAATTATTTTAATAGTCAATTAATCTATTGATTATTGAAATCATTAATCAGTTATTTGTTTGTTTATGAAATGATGCAACATGTCAATCACGGTTTCTCAAAGCTGGAGATGCAACCTAAAATGTTTTTTTGACCACTAGTCCACAACCCAAAGAGGATTAGTTTATTATTATAGAAAACTACAAATAATCAGATTATAGAATCTGGAACCAAAGAATTTAGACATTTTCTTCTTAAAATTATTAATCGATTATCAAAATAATAATAACTAATAACTAATCAATTAATCATTGCAGCTCTAATCCTAGTCAATACAATGGTATACTGCTGCTTACCCGTGTGCCACCTCTGCAGAGTGTGTAACTGTGGGATTTATAACAGGAGACTGAGTTCTGGTCGCTGAAATGGGGGCCACCACAGTTGGCAGCACAGCTGTAGTCGTTGTTACAGCAGGGCGGGACTGTGGACAGAAAGGTATGCCAGAATTAAGACGGGACCTTTCTAAATGTCCAACACAATATTTGACAATTCTTCAACTGGGAGTAAATATGGGCACCAGAGTCTGGTGGATGATGTGCTGCACTGTGGACTGGCCAGGGCCTGCACTTGCTCCAGTAGCTGGCCGCAGGACTGTTTTGGAGCTCGACATTACAGCTGCTGCAGCAGCCCCTACAGGACAAAAGGCAACATTTCTAGCAACAAGTACAAGCACATGGATTGTTGTTTTAAGGAGAAGTGAATGTGGCAAACCATTCTTCCTACAGCAAGCATACCTCTGGGTAAATGGGATGTGAAGGTCTGGGGAGGGACTGCAGGTGTCCCGATCTGCAGTGTAGGGGCGCTGCCCCGAATGATTTGAATGTTAGCTGGCATCAGATGGTGCAAGTTGCTGGAGTGACCCTGAAACAAAGGGCAGCATGGGTCTTTAGTGAGCAGCAGTAAGTATAGGACTTACAGTAATAAACAACACATATTACACTCACCTGCTGACCACTGATGGTTGCCACAGGGATAGACGGGGTTGGCGCAATACTGCTTTCTAAAGTGACAGTAATGTGACCGGGGACCTTAGGAGGGATGGGGATGTGACCCTGGTTAGAAGCCGGTGCTGGAGCAATAAGACGACTCGGCATAGGTGACTTCAGGACAGCCTGAACAAAAAACACAATTTGTCAACTAAACTTTGCATATGTTACACAGAAGAACTGCTGTAAAATAATTGTGAGAAAAAAAGGACTAAGGATTATACTATTCCTAGTCTACATGCAATTAAACTGTGTCTTACAACTAAATGTATATGAAAAAAACACTTGTATACAGGTGACATTTTAACATTTGAAAGAAGATATCGTCACCTTCATCTGCCCGTCAGTGAGAAGTGCAGGCTGGCCCTGTGGGAGGTGGACAGGGGCAGTAGGTACAGTCACAGGTGTGCCGGGCTGAATGGGCACAGTCTGGGGAGCAGCTTGTGGTTGGCCATGCGTCTGTACCTGTGGATAAGGTCTGACTACCATGGTCTCCTGTTTGTCATCTCTGAATGCCAAAGTCCCCCCACCGCCCGCAGGTGGATGGTCTTGGTGCCCCTGGTCAGCATCCCGAACGTTGTCTCCATCTACACCAGCTGAAGGGGGAAAAGAATTGGAATAAAATTAAATACACAGCATTATTCGGACAACATACAAAGTACATTTTGAGTCTTTTCAGTGACAGTAGTTTACCTGGTGGGTTTGATGGCTGACTGATGGACACCAGGTTTCCTCCAGCAGGGATCTGAGGTGCTCCCCCACTGGATGCAGGCAGCCCGTGACGGGGGAATTGTTGGGAGCTCATTTTGCCTTTTTTTTTTCTTTTAAAGACCTAAAACAGTATAAAGAGTTGTAGAGACACAGGCTTAAAATCAACAAACCCTTATGATCTTTATTGGAAAAGTTTTCCCCCCCACACACAAGGAATTTGCACCCAGTTAATAGCAATAATGACTACAACTGTTTCTGTGGACAGCAAAAATTATAGAAATCTGTGCTGGAAAGTAAAAAGTATATTTCTATTTAATGCTACTTCATACTTTTTACTGCACTACATATCTACTTGACAGCTTTGTCTACTTAGAATTATTTTTTCAGTTAAAAAAACAACAATTTAAGTTAACATTAGATTTTTCCTAAATATCAAACTATAATTGGGTTTTGCATGATGAGTACTACCTTAGTAAAATAAATGAGTACTTCTTCCACCACTAATGCAATCAATGCTGAGAAACGTACTGCATTTTATATACATATAGTAGGTGGTTACGTACAATATACGCGTCCTGTTCTGATAAACAATATTAAGTGAAATTTTCTTAGTAATGTGTTTAACGCCAGGCAAACACTCAGTCACTCATGTAAGAGGACCACAACAATAAAAGCCTACAAGTTTAACCCTTCACAGGCGGCGGGCTGCTATCTATAATAAGCCTGGGCCAGATCAGAAACATTTACTAAACTGTGATCACAATAATATGAATATAACTTAACATTAATGTTAAAACAACACCGGAGAGTTGGGGTGGAGCTTTGTTTAACGTAAATTTAGCAATAACAGTGTGTTAAACTGCTCGAAAACAGCTGCATCGTTACTAATCAAATATGAAGTTAACAGGAGATCTTAGCGGAGACTGTTTGACGGCCTGTATCACACCGATCAAACGCGATATCAGTCCGGTAACATAACGAACGCTGTTGCCACTGGTTTTGGTTTGATAGGCTAAAAACTAAGAAGCTACCGAGCTAGCGTTAGCCGGCTATCGTAGCTAGCAGCAAGCTAACGTTGTATTCGCTAACCTGTTTTTCATGCACAGTGCTCAACTTTTAAATAGTACAACCGCGTAGACTTCGGGCGACTAAACAGACAAATGCATTCGGTATATGTGCAGGGATTACCGTACATCGTACTCACTTAGGAAATGGTCGTTTTGTGGATTACAATTTTTTCCATTAGTCTTTTCTTTTTTCCAACATGTAAGCCGGAAGAGCGCTTGGCGAGAGAACCGGACCTCCCCGCTTCATTCCACCAATCAACAAAGACATTGCCGGATCGCTGACCAATCAGAGTGTCGTGGCTCAACGGACCGCTCCGAGCTGCGGGACGACGGTCACGTGGTCTAACCGGAGCGGAGTTAATCTGCCATGTACATGTACGGTCCATATATGTATTAAAGTTTCTGCAAAACATCTATGGTACTGTTAATTGGTGCAATAAATTTTCTGTAATTCCAAATATAATTGTATTTGTAAGAAACAGAAGATTACCTATTATCCGTGTCTACTATTAAAGATACAATAGACGCCAATAAGATTCTTAACAGCCAAGGTGACTCATCTCATTTAGTCCTCCAAAAAACTTTGGAAATGAGACCTGGGCACCGACATTAATTTAGACATATGTGCACACACATACACACACACACACACACACACACACATACACACGCACACACTAGATACCTACAGGCAATTTAGACTCTCCAATTAACCTAAATATGTTTTTGGATTGTGGGACACAACAGAAACTATCATTAAAATACATGAATTGGATAATTTTTTACACTGAATTCCCATTTAAATATTTTTAATAATATTTTTTTATATTTATATTTTTGTTTTGTTGTCATATCCTATGATGTCGCAAAAAGACAAGAAAAAATTGGAAAAAAAATTGACAGGAACACTGAACAATATATAATATAAAAATAACAATACCTTTATGTAAACATACATTTACAATCAGTTCATAATTATGCTACAAAAATATTATCAGAAAAATATTTATTTATAGGCCTATATGCTCCGTAAGGTTACTTTGGGGTCCTGAAAGGCTCCTACATGATACATAAGAATAAAATGTGGTATTGTGTTTGTAATTAAAATGCAGTCGTATTTAAAAGTAAAAGGATTCTCCAAATCAACATTTACTCTCTCTTCTGCTTTATACACACTTCTACAGGAGGAGTCAAACTTGAGAATTCCTATTCTGGCACTAGTGCAAACTACTGCAATACCCTCATTGAAACACTAGAGTGCAAGAGTCAACCATGAAAACATTGTAGAGACTGAAGGCTTTGCCCTAAAGTGTGTGTGAATGAAGCATAATAAGCTAATGAGCTGAGCAGAAGTTGTAAACAGGCAGAAGACATGTCGATATGTCACAGTAGGATAACCACAGGTGTAAATAAGATTAACGATGGCTGAATTCCATTCAGGGCCCTGGTATTGTGCATGGAGGCTTACTGTCATACTGTCATGATTTACGGGGACTCTTGAATAAAATGGAATCATAAGTGTTATTAGTAACACCTGCGCTTTTCCAAAGAGGAAGTCAAAATATGATCTGCTGTACAAAAAAGTCATATTTTGGAAACAGGTCTTTCTTAAAGTCTGCCTCCCTCTTATGAATATTTCATACAGGTTCTGGAAGAAGCTATTTATTCACTTTCAAAGATTCAATTAACTGCTTAGAATATGGTCAGCGTAATAATAGTCAATAATAGAGGGGTTGTATTATTTGTGAATGTAAAGAACACTTCACTGTTTTGGGTGGGACTCTATTTAGGATCATGTTGCTACATGTATAGAGGTGTGTTTAGAACAAAACCTGTCTGCTTTTATGAGTGTTATGGTTTCATCATTATGTATGTTATAATAGGGTGAAAGAGGTATAGGAAGTTTCAGTAGCTTGATGTAGCATATACGTTTTGAAGGGGTCCTATAGACACAAATATAAGATCAAACACATACAAACACAGCATACATACCTATCAACATACATTGGAATTGCATACAATAGATACAGCCACAACTCTTCAAAACTCTTCTGTCCTAAATAATAAATTAAATAAAATCAATTTCACATCGGTGAAACAGTTTGTCTTCTACTGAGGATTGTAATCTGCAAACATTAGAAACATGACCGGTTTGTCTTAAGATGAGAAAGTGAATATATCCTAAAGCAGTAGAAAAAGGTGCTACAGATAAATATGAAGATTATCCCAGTCAGATGGAATTTTTCATTGGAATTACCTGCATCTGACTAGTTTAAAGATCCTGCAGGCCACAGCTGTCACCCTATGTAACAACTCTATTACTTTTCTTTAAAGAAGGACATCAGAGCAGCTTATTACACTAAAGCCATTCATCTCTGGAACTTTAAGCTGCAGGCATTTTGCTCAAAATTGATCAAACTAATAAAATGCTGAACATTGGCTTCGAAAACATAATTTCAGTATGCAGGCCATGTGCATTTCATTCATGCATTACATCCATACATACATCATTTTGAAGAAATGTGTCTTCAGTGAAAAAATGCAAGATTTAATCTATGGAAGGAGTGAAGATGAATCATTGCCTGGGAGGAATGTGTAACTTAAATGTTAACATTACGTTTTTTTTTTTGCTTAGGCGTAAAAAAAGGATAAAAGGAGTAACTTGTGAAAAGGTAAATTGAAGCCTTAGCTCATTCATGTTGGATCTGGAGAACACCTTCCTAGACTGTACAGGGACAATGATTCAAGAGCATTTGAAAAGAGCAAACCTAATCCACTCTCTTGCGTAGGACTAGTCAAGTACATCATCATCTACATACATCTGGAGCCTAAAAGGTTATAAAACATTCCTGCATGCCGAGGCATGACCACTAAATTCCCCAGCTGTGCTTGCCCGCCCACTCACACACACCTGTTGGTATGTTGCTATAACCGGGGACTTGTGAAACCTTCATGGCAAGCATTCTTCAGATATTATTGCTGATTACTGCAGAAAATGATGTGGGCCCTCATGAAGTGCAGCTTCAGAGGAATGTATTTTTACCGTATCTAAATCCGAGGCGAGATGACATAATGACGTTTTGTTTTCTACGGCCGCTATGAATTGTCCAGAATGAGGCAATCTAAAACTAAACCAGTGTGACAACCAAGTATTAACATGTGTCTGCTGATGGGAGTTTCAAGGAAATCACATGGCTCTCTCTATAGTTAAGCTGATTTATCCATTCTTTAATATGGATTGTTCACTTGACAGAACTGACATAATAGTATTAACTACAGTCTTGTTACGTACTACAAAATGTACATAACTGGTAGTCAAACACAAATGTTGGGCTTTAAGTTCATTTAATCATGACTCATCTCAGCATGAATTCTTAGTGTCCCTTGCTTGTACAATCTCTGCCTTCTTCATTTACCTTTCTCACTACAGCTGAGTCATTACAGACTCCAGGAAACATCTTCACAGGTAAGTATCTCGCACCTGGCCACACAGAGTCTGATTCTTTCCTGCAGGCTGTGGTGCTGTTGTCTGCATTTATCCTGTAGATCACTCCAGACAGAACACGTTGACTCATCCATTCATTGCTTTCTTGCAGTGAATCAGTCTTTCTGAAGCGGGCTGCTGGGTTGATTCACTGGAAACCACTAGATTCCAACCAGCCAAACAGTCATAATGAACTCCTGTGCCAGTGAGCTAACAGTTTTATTAGCCTGGGAAAACCATCAGTTGCAATATGCCATGTCTGTGAATTTTAATTTACCCAATAAAATTGACAATGTTGGAGATGAATGTCTTTTAACATGGCTGATACAAATTCATTTATCTATCTATCTATATACCTAAATATTGTAATATTCTAAATGACCTAATATTGTAATATTTGTTTTTAATGCTCTGATTTCACCTCAGCAAAACTCAATGTCCCCTGTCCACATTCGTCAGTGTTGTGGTCTTCAACCCAAAGCTGTCATATAAATAGAGTTTTAAAAAGCGTTTTTACAATACACTTTTTAAAATCTTGGTCATTTTTACCATCGTTAACTGAATAAAGGATTTTGCTCATCAGACAGCTGGTTCTTAAATTACCAGAGAAATAAACTGAGCAAACGTTAGCATTAGCTTGGGTAGTACGCCGAACAGCGTTGGTGACACACAGATTTTTGAAGATAAACTGCTTTATTCTGTGTCTTAACTTGTCTTAATGACCCATCATTTGTTTTCTTTGGAAAGGAATCATCTGTAGATAATTCAGCTCCTAATACATATCTTGAGTATCTTGACGAACACTGAAGTAATGCTAAGAAGACAACAACTAGCTGCTAAATGCTACACCAACTAGCTGCTATCAGTGGCTGCTCTTTGGTGCTATATCATACAGTGGGTGTATTAAAGCTTTTTTTTTAACTGGAAACACCTGTCTGTTGCTGGAAACAAGGAATTTGGTGAAGAAGAGCAGAGCGACTAAAACAGTAAAGCTAAAAACCTTGAGCTAAAACTATGCTAGAGCTAGAACTATGACTCAAGTGAATGGTCCTGTGGGACTGTGTAGCTGAACCGTTTTGTGTTAAATGTAGTCATTTAACAACAAAATGAACAATTTTACTTGATTTTTTATTTCGGAGGGACTATAAATTGAGGCAAAGCATTGGGAGGTGGATGGAAAATAAGTGCTTGAGGTGCGGCCAACACCTGAAGAAAACCCCTTCACACCTCCAAGCCAGTAAACACACTGCCGCAATTGACACAAACCCCCGAATTTGCTGCAAGTGGCTTGTTATCTGAGAGGTTTGCTTCATCTCAGCAACGGCCCTAAAATTAGAGGACGGTGCCCTGATTTATGTGGAAAAGTTAAGGGGGTGGGGGCACATTCCATGACTGCTGTAGGCAGGAAGTTTTGGAATCTCCATGGAAATTAAGGCAAAACACAGAGCTCCGCAGTTATTTTTCCAAGTATTTCTCACAGGCGTTTGGTGCACAATGTGCTCGAAACCCTCCAAAAAAAGACATATGATTTGTTAGTTATCCCCTCTTTTGCTGCCAGACACATTGATTTACTCCCAATATAATACAGACATTACAAGCCTAAAAACTAACTGTAGAGGCAAGATGTATACAGGCCGTGTTAACCTAAGCATACAATATCAACAATTGGACAGCATGTTCTATTGTTGAAAACACACATCATTTCACATAACTACAGCTTAATGACCATGTAAAACAAACAGCAAAACCTTCATTGGAACAGGCTTGCTTCATTGACATCTGTTTTTGATCCACTGTGACTTGATGTTTGTGGTCAAGCGAGAATCATTTACAGTTTCTGGGAGTCAAAGTGGTGAAATCATGGTAATAAGCGCTCCTGACAACAATCACAGTCATTCCTGCAGGATTCCAGATGTGCGTGGTATGCATACACCTACATGGAAATGATTCGCTTTTCATCCTGGTTGGACGATGACGACTTTGGGAGACTTGAGCGTTCCCAGGAATGAATCTCCCCCTGTGAAGCTATTCAGACTGGGCCCTCACGTAATCATAACCTTTCACCTACAGAACCCCTAACATCACTCACGGGCTCTTGACTTACATGTGGCCCATTAGTGGCAGGATGGAATATTGGAAACGTGATTTGTCCCATGCACAAATTGGACCAAAGTAATGGTAATCAGATCTGAATGTGCTATAGTACCAGGTTAAAAGAAAAGGTATTGAACAGATGGAGATTTGTCTTTGCAGCTTTTTGGAGCTGAGAAAAGTTGCACTTGGCTACAACAAGTAAAGGCAGCAGGAGGAAAATGTGTGGCATCTATGGAATGCCAAACCAAACTCACCAAGGGGAACAGGGAAGGAAAAAATATTTACATTAAAAGTTAACGTTTAGAGGAACTTGTACATGTAAAGGCTGATATGAAGACATCCTAAAACCTCTCTAAAAGCAAATTCTCTAATGAATTTCCCTTCAGTTTAGAAAATGCTGACAACTCATATACTAGTGATAGTCTTTAATTGCAAATTTAAGTGCAACTATTTAACTTGTATATTTAAATATATAAAAAGTTTTGTTTCTTTCTTCATAGAGAACAGTGGAAGTGAACAATTACAGTTGAGTCCATTCTTGCACAACGCTATTGTCCTTCAGAATATTGCCGTGCAGTGATACCTTGCATATGTACTAAAGTAAAGCATATGGCTCTGGCCAAGAGATAGGCCATCCTGGTCCTGGAGGGCCTGTGTGGGTTCAGGGTTTTGTTCCAACCAGGCAGTTACACGCCTGATTTTTCTAATGAAGGTCCTTAGCAAGGGCTCTAGTGGTTGATTAGTAGAATTAGGTGTGTTACTGCTTGGTGGGAACAAATTCCTGCAGCCACACCGGCCCTCCAGGACCAGGATGGCCCATCCCTGCCAGTGAAGAGGGTTCGGGACTGTCTGTGGAACCTCAAAAAGACTGGACCAGCCATTAAAGTCCATGACTGCCATAACTTGACGAGAACCTTTGATCAACAATGGACTCTATTGTCCATGAGAGGCAATAAAGGCCATAAAATTACAAATTCCCCCTCTTATGAATATGTTTTTTGTTCTGCTACAGCTATTTTTGGTGTGGTTGGTCCAGGCATCTATGGCAGCTATCATTAACTTTAGCAAACTTTAGATAAGATATTGCTGTCTAACTATAGGAGTCAGTTCATTGATTTTACAATCCTCCTCCTCCAGGTTACATAAGGTTGTCTTCTAAATACACTGACTCAGTTTATGAGGTCTTTATCTGAAGTGTATTACAAGAATTCGAATTGTTGATAAGATAATAAAAAAAAATCTCCTTTTTCCACTCCTTTGTCATGGTGTCACTACAGTCAACGGAGTAGATTACCTGAAATGTTCAATATACCAATTGGCACCACGTCTCTGAACTGAATCTAATATATCCATAAATGTTATAGTAAATTAAGTGTAAGGCTTATATAGTTCAACATTTAGAAATACCTACAAGCATTTAATTGTGTAGCTCTAGCCATATGTTTCATATCAGAATGACCATAATAAATAGTTATATTTAATGAACTCATTAAAAAGCAGTGACGTTTTTTTTTTAAACAATAACCACATGCCAGACTTTCACTTACATGGCCAAGGAGCACTGTTCTATTTTTGTAAAAAATAAAAACAGTACACCATTTATCAGACATATATTAAGAATTTTAATCTATTATTGTGAAATATTAAGGAATACATACTTTACAAAAGTTCACAGCAACATCAAAATGGGTCAACCAGCTGAAGCAAGGCACCTAAACAGAGCCTTTTGTATTTGTCATCGGTTATAACTTAAAAGTAGACTACATCTTTGGCACCAGAACACAAAACACATACAAAGTATATAAATGGAAAAAAAAAACTACAAAATATATTAACTTTTCTCACTTCAAATAGCCATTTATGTAAACACATTCCAAAAAAAGTGAAGGGCATTATCTGAAACTGACATTGCACTGACCAGCAGGTGCATCGTGATGGGAGACATGTTCACGCTGGATAATAATAATCATTAGCTTCTTCAGAAATGTATTGATGTTGAATTTTAGACATTCCCCTCAAAGTGTAGAACAAATCTGAATTCTGGCACATTCCAGTTAAATACAAAACACATTCCTGGAGAACAGGAGTCTACATTCAGCAGTGTTCAGTGATCCTAAGCTATACAGGGAGAAATAAATAGAGGATTCCATGTGAGATACTTGAGCAATGGAGACGACCAGGCTGAATATAACACAGTGATGGGGACAACAAATAGAATGGCAAATGCAGGCCAATTATAGTTGACCATTTCTACGCTCATGGTAGAACCAGCTACCAGGGGTCAGAAGAAATAACGAGTCCCAGAAAAGGAATCATCTGGAGAATGCATGCCATCCTAACAAGGATGGGGGGGTCAGACTTTAGATAGCCTTTTTCTTTAACGGGAGCATTCCCTCAGCGAGGAATGTGAGAAGATTAGCTCTGGCGTGTCAGGAGAGAGGAGTGAAATGCTGGGCAGTCGCCATCTGAGGCCCCAAACATTAACCCGGGATCTGGAAAATTAGCCCCCCGTGAAACACTGTCAATCCTCATGGGCTTTTTTTTCCTGCTGGCTCCCATATTCAAAGGAAGTTTCCAAATCCTCTGCCGAGCAGTGAGCAGGGTGTATTTTAAAGAGAGGGGCAACTGTTCATTTAGGTTGAGTAATTCTGTTGTACAGAATTATCCCCATGGCATGAACACATAAAAAAGAAACAAATATTCCCATTACATTCAGAGGGCATAGTGTTGGTTACACTAACCTAACATAACATTGACATTGGTTGTAATTTAGAAAAATTAGTCATTTGTGTATAAATGAAAAATGAAGTGGAGAAAGGTGAACGGATCCTTCTCACCTTCCAAACAGAAAAAAAGAAGACACCACAATATGAGCAGCATTTACAAGTATAAATACAATAGATGACTACAAAAATAACATGCACGACATACAGTATGTATATTCACAAGCAATCAGAAGCCCAATTTCAAACATAAATGCAGAATACCATCCAGGTACCTCGAAGAATTCTGACATGTCAAATTTCAAAGAGTCTGTCTGTGACTTGTGGTGAAGAGGAAAGCTCAGCTTCCCTCACCGTTCTGGACTCCGCGTGTCGACTCAGGTGAAACCGCTTGAGCTCGTGTCAGATGTCCACCCGTTCTTCGCTTGTGGTCATATGTAGACACCCCGGCCAAAAGTCTTGTGTCGTCGCTTTCACTTTTTCCGTGATGCGAACTCTGGTGAGCACTCAAATGAGGATTTCCACCGCCTCTGCCTCTGCGTCTGTGCCGTTGATGCTCTTGAATGTCTTGAGTGATGCCAGGGTCTCCTCAGAAGAGTCTGCAAGATTAGCAAGATTAGAGAAAGAACTTTGGCAGGCGAATACAAATACAACCACAAAGCTTGAGCGACCATGTGTTGCTGAACAAACTTTTCGCTTATTAATGTCAACAGTACTGATCCGGGGTCTGGTTACGCTTTAAAATAGCGGCCAAATAGAATAGGGATCAAAGAGCCGACCTAAAATTAACAGAACAGTAGTATGTGTGCTGGTGATTGGGTGTGAAGTGCTTAACAGGACAATAAACCCACCGGCGGTAGCTGCTGAAGGCGCCTCAGACGACTCCTTGGGGGGCTCCGCCTCTTGCGGGGCCTCGTCGCTTTGGGTGCTGCCGTCTCGGCACGGGTGCTCGGGTTGCTGCGGCAGCGGGGCGGCAACTGTCTGGTCATCCGAGAGGCTCTTCCCTACGAATGCAAACAAAGAGAGCGGAGGCCGCTTAATTACCCGGTTACATCCACATTTACACACTCCCCAACATCTGCCCCCGGCGAGTTCTTCCCATGACTATTCTGGATCGTCTATTCTGGACTGAGAGACGATATGCATTCCGCTTTAAAAACATGTCTATTTGAGGTGCCTGAAAGGGTTGTCTCATACTACTCTGCTTTTTTTTTAGGAAGCGTACATTCTGTCTGCCAGTTGTCGCCTGACCACAGTGGGTCATCAAAGATGCAAAAAAAAAAAAAATTCTCTGCATTGCCATGCGCTCACCTTTGCTCTCCGTGCTGCTGGCTGCGGTGTTGATGGACGGGACGGACCGGGCCAGACGCAGCCCCTGTCTCTCCAGCTTGCCCTGCTCCCACCTGGAGCGCTGCTGGAGGACCTTGATCACAGCATCCTTCTCCAGGAGCTGAGCATGAAGCGCTCGGATCCTAAAACAAGCAGATTACAGCCACATCAGTCAACGAACCCTAATCATTGAATCATAAAACCAGCACCCAACAAGGACATGGACGGTTGTGTACCTGTTTTCCATCTCCTGATGCCTGTGACTAGACAAAGGCAAGTCTTCATTAAAACTGCTGTTTGGTGAATGTCCAGGTGAATTGTTGATGATGGTCGTATCCCTGAAAATTAAACAGAAGACTATTAAACCACTTATCCATTAAAGCCACCACACCTGTGATTCTCTGATATTCATCTTTGCACTATTTGCATGTTTTAATGGTACCTCTGCGTCGCAGCGGTGGCAGCGGCGTCCATTGCGAACTGCCTCATGGTGCTCTCCTCCAGGTACTTTTGTTCCCACTTGGTAATGTCTGCCTCCAAGGCCAGAATGCGCTCCTCCTTCTCCCTCAGCTGCTGCTGCTCCTGCAAAGTGGAGGAGCTCAGTTCCGTAGCCATGGGGTCCGCTGCCTGGTTCTGAGACTGAGAGAACAGACAACAGTGGTTAGAGATTAAGCTTCTTGGGAAACAACATTCCTGAGGCATTAGAGGTTAGGTCGATTTTGTCTTGTTTCGAGCTTAGAAAAATTTACTGTAGACAAATATCAGTCACACCAGTGTTCTCATTCTCTGCGAGAAAGTTAACTAGCACCTCTCTCAACAAGTGCATCTAAATGACAATCTTTTTTTCACCTGCTGTGCCCTGAGGCTTTTCAGTTCTTGCTCCAGGCGGATGCGCAGTCGCAGCTCTAGCGCTTCCCTCTTCTCACACGCCGCTTGCAGCTGAGCCAGCGAGCTCTGCAGCCGCTCCACCTTCACCACGTACGCCCTCTTCCTCTGCAGCTCGTCCTCCAGCTGCCGGTTGCGGGCCTGGGCCGAGGCCAGAGCCTGCTCCAGCAGCTCCCGCCTCCGCTGGCACTCGTCGCCCGAGACGCGCAGATGCTGGATCTGCCTTTCCAGACGTTCGCGCTCCTGCTGCTGCTCTTCATCTAAGACACGGAAGAGGGGGGAAGCAGGGGGGGGGAAGGTTAATGAGACGCAAACATGACTCTGGAAGATATGAGGCTTGGAAAGCTATCATCTCCTATTGTCCTAGGACTGTTAGAGCCTCCTAGGAGAGGGTGAAGGAATGCTCAAACAGAGACAGAATCAAAACTATTCAATAGCCATTGATGGAGTCAATCAAGCGTCTCCATAAGCAGTCGTTCAGGGAGTGAATATCAAACGTAGTGGCGAGACATTTATCTGCTGCTCTACAGGCAGACGAATCACAAGAGTTACAACCAGCTCTTAAACAGCGGCGCAACTGTGCCATAAAACTCGCAAACATCATTAGGTTAAAATATTCCACATGTACTTATTTTCGTGTTTAAATGAAAGCAGTTAAGAAGTAACACAGAGTGTTGTGCCACTTTAAAAGCGGGGTTGATTACACAACATAAGTGCATGCCTGTGGAGGGAATGCAGACTTCCTCTTATCCACTTACGCACACAGGCATAGCTTTGTGCTGGAGGAAAGCTCTGGAATGCTTCTAAGGACGTGAAGTAAACAAGCAGCTCAAAATATAATTCAAGTAGTCCTTTTAACAAAAAGAAACAGCACATCCCACTATTGTATCTTAGATGTGGCTTTTTTCAAAATTAATAAACAATATTTCTTATTTAAGACAATCATGTGGTTATATAGAAAATCCAGTAAAGTGCATTTGTCATTCCAGCAAGAAATGTATGACAGAAAGGTCTGATTATATAACTATAAGGATTTTTTTAATCTCTGAAAAGAATGCCTGTATCTTATTGTCAGATATGTCATCGTTCATTTCAGGCCTTTGTCAAGTAATCTGAGGTTAAGTGGATTTACTCCAAATACCAAATACTCACAACAGGTCAATCATGATTAAAGCGTGAGGTATAGAAAATGCCCAAACAAGGAGAGCGAGCTCGTCGGGGGTCATGTTGTGTTGGGCCTGAACGCCCTGGAGTCCCAGACTTATTAGTTCCCCTTGAGGAGGGAAGTTAGCAGTGATGCAAAACTGTGTGTGTGCGTGTGTGTGTGTGTGTGTGAGTGAGTGGGGGGGGGGGGGGCATTCCTAATGCCGGAACAGCCTGAAATACCTAAAAAAATTCCTGGAATCCAGGCCACATTTACTGCTGCCATGAAAAATAGCTGGCGTCTAAGTGCCAAGAGCAACTCTTAACATTAGAGATAGAGCCATTTGTGTCCCGACATGAGGGGCCCCGGCTTTTATAACACACATCTCCTCTGAAGGAGGAAACCAATCCCTGCTCAACAATGTTCCTGCTATTATTAAGTGCTTCACAGGGCAGTGTGATTTGTCAGATCAGATTTTGAAAAAGAGACATCTGAACCCAAGGTCTGGCTTCGTCATAAAGCAAGGCCTTGTGGGTAAAATGCTCCGACAAGACCGTTACCTCACGAAAGCCTGACGTGAAATGTGAACTTACTCTGCTCCAGGAGTTTAAGAAAGACACGCTGCTTCTGGTCTGTGCACTCTGCCTCCTTGGCTGCTCGGTGTTTGGTAGCGGTGTCGAGTTGTTCTGCGAAGAGCCAAAACACGACGGTTACATAACAAGGAATTAAGATTAAAAGCAGATTTGTTTTTGTTTTTTTTACACCGTCACCAAGACAGTCCGGGTTCAACGGACCGCCGCGCACATACCTCTCAGGTCTCTGTTGAAGTCGTGCATCCGCTTAATCTCGGCCTCCAGTTTATTCCTCATCGTCTTCTCCAGAGTTTCCCGCTTGGCAGAGCCCTTCATCAGCGTCTCGTAGGCCTCGGATATCCGTTGAATCTCCGACTCCAGCTGGGGAGAACATGTGAGAGAGAAGAAGATGAGTCCGTGGCGCGAGGCATCCTCTCTGGATTGTGGTTCGTGTTGTTTCTGAACTGTGAGTCAGTCTGCGGGCCAACGGCTTCTCAACACTATGCGCAACTGAAAACTGCGAATCAACATTCCTGAGTGAACACTTGTGGGTCCCAGGTGTCGAGGCATTTATCTCCTTTCATGGCAATATGCCAGCCTGCTTTGAAAGACAAAGGGGTCAACGACGTGCCGGCTGGGAGAAGCTGCTCTGGACAACCCCGAACAAAAGGGTACCGTGTGTGCGATAAATACTTTATGTCACTCCGATAATCGCCCTACTCTGCTTTATTGACAATAATACACTTTTTTTGCTAGACATGTAGCAGTGAGTGATTTCCCTCACCTTCTGAAGCCTGGCCGCCTTCTCTGCGTAGACCTCCAGCTCCTTCCTGAGCCTCTCGTTCTCCCGCATCAACATGTCAGTCTGAAGTGAGTTATTGCTGGAGGCTGTGGTTGAGCTGCTGTGAGCCACCTGGGACTGAGCAGTCACATACCTACTGAAGGGAGACATGAGTAATCTGTTAAAAACACACCTTGGGAAGGAAATCCATCAAGTCCGACTAAATCATAAAATGCTCGATGTGTGGACGTGAATGAATCTGTTGCGGTTACCTGTGGTGCTGTGAGTAGAACGGGGGAGGAGGCTCCCTGTAGTACTGTCCATGCTCCTGCGAGTGGCTGAGCATGTATCCAGGAAGCCTGGTGCAGTATGGGTAGTCTGGGGGGGGCCCTCTCTGGTTCGTGCATTGCTGGGCTGCTTGCCTGTCGGCCGCCACGGTCACGTTGTTGTCGTACAGCTGCGGATAGCTGTGCGAGGAGCTCATGGCCAGGCTGTCTCTGCGGCCGTTCCTCTCCAGGGAGAGCTGCATGAGCCTCTCGCTGAGGGAGCGAGCGTGCTCCCTCTTCATGTCCCACTGTCCCTCGCTATGTCCCTGACCCCCCATTATGTCCATGCCGGGGCCTTCCTGCTCCAACTTCTGGGAGATCAGGTACTGGGAGTGTGCTTTGGCCTCCTCGTACGTGGGAAGCTCCTCTCCATGGAGCTGGTACAGGTGGCAAACGGGGGTCTCGGAGTGCAGGAAGTCCCCCTGGTGCTCCTGGCCCTGCGGGTCCTGGCGCGTCGACATCTGGACGAACTGGGACTCCTCCTGGGTCAGGCTCTCCAGGGAGGAGCGGGGACTGCCAGTGCCCCCGCCGCCGCTGTTGCTGCTGCCTCCACGCAGGGCCTGCTGCTGGATGGCGAGGAGGGTGCGAGTGTCGCTCAGGTTCCCGTAGCGGAGCTGCTCTTGGATGAGACGGTGCAGGACCGTTCCAGAGGAGTCTTCAGCGGTTCTCATCTCACTCAGCCAGGAAATGAGCAAAAAAAACAGCCCAGGGGTGGCAGTTTGGGTCCTTCACAAATCAAAAAACCTAAAGAACAAAACAATTTTTTTTATCAGCATTGCACAACATCTATCTCACATCTTATCTAATCAGCTGATATTTTGTCAGGATTCATGACCCTTATTTCCAAGACCAAATCCCCTTGCATCTGTAAAGCTGATACTTATGTCTGTATGAATCACAAGCAGAACCCTTTACGCACAATGGATTTTGACCCAGTTGTGTTGTACACACAATGCAAACCATAATTTTCTACAGGCGGGAGTGTTAAAGTTCAACACAGTTAAACAACAGAACCTTCCCACACACACACACACACACACACGCGCACACACAAGGAATAGACGTCAGAGATAAAACCACTATGACATATCACTCAAACTATGCTTCTACAGGAAACGCGTAAAACATGTAAAAAATGTTTCCTTTAAATAACTCATATTTCCTAATATTCATATATATATATATATATATATATATATATATATATATATATATATATATATATATATATATATATATATATATATATGAATAAAGAATTTAAAACACATGTAGTAAAATCCCATTGATCAAGATCTTTTCTCACTCAAACAGGCTTCAAGATTAAAACGCTGCACCAAATATATCTTTATATTAACACATACACAGTTACTAAAGCGCCATCGCGTTTTATGGGGCATCCACACACATAAAGGCCATAACGCGGAGCGACAGGCGCTCGGTTTATAGGAGAATTAAAAAAAAAAGGCGAAACTCACCGGATTGATAACTCTCATTACACGTGAAAAGCTCTAGTAATATCTTCCGAAAGTTTTTTTTTTTCTTTCGTTCTTTTCTTTCCTGTTTCTGTTCAGCAACAAGCGTCCTCTCCGCGTTAAAACGCAGCGCGCGCGTCGACGAGCAGCGTCGGACTGAGGCGAGCGAGCGGCGAGCCGCTAATAAATAACTGAGGGCTGATTGTGTTCGCTGCGGCTGGAATGACTGGAATGTAAAGGCTCCAAGTCCCTGTGGGATCAAAAGCGCGAGAGCACAGTGGAGGAGGAGGAGGAGGAGGAGGAGGAGGAAAACGGTGGGGGCTGAGAGGGAGAGGGAGGGAGAGGGAGGGGGGCAACCCAAAAAAAAAAATCAATTCAGAGCAGCAGCACTATATCTCAGCTGGCTGCTTGTGTCATGTAAAAGAGCTTGTTGTTGTGCAGTTTCAGGAATTTTAAGTCCTCGCAGATCCCCCGAAGTTAAAGGAGATCCAAAGTCCGTACAGTTTTGGGAGCAGCGTGGGGGTGAGGACAAGAGCTGGGCTTGAATTATTGAGATATATGATGGAGTTTCAGTGAAATGGAAATTTAAGTGATAAGAACGTGTAAATGACCACTTGGCACAAACAGTCTCACTATGTCTGGTGCATCAGGTGTTAACATATTGGACATTTAGTCACTGGAATAGTGAGAACACTCAGCACACATGTCACATGTGTCATATGGAGGATTCCTTTGTGAAAGCAGATAACGCCATTTTCAGAAATCAGTTTATTTATTAGTTACTGTAGGCCAAAGTTCAGTGTCTTAGATATGTACAAACAACTAAATTATATGGACAATTACAAGTTTCTTTTCCATAATGGTATTAATCTGTTTTGCAAATGAACTCTTTCTATAAAGAATCCTCGACCAACAGTCGAAAAACCCTCATATGTTTTGCTTGAAGTGATACAAAACCATGACAAACAACAAATCCTAACATTTAAAACAGTGGAAAAAGGAGACATTTGCTTTCCAAACATCTCGATATAGAAGTTACTCCATAAAATAATCAAGTATTTGTTCTGAGGGCACTAAAAATGGTGCACATGATAATGAACACCAGAGCCCATTATGATTCGAGACAATTAAATCTGGTGCATATTAAAGGATACGAACATGTACATCCCATTAAAGCTGCCACAGCATAGCAGTGATGAAAAAAGTGCTGTCATATAATTGAGACATGGATTAATCATTATTTCTTGAGCAGCCTTTTGTTTGCATGTGCCTGGTAAATATTTAAGCTGCGGCCCGTGCCAGTTAATTGCAGAGTGTGTGTCTGTGTGTGCGGACACGGAGGGGAGAGGGGTGGGTGCGAGGCACGCTGCCTGCCAGCTGTCCGTGGACTGAAATCCCCTTCCCCTCCTTTAATAAGAGCTCTGAGAGATGCATTGTTCTCCCCCAAAAAAGCAGACATGACGGGGGCAGCCCTGCCATCTGCTGTTCTCCCCTCCACCACTAGCACTAGCCATGCTTCATTCACACACACACACACACACATGCATGTGGATAGAGACCCGGGGATCAGCTGGCAGTGGGGGGTTGGGCTGTAGTATTGGATAGTAATGTTATTGACTACTTTTCTGTGCAGCCTTCTTTGCATGAGAAGGATCATCCTAATGTGGCGGCGACGGTCGTGGAGGGTAAACAAGTCTTCCCTTGTTGAGGCGGTGCAGTCAGTAGACAAACTCCACTCTATCTCCTCCACTCGCAGGCAAAACGTCCACCTGCTCATTTGCATGGCAGTTGAGGTCTAACAGTCGCGTAAGAATGCTGATTGCTTAAACAACTGATAAAGTGTCAACAGGTTTCTCCATTATCATCATTCATCTGCTGTTATCAAGACAAGCAGGGGATTATAATGCCTCACATTGTCACACCGTCAATCATTTAACCAGTTGGTGATTTTTATCGTATGCAGTGGTGTAGCTAGTTCTTTAAAGGAAGGTTTGACATTTGAAAACATATGTTTTCTTGCAGATGAGAAGATGCATATTTACATAAATTGCATAAACAATTGGACTTAGCCGCTGTGAAGTTATGTGTTGGTTTATGGACTAATGTTTTGAATATGAACATATGATGAGAACCCATTGATTGAAAGTTGCTCAGTGGTGCTTGAAGCTTGAAAAAACACTTCCCGAACGCATACCGCACACGTCTATGGTCCAGTGCGGCCATAGAACCTGTGCAGCACACACTTCCTACAGCTACCTTGAATCATTTTAATATAGTTCCATTGCCTGCTAGACTTTTTGAATGTTATCAGCCTGATTCTGATTAATTCTGAGTAATTTCATGAGGGTAGTGATATTCAGGAAAATGCATCCACTGTTCTACAGCTGCTCCTTTTCCCATAATTCTGTGTGCGTGGAAAAAATGCTTTTTAGGCCCAATGTTTTCTGGAAGTTGTAATTTCATAATTTGGCCTCGAAGCCTGGCAATGTTCCTTGAATTGGTTTGAATTCAGGGATGTCAAATTGTTGTGTTAATTGCAAAAAATGGAAGTCACATTTATTACAATACTTTTTTATTATGTTAATCTAATTTTAATCTCTTTCTTCACTGTGTCTGTATGAAATAATCTGTTTTTATGCGCCAGGCTTCTTGTGCTTGAGTTGTTGTGTGTGGAAAACAATGGTTGAAGTGGACATTGATTGGCTGCCTTTGTGTTCGGGCCTTTTTGGCATAAGCAGATTGCAACCTACCAGTCACTCCCTTAATTATGCTAACCTCCCTTAATAACATTTAAACGGATGAGTTATATAAAAATGCACCATAGTTGTCATGAACAGACGGAAATGACCTACTGTTGAACAAAAATTGCCCAATAACTCTATGTAATATAATATAACCCAATAAATCATTCCATAAAACTTTACTGAAAAAACTCAAATGCAATATACAGTGTCACACATCAGCTGTACATTGTTATGTAATTCAGGCCAGCCTTATGGCTCTCATGTAACTTCTCATGTAGCCTCTTTATTTGGGGCTGTGTTATGTCTGAGAGAGAGATAGGAAGCATTTCATCCAACATGACTCACACATTTCATAATACACTGTGGAAAAATGTGTATGATGAATCTTCAATACAGCTGTAAAAAGATGGTTAATAGGTTGATTAGCGATTTTACCGCACAAACTATGTCATTAGTCATAATTTGCTGAGAGGCGTGTGTCGGTATTTCAGATATCCTCTGTTGCCCCTGGACAGACGTCGAAAAGGCAGAAATATACCGACAGGTCATATGCCGTACATTGTTTTGTTTCCATGTACACAGACAGCACAGTCAACATGAATCACTGCCTAACTTGCCGGTACAAGTCAACACATTTTTTCCCCACTTAACCTGGTTTGTAACCTAGTTTCTAGTCAAATGCCTGAAAGAGTGGCTGTGAAGTTAGTCTGAATCTCATTTATTAAGATGAATAAGTCAGCGCATCTCACACATTTTCACTTGTCAGCACATATTTTTATATCGGGAGCTCCTTACGTTTAAGACGTTAAGCGAGTGAAACAAAGAAACCCACATTTATCAACAGTATTAAACAGTCAGTTGCGTCACTGGCTGATGAAATCCAAACTAAACAAAACAAGCAAACAGAAGTGAGTGTGTGCACCTGTAAGGCTGCGAAAACTGGTTTAATAACCACTGTTGTATGACTACTCATTGAAGGTCTTGTCTCGTCTCGGATTTGGATTTTATTTCAAGACCGCAGCTGCTGGAATATCAACATAATTACTGGGATTGGACGTGAAATGCCTCGCATCAAATGCAACCAATAAGACATTTCTCACGGTGCGCACACACACACGCACAAGTATACGGCAATAAAAGAGGTGAATGAGGAGGAATCTTAATTTGTTGGGAATGTGTTTTTCTTTCAGGTCCGTTTTAGGAGTGCCTCTGGTTTTCATGCTGGTTTTCCCGCCCCACCGTGGTCTTGGTCTCGACTTGGTCTTAAACCCTCATGCACTCTGGTCTCGGTCATGACTTCTGTTGCTGGTTTCAGTTTCATATTTAGTGCACAAGCATGGGAGTGTGGTAACAATCTTCTCGTCTAACTCTCAGCAAGAAAAGCAAATGAGCGTATTTTTCAAAAGTGACAAACTGTTCCTTGATCTGCAGCAGGCCTTGATTAAGCAGTTGACCCTGCTGAGTACACAGACCACAATGATCCGCATTAACACCACTTGTATTCTGCTGAGAGAGAATAGCAAGTATCCTCTTGTATAATCCCACATTTTCACACAGGTAACAGATTCTCAGTGGGAGGCAGGTGCGAACGAACATGCCCCCGAGAGGGGGGAACATCGTATTTATTTTTTTCGAAGACTCAAACAGCACATTTTACACCGTGTTTGTACAACGCGTCCGTCCTAAGGCCGCCCTCCTCCCTCTGCACGGGCCTAAAACACAGGAGTGACATTTAAGAGGAGCCTTTCAAGCCCGTTAATGGCGTGGACTGGGCTGACTGGGTTAACACAATAAAGGCTGTGATCTGGGAGCACCGGCCTTGTTATGTGAGGTAGGACAAGCCAGGCGCTCCAGCAGCTCCTTTTGTTTTCCTGCAAAGGAGGAAATGGCCGCATTCCTCACATTACCATGTGCATGGGGTCTGACCGAGCCTCCAGTCTGCTGTTTTACTGGGGGAGAGGACGGCAGCGCAACCAGCACACAGCCGCTGACGCTTTCTCTTTATTGGAGGAGGGGGGCTGACCTGAATCATAACTACAACTTTTATTTGAGGAGAATAGCTATGAATGACTTTGGCGTCTAGATATAAAGTGAGTTAAATTTTGAGATGATGACTGAAATTATAAGGCCTCTAGTAGCACTGGGTTACTTCTAGGCGTTATTCCTAAAAAGCAGCAAACTTGGGGAAAGCTATTTTCGCTTTCTCTCACGCAGTTAGATGTCTTAACAAACAAGTCATGTGATCAGGTCTGTGTGAAACAGTTGCCGGGGGGTGGTGGTGGTGGTGGTGGTGGTGGGGAGCAACGCTCGCACACATCAGGCTTGTTACGCGTCCACCAAGGAACAGGCCGCTTGCGCCAGGTGACGCAAGACATTCCACACTTAACCATAAAAGTAAACAAGTCACACTGGGGCAGTGTGCGAGGGCAGCGCCCGTGGACGATGCTGTTAGATAAGGCAAGGACACATAGTGTGGACTCGCAGGCGATGTCATTCTGTTTCACTTCTGCTCAATTCAGTTCGACTTGAATGATCCGCGGACGTCAGTGCAGTTTAGTTCAAGTCAGAATCACATTTTGCTCTGTAGAAATCCACACAATTACATTCAAGTTTGTTCTTGACCTCCAAATATATTGACATGAGATTATGAGATTTTATTTATTCTCATAGATTTATTTACTTCAGTTGTTTGTGTAGTTTTTTCTATTATGTGTAACACTTCATTCAAAAATAAGGGTAAAAGGAACATTTTTCAATAGTTTTAGCAATATAATATTCTGATTTGGGATATGACAATTACTTCAGTACAGGTGCCGGTGATCGTATCTCCGTGATGAACCGTGGCTGTTGTTAAACTGCTTACAGCATTATGATTCAGTTTTAGCTGCTTTAAAGACTTTCACAAATACCAGTGTAACAGTAAAGGGTAATAATCAACATATACAGTAATTGAATGCAGTCATTGTTGTTCTAAAAGTTTATTTTAAGCCCCCTGCTTTACTAAAGTTACATTCTAGTAATATGCAGATAATACTAATACACTATATATTATAGTATATATAATTATACTATAAGTACATCTGTGTAACACTTAGTAATGCTAAAATAACTATTTGTTCATGTGCTATGGAGCATCCATTAACTCTTTATGCACCAGGCAAAGGATGTAAAATTGCTAGAAGATATAGATTACCACTATATAATATGTGTGTCTCAACTAATGTGCATTTTTTTTACTCATAGCCAATAAAATAAACAATAATTAAGGCCTTTAAGAAATCCTTGAAATCTTATAGTCTGCTATAAACTGGAGATTAACCTTTCATATACCGTTTTCTCATGTTACATAGTGGGAATAGCTTGGGGTACTGCTCTATGTAATGAGTCAGGTGCTAACATGTAATGGTAATGACCAGAAGCTGCAGGCCATCTGCTTCAGCCAGAGGTCAGAGGGCATCTGCTGTGGTGATAGTCATCTCTGCAGTTACACCAACATCCTGCCGTCTCATTACCCTAAACAAATCAGCCAGCTCAGTATTGATCAAGATGTTCTTTGGACGCACATACATGTAATCACATCATCCTGATGTGAGGGAGGAGGGGGCATGTTAATGTTAGTGGTCAGACAGACATAAACGGCATTTTGATTATAAGAAGTTCTAGATGTTTGATAAATACTATTTCATGTTTCAAAATGTCAAAAGAAATGAAGTGTTACAGGCAGATACACCACAGAGACAAAAGAACATACAAGATGATGGGAAAAATATGCCATAATGAGCATAAAGTTTTACATTTTTTTGTTTGTGAAGCATGAAGAATTACATTTACATTTAGTGTGCACAGTCCTCATTAAGAAACTCCAGTCACAAGCTCATTAATATAAAAGTGAGTTTTTCATTAGAGCTGCAGACAGAAGTATAAGAAAGAAGATAAAACTTTATGAAAATGACTCGTAATTAAAACCACAAATATATCCTGCTGAGGGATGTGAAAACTTCAAATAAAACTTAGGAAAAGGGTCAAATAAGGGACCTTTAAAGTGAAACAAACCATTTTAAGAACACATTTATTGGTTAATAAGGGTTTTATCTTTAGTGTGATATTATGGCACCACAATACGTGTGAAAGCAGACACATAGACACAATAGAAATAAAAGTCCCTTCAATAATGTACAAAGCTTCAACTTTTCGGTTTCGCCGTCACTGAGGTGTCATGAAAGTCACCTTCAGCGTCTCTTCTGCTGCCTTAAAGTCACAGTGGCAGCTTTGAGGCCGCGGCTGCGTCACAATAGTCGCACAATAGACAAAGCTCACTCTGTTGAGGAGGTGTGAACACAAGTCTGCGGCCATTCATTCACTTCCACATCTTACTAGGATCCGTTTGGGTTTCTTGTTGTGCTGTGGAGCAAAATCTATAATTTGGTCTGAAAACAGTTTGATGTATATCACAGGTAACAATCAAACAAAATAAAGGTTAGGAATTCTTAATTTAGATCATTGAAATTTTTAAATGTAAAATAGAAAAACATGCTTTAGAAGAACTTTAAAAAAAATTCTAATTGATCTGAAACCAGAGCCATGTGAGTCCTGAGAACAGCTGATGCCCAAACATTCCTTGTTGCCGCTGTTGCAGAAACCTCTGAAAGGTGTTGGGCTCAGTCTAGCCACAAGCGACTTGTGTTTGGCTCACAACACCAACCTTGTGTCAACAGACAACAGCAGCATTCTTCTCAATGCTTGTCTGTTTGAAACGCTGCCTGATGTTTTTGAAAAAAATACCTTATCCGAAAGGAGGTTTTTTTGAGGGGGGGGGGAACAAGAAAAGTGGCATAAACAAGGTTATAATCAGCGGAGAATCTGTGGTTTCACCCCATGTCGCACATAAGGCCGTTGATTGTGAACTCCTTTTTTCAAAATAAAAGCGAAGCACGGTTTATGGCTCGCAATTTAACGACTCATATGGACACTTAAAATATAAAGGATGGTATTTAGTGGAATATCATGCAGCTTTAGGCTAAGGGGCAGATGTTTTGGGGGAAACAAAGCACGGCACAAACTATCTCCTGCCCTCCAGCTTAGAGGCAGATGCACCTGTCAGCCCCCACCAACCACCGCTCACCATATGGACGTCTGCAAATTCAATGCAACAAGAATGCATGACTGTGTGTATGTGTGCGTGTGTGTGTGTGTGTGTGTGTGCGCGCGCGCAAAACAAAAAGCAGGCTGGCTGTATAGTCAACAAACACAGACACGCAGAGAGCGACGGCTCCTTCAAATATGCAGTTATAGTCTTTACTAAATAACATAGAAAACCTGTTTTTCTGTTAGAGAGAGAGAGCTTCTATTCAAGTGGAACCGTCCCTTTCTCTGGCTCTAAATTCTTGTAGGTCATTATGTTGAGAGCAGGTGGAGGGACCATTTATGACCGGGGGACCATTAACGTGACATGAGCCACTTACAGCTGTGAGCAAACGTTAACAGGCCGGACGTCACCGCTCAATTAGAGAAACTTGCCGTTTTAATCCACAGCCACATTTGTGGATCCAGAATGACAGTCACAACAAGCCCGGACAATGAATCTCAGGTTACACGCGTGCTCGTATGCGCCTGCGCCTGTAAGCCAAGTCACCAGCACCAGCTCCCTCCCCTCCCCTCCCCACGGAGGCCCCGGTGCGGTCCCTGTGGAAGCAGATGGCTGGGTAAAGCCGTCGCTTTCAGGCCTGATAAAGACGTCTCCTCGGGCTGAGAGCGAGCTCCAATCTGCTCATCAGGCTTTGAGCTGACATGGAGGCCCGTGTTGACGGAGGCCTATAGTGGCAGACAGGGAGCAGGTGGCGGCGGCGGTGGCCAAATACCTCACCCGCTCTGGCACTGGAAGGCAAGGGGTTAAACACAGGGATTTAAGCTTTTAAACCAGGAGAGAGAAGGGGGGGGGGGGGTTGTAAATTAGAACAAAATACAGGTGCATCTCAAATAATTACAATATCCCGATAATAGGTTTTGTCAACCATATAGTCATCACAACAAATGAGGCATTTCAAGCTGACATTTCTTGTAATTTTGAGGTTCATTGCTTACACATAACGAAAACCTAAATATGCGACATGCACTTGTATATTATAAAACACACAGCTTACAGAGATATTTATTTCACAAGAAAAGATTTTATTCAGTTTATGGGATGATGTGATTTAATAAGTCCAGACAGTCTTGTTGACTGCATAGTTGTGACTTCACAACTATACAGTTGATTGTCAGTATGTAAGTACTGACAATTCACTTAAAGGCACGGTTTCTAAATATGGGCTGTGTGCATTTCTCTTTGGATTAGGCATTTTAAACAATGGAAAGTAGAGTTAAACCAGCTTAAAGTTGATAGATATGAACATTTAAACATGTGAGAAAATGAATGGGCAACCATTTGGAGTGATGATATTTTAATGAGCAAAAATGACAAATATTTTTTTTCCCCCTCCTAACAGTTCTGAGCTGTTGTCTGGACAAAAGATGACATTAAAAAAAAAGAAAGATGTGAATTGAGCTGTTGAAAAACATATCTATCATTTTTTCACCAACAGGCTAATGGATGAAGAAGATCCTCCTTATATGCAAAAGAATCACAGTCAAAAGAATGACATTTTGATGAAAAACACCATAAGCACAGTTTCATATACAGTTCCTCTACTTTTAGTGACCCCTTTGGTTTGATTTTCCCTTTAACAAAGCAATAGTAATGTATCACCTCAACTAACAGCTATAAAAGAAAAAGCGCTCATTCTTAATATGGATCCATTCCGGGAATATTTGGCGATTCATTTCTCTGAAATATATGTATTTATTGTTGCAGCAATGTGGCAGCAGAGGTTATTGTGTGAAGCAGCGCCTGACACAGTTTCCTCTGTCTGCCCCCACCTCTGTCCCAAATGTCTGACTTTGTGTTTCTGGCAATTTGCTCCCATTGTGCCGCACTTCCTGATAGGAGGCACTCTGGAAGACTGGGCTCACTCAACTGCAAAGGAATGTGACATTCCTTTCTAAAATTACGGATGTTTCTTTGAATTTCTGAGTCCCATTTCTGCCATTTTCACTGTGGTGTCTGGAGAAAGTGTTTCCGGCTTCCAGGCGCGTGAAGTGGAGTGAACGCAGCGTCTATAAGCTAAACTTTATCCATCATTTCTACATACAGACTAGCGGACGCCATTAAAGTATTTATTTTCACCGGGAACACACCTACATATTGTTATATTGTGCTGTTGTCCTCCCACGTTTAACAATATTCAACATCAGGACTAGAAAAAGAATAAATACAGAAATTTATTTTCTTACTAGACTCATCTACTTGTGATCGTTTCATTTGAAGGATTTTTAAAGCCTGATGAGGGTAATTACTCACATTTTTTTGGGAATGCAAGGCGTTCATTGATCATTTTGTTTAACATATTTTTATATTTAACCTGAGTTAAATACTATCCACATACTGATACTGATTTATAGCTCATATATTTAAATGAACAATATCCACTGACAAAGTGAAGAGAGTCGTGTTACCACAGGAAATTTGGAGAAGAATCTATAGCCAGCCACATGTACGTTTCTAAGTGAGAAAAGAATCTGTTGATATCTATTAAAAGAGAGCATGTGGCTGCTGGAGCTTTGGCAAATATGCCCCGAAAGCGAACAAACACAAAGAGAGCACATTGTCACTCTGATAACCTCTATCTCCAGATGGTAGACTGGAGTTTGAGGGGAGAGGAGACAGAGGAGTAAAAGGGGTCAGCTGTCAGGAATGAGGAAATCCCACCCCTGGCCCCGGCAGATAGAGGACAGGAAACGCTGCTGTTTGCATACAAATTCACCCGCAGCAGCAGCGCAACATGTGCAGCTCAGGGTTGCTTTTAAAGGCAGGGGAGGGGACCTGCGGGCCTTTGATAGGGTATTGTCAGGTGGCCATTATGTGGCCTGACGACATCCACAGGCCCTGACACAGGAGCACAGATAAAGGGGGAACAGGAGTCGCCATTCATCAAGCAGGGATCTGAGCCGGAGAGCAGCTGGATGCAAAATATCAGGGACAGAGTTAGAGATAAGTGTGAAGAAAAATACCTGAATCAGTGTCAAGGATGAGAGAAACATACAAGTATTTGTAATAAAATAAGGAAGATTAATAAAATTAATAAAGGGCTCACACACCAGCACTAAATTCCTGTTTGAGTCATGAATAAATGTCAAACATTACTAATATTTTAATCACAAATAAGAACCCAAACTGACAGAAGCCGCGTGCGGTGCTCCTCGGAGTGCGGGAGCCTGTTGATTTACGACGCGGGCCCCGGCAGAACGATCCCCACAGGTGACGACGAATTCCCCCCCCTGTGATCTGCGACAATTCTGACAATTTTACGACTCGCGTAATTAAAAGGCCTAAGAACACAGAGAAGCACCAGAGTCGGGCATGAAAGGAGAGGAAGCGGTTGAGGGCCAGCGATCTGATAGAGAAGACAGGAAGGAATATTAACCAATACGCAATTTCAAACCAAATGAACCAATGAAGCACTGAGCTCAAGCATAAAGATCCCGAAACCTGACAACAACATTTCACATTTCAATGGTGGAGATTTGCATGTGTCATGATACTAGTGGTTTCTTGTTGTTTGTATTATTTTGTGTGCATTTTGATGCAAAATGTCAAATGGTATAACCAAAAAAAAGAATCAATTTTAAATATTATATAATATATTAATTCACCTAGAATATAAAAAATTGTTGATAGCATGTGTTTTAACTTTTTAATTGAGCTGAACTATCTGGTTCCACGTTTTGTGGGTTACACCACATGACCGTTTTTTGGCTTTTCTACTTCTAGCATTCCCTATGCTTTGATTGGTAAAACCTTCCCTTTTGAAGGATAACTTCACAATTGTTTCACGTCTGTCTTAAATCAACAGGCGATCACCCATATGAACACTGGAGGTCTGAGTGAGGTCTTTAGTGGACTAAAGCATCATATTTGCTGCAGATAAACATGTAGGTGCCTTATTCAGAGAAGTTCATTTGGACTGTGTGAGAGGACAACATCGTTTAATGCTAAATCATCCCTGTATTAACCTCTAAAAGATCATGGAGTGTGAAATGAGTGAAGGAAGTAACAGACATGAGAGAACGAGTGAGGGCATGGTGTTGGGCTGACGGTGCGATGGTTTCGGTAGGTTGTGTGAGCAGGTGACAGAAACGGCTCCATTCCTAATCTAGATAACACTGCTGTTATCTGCCCCCACCTCCTTGTGAGGCGACAACAGCTGCCTGAGAGCAATGGAGCGTGAAAAGCCTTCGAGAACCGAGAGTTTACGCACTTTTATACGCCATCTGATTTCACTTGTTTCCATAGAGGAGCGCTGATTGATGTGGACGCCTTTCGCATTCTTGACGCTGCATGAGACAATAAGGCCACATATGACATCAATATTACAAGAAAAGAACATTACAGATCGGTGCGGATTGATGAATGAAGCACTTTCTCTTTGTCATTTTTTTCTTATCTTTGAAATTTTTGCAGAAAATGCTCAGCCATCAGTGACAGCCTGAAACTAACTAGGCCTGCAGCAAAACAGCAGAGCCTCTGGATTTCAACTTTATATATATATATATATATATATATATATATATATATATATATATATATATATATATATATATATATATATATATATATATGGGCGACACGGTGGTGCGGTGGGTAGCACTGTTGCCTCACAGCAAGAAGGTCGCAGGTTCAAGACCGCTTTGGGTCTGGGTCTGGGGCCTTTCTGTGTGGAGTTTGCATGTTCTCCCCGTGTCTGCGTGGGTTTTCACCGGGTACTCCGGCTTCCTCCCACAATACAAAAAACATGCTCAGGTTAATTGGTAAAACTCTAAATTGCCCATAGGTGTGAGTGTGAGAGTGAATGGTGTGTGAATGGTGTGTGTGCCCCACGATTGGCTGGCGACCATCTGGGGTGTATCCCTGCCTCTCGCCTTAACGCGCTGGGATAGGCTCCAGCAGACCCCTGCGACCCCGAAAGGGAATAAGCGGGATAGACAATGGATGGATGGATATATATATATATATATATATATATATATATATATATATATATATATAGGAGAAGGTCAAGTATGCAGGCTTATTTCTGGGTGAGGAAAGTTTAACTCTGGAAGTTATATCTATTAAATAGTTTAGTTTCTACCTTATTTTACTCATCCTGCAGCCTGTCAGATTTATCTTTACAGGCGTCTCTACAGTTAATCACTATGAGATCTAAGGGGAAAAATACACCTCCAAGCACAAAAATTAATCTTCCTCTTAACAAAGCATAACTTGAATAACCTAGACTTGGTTGCTGCTTTAAAAGTTCTATTATTTGATTTGTATAGTGTCATGGAAAGATGAGAAGGCTTTTTGAAAACGCGGAAAGGCGTCACATCCTTCTGAATTTCGTTTGAAAAGACGTACAAATCTAAACATGTTCAGCTGTTTATGTCACTACGCCTGAAAGAATGTAAACTGACTGCTCCCTTCACCAATTCATCAGCGTATCCCAGGATGCTTGCGCGGCGGAGATTGGAATCAGTCGTTGCACATTGTTTTTTCCCCCCATTTTTTCCCCTGTAGTTTCTTTTTCAGGCATAGCCATATCAAACACATCGCAGCTTTCGCCAGACTGAAAGGCACCCAACGTTTAATCTGAAATGATCTTTTCAGATTGCGATGTGCCAGTTATTGTGTAAAAAAAAAACAAAAAAAACCTTAGCAGGTCCAATTCAGTTTAGTATTTACAGTTTCATTTGCAACAATATGCAAATGAAAAGATATGCATGTCAAAATAATTGACTGGAACTGTGGCCTGTTCCCACAGTTTAAAATGTAATATTGTGTCATAACTCAAATCCTGAATCCCAAAACTCTGCCAAATCAATCAAACCCGCGCAGGTTGTTGCGTAAGACCGGGCGAGGGGAACGAGGCTAGTCTGGGATGTTTGTGGTTGCAGGGGAAATCTGCAAACTAATTACACGAGACGATGCAAACAGATGCCCTCATTAGCCTTGAATGAACAAGGAATGTTCCAAATAATTTTTTTTTACGTAACAGAACTCGACATCAGAGTGCGCACGTACAACCTGCATCGAGACGCTGTTCCACTTAAACGTGAATGTAGAAGTGGTTTTTAGGTTTTAAGTATCTCGCTGCAGCTAATTTGTAAATTACTGAGGCTTTCTGCTGCTGTTAAAGGTCTGTTGGCCTCAGTAATGTTCATAAAAAAGCAGCAGCAAACATGCATGTGGATTACGCAGGAGTTGATTGCTCGATTTGATTGTTGGCTGGACCTTTTTTTAAGTTCCCCAAAGCTGGCTTTAATTGTTATGTAGCAACATGTGCCCGAGCACAAACCGACATAAGAGCGGCTTATTCACAGTTAGCTGGATCAGTGTGTGTGTTATGTTGAAAAGGGAAGAGTTCGTTTGCAAGAACGCAAGCAGCTTTTTGTGATTTTCAATCTTTTTTTTTTCTTTTTTTGCATGTTGATGACAAATTTGAGGTTTCGAGGTGAGATTAAGTAAATTAGAGTTTTCATGTTCCACAGCGCGGCAGCAAGAGGCTTAATCTTCCTCCACTTAAGAGTGTGTGACAAGCAGCAACAAACAGTGTCAGCCTTCATGAAGCCTTCCCCACCACAATGATCCACCTGCGGCCTCACACGTCATCTACAAGCCAAATATTTCCTCCGCACCCAAGCCTCTACTTCCATCTCCAGGTGCAGCCTCAATCCTCCGGCTGCAGCCGGCAGCACCTTCGTCAGATGCTTCTGAAGAAGCGGCCACAATGGCCTCCACTCAGGGGTTTTCTGAGCGAAACCCGCAGCTGCAGCCAGCGACCGCTCATCCCGCAGCAGCTCCTAACCGACGGAGAATTCTCCACACGCGGTTCCAGCCTCAGCAGTTGTTGCCGGGGATGAGATCCTCTGGCCCGCGTCTCTGCAGCTGGACGCAGGCCCTGCATCTGCCTGCAGACATCTGCTCACACAGCCAGCGACATGCAGCTCAGGATCAGAACCTGCAGCTGGACCCCCGACATCACCTGTTCCCCTCCGCCCTCACAGGCCTACAACATCTGATAGCTACCTGCAGCCTCAACATCTATTTAGCTTGGTTTTATATTGATATGTTTTCTAAATTTTCTTTTAGTATTGTAAATGTGTCCGTGAAATTTCTAATTATTTTTCACTGCCCTGAATCAACTGAATATTTGCATTTAATTGTAATCAATTTAATTATTTCTGCAATTTTTTTACTATAAATCATTGATTTTCCCTTTTTAATCAACTGTTTTTAACTTGTATCTTCATGCTTCAGGAAAAGTACTATACAAATAAATTCTCCCCTCTTCAATAGTTGAATGAAACAAAATGGGAATGAGAGTAAAATTAAAATGGACTTAAAAATTAAAAACTGAAGATATGCAGTTTGAGGTATAAATGCTGATTTTTTTCACTGCCTCCTGGTCACATTTGACCATAATTCAGCCCTGGACCTGTGGACACTCCAGTTCTCCTAAAATAGATAAATAAATATTGGTAAGATGACGATGAATCATTTCTACTGTACATGTTTAAGCGATCAAATATTTAATAGGGAATCCAGGCTACGTTTTAAACTGTCAAGCTGAAGACACTTGTAAAATATTCCATGGAAAGCATGAACGTATCAGAAATGAAAATACTGAAAACATATTTTAATGTTATATAAATAAGGCTGACAGGGATCATCATGCTGCCTAATGGCGGCTTCTGATACTCAAAGGATGTCCTGGTGCAGAAGCCAGAATTACAAATACAGGATTAAGCTATCTTTTAAATGGATCTCCAACTGTTTACATGCCACAGTTTACCAACAAACACATAACTGGGACACTAGTGCGCATGTAAACACTCTCATTGTGCTGCAGACGAATGAGTCTCTTCCTCTCGGCCCCTCTGGCGCGCTTCCCCTGGCACGGAGCGCCGAGCGTGCCGATAAGAACGCGCCCCTCTGTCTCTGCAGCATTCCAAGTATCCTGCAGCGAACGCCCCGCGGCCCAGGCCGACCTGCGCCCCCCCCCCCCCCGACCCCACCCTCCCCCTTGAGCGTGCGTTTCAGCCTCAGGAACAATGAGACGCTCAATAGAGACCATCAATATGAGTAAGAGGAGCCAGAGCGAAAGAAGTGGGACACTGGACACACGCGAAGCACGACAGGCATGTATGTTCTCCGGAGGGCCCCCGCCGTGGAATGTGCAACAAAGAATGCACGCGGGCCGCAACAATTCTGGGAAAAAGTGGCTTTCACGCCTTATCTTGTGTGAAGGAAGTGCAGCGGTTCTTAGAGAGGCGCGTTTATCTCTCCCGTCAACGTGCAACAACCTGCAAGAGGTGAAGTTTATCGCTGAGGAGTAACATGCAGCACGCCGGGGAACCATTTCTCACTTTTTTTTTTTTTCCAAAACAGACTACAAGCTGCGATAAGGTCAGAAAGCTACAAGTGTTTTCTTGTTGATTAAACTGCAGGCAGATACCGGTCAATGATCGGATTAAACTATCTCCCCGACCATCAGCGATATTCCCCTCATGCTCAGGAATCTCCTGGCAGGCTCACACGCTTTGAGAAATCCCCGCCAACCTTCGTTATATTTCAGCCCTTCCAGACAGATAAGTCCGCCATTTACACAAACAATCTATCTTTATTCCCATGACAAGTTATGATCTTGGCGATAAGGGAAAATTCCTCAAACAAATACCTCGGATATCTCCCTCCTTCCGAGATCGGTTGATAAAGTGAATTTCCCTCCTGAGTTTTCGCCAAGTCTGACAAATTGGGGACAGAGCTCCACTTTGACAAAATTTGGGACAGAGATTCATAGATCACTTGTCTGGTTTGTGACTTAAAGCATTCAGCGTGGTGTCGGGCTGCGGAGGCATTCCTGTTTTATGGCAGCAGCGGGGGGAAAGCGTCGTTCAGGCAGCAGACGCAGGCCGCTGTACAACAGGCAGGAGGCTGAGCGAGGAGTATCTGACATGGCAGATTCATTCCTGTTGACCTCTCAGTGTCACGCCGTTTGATCGCTCCCTCTGCTGCCAGCTGGTGGTAGAGCAAGAAAAGCAATTAAAGACTCATTTTTCATTTTTCGCCTCAAAACCACCATCCCTACAGCGATTTGAAGCCAGGCTCTCACAGTAATAACCTATTTATAATACCAGCGAAGGGAGAGTATGTTTGCAGGTAATGATGTTTTTCCATATTTCACCCAAAGTCAAAACAACACATCTGGGTCAAGTATGTTTTTTGGGGCCATTTTTGGTATCCTAAAAAAAAACATATGAGTACTATAATTTATGCCAGACACAATCAGATGCAATTTTCTTCACTTCACCAGCGGGTGTTTCCCAAATATTTTAACATCTTCATGCAACAGAGTTTGAAGAAATGTTATTAAACTATTTACGTACCAATCCGAGCTCCATCCTTCTCTCCGTGAAGGAAAAGGACTCCTAACTTTCTCAAGGTAGGTTGCAGAGGTCATGAGCTTTCTGAAACTGGAGAAAATTAAGGTACAGCTTCAAGGGTTTCCTGCAAAACTTTAGGGAAATTCTGGACCCTTTTTTGGAGTTTTTTTCCCCCATTTTTATCATTTATTCTATTTGTTTCATTTGATATTTAATATCAGACAATCATTCCTCCAAAAATAATATATTCTGCATATTGTTCTTCTCGAATTTGGTTGGACAAGGATTTACTGGATTTTCACTTGTGTGAGGATAATTTTAAGCAGCAAGTGGGCAAAATATTTGAAAACTATAGCTACGTTATACTTGTGTACTTTACTACTGATATGGGATGTAATTGAGTGTTTGTGCTACATGGTTGATGAAAAAAAAAAAAATAATAATAATAAAAAACACTCACTAACCAACTAACCCAAACCAACGAATGTAGGTCCAAGAATTATTGAGGTTTTTTTTTTTTGCATTGCCTGACACATTAATCAGTGCAAGGGAGACACAGACATTATTATTGAAGTCAAGTGCAGTGTCTGTAAAAAAAAAAAAGTCTATGTATAGAGAAGCAGATAGATTGGATGTACATGATGTTTTGCGTGACCCACACACTGCATGAGAGTCACAGACTGACAGACGTAGTTTTTGTGTCCTTTGGCTCTGAATCAACTTTACATTAGACAGTACATTCTTTTTTATTACAGGCTGGTGGTGCCGAGATTAAAATAGGTTGGTATTTAGTAGACATCGAGTTGCATTTTTAGTAAACTGAGAATCCAATGTACCCTGAGTCTAAAAGTCCAGATATCTGAGCATTTGGTGCTTCAATCTTGAACATTCCTTTCAATTTTTTTTCTCTTGCAAGTCACTCAACATTATGGAAGTGCAAGGAATGCCCATTGAAAAGCATAATATGACATCAGCGGATGAATGAATTCCTTCGCAGCGTTCGTCCCGATGGTTTAAGAGACTAACGCGGGGCAATTCAATTCATTAAACTAATCAATTTAGCGACTACTCAATCATCTTGCAGGCCAGAGCAGATTTTTGCCTGTGAATCATTACGTAAATAAGTCTGTCCTCTGCAGGCAGTCCAAGCTCTCCCTGGACTTGAATCAGCCTCCCTCCGCCTCCCTTTTACTAGGCCCCTTAAAGGAATCTCCACATATAAAAACCTTTTCACCTCCAGGGAGAGCGCGAGCCAGAGGAATGCCTGCCTTGCCAAATTCCTCAGCGCTGTTTGTTGGGGCTTACAGTGCTAGTAACACAGGCTACCAAATACCACAGGGAGAAGTCACTGCACTCAGAAACAACTCAACACAACTTCTGTGTTGCAACTTTTTTTTTTTACAGCAAAAAAAAATGAAAAACACATATTTCCCCTCTCCTTTTCCTCTGTTTTTTATTTCCATTCAGTCAGCGCGGCCCTCATTAGCGCGCCAGTAAAACGCAGCCCTTTCCCTCCTGGCCTTTCGGTGTTTTCTGAGGTTCGAGTGCCCCACATGTTTGATATTAACATTCCATAAGCGCTAATGATGAGGACAAAGCGGGCCGCAGGGGAAGGTTCATGACAGCAATTGGCATGGTGCGCCGCATTCCTGCGCTGAATCTTTGCAGGACTGGCTGGAGGGCCTCTGCAGGGTGGGTGGGTGCTGCAGGGGCTGCTGGGGGTTTTCGGGAGAGGGGTAAACGGGGAGCGACAGTAGAAATGGCGCTTTCTCGCTCTCCCTCCCAGCTGTCTGCGATGTCTAGACAGACATGTAGATGTGCGGTATTTTCGACGTTATGATGGACGCGCGGGGAGGACGGACACTCCTTTGGCTCGCGGCAGCATTCTTTTCTCTGGATGTAAATGCAAAGTGCGCATTAATGCTGCATTCCAGGCAACTTGGAAAAAAAAATGGAATATGCGGGCCTCCTACGAGAGCCGCCGCTCTGTGCCAGAAGCGCAGAAGTAACTCCGCTTTCTGGAATTCAGCAACTGAAAGCTGTCAAAATATGACAGAATGCTCTCTAAAGGCCGTTTCAATCCATTAAAAAGCACCGTTGAAGCAAATCTCCACCGTGATCTGACAATAAAAAAACTGTATTTAATACTCAATGGAAACCATCTCTGTTCAGGAAAGTGAGAATATTCCTGCGTTCTTTCCAAGCTGCAACACAACATAAAACATCTCGAGCGCCAGGGCCTGCACATCTGAAACCTGTTAATATATTCCTACTGTACTTCAAACACGGCGATGGCTTTCTGAAACGGTTCGTGTTGTCTCCAGCATTCTGTTGACAACAAGTTTATTCGGCACGTCCACAGCCACTCGTTTGTGGTCACTCACACAATATGACCAACAGTCCTGGATCAATTAGTCCTGTCACCATGTTAAACAACTATTTCGATAAACTGCTTGGTAATTGTTTCTCAGGCAATAACCTCAATCAATAAATGCAGCCAGCTTCTAAAATGTGCAGATTTGCTTGTCTAAAATTATAGTAAAATAAAGATCTTTAGATTTCAGACGACTGATATCAGAATATGTCAATTTGGATCGTTTATTCAATCAGTAATAGGCCTTTTTTTTTTTCCTGGTTCTATATACTACGACTAAGCAATTAACCATAAAAGCGCTCTAGAGAGAACAGGTCTTTTTGTTCCATCTCATTAATATGCATGAGCCATTGATTGGAGGATTTTGGGGGTGGGGGGGGATTATAAAGGTGTCCCATCAAAAAGTCACAGAAGTACTAACGTAGTATTTGTAGTTTCTGAATCCAGGCTGTGATTTCTCTGTGGATTGACCGTTTGAGGATACAACATCTAAGCTTTATCTATAATCACAAAAGCAAAAAAAAGGTAATATCCATGATATGGGACCTGTGGAGATAACAGACACGTTTCCCTCTAAAAGCTCAAACACTGATAATTACACAACAGGAGTAAATCTGAACTAAGCAGCTACGTGACGTCTGGTTTCATAGAACTTGGCCTTGGAGAACACGTCAGATACGCCCGTTTCCAAATGTCTGATAGTGTACGAGGACGTAGTCTTTCTGTACAGGATCTTTTTTTTCCTCCTTGTTTATTCCCAGGGTGCTCGCTCACTGACCGTTCTGTACGGAGGAGCGGGCAGCCTCTGGCCCTGAGTCAGCAGGCAGGTGCTTGGACAGCGTCCTGACGTTGCGGTCTCTCATGTCCTGGATGTGGGAGTCCAGCTTCCGGAGCAGCTCCTTGGATCGGACGCTTTCTCCCTCCAAGAAGTGAGACACGGTGGCGGCGGCGGGCGACAACGACTCCTGGCAGAGAAGAAAACGCACCAGGATGATCGAGGTGCTCGGCATCCCACTGAACCGCAGCTCAGAAAATTTATGAAAACAGCTTTTTGATGCGTCTCGTTTTGATAACAAGCACATTCAGAATCTGAACTTTATGAAGGGATTCATCAAAAACAACCTTCTATGTTCATATTTTTGCACTTTTTTCATGCGTAATTAACACTTAAAATGTCACATGAAATCTAAAATACTGTTGATAATAAAAAAACAAGCCCTCATAAAAGTCTGAGGGTCCTATAAACCATCATGAGAAATTCTGTTGATGTGCCTCCTTTGGAATTTGAGAGAAATTATTTGGCATAAATGGTCAAAAGGTCACATTTTTTTTAGAAAATGAGCTTTGAAGAAGAAATTGTGTACGAGCCGGAGTTGACGAACATGGATTAAAGTGATGAAAAGAAGGTATTTTATAAACAATAGTTTATGAAATTTATGCAAAAATGCAGATTCTGGACTAGTGTCTGGCCTTAAACAAAAATGACAAATCACCATAGGCCAGGCGGGGGGTACGGAGGCCTGAGAGCCGTCTGAGCCCGAGCTCGGTCCCTCTGCAGCCGACTGGTTGTTCAGGGTCGGCACGGAGCTCACCCTGGTGAGTCTGCTGCTGCCCGAGGAGCCGGAGGAGCCGGACGCCGCTGAACCAGGCCTGTTGTGTCGGGCCGGGTCGCCTCTGGACGACGTGGACGCGGCGTGCAGCTGTTTGAAGAGCCTCTGGATCTCCTCCTCATAACAACCAGTGTTCTCACTGCCAAACAAAAAAAAACCCATATCAGATGAAAATCTTTTGTTTTCGGTATAATTAGTCCAATATTGAGTAGAATTATCTTGTTCTAATGGGACGTCATTTAGCTAATTTAAAGTAAATTGGTACATTTTCGCTGGTTTTAAGAAAATGTTCAGCCTTGTTGTCGTAGAAGTTGACCAAATTGGCCCATATGAGGAAAAAACATGGAATAAGCACAATTGTCAATGGCAATGGAATAAGACAAGTCTACTCAATATTGGACTAAGTGTTACATACAATCACAAGCCATTTTCACTTGTTAAGATTTCATTTTTTGCACTGTAGCTGGAACATTGAAAACGTTGTGTGTATTTAATACAATTAATGAAGAGAAAAAATGAAATAAGCTCAATTATCTGCCAAATAAGGCATTTTCACAGTGCTCCTGCAGCTAAGCTTGTGTCCCTCTCCCGTGTTTGTGAACTTTATAACTACCAAATGAAAGTGGCACCATTTTAATTGCATGAGGGTTTTATTTCTTGATCTTTGTCGCTGTGTGTTTCCTGTACCTGGTCTGAGGAGGCCGTGGACCATCGTCCTGCTCCAGGCCGCTCACAGATGACACGAGCGAGGAATCCCCCCTCTGAGGAGAGGAATGGGACAAAACAAAGAGATGAGTCAATGTAAGGAACGGGCGCCGGAGCCGAATGAAGAAAAGAATCCCGTCTCGTGTCGTCTGTAAAACGGCGCGATGACTGTGTCAAAGCAGACGAACCTCGGGTGAGTGAGACTCGTGTCTGTGCAGCAGACCCCGCAGATGCTGGTTCTCAGTTCGTAGAGAGTCCAGCTGCGCCTGAGTCATCTGAGAACGTAAGGAATATATCATTACCTCAACATGTTATCTAAAATCTCCTTTTCCCTGGGTGACAAATCAAGAATCTATGAATATGCAGATATTTGTCATTTCACTTGTCTAACTGCTGGACACATGACGTCTGCTCTTTCGTTTTGGACTTCACCTCCACATTCGCTTAAATGAGTCAAACTTTTTACTTGTGCTGTATGGGTCTGAGCCTTCAAGGTTCTACATCAATAAAGATAAGACATTTTCACCGCTTAATTTAGGACCTCATCAATGTATTACTCATATTTCTTATTCACTATGAAAAGTAAATTTTAAATTGTTGAGATGATTCTTATGTCAGATCAGTCTGTAAGAGTGTTACTCACTTCACAAAACAACATGTATGTATATATGTATGTAATAATCAGAGAGCCTTTATAAAATAGGAAGCAATGAGCTAATAAATCATAAAATTAAAAAGAAGATTTATTGTAAAAGGCAGAGATAGGAAATACCTAGAAGATGCCAACTAACTAAACACTTTGTTACCTTACTTGAGTAGAAATTCTATCTGTACTTTACCAGATTTACTTATTTCTAGCAGATTTTTTTTTTACTTCTACTCCTTCCATTTTAAAACTGTCCTTGTTACTTCTATTTAATTCCAGCTTGTTTTCATGACAACTTTTCTGCCAACAAGTGATTTTTGCTTTGTGCCTTAAATTATAAACAATTTGGCCCCATTTTCACTGCTAAAATACATTTAATAAGGCTGATACGACACATAAAACACATTTTTCCCTCTTGCCAAAAAGTAATTACATCTCACATATTGTTGGAGTTAAAGGTTGAAGTTAAAGGTTGTGTTTTTCCATTAAAAAAATCACTTGTTCTCATTCTTCTTGTTGTGTTATATGGTATTTTATAGATTTCAGCTCACTCACTTACTCACCATTACCTGTTCTAATACTTTTAAAGGGACAATACAACTCATAACTGTATCTATATTTCTACCTAAATAAATGTGAATACCTTTAACATCCCTATCTAAGCCATAACACATGACATAACGCCATTGTTTTAACACACTGAAAAGGACCCGGTTTCAAAACCAATGTTGTCTCAAGATCCGTTTTGACAGTTAGAAAACTACCGAACATTTGTCGTTGCGCTCGCTCACTTGAAGCTCAGCTGTCTTTTGTTCTGCTCGCTCCAGCTCGCCGCGCAGCTGCTGCTCCGCGCTGGAGGCGGAGCCGCTGAGCGTGGCGATGGCGAGGTCGCGCTGGTGCAGCTCGCTGGTCAGCCTGGACACCTCCTTCCTCATGCCCTCCACCTCGCCGCTGTGGGTCTGCCTGGTCCGCTCCAGCTCTTCTGCAAGCTGCACAATGATTTCAATAATATAGATGATTCTACACTTTAGACACAGATATTTAGTTCTGTTCTCTGACCTCATTTTGTTTTCTTTTCATTTTTGCAACAGAGGCATCGTAGTCTGCTTTGGCGTTTCTCAGCTCTTGCTCCGCTTTTGAGCGGTCGGCGCTTCGCTGGTTTGCCGCCTCCATTCTGGGAAAACCCCACGACATCATGAGGGAAAACCTGTGTTAATGTGGCAAAACATCTAGAAAGTGGCCTTTAAATAGAGACCAGCCTTCACCTATCGCTGAGACGGGCCACTTCGGCCTTGAGATGAACCTCGCAGGCCTGTGCGCTGTGAAGCTTGGTCACAGCCTTCTCCAGGTCTCGTCTGAGGGGTTCCACGCCAACGCAGCCGTGAGCCGACAGACAGTCCTCCAGAGACCTGCATGCACAGCTTCTTTTAATTGAAATGTATTATTTACAATGTAACCTGGCCACTCCATTGGCTTTTATACCAATACAGTCTATATAGAGACTGTAAGCAAGCGTTGGCCTTATTACAGCATCGACTCCACTGAGCTCTCGCTGCATCCTGCCTACAGTGATGGTGGAGGGCTCCCTCTCGTGTGCGTGTTGCTGTACTGCAACATAAATAGAGCTCCTTGATTGAACCGCCTACCGAATGACTTGGTCTTTAGCTCGCACTACTTGGTTGAGTCTGGCCGCCTCATTCTGAAGCCGTTGATGCTCGAGGCTGGGTCGACAGCCCAGTGCGGCCTGGGCTTCCTCTCTCACCTCTGACAGCACCTGTTGAACACAGGTTCAGAGTAAAATCAGCTGAAAAATGACATCACTATTTACCACTAGCTTTTGTGACTGTTTCAGTTATTCAGTAGGATTCCTGCTATTAGAGCTGCAACCATTAGTTGATTAATTGATTTGTTGCCAAATACATTAAACGACTAACTACATTGATAAGCAATTAACCCATTTATGGCATTTTTAAGAAAAAAAAATGTCCAAGTCTCTGGTTCCAGCTTTTCAAATCTTATTTTTTTTTGGTTTCTTTAGTTTTCTGACATTTTTGGTTGCATCTTCTGCTTTGGAAAACACTGATTGACATTTAACACGTTTTTATGAACCACTATGAACAACTAATCCATTCATCTTCTCACTAATTAATAGATTAAACAACTATCTGCTACCATAATGGAAATTCATTACTAGAAAATACATACAAAAGTATCTATAAATAGGCAGCCAGTAAACCATTAGTCTCATCCACTAAAACAGGAAATATGAAAACATTTGATTAAAATTTATGACTCTGACCTGCACACATCACATTTGAATGGCACTGCGATGCAAAGATCTTCCAGTTGCCTTTTTGAATGTGTAATAAAACAAAATGTATTAACAAGGCTTTCAACAGCTGGTAAATGTAGTTTCAAAATATTTTGTGGCACCGTCTGCCTCACAGAATTAAATGGTTATCCCTCCTTTTTTTTAATTTGGGACTGTAAAAAGTGTAGCGTAGGAACTTCTTATGACCATCTTTATCCGTTACCATTATCCTGCTCACCTGCTGCTCTCCCTGGTACTGTCCCGGCCTCATCTCGAGGGATCGGAGGTGTTCCAGCTCCAGCTTCTGTGAGTGCAGGTGGGCCTGAGCCTCCTCCAGCTGAGCAGACACACGCTGCAGCTCTGAGCAACAGCCCTCTCTGTGCTCCTGCTCCTTCTGCCAGGATGCCCACTGGGCCTGGAATCCACATGACCAACAATGAAAAAATAGCCTTTGCCAGTGCAAGAAAATCACACTCCAGCATTAAACTCTTCCTGAAGTTGCATAAATATGTTATTTTTCAGATTTTTACTTTTAAGTGCATGAGCTCATCCGTCAGACTTTTATTCTGGACCTCCAGCGCTGTCTTTTGAGTTTGGTACTGGACTCGCTGCAGCTCCCACTCTGCTGAGCTCTGATGATGCTCCTGCAGGCAGAGATGCAAAGACTGTTACTGCAAGGCATGACCTGTAGATGGCAGTAAGGGGCAACGTAGGGGGAATGAAGGAGTGTTTCACCTCAACCTTCTCCCTGAGTCGGGTCACCTCTGAGGGGCCTGTCTCTGCGGTGTTCGCTCCTCTGCTGGTCTCCTTCATCTGTTTGCGCTGAAGCTTGTGATAACTTCTCTTCAGTTTATCTAACTGCAGCAAACATATTTGTAAAGTTTTTTTTAATTTCACACTGATTAAGATGGACATTCCAGAATAAAGGATAAGGTCAGAAGATCTAGGCAGTGTGCAAAGATCAGATTCTGATTTGCATGTTTGTTCACAAGGACTCAATTGTTTTTCAACCAGGTTCAACAAAATCTGTAAGCTGCCATAGCACCAATCTATGCTGCAGAATGGAAATAAAAATACAAGATGCCTCGATCTGCAGATGAGTTAACGGACGCACGTAGTTGTGTAACTGAGAAGCGTCTCACCTCTTCACGGACTTTCTGCAGCTGTTGCTCATACTTGTTAACCAACTCGTGGCGACCAGGCTGGACGTCTTCAAGCTGCTTGCGGAGCAATCCGATCTATAATCAGTGGGATTGCAATAAATTTAGACAAAGTGCCAAAAAAGCAACACGATTAGGATAGAATAAATGGAGAATGGCAGGTACTGTATTTTTAACTCTCTCTTTTACCAAAACTGGTATTGATTCACTCTTAACACTCTGTTAAATACTTAACAATAGAATGTGATTGTCCAGTTTCATCAAGTAAAAACAAGCCATCAGCGGAGATGGAAAAAATCTTTACCTGAACATAGGAGCCCCAGTGGTGTAAAGATACTGTATAATATAGTGCCCTCAAAAAACATGGAAAAAGTGGAGTACAATGTGTATTTTTCAGCATTAACCTCAGGTGTTTGGATATTTTGAGGATATATTATGGCTACTTCTGCACTGAAGATAGCAACAGTGAAATCACAATTCCTCCAGTTTTTCAAGCTTCATAAGCTATTCCCAACTAAAACATATGTTTAAATGTCTGCATGATCATGCTCCTTTGGTTTTTTATGGATTTGTTATTTGCTGTTAAGACAGCAGCAGAGTTAGGCACACGGTGCCCGTCGAACAGTAGTTGTCATAATGGGTTAGGCAAAATCTTTTTTTGGACAATTAGTCTTCTTGATGAATAAAGCAAAACTATGGAATAATATTCTTCACTGAGCTGAAAAAGCAACGCAACGTGTTTTTTTTTTAAAGCCTCCTGTGAAGAGGTGTTATTAATTAGTGTCTCCATGCAAACACTAAATACAGAGCATCTGGTGTCTGTACATAATTATATGTTGCTGCTCCGATGCGATTTTGATGTCCATGTCATACAAAATAAACTTAATTTAACATTGGCCGGACCTTCATCTTTGAACAAGACAATGACCCCAGACACATGGCTCGTTTTTTTTAATCTGTGTGAAAAACTGGAAGATTTGATAGGACAATCACCCTTTAAACCCTACTGAAAAGGAAAACAAACATTTGAAAATGGGTATTCAAAGAAATGTATAAAACTTGTAAGACTTAATGTTATTTTTTCGAAAGAGTATGTGACCATATATTAGACTTTATCACAGTAATCTTTGTTTTGCACATCTAAATAAGAGAGAAATGTGCTTAATGAACATCAGTGTGAATGTGTTCATTCTTGCAGATGTGTGCTCTCTCACAGTATAAATTAGTTCAAGAGTTTGCAAGATTTCATTATATCCTTCCAGGTTAAAACCCAGCTACAACTCACAAAAAACATAACTTGATATACAATATATAAAATACATCATTAAAACACAGCAACAGCCAGGAGCATGGAGGAAGGCAACACCACAGCTATGACCATTACCAGAAATGGATGGAGAAGTCTGACCCAGACTGCACCATAAGGACTAAAGTCCTGTTTTTAGTTTCATAATAATTAAAAAAACATTTAAGAAGGAAGTTTGTTCTATTTTTTTGAGAATAAACTTGACGGTGAAAGTTGCAGCTGCTAGTGTGGAAAAAATGGATGGAAACAAAGCGTTAGGGAATACCAGAATTTAAAGGGTTGTTGCCTCAATACTAAACCCTGGTGGGATAAGGATAAAAGATTCATCTGATGCACAGTTTCAATGTTAAAACTGATAAAATAATGTCTATGGGCGGTGGTAAATATTTTAACAAATAATAGCTCATTCACTTAGTTCTGAATTATGAACAATGAACTGAACTGGTTCGTTTTAAAGTCCCTGAACTGAACTTTGAAGCATTTCATGTAAAGGGTGAACTTCCCCCATAACTGTTTATCACATTTAGGTGCACTGTAAGATGAGTGAAGTCTGTTCCCCTTCACCTCCAGGTCCCTCCGTCCAACCAGGTCTCTGGAAGTGTCCAGCTCGTCTTTGGCTGCTTTCAGCCGCAGCTCCATCGCCTTCATCTCAGCCTCCCACTCCTCCTTCTGGTGGTTCACCATGATGTCGATCTGTCGCATCAGCTCCTGCAGCTCCGGCTCACAGGACGACAGCACCGAGCTGCCCAGTGTCATCACAACAAGTGTGGTTAGAAAACTGTTCACACAAAGAGCTCACCACCACAAAGTAGTCTTGTTAGGCATCGTTTTACCTCATGTCAGGAGTTCCCAAAGACGCTTCCATCTAGTTAGAAGTAATAGTCATTTTTACTCAAGTGTTGTGAATGAAATACAGCGTATTTTCGGTGAATAACACTTTATATTTAGTAAACTCACGTTTGATATCAGCGTTCTTAACCTAACCTAGCAACCTGTTGTGCATTAACAATAACGTAATGTTACCTGCAGAGCTGGTGCGACTTCAGGTTAATTAATTATCTCAGGTAGCGGGGTAAGCATAGCCAGAGCTAACTGGAGTGTGGTTGTGATAACTTTCTCACATCGTAAGCTAAAGTTATGCAGTTTTAGTCACTGGATTTACATCGTTAACTGAACTTCACTCCATTTCCTGGTTGGCGGTAACGCCGCTTTGTGACTGTGACCTCATCACGTCGTGCGTAACTTCACACAGCGCTGGAGTCACATAAAGTGAGTCTAAGAGCTTTAAGTTACACGGGAGTACATCTTTATAACACTTTGCACACCAATGCAACTATTTTCCACATAAATTGAATCGTAATAGTATTGATTGCAATAGTTAATGTAACAATAGGTCAGTGAGTTACTCATCACTACATGTAGGAAACATATTAACGTTGTATACTACCGTGAATGTACTCTAGTACGTGCAATCCATATATTGTGTGGTGCCGCCTCCCCTGAACACGTGGCTCGTTGGTCTAGGGGTATGATTCTCGCTTCGGGTGCGAGAGGTCCCGGGTTCAAATCCCGGACGAGCCCATTATTTTAGATTTATTTATTATGGAGCTCTGTAAGCTGTACGCTAGCTTCGACCGGCTATCGTTTCAAACAGCACTAGCTTTCAGTACATCAACAGGATAACACTTTGCGTTTATTTCCCGTTGATAGAGCCTATAACGTTAACTGCACGTTTCTGTATGACATTAAATGGCATAATATTGTTGTTTTAGACATACGTGCATTTTGAACGCTTTGTTTGACACTGGGCATTAGCGTTAGCTACCAGAGTGCCCCTGGCTTCAAAAGGATATGCTATCCGCGGATATAATTAACGCAATGGGTTTCCGGATGATGCAGTGTTTGATAGTATATTCAACGTGAAGTCATATGACGCTAATAAATACAGTGAATAACAATACAATACACCGGTTACTCGTCTTCTATTTAAGGCCAATTGTTTTCCTGTACTGGTGTGGCTCGTTGGTCTAGGGGTATGATTCTCGCTTTGGGTGCGAGAGGTCCCGGGTTCAAATCCCGGACGAGCCCACTTTTTTATTTTATTTATTTTTTAAAGACAAGGTATTTATCTCGCTATCAGCTTATTTTATTTAAAATATACCTCAAATAATGACCGTGTATGTTTAAAAAGGAGAGCAGCCTTCCAGGCTCGTTATCAGTGTTTCCTCTGCTTCCACCTCCCACACCCGTCCCTCCACCTGCCCGCCGTCAAACACTGAACAAAGAGCGTCTCCACCGCGCTGCTTCCCCAGCTGTTGTGTAGGGAAGGTTTGGGCCGCTTCTGTCCCGCCCACACGCACACACACACACACACACGCGCGCGCACACACACAAACACACACACACCACACACATCTAACAGGCGGCAGACGAGCCTCTTCATTCACTGCTGCTGTTTGCTCCATACAGACAATACTCCCATCCTAGGAAGCACCAAGCCTCTTCTTCGTCTTCAACATAACTGTAAGTACCTGACACAAAATACTTTTTTTATGGATTTATTTTATTCATAATATATGCTTAGTATTTTTCTTTTTTTGTATTTAGAATGAATACGTAAAATAATAAAATAGGGATAATAAGGAATATACATATTTAAAGATTTTTGTCTTGTTGATACACAGTTAGGTATATACTCATAAATTGCATTTTGTTGTAAGTGTTATAAATAAACAGTATTAGAGCTGCAATTAGTCAGTTAATTGATTAGTTTCCAACTATTGCATTAATCGCCAACTACTTTGATAATCGATTTGAGTCATTCAAGAAAATGTCCAAATTGTTCCAGCTCATAAAATCAGTTTCTTTACTGGTTTCTCTAGTTTTCTATACAGTAAACTGATGATTTTTGGATTGTGGACCGTTGACAAAAACAAATTTGAGGTTGAATCTTCAGTTTTTGTGTCTTTGGAAACAGACTGGACATTTTACATCATTTTATGAACCAACCAACTAGTCAATTAACTGTTTCAATAATCAATAGATTAATGAACTATGACAATAGTACTGAGCAGTAGGCTGTAACTATAGTTTTAATGGAGAGTTATCACTGAAAATTAGAAATTAGGAAATAATACATATTTATAATTGGGGCTGCAATAATTGAAAAATGTATTGATTATTAAAAAAACTAGTTTTTTGCTTCATAAAAGATTTTGAGCAAAGATTTAGATGCAACCTTTTTTTGTCCAGATCAATGGTTCACATCTCAAAGATAATCAGTTTAATATTGTAGGAGATTGTATTGTAAAGAAACCAGAAAATAATCAAATTTGAGGAGCTAGAACCACAGAATTTAGACATTATATTATTAAAAAGGACTGAAATTGATTATCAAAGAAGTTTGATGATTAGTGTGATAGTTCTCATCTTTGCAGCTTTGCAGCAGCTGTATACAATTCTATATGGCTGAATCTTTTGTCTACAGATATGTATAGTGGTAAAAATGCATCTAACTCAAACAGGTGTGAACAGCATCGATCTCAACAAGTTGCTGCTGCGGTTCCGGATCATCCAGAGAAAGTCGTTTCCATCCCTGTGGCCCTCTCGTCGGCTCCACCATGGTTCTGTGCGAGGACAGCGAGTGCAGCGTCTGCCTCTCGCGCTACTCGCGGATGGACCGGATCCCCCGGCTGCTCCACTGCAGGCACACGTTCTGCGAGCCCTGCCTGGAGACCATGTCGCAGGCCTGGGTCGGGCTGCTCACCGTGTCCTGCCCGCTGTGCCGCCGGGTGACCTGCGTGGGCCGCGGCCTCAGCCTGCAGGAGGCGCTCTGGGTGGACAGCCGGCTGTGGGAGCAGATCCCGGAGGTCGGGGAGGAGGAGGAGGCGGAGGAGGAGGATGGGCTGAAACAAGAGGCTGAAGAGGAGAGGATGGAGGCTAAACAACAGCCCCCGTTAAGAGCTGAATGGTAGTGTAAACACCCACATGCACGATTACAAAGCTTATGTAATATGTGAAAAATAATAATAAATTGTAGAAGGTAAAAAAAAAAGGAGAAAGAATTTAGGAATAGTCTCTCTTGTAACCTGGTGTTGAATTTGAAGAATTGGAACCTAAATAATACAAAAAAAACATTCCAACTGTACCAAGCATTTCACACATTGGTGTGAATGAGCACATTGGTCCAACAGTAGCAGCCTCATTAGCACCAGGGCTCCACGCCACACCACGCAGCTCCATGCTCCTCCACGCTGCTCCACGCCACTTCCTGATACCGTCTGATGTGACCTTTCTTCTCTTCTCAGCAGCTCCTCCGGCTCCATCAGAACCAAGCTGAGGTTCAGCGCGTTTTTCAGAAAGTTCAGTTTGACGAAGCAACCGCAGGAGAGGATCGTGCCCGGCACGAACGTGTAAGTTCTGACGGATATATAACCATTAAATTTTATGGAAAATGTGAAGAATAATGTTTTAATTTTTTTTATTCTTTACATTTTTTTTTTAAAGGGAGATGAAATCCTGGCGCAGGCTTTCAACTGACGACACGTTTTAAGAAAAAAAAAGACAAAGAAAAGGAAAAGCAGAATATGACCTTGCTTCTCAGGATAGCGGATGGAAGAAGACCAGACTCAGCCTTTGTGAGCCGAAGGAAAGACGAGGCCGTTAGCACGGAGAATCCATTTGTGTTCCTGTCAGGACATTGTTTAGTCCGCAGCCAAAGATGCTCTGTCTCCCCATTATTTATTCTGGGCTTAATTCTCCCAGCTGGTGCTATGGGATTTGGTTCAGCTGTCCCAGTGAGACTAACACCCTGAGACCCCCCCCCCCATAACAGATGGTCTCCTAAAGACATTCCCTTTTACATGTCCACCACTGATTACTGAATATAATTTATTGCCATTTGTAGTTGATGAGATTATTTAATAAACCTATTTTTTGAAAGTATTTTCTTATGTGTTTTCATTTACTAATTGATGGTGATCAAACCCCCGTGAGGTGGGTTGTCATCTGAAAGAACCATGAGCTCAAAGCCGCTTCTTTTCTCCATATATCATTTACGACGCATCAAGTATATAAGTGGCTGAAAATAAGCGACTCCAGCAGAGGAGATTTACAAACGGCATAACGTGAGTTTTACTTTTGTGGGCACGATACGTGACAAAAGGAGGGTCTCACAAAAGACTCGCTGAACCACGAAAGCAGATTATGGGGCGCATTCATTAAGCATCTGGCAAGATGATGATATTAGAATACTGGATCGGCACCTTCATGAAAATGACCTTCTTTCTTTTGTGGTACCTCTATGGGCACAAAGAAAGCCCATAGGGGTTAGCCCCTATGTTTAGCCAAGGTAAGCCCCTTGGCTAAACACAAGCGCAGTAATATCTGAGTTCAGGGTCACAGTTGCAGGCGTTATTGTGTTTGGCATCTCACTGATATTAAGGTCATGGTTTGGAGCCGCGGAGCCAGGCGTCTGTTTGTTGTTGTACTGGTTTGGCAGCAAACCAGTTGGAACAGGCCCGTCTCAACTGCAGCCTGTGAAAACGCACTCACTCATATATATATATTGATGGATGGACGTGTCACTGTGCCGTTTATGGATTTCCCACCGCGAGGCATTATCCCAGTGACTGGCATCATGGATCCAGCTCCCCCCCGAGCTGGATCCAGCTCCTAAATGAACTGACATCACCGGCTACAGCCGTAAAACGGCGAAGGCCCAGCACACACGCAGACAGGGCTGTGAAAACAGGTACATCAGGAGTTTAGGTTTTCACAATGTATTTACCAGTAGTGCAGATCACAGGGATTAGGGAGGAACAGGCCGAGAAACTACTCCCAGTGCAGGTTGGCACCGGTAGTGGAAGAACATGCAACGTAAAACTCCTCCACTACGAGTTGATGTATTATTACTGGTGTAATAACACATTATAATGTTGTAACAGATGCAGGTGGAGCTAATTTAATATAGTGTTAAACATGTAGCAATATGTCGTGTTTCATAATCAGACAATTTAAATAAATGTAGGTAATGTATTGTAAAAGTAAAGTATTTTACTAATAGATTTAGTAGTGTAGTATGAAATAGCATCAAATAGGAAAAACTAGTCAAGTAAGTTCTCCTATCATGTTACTGATTTACATTGTTTTAGTAAATCCACTTAGTTACACTCCACCAACGCGGTGTGTTTTGTTCGCACTGACTCATGAGGAGATTATCAGATCAAGAACCCAAAATATTTAATGTAAGGAAACGTTACGTAAGACTCCGTCTGCCTGTTACACAACAGAACATTCCTGTTTGATTTAGTGTTCAAGGGTCACGAGGGCTCAGAATAAAACCCAAACTACAGTTTGACACTAACATTGTGCCAAAGCCTTAACTGGTTTA